>JAWNNU010001664.1:1200000-1799742 GCA_035044585.1 Scaptomyza polygonia | reverse complement strand
TTCTTGAACCAATAGGAAGCTTGCAGCTCTTAAAAGCTTTAAAAAGCTTTTTCGTTTTAGTTTGGTAATGCAAAAAGTAAACAAACCAGCCGATGACTAATGTCAGCTGCGTAGGTTAGTTTTCTTAATAAGACATTAAGTTAAGAATTAAGTTCAGCCTACTTTTAATGAAATTTAATAAATAATATGTTTGAGTTAAAAGAAAATAATATGAATATAAAATGTTCACAATAGGTTCTTTAAGCAAATAAAGCATAAATAAAATTTGTGTTAGACAAATTACAAATAATATTTATTTAAATATTTTTAACAAATAGTTTTCTTTTCTTTTCATAGAAGCCCTCTTCAGTCTGCGCCACTGGTTCATATGCAATTTCATTTTTGCACTAAGCGCACAGCTTTGAAAGCTTTAACGAAATGCAAAACTTTAAAGCTTTTTAATAAAGTCGTATGAGCGATTTCCGTTATTATGAAATGTATGCATTGAATGTGTTTATAAGCGCGCGCCGCACACATAAAATAAAGAATGTACTATAAAGCGTTCTAAGAGCGCCAACTCGAGCGCTAAATCTAAATACTAAGTTCAAGTTAAGTAAATAATAAAACCAAATAGAAAATGGTGAAATTCTCTCTTGACGAAATACGTGGCTTAATGGATAAGCGGCGTAACATACGCAACATATCCGTTATAGCACATGTTGATCATGGTAAATCAACACTAACTGATTCCTTGGTTAGCAAGGCGGGCATTATAGCTGGTGCCAAGGCGGGCAATATGCGATTCACCGATACACGCAAGGACGAACAGGAACGATGCATAACGATTAAATCAACGTAAATATTGAATACACATTTCATATGCCAAAATCGTATTCATCGATATCATCTAATAACATTCCCAGTGCCATAACAATGTACTTTGAGCTACAGGACAAGGATTTGTGCTTCATCACACAAGCGGATCAACGCGAAATTGATACAAAGGGTTTTCTAATCAATTTAATAGATTCACCCGGTCACGTGGATTTCTCGTCGGAGGTAACAGCTGCTCTGAGAGTCACGGATGGTGCTCTCGTTGTTGTGGATTGCGTTTCCGGTGTTTGTGTGCAAACGGAAACGGTTCTGAGGCAAGCAATTGCGGAACGCATTCGGCCCATTCTATTTCTGAATAAAATGGATCGTGCCCTACTCGAGCTACAACTGGACTCGGAGGAGCTGTATCAAACGTTCCAACGGATTGTGGAGAATGTTAATCTAATTATTGACACCTATAATGATGGTAGTGGTCCCATGGGCGAAATATCTGTGGATCCTTCAAAGGGTTCGGTTGGTTTTGGTTCGGGTCTGCACGGTTGGGCCTTCACTCTTAAACAGTTTGCCGAAATGTATGCCGATAAGTTTAAGATTGATGTAGAAAAGTTAATGAAACGGTAAGTTTATCCTTAAAAATTAAGATACGGAAATGTTTATAGCAATATTTGTCAATTTCCTTTAAGGCTTTGGGGCAGCAATTTTTATAATACAAAGACAAGAAAGTGGCAAAAGCAACAGGATTCGGACAGTAAGCGTTCATTTTGCCTCTACATATTGGATCCCATTTACAAGATTTTCGATGCTATCATGAACTATAAAACGGAGGAGATAAACGACTTGCTGAAGAAGCTTGGTATTAAGCTACAGCCAGAGGAGCAAGAGCATCAAGGAAAGGAGCTTTTGAAAACAGTGATGAGATGTTGGTTGCCTGCAGGTGAAACACTGTTGCAAATGATTGCCATCCATTTGCCATCGCCTGTGGTGTCACAAAAGTATCGCATGGAAATGTTGTACGAAGGTCCACACGACGATGAAGCTGCTGTTGCCATTAGGAACTGTGATGCCCAAGGACCTCTGATGATGTACATTTCGAAAATGGTGCCCACTGCAGATATCGGTAGATTCTATGCTTTTGGTAGAGTATTCGCAGGCAAGGTGTCGACGGGTCAAAAGTGTCGACTTATGGGCCCCAACTTTGTGCCCGGCAAAAAGGAGGATGTGTGCGAGAAGGCGATTCAACGTGCGGTTCTTATGATGGGTCGTTCGGTGGAGGCCATTGAGGATGTGCCGGCTGGCAACATATGCGGTCTGGTTGGCGTCGATCAATTTTTGGTCAAGACCGGCACAATAACAACATTTAAGGAGGCGCACAACATGAAGGTAACCGATATTAACCTTATCCAAGTGAATACTCCTTTTAAATTCGTTTCTTTGTTAACAGGTCATGAAGTTCTCCGTGTCTCCCGTTGTCCGAGTTGCTGTAGAGCCCAAGAATCCTGCTGATTTGCCCAAGCTTGTGATTGGTTTGAAGCGTCTGGCCAAATCCGATCCAATGGTGCAGTGCATTATTGAGGAATCGGGTGAGCATATTATTGCTGGTGCCGGTGAATTGCATTTGGAGATCTGCATCAAGGATCTGGAGGAGGATCACGCCTGTATACCACTTAAAACATCCGATCCATTGGTATCTTATCGCGAAACCGTTTTAGAAGAATCTAGCCAGTTGTGCCTATCCAAATCACGCAACAAGCACAATCGTTTGACCATGAAGGCACAGCCTATGCCTGAAGGGTTGGCTGAGGATATTGACAGTGGCATCGTCACTTCCCGCGATGAGTTCAAGAAGCGAGCGCGTTACCTAAACGAAAAGTACGACTACGATGTGAGCGAAGCGAGAAAGATTTGGTGTTTTGGTCCAGATTGCAATGGACCAAACATCATTGTGGACTGCACCAAGTCGGTTCAGTATATGAATGAGATTAAGGATTCAGTAGTTGCTGGTCTCCAGTGGGCCTCCAAGGAGGGCGTTCTGGCCGAAGAGAATTTGCGTGGTGTGCGCTACGACATACACGATGTAACGGTACATGCGGATGCAGTGCATCGTAGTGGCAGTCAAATAATCCCAACCACACGACGTTGCTTGTATGCCGCCGCAATCACAGCAAGTCCACGTCTTCTCGAACCCATTTATCTGTGTGAGATTCAATGCCACAACTTGGCTGTTGGCGGCATCCACAAAGTCCTGAGTCGAAGACGTGGTCATGTGTTTGAGGAAGCTCAAGTGCCGGGCACACCAATGTATGTGGTCAAGTCTTATCTGCCGGTCAACGAATCTTTCGGTTTCACGGCAGAGCTACGCACCAATACACGTGGTCAGGCATTTCCGCAATGTGTGTTCGATCATTGGCAGATGCTGCCTGGTGATCCTTGTGAGCTCGACAGCAAACCCTATCAAATAGTACAGAATACACGCTTACGAAAAGCTTTAAAGCCAGGATTACCCGAACTGGCAATGTATTTGGATAAGTTGTAGAGGAAAAAATTTTGTGTATGTATTTATTTAATAATCACTTTATAGCGAATGAGTGATAAACATTTTCCATGACTCATTTTTATATATTTTAGCAATAAAACTATTTATTTGAGTTAACATCGCACAAAACATTAATAATATTTTAAACACAGCGCCACATATTTAAAAGTCGTCGAAGTCGTTTATTACATTTATGTATATCGATACAATTTGACATTTAACAGCACTCTCGATAGCAATCATATGTTTAAGCTAGTGTTGCAAATGCTGCCACCTGCGGTCTATAGCTGCTTTCATAACGTTCAAAAGAAACTGAATATGACCGACGTGGAGCAGGATCCCGTTGAATTAATGCTAAAGAAAACGGGCTGCATTGAGCTACACTACAAGGTACAAGAGTGCATTGCTGAGTCAGGCGACTGGCGCATGTGTCAGGACAAAGTGAAAGAGTTCAAGGCTTGCATGCAAAAGTATGTGAATGAGCAGAGCAAAAAGTACGCCGATGTTAAATAAGGTCGTACAGAAACTCTTGAGCACCAGTCTCGCCGCTGAAACATCAACAAAACTGGTGCTCATTGTACGCGGCGATATCAAAATGGGCAAGGGCAAGACGGCAGCTCAGTGTTCCCATGCGGCTATCATGTGCTACCAAAACGCATCACAGGGCACCGAACAACAAAATGCAATCCTTAAACGCTGGTGCTGTATGGGCCAGCCAAAGATTGTGCTGCGTGCTGATAGCTGGGAGCAGCTTAATGTATTAAAACTGCAAGCGGAGCAGGCAAATGTGGTGGTGGCGCTGGTGAGGGATGCGGGACGCACACAGCTTGAAGCCGGCACAGTAACAGTTTTGGGCTTGGGGCCGGCAATGGCCAGCGATCTTGATAAACTTATTGGTCATTTAAAGCTCTTGTAAATAACAAAGCATTTTAACTGGTTGTAATTTCTTTATCTATGTTATTTATAAAATAAATATAACAACAAATTCAGTTGGTGGTATATATTTAGTTTGTTTTCTTGCCAACGGACATTGTGGATATGGTTAAGGACACTGCTTGGCCGAACATTTCCACTAAATCGGAAGTAACACGTTCCGTTATTTGACGTAATTTGCCGTTCGATTCACCACAAATCAAACGTTCGATCCGTGGAGTAGGACACTGCACTAAAACGGTGGTGTAAACAACATCTGTAATAAATCATAGAGTTATAGAAAAGTGTCCACATAATCAGCTAGATTATACATACGCTTTTCCACATTGTAATATTCAAGTTCGCACTTTAGACTATAGGGTATCTCCTGCGGCAGATAGTCGAGCAGACGAGCTCGCACGCTCTCCACAATTAGCGACTCGGGCGTTTCATCTGTGTAAACATTTGAGGCAAAACGCCAGCGTCTGGCCTTTGCAGTGCCTATTAAATAATCCTGCAGTTCCTGCAGGCCATTGCCCGTTAGAGAGGAAACCAGGAAGACATCGTTAAAATTACTCCAACTGGTTTCACGTTGATTTAAAGGCAATCCGTTTGTTGGCAACTGGTGCACTTCATCATGATGTGCAGCATTTTTGCTTTTTTGCAACGTATCATTTGTCAAAGTCTTAATCAGATCTAAGAGGACGCGTTTTGATTTTAAGGCATCGATTTTGTTGAGTATCAAAAAGCTGGGTAACTTTGCATAAGCTTTTAATGTATCCACCACAGTGGGGTGCAACTCCTTGCGGGTCCAACTGTTTGATGCATCTTGCATGACTGCAATTATATCCGCATGTTGGATAGCATGACGATAGGCGCTCTTAAAACTCTGCTCCAAGTGATGTTTCCTTATCTCACGCTGTGTCACCAGTCCAGGTGTATCATAAAAGACGAGCTGTGTCTGTCCTGTGGTTAAAATAGCTGTGTTCGCCTTTCGTGTTGTGTGAACTTTGGCGGATGTGGGACACACCTAATAACCGACAACTTTAACAGATTTGATATATATTTTCTGCCATTATTCGAACTCACCTTGTGATTTATTATGTTGTTAATGAAGGTGCTTTTGCCTACATTTGGAACTCCAATGACGGCAATGTGAAGGGCTCTTTGCTGTTGTGCATTATTTTTGTTTTTATCGTTTTCCACAGAATCCGATGTTAATGGCGGTGGCGTCAAGTGTGAGCTCTCTTCACTTGTCGGTATTATGGCAGACAAACTACGCACATTTATTTGCAATAATGTGGTTTTATTGCAATTTAGTAATTTTAAAGAATTCGTTAGCCAAAATAAACGCATCGCGAAAAAGTGTGACTGGCAATTAAACCGATATGTAGAGCAACACATTGATAATACAATTTACTTATCGATTTTTGTCAGTCAAAATAGTGGGATCTTAAAATACAGCCATCGATACATGGAAGTTATCGTGCAATAGCGGGTAGCATTGTAAGCGACGTAATAAATTCAAATTTCACTTTAATTAATAAACATTAATTTTTAGTTTTGTAAAACAAACAAAAATTACTATAGGTGTATTAAAAAATTGGAATTTCAACTTAAGTATCTAAAATTCATCATTTTGTATTGCATAGCAGGTTTAAGGGGGTGTCACGGTAAATACATTATATAACAATTACTTTTGATTTTGATTTGATTTTTTTTACATCTAAAATACCACAATTAAATACCAAGTTAAAAGGATAGAGGCCACGTTATTCAACCAAAACAGTATCTTGCTCCTGCACTGAATAAAAATCAAGTGTCTTGGCACTATTCTCCAAACGAACCACGAGATCCGGTCGTTTGGCATCGATATAGCGAAGTGTCGGAGTTTCTCCAACAATGTGAAAACGCTTCATGACCAGTCCTTGTAGGGTTTGCACGGTTATCATGCGAGGTACCTTTTTCTCCCAAACTTCACCAGTTTTTTGATGCTGTATGAGGACCTTGATGAGATTCGACTGCTTGGCTTGGATTCGCGGCACAAAGTCAGCGGGAGAACCATATTCTGTGTTGCAAGACGAGAGGGTCAATTAGTACAAAAACAAAAATAGAAATGATTATAAACATTATTACTTACTTTTGACAATAAGCATGTAGGTTCTATGTTTTTTATAGAAATCGCGCAAAGCATCTGCTCCAAGCTTGGTAGCTTGCAGCCAATCCAATGCACACTTTTTCCATATATCATATTCAGCTCCTCGTCGCTCTGCTGGAGTAACCTTTGCCTTATTAATAAACTGTATACCGGCAATACTGGCTACAGCCTTCGAAAACATTTCATCGAAATTGGATTTCAAATGTGGCGTTTTGTTAAGTCGCTTTAACTGCGGTAGCTTATCCAACTCGTTGAATGCATCAGCCTACAAAATAAAAAATTACATTTGCTGCACAAACTGATTGTAATGTAAACATCACTCTTACCTCATTCCATATGGGATTGTGCAACAAGTTAAGCTGCTCCAAGGACACAAACATATTAAGCTTGCCCTGTGGCTCACAATCCGGAAGCTGCAGCTGCTCAATGCCATTCTCCATGAGATTAAGCACGCGCAGCGTTCGAATGTTACCCAACTTGATCACCTGATCAAAATCCATCAGCTTGGTGCGATGCAAGTCCAACTCGCGTAGCTTTCGAAAGATGAGCTCACAATCCACAACAGCTAGTTGACTCAGTGCATTCTCCTGCAGTCCCAGCGATTGAATATCTGGCCATAAAAGAGCTGTCTGCATCACATCCGTCCAATCTGTAAATCCGCAATTTCGCAAATTAATATGCTTCAATTGACGAAAAGACGGCGCCAGTTCCCTGATTTGTGTTTCTGTGGGCAACACCAGACGATTGGAACTGCAAATTCAAACAAAATACATTAAAAACTGAGGGACAGTGCAAGAAGAGCAGACAACTAACCTTAAATTCAAATTGTCGAGCATTGGCAACTGCTGCGCAATGCTCGCGACAATTTCCCAGTTCCAAATAAGAGTGTGACTCACATTAAGCGTAGTCAAGTGCGTCAGATCTTTTAGATAGCCTGCTGCGTTCACTGGCGTCTCATCGACACTTACTTCCGTAAGCTGCTCAAATTTGCTCTGCTTGCGAGCGATCTTATCCATACCGACGACCTCGAAAAGTGATGCCTGCAAAGATGCTTGAGCTTCCCGTATCAACGATACATCCACGTTGCTCGAATTGTAGTTGAGATAACGTTCACGCGTCTCGTCCTCCAGGGTGGCGCAGGGTCCTAGCTTGCCAGGCCTTATAAAACTGCCTGCTGTTGGCAGTTGCGTTTGGAAATAACGTTTGCCATCGACAATCCCATTGTGCTTCCCCCGCATCCCGTCATCCCACTCGATGCCAAGCCAGGTGCCAACATGACCACAAACCTGCGTTGTCAATATCAACACATCATTATTTACCTAACACAATTAACTTATAAGCAGCTTACCTCGCCTACGTATTTGACGGTGCCATAGTTGTTGCCTATTTTGATGCGTGTCCCCAACGGATAAAACAGCTGCGCCTCATCAATAATTCCAACCATTGTTGTTGTTCTTGATGTTGGTTTTTACAGCGACTACTGTTTTGTGTATTTTAATTGTAAACAGCTTTCTTGCGTTCGATTTGCAAACTCTGACCTTTGTATTATAGTGTTTACAGAGCCTAGTGCACGAGATTGAGAATAAACATTGTTAACAGACAGGTACAAACTTATTTCAGCTTTAATTTTGCACAGAAATGACGAACTTTTTATTATTTGTGTGCATTAAACAGGGCTGTATCGGCCAGGGCTCCATGTTAGTTCACAGTTGCTATATATTTCCCGTCTATCGATACTTAAAAACCGATAAGATTCTTCGAATTTAATAAAAGCTGATAGTAAGTATTTGGCTAGTTTCTAAAAACTGTCACACAAGGTGGACGTCTTTTGTGTGGAAAAACTTTTTATTTTTATTAATAAGTTTCAACGAATTTAACCTACATATGTTTAAAACATAGCAATACCGCATGTATCATAAGTCATGAAAATACTAAAGTGTGTTTCGCGAAATTAAATATTACATGAACATATAAGTATTGGTAACAGGTAAACAAAAAACCAAAAAAACACCGGTGTCGGCCTGCGCTTTAAAACGGTACATCCCCAAACGAAAATTTTTGCAGTATCAAATAAGGGAAAGCATATCGCCAAGAAGTGCCACGTCAGCGTTAAAAACAAGTAAAGGAGCGAGAAAGAAAACGCTGACGCCAGAAAGATCAGCATTGGGATCGAATTGCATTTGTGAGCAGTCTATTTCAGTATACAATTGTAAAGCAAAGAACGCAGTGAGAGGCAGAAATAAAAATGGGATCTGATAAAAAGACTGATGATATGATTGAGGCACGTATTTATAATCTAAAAGCTATGCAAATAATTGTAATGAATACTTTTGTTAAACAGGCTCGCGCCTATCAATTGCGTATTGTTGACTTCTTAACCAAACGCAATGGTATTGTTTATTTACCAACTGGCTCGGGCAAGACTTACGTGGCTATCCTGGCACTCAAACGTTTCTCTCAAAACTTTGACAGGTTCGTAACCAATTTAACTTATGCGTTCATGGAACAATAAAATAATAATAAAAAAACCAAAACACAATAAGGGGAATAACAAAATATAAAAAAATCAAAGCGAGTTTGCTTGACAACATTTAGGTTTCAGCTAGAAAATCGGCTTCACATATCACATAACTTATTGATGCCATAAATGTATGAACATTAAATTGTAATCAGCGCTCGTATTTGTTTACTTTATGCAGACCGATCGAGGAGAATGGACAAAGAGCTTTGTTTCTTTGTAATACTGTTGAGCTGGCCCGCCAGCAGGCCATCGCTGTGCGAAAGTTTACAAACTTTAAAGTTGGTTTCTATGTTGGCGAACAGGGCGTGGATAATTGGAATCGCGGAAAATGGGTTGATGAAATACGGGACAATCAAGTAAGCATATTCAACTATTTTGCAGATTAAATGCGTTTACAAATAATCAATATTAACTCAATATATTATTTTCTACAAAACAGGTTCTTGTTGGCACAGCCCAGGTAGTACTTGATTTGTTCCTACAGAAGCATATGGAACTAAAGTCAGTGAGCATTGTAATTATGGATGAGTGTCATCATGGCAACGGTCGTCATCCGTATCATGAGTTCATGCGACTGTTTCAAATGCAGCAGTCATTGGGTACGCCACTGCCACGTGTGGTAGGTCTAACTGGAGTCCTAATCAAGGGCAATGAGATTACCAAAGTGGGCCTAAAGTTAAAGGAGCTGGAGACGACTTTTCGCGGCAATATTGTCACTGTGTCCGACACACTTGAAATGGAGAATGTTATGCTGTAAGCGATTTTAATAACTAATGTTTACACATAACTAATGTTTAACATACCGAACCCGATTTTCTGTGCAGTTACTCGACAAAGCCAAGGGAATGCCTTGTAACCTACCGTTCTGCATCCCAGAATTTTGAAGTTATTATAAAGATACGCTCGCTCATCGAATCATTTTATAAGACATTGGATAAAATTGAAATTGGAGAGCAGCCTTTGCGAATGTCGAAAGGATTGCGTTTTGCACGCGATCCGAACAAGAAAAGTGGCATCAAAACGATGCTCAATGACTTCATCTTTCAAATGGATACCTATGGCATCTATGCGGGCTCCATTGCTATTGTATCGGTGCTGGTCGAATTTGATGTTAAACGACGCCAGTCAGAGACGCTTGCCTTGCGCAATTTGTACCGAGTTGTAATTACCCTCTGCGATAACATTCGTCATTTGCTGGTGGAACAGTTGCGCGGTATGCTCGACGATGACGATTTGGCGGATGAGGCAGTAGAAACTGAGGATATCATTATGAGTTTTTCGACGCCCAAGGTGCAAGTGTTTTTGCATTATTTGAAGAAAACCTTTGCTAACATGGATCCCAAGGATGTTTGCTGTTTGGTTTTCGTAGAGCGACGCTATACATGCAAATGTCTCTATGGGCTGCTTCTTAACTATATTGCTGCTACGCCAGAGCTGCGCAATGTTCTCACACCACAATTTATGGTTGGACAACACAGCATTCATCAGGATTTCGAGAGCCTTCTCGAACGCCGCTGGATGAAGTCGGTAAGTAAGCGAAAAATTATTTGCTTGACTTGCGATGAAAATCAATGCTTTCTTTTATACTTTCCAGGCCATTTCACAGTTTCGCGAGGGCGAGGCCAATTTAATGGTGTGCTCCAGTGTACTGGAGGAGGGTATTGATGTGCAGGCATGCAACTATGTATTAATATTAGATCCAATTAAAACGTTCAATATGTATGTACAAACCAAGGGACGAGCACGAGCCAAGAATGCGTCGTTTGTATTGTTTACGTCGGATTTAGATAATACAAAGATTGCCCAACAAATTAATCAATATAGAACTGCTCACAACGAGATTAGCGAGTATCTTAAAGATCGTGTTTTAGAGCGAAGCGAGCCACAGTTGGATGACATAACGCAGCATTTCAAAGATGAAATCCAGCCATATGTGAATGAAAATGGTGCCATTCTGATGGCTAGCGGTGCCTTAAGTTTGATTCATCGCTACATTCAGCAAATGCCAACCGATGCCTTTGGCTTCGTGCTGCCCTGGTTTAAGCTGCTGGACCCCGAAGAACGCAGGGCAATCACACCAACAGAATGGCAAAGCAAGCAAATTGTTTCGCTCACTTTGCCACTTAATTCACCATTACGCGTTCCTATTTACGTTAGTATATCTATGTAATCAGAGTCCAACTTCTTTTTTACACCTGTTTATTGTTGGCAGAGCGATCCCATGGTTAGTACTCGTTCGGCTAAGATTTCGGCTGCATTCAAGGCGTGCGTCAAATTGCATGCAATGGGCGAATTGAATGAACGTTTTCTGCCCACAACAATAAATGAACGCATTGCCGACATTGCGAATGTACATTTCGAACACTGGAAAAAATACGGCGATAGTGGTTAGTATCCACCTATAATTATATGTATATGTGTACTTAACTAGCTAACTAATAATAACATGTGCAAAAATCTCTGTGCAGTGACCTTAACTCGCAAGGAACGTAACGCGCTCAATGCCAAAAGTATAAAACCATACGAAACTCGTTGCCCATCGGAGCTATATGATGCGATGCCACGCGTGGGCGAAACATGCTACGCGTATGAGATTATTTTGGAAGCGCAATTTGATCGCAACGATTACACTTCTCACTTGTACGATGCATTCCAGACACGTCGTAACTATGCGGTGCTGTTGAGGAAACGATTGCCGCGATTGGCGGCGATGCCGCTGTTCAGTCATCAGGGCAAGTTGCTTGTGCATGTGGCCGAGAAGCCGTTGGAGTTGATCATTGGCAGTCAGCAGAAGTTGGATCAATTGCAGCATTTCCATGTGATGATCTTTCGTGATATACTGCGCATTTGGCAGCCATTCTTTGTGCTTGATCGTCGCAATGCGGAGAGTTCGTATTTGGTGGTGCCGCTTTCATCAATACCTGGCACTGGCTTAGACTGGTCACTGGTGGAGCAGTTTACACGATTACCCAAGGTGCAGGCAACAGGTTTGGCACAGCGCCAGCAAATGCCGCCGCCAGATCCCAAAGATTTTGAGGGCAAAATTGTGACGCAATGGTATGCCAACTATGATGATAAACGCATGCTGGTCACCAAAGTGCACACAGATCTGACGCCATTGAGCATAATGCAGGAGAAGCAGGGCACTAACTACTACGACTTTACAATGTCCAAGTATAGGAATTATATTGGTGATGTTGTCCACAAGAATCATTTTCTGCTGGAAGTACGCGAGCTGACGGATCAACTGAATTTCTATGTGCAGCAAAAGGTCAAAACTTCGGCAATCAACAGGTTACGCTCCAAGGTGATGCTGATACCGGAGCTATGTTTCAATTTTGGCTTTCCCGGCGATCTCTGGGTGAAGATGCTTTTCTTACCGAGCATTCTGCGCCGCCTGCACTTTATGCTGCACGCAGAAGCCCTTCGTGTCAGGGTTAACAAATATCTTGGATTGGATCGATTGCCACAAAATGGCAGTGATTATCGACCACGCCCGCTCGATATTGATTGGTCATTGCGTCGCAATGTGGATCATCAGGGCAATGCCATGCACGATTTGGATGAAGAGGCTCCTGCACTGCTCGAACCGCTGCCCACCAAGAGTATCGAGGAGGCCATTGATAAATTGCAAATCACCGAAATGGAGGTACCCTGGCAACAGTTTATGGAACCACTTGACGTCGATCGCCACATCATGGCCGCTTATCCCGTTGAGCTATCATATTACTATAGATTCACTCGTGGTCAAATTATTGATTTGGAAAAACTCGAACTCGAGGACAAAGAGATCTGGTCGAAGGCACAGTTTAATATGCCTGCGGGCAATATCTACAGCTGTCAGCCGAAAAACAATCTACCTGCTCTGCCTTCGACAAATATGTCCAATACCACGCGCGTCGAAGATGTGCAGCTTTCTGTTTTGCAACGCAGCATCTCCAATGACCATATAAGTCCAGCAGAGCAAAGTGATTTCCTTGCTGCCATCACCACTGCAAGCAGCGTCGATGTCTTCGATATGGAACGCTTTGAGCTGCTTGGCGATTGCTTTCTAAAGCTGAGCGCCACACTATATTTGGTCAACAAGTATACCGATTGGAACGAAGGCATATTGACCCAGGTAAGTTTTGGCTAAATTCTATTACACCACTCGGCTTTATATTCAACGATTCTTAGGTAAAATCCACGCTTGTCTCGAATCGAAATTTACTGTATTGTTTGAGGGAAACAGACATTCCAACACGGATTTGTAGCACGTTGTTTATGCCGAAATACACGTGGCTGCCACCTAGTGTGGGTCTGCCACAGAACATATTGGAATTGTGGCAGCAAAACCCCGAACTGGCGACTCTAGTTGGACCTCACAACTTGCGCAATTTAACGGTTAGCGAGGAGGAGGTCTTTGGCACTGGCAAGTGTAGAGATATTGCCTATAATAGCTTTGTTGATGGCTGCCGTTCGAATGAGCATACGCATCATGCGGGCACGGACTTCGCCAGCGAAATCAATTTCTGTGTGGGACAGGTGGAGATGCCGGACAAAGTGGTTGCTGACACGCTCGAGGCACTGCTGGGCGTCGTCGTCAAAAACTATGGATTGCAGCATGGCTTCCGTATGCTGGAATACTTTGGCATTTGTAAAGCAGACATTGGGAAGCCATTGACGCAGCTCTTGGATTTGCATTTGGGCGGCGCACGTTTGCGTTCAAACATGACAAGAAGTGATGTTGATGGATTTTTAATAAATCATTCGGCCTTGGAACGCAACTTGGGCTATACGTTTAATGACCGTGCTTATCTGCTGCAGGCTCTGACTCATCCATCCAATCCCACTAACCGTTTAACGGGCTGCTATCAGGAACTGGAGTTTGTTGGTGATGCAATATTGGATTTCCTTATATCCGCCTATATATTCGAGCACAAGACCCGCATGACGCCCGGTCAATTGACAGATTTGCGTTCTGCTCTCGTTAACAACACGACACTGGCTTGTATTTGTGTTCGGCATCGTTTTCACTTTTTCATACTGTATGAGAATGCGTTGCTCTCGGAGTCAATACAGAATTTCGCCCAGTTTCAGGAGACACAGCATCATCGCGTGACTAATAATGTGCGCATCCTTATGGAGGAAGCTGATTTACAGCCGGAGCCTTTAGACTCGGATGATGAACTGGAGCTGGCTGAAGCGGCTAAACAGAAATTGCCAGCCATTACAACGGGTGATAGTAAGCCGTTGGTGGGTAAATACAATTTGTCAACGAATGTGGATGTGCCCAAGGCATTAGGTGATGTACTGGAAGCCTTAATAGCTGCCGTCTACTTGGATAGTCGTGATCTGAACAAAACCTGGCAAGTGGTCTACAGACTCTTTGAACCCGAACTGCAAGAATTCTCACGCAATGTGCCATTGAATCCCATCCGCCAGCTGGGTGAACACAAGTCTGCAAAGCCTGTTTACGGCGCGCCTGTTATAGAGAATGATAGGGTAATGGTGTCATGTCAGTTTATATGCATGGAAAAGAGCATCAAGGTCTGTGGATTTGGCACCAACAGCAAACAGGCTAAACTATCTGCTGCCAAGCATGCGCTACAAAAACTAGCCAAATACGAGGCATAAATTCATTTTTGACCCTGTTTCCATATGTAAAAAAAAAAGGGTATGAAAAAAAACAAAAACAAAAAATTATATTCTTAAGCAACACCAAAATAATGTCCGTCTTTCCGCTGATGACAAAAAAACAACTAAAGACTTCGAATTATAAATATCAATTATTATAAAACCGCAATTCAACCCTAGGCAGTTATGAATTCCACTATAAAATTTGTTTGCTAAGCATCAAATAAACTTTAGTGTTTAAGGTTATTAGGAATAAAAAAAAAATTTTATGTCTACCAATTATTAAACCAGCAAACGACTTGCATGCTACTACATTTTATTTGTAAACTTGTACAACAGTAAAAAAATTTGTATTAATGTAACTATGTTGCTATAAATATCTACTTACCAAAGTTGATCTGATAAGAAAAATGCATTGAACCATAATGGTAAGTAACATATCAAAATATTGTTTCAGCTCGGACTTCATTTGATATACATATGTATTTTAATTTGCGTTTTTATTAACCGCGTGCATAATTCATTATAGTTTTTTTACAACTTGCGCTTTGTCAACATTTGACAGGTCGATCACGCATATTTACATTTCTAATGATAATTATTTTTGCGCGGTTCTACTTAGTAATCGTTGTTATTTTGCTTTCATTTAATTTAGGGTCCCGCCACAGGTCTACAATAATATGAAACTGCTTACAATTTACAATAAGTAACGACGATCGAGAAAAACTTGTACACATAATTCAGCAGTTTAAAGTTAGAAAAGTCATTGAATGAAATCTAACATGTATTTGGAATGCCACCAGATTGCAATATTGCACAGATAAGGTTTAAATAAATCGAACACAAAAATTATTAAGAAAATCAGACAAAAACAGACACAACACGTTTTAGTACATTAAACTAAGCCTAAAGCGGTTTCATTAGAATTAAAATGAGATTATTCTGCTTGCTTCTAAACTAATACACAATTATTGGTCGCGTGTGCAACGGATTATCCTTAAACGCGACAGTTGCAATCGGGTTTATTGATGCTGCGCTGTCGGGTTTGTAGATTACGCAATGCAGCTCCTCCATACTGTATTCCACTGCCAATGCGCTCTGGATCCAATTCGCCTGTTTCAATCTTAGCCAATATGGTCTTCGAGCACTTGAGAAATGCCTCTTCAACATTTTCGCCGGTCTTGGCGCTCGTTTCCAAGAAGATAAGCTCTACAAAGTAATCAATGATTAGGTAATGATACTAGATTAGAAAGTGTGGGCGCACCATTCTCTTGTGCGAAGGTGCTTGCTTCAAGAAATGTAACATCACGCGCCTCCTCCAAGTCCTTCTTGTTGCCCACCAGCAGTATAACAATATTTGGACTAGCAAGAGTTCGTGCATCGTTAAGCCAATTGGTCAAAGCATTGAATGAATCCCTCGATGTGGTATCATAAACCAGCAGAGCGCCAGCAGCACCACGATAATAGGAACGTGTCACTGAGCGGAACCGTTCCTGGCCAGCTGTGTCCCATATCTGTAGCTTTACCGATTTACCGCCCACATTCACAATTCGGGAGCCAAACTCAACGCCAATGGTGTGCGAGCTGTCGTCTTTGACTGCAAAGTTATGAGCAATAGGTTTAAGATAAGTAAGTGAAACAATACTATCAGCATCACATTATAATTCAACTGAGAAAGGACGCAGAAAAAGCTACTTTTAAATGTTAATTATTATCTATTTTATTACTACTTACATTTGCTTTCGATAAAATGATGCAAGAGACAACTTTTGCCACTGCCAGCACTGCCTATTATAAGAAACTTGAACAGGTAATCTAAAGTTAAGTAAACATTTAAATGCAATTACTAATTAATTCAAGGGGTCGCTGTGAAGATTGACAAACCGTATGTTTCAGACATGTTATTTGTTTTTGCGTTGTTGTAATGTTTCTTTGTTGTCGATGTCCGTTTGAATGCGTGGCTTTTGGGCGAAACGTGATTAAGTTGGTGTGCGGCGTCGAAAAGTTAAAAATCGAATTTGATATCCAGCAAACTTATTGTATTGTTTTTAACTAGAAAGTGTTGTTGTTCACCTGCATTCGTACACACACATACAAACGCACATAAGAATATGAATCATAAACATTGTGAACAGCAATGGAGCTGAACTTGTTTGTTCATTCTTTGGTTGATTGTTTTGCTAAGGCGAAAAATAGTGTCAAACTATAAAAGCGGTATTATCTTTAGTTATTTTACTACAGTTTTTGTTTTATATATTTTCTATGTTATCTTTTTTTATCAATAAAGTTTATGAATCTTTTTTCTGTTCTACATAGTTTTGATAGCAATTAACAGGGTCCTTTGCCGAGTAGACTGAATAAGCGGTCTTGCTTTTATCAAAATTCTGTAAATTAAAGCAGAACATTAAATAGAATACAAGCTTACAAAGTTTGTATATTCTTTACTTTAACGTCGCCGGTTATCAATGTCCACAGATAAATGAAAACGGATGGTATCAAACTGAGCAAAAGAAACTGCTCAAATGTGTTAACCTCGCCAAAAACAGCCACCTTCATGTTGATAAATGTAATTGAATGGTATAAAAAGAGAAACAAAGACAACAATCCAAACGCTGACGAATTGTTTTTATTCACGTAGGCCACTAGCAAAGGCTGCCAACCTGTGCAAAGATAGTTTTTAAGCTCTCAGGGTCTCAACACGTCTCTGCAAATACTCTTGCCTTTAACATTTTTTAGAGTGTTGGTAAACGAGCATACAGCGAGCAGCCACTGATTATTTATCCCAAAAGAAATATATTGAAATCTTAGCAAAAATGGGTTTGCGTTTACCTTTTGGAAAGAAGCATGCGGAAATCGCCAGCTCCTTGTAAGTAATTAAAATGAAACACGAATGCTCAAAAAGCTATTGTACTTTAAAACAAACGAGCCTTTCGCATATCATTGCATAACCGAGAGTTGCCAAATTTACAGACATTAACTTTAAGAACTAAATTTATTTAGCGTACGCTCTGGAGCAGGATTCGGTGGTGCCGCTGGCCTGGCCCTGCTGTACTACACTGACTGGAAACTGGTACTGCAGTATGTTCCCATCTATGGCTCCAAGTTCGACAAGACCGAATAAACACTCCTCTGAACTAGTTAAATAGAATTAGTTTAGTTGCCAACAAATTAAAATAAAGTGTTCTACACAATAAAAGGTTAAATTGCTAACCGTGTTGCTACATATGTTTTATTGGTTTTAATATATGTGTATATAAGCACTGCGCCTAACTTATTGTTAGTTATAAACTTTTATATAAAGTACAAAAGGAATCTACGTTTGGAATTTATGTTTAATTCGTTGATTCGATATTCCATGTTTCGATTTAACTATCTTAATAACGTTTAATGTCTTAAGTACATTTATGTTTTGTTTTACTTATTTACTTAGTCGTATTAGCTAGCCTATTTTGATTAAAAATCTTATAAACACAACATCTTCGAGCATTTGTGTTCGAGTGCTGTAGACATACATATATCATAAAGTTCTTTTCTGAAAAGAGTTTGTGAGATTGGAAAACTTTTTGTGGAAGCATAAATCGACCGGCGATTCAAAATGGGAAGAATTTTGACAAGTGTATTTGTGTGGAATTTGGAATTTCACCACGAACGTTTAAAGGAATTAAGTACTAAGTTAAATATCCGGTTCCACAAAGGAAGCTGGAAATAAACCAGTTTTATGAGTGCGCGCATGTGTGCCCTTATACCATCCATTCTTTTGTTTACGCTGCACATAGATAATATCTCCAGGTCGTAATTCCAGCTCAATCTCACTATTCGGCGGATAGGGCACAATACAACGAAATCGACTGGCAAATATATTTTTTTATTAAATGATCACAATATTCAAACGCATTGCCAAACTCACCTTTCTCGTGTGCAGTACACTGATTTTGTAGTGGCACTAGCCTTGATAGCTGCCTCGGTTATCACGCTGCTATTGTTGGTGTTAATGTTGCTATTGCTGCCACCGAGCACATGTCCAGCATCCAGACTTTGCGTTTTGCGATGATTTGGCACCATTATCATATTAGCGTGCAGCTGCGTTTGTGTATTCGTTTGGATTTGTGTATGGCTTGATGGTGGTGGCGGCGAGACAGCATTGCTGTACATACTTCGAAAGGTGTCGGCGTCCAGAGATTGCCTAGCGCTGCAGTTGAGATTAGAAATATTGAAGTTTCTAATAATTAGCAGCTTATTTTCTTTACTTACCAAAGCAATTGCGGTCGCTCCTTATTGATTTTTATACGCTGCGAGCCATATAATAAGCTTGTGTCGGGCTGAAACTGTTGCTGGCCTGCATTCGATGATGGAGTTACTGCCGCGACAGGAGTTTCTTTTAATGGTTGACTTTGCTGTAACTGACTGGGACAGGAGCCGGATCTGGGAAGCGAATATGTTTAATATGTTTAGTGGCAGAATTGAAAGTAATTACACACCTGACATGGACTGGATGCAGTGGTGCCGCATTTATGCTAGTATCAGCTGCTGCATTGTTAAACTCTTTTGGCACCTGCTGCTGTTGCTGCTGGAGTGGCGCACCTGGTGACTTGGAACGTGTTTTCATGTTCGTCAAACGACGCATTAAGCCAACAGCGCCAGAACTGCTGCTGGAGCTGTCTGTGTTGTTGCTGGCGCTCATGGATTTACGACTAAACAGCGCTTCCACAGGTTTTGTCCAGACTGAACAGCTGGTAGTGGATTGTGGTTGTTGTTGTTGTTGCTGCTGTGGTTGTTGTCGTGGGGGCAAATCCGGTGGCTGTGTGGGCAGCATATTACTTAGACGCACATCTAACGATTGCGCTGGTGTTGGCGTATTCGCATCTGTCGAGGGCGTCACATATTTCCACTGATGCATTAGCTGCTGCTGATCTCTAGTGCGCAACGGTGTCAAATAATTTCCCGGAAAAACGCCCGTAATGTCCAGCCAGTTTTTGCCCTTCAACCAGCCATCGATACATCGTTCGGTCACAATATAAACGCAACCTTTCTTAAGCTCCAGTTCATCAGACTGACGTGGTTTGTATGGAAATAGAGCGAGATAGCCCCACGGTAAGGTGGGCGGCAATTGCTGTTGGTGTACATGAGTTTTGAGCACACGCGATGCAGCTGTGGGTGCCGTTGTTGACTGCGAGTTGAGCTCCAGGCGACTGAGCTCGTGTGGTAAACTGAGTATTTCTGCCGAATGGCGATTTGTTTGCAGCAGACTAAGAGGGGCCGACTGCAACAGAGCATTCAAAGAGTGTCGCTTCTCCTTGGCACCCTTGTCGCGAAAACGCACTGATCCACCTGCCGCTAGAGCCGCTGCATGTAGCGGCGTATGAGGCAGAGACTGATGATTTGGGCTGCAATTGTTAGAGCTGCATGTGGAGCTTGAATTGCTACTGCTGTTGTTGTTTGAAGATGAATTCGAGGAGGAACCAGTGCTGGAGTCATTGTTGTGCGTTGGATCAATCACAGGAACTGGAGGCAAAGCACGTTGTGGTTGATGCTGATGTTGCATTTGTGGACCTGGCTGAGGAGTGCTGGCACCGCTTTCCAGAAGCTTTTTAGCTGCGGCATTTAGTTCAACAAATGCAATAGGAAATATGCCAATTGTTTGTGCAATCCGACCCTCGGCCCAATTATGGTCGACACGTCGCAGCACTTGAATAACGGTGCTCTTCTTGAACTCTAGGCAGCCCTCCTCATCGTTGGGACCCATCTTGAAATCATACATGGCAATGCACTGCGGCATGGGCAGCGCAACAGCGACTTTAACATAGTTAATAGGAAATGTACCTTCCTGTCCATTCGCCTGACCAATAAACCAATTGTTGTCGATTCGCTGCTTTAGCAATATTAAATCGCCTTTCTTAAACTTTAAGTCGCTGGGTTCGCCAGTAAGAAAATCGAACAGTGCATAGGCGTGTGGAAGCAAAAATCGGCGATGCTTTTGTCGAGCCGTTTGCTGAGGCTGTTCCAACGATTGTGGCTGTTGTGCTGGCTGCGGGTGTTGTTGCTGCTGCTGCTGTGTTATTTGTTGGGCTGTTTGAGTAGATGGCAGCTCCAGCTGCAGTTGAGATTTGCTTATATGCAGCTCTTCGTTTTTAATGTCGCTTTTGCCACACGTTTGCTTCATACCTATTAAGTGGGTGAATTTCAAGTATAAGTTTGTACTACCCACAATTTTTACAAAACCTACACTCAAAAACACTTACCTCCTAAAATTCTCATCAGTAAAACATTTGGCGGCAGCTCATCGATGCGGCAATTAACCATCACGCGACATTCCGGACAGCGCAATTTATGCTGACTGGCAACAATGTCCTGCAAAACACATACTTTACATACATACAACAAGAAATAGTCAACTCTTTTCACACTCACCATCAGGCACTTGCGACAGAAGGTGTGTTGACATGGCAGTACTTTGGATGTGGTGTCCAAGCGTTCCAAACACACTGAACACTCCAACAGATCATTTAACGTGTGCTCATCCATTTCTTATTATGTTTTTGTGTTATTTCGATATTATTTTGCATAATTTATAGTCTGACTTCGTCTCTCTCTCTCTCTCTCTCTTTTCGCTTTATCTTGCTCTTGCTGTATCACTCAAAATCTCAAGGATGGTCACAATTTGAATTTCGTGCAAAGCAACATTCCAAAAACACACGCACACACCTATTGGCTCACACGTACACAGAAAACAAGCAAGCTAGTAAAATACAAACATTTGTTAAACTGAATTTTGCGCTTTTCGCAAACTATTTACTACACTCGTTTGAAAGAATACTTATTAACATGTTAACTTTTTAATTTTTACTATTTAAGAGGAAATATATTCTAGTTTCTACTTTATTAAGTGCAGCTAGCGTGCAGCTCGTGGCCATCATTGAAATGTACTACAAATACAAATATGCATACAGCCACACGGAAAAAGAAAAAATCCCGACGGCCCAGCATACAATTGTACATACATGCACACAAAAAATGCACACAAAATACTAACTACTAACAGCAGGCCCGCCTCCTTTCTTCTTCTTTTTCAATATAATTAACAAGTGGTTGAACAGCGAATAACAACTTATTGAGTGCGTGCAAATACGGAATAACATAAATTGTTCTGAAAATTAATTTGTTTAGTAATAATAACATGTGTGTCAAGTTAGCAACGGTGCGACAGAACTTAGTTCGTGAGTCGGAACCACAAATCATCATTGGCATTTAAACATTTATCTCAATGAAACCTAATAAATATTGATGCAGATATGTTGTAAAAAGAATTATTAATTGTTTTAATGCATCGTTTGGCATATTCCAGCTTTAAATATGGGTAAAACAAGTGGCTAAAAAATTACTCCTGCAGCATTTCCTAAACACCTCATAGCCTCAAATACGACTTATACCTAATTTAAGCCTTCTATTTCACCTTTTTTTATAAGAAAATGTATAGAAAAATTAGCCGGCCAGTTTTTAAGGAATTTGCGTAAGTGTGCATCTACCTCGATACTAGCCCCATACAAAATGACCGCTAAAATAAATGCGTGGTTTTCAACCGTAAATATCTTTTCTCTGAGAGCATGGCATCAAATGAGGCATGTATTAAATTAAAGCTACATCCTTGGTGAAGCTATTAAAGTTAAATTTAGAAAAATCAATCAGCCAGTATTTGAAAAAATTGATTAATTGATTAATTAATGAATATGAAATTGCAAACAAAGGCTGCCGGACTAACAAAATTTATCGTTATATATATTTTAATATTACCTTAAATTAACTAAAATCATGCATAAATAACATAGCTCTAACATTCTTCAGCCATTTACCGCGCATTTTCTGCGTAAATTGCATTATGTACTTTTTGAATTTTCAGCCAAAGAAACATACATGATTTTAGTTAATATAAGGTAATTTTATTTGAAGGAAGTCAAAATAAAGAGAACATTTTTATAAGCCCGGCAGCCATTTTATAATGGCGGCATTTATATGTATTTTTATATATATGTTAGATAGATATTTACTGAACTACATAAATGAAATTTTCTCAAAAACGGAGAGAAAGATTTTAATGATTAATATAGCATATCAATGGGAACATTTCGGCCTTTATCCTTAACTACCGTGCAACTGAGGCCATTGTCTTGGAAAAAGAAAAACGTTAGCAAGGATTTTCATTTTTGAGCAAACGAGTTACATATATGGTGAACAAATGAATGGAACCACCGCCTTATCAGTCAGCTTTTTGTTGGGCAAAGGTTCTGTTCATGCATGAGAAACCAGCTCGATAGGCCTTTTTCATGAACTTATTGAGGTAATTAAATTTCACAATATCTGTGGGACAGATCTTTATTAAATTATTTGAGGGACAGATTTCCATAAGAATTTTTTCATAAAATATTATCAAACTAAAAGTCTTGCAACGAAATGAGTCGGAATGTATTGGCGCCTCCTACTCAGCGCATGAGCCACGACCGTAAGTATCGCGTTAATGTCGTTCATGACGATTTTGGTGGCAACAAGTGGAACTCAGCCAATCAAAAAACATCAATGAGCTACGAGGAACCCGGTTATATGAAATAGATAAGCTTTTTGCAAAAGTACTTGACAGTTATTGATTACAGATCTCTACGCCGAAGATGATTACGAGGAAGACAGTGCCGATTGCGATATTGAAGAGCTTTCAAATGGCAGCTATAAGCTGGCTCTGCATGTGCCCAAGTGAGTTTGCTTATTAAATTACGGCTTTAACTAAATGAGATTTTACTGAACTACCCACATTCACATATCTCAGATCATTATATGGTGGTCTGATTGGTTTCAAGGGCACAACAAAGCGTCGCATTGAAACAGAGACGCACACGGAGATATATGTTCCACGTCAGAATGACTCATCGAATGACTTGGTAATACAGTCAAAAGAACGCAGTAATGTGTGTGCAGCAGTGCGCAAAATTCGACTACTTATTGGTTCCTTGCGCAAGCGTATGCGACCAACACATTTCCTGGCGGTTCCCCTAAACATGGGCGAAGTGCAGAAGCGTTTTATTGAGCTAAAGGTAGGCTTTCAATATTTTGTTACCAACAATTAAAGTCAACATTCCATTTTGGCTCAGCAAAAAATTCTAGAGGCACAACTGCCAGGCATTGACCAGGAGCTATTTATATCGGAGCGCTGCATTCATATAACTCTTGGCGTCTATGTGCTCTTAGATGATGCTGAACGCAAACAGGCCGTTACCGAGCTGCAAAGCTGTCGCCAGTTTTTGATTGACTTAAAGACACCATTCGAGCTAAAGGTTAAAGGCTTAGAAATCATGAACGATGATCCCAGCTCCACACGTGTACTCTACGCCCGTATAGAGTCACCGGAGCTTCAACAGTTTGCTGACAAATGCCTAAAGCATTTCCAAACCACCGGACTGTGTGCAACAGATAACAACGAACGCCAAAACATTAAACTTCATATGACCGTGATGAATAGTCGCTATGGCAAAGAAAAACTCAACAAAAATGAACGAAACTCTTTCGATGCACGTGAGATTCTGAAACGCTTTGGCGACTACGACTTTGGCTTGGGCCAGTGTAACACAGTGCATATGTGTGTGCTTAAGTCATCAATGGAGGTGGATGACTTCTATAAGACAACGGGTAGTCTGATATTTTGAATCAATATCCCAAATAAAACATGTACACACATATGTATGTTCATATTAAAGAGCTGCACAAGCACTGTAATAATGTTCTGTAAGCCATCGCAGAGCTTTCAAGTACTGCCTGTCATGTTCACTCTCTCAACAAAACAAATACTGTAGTGAGAAAAGCTTTTGGTTTGACAGCAAATACTGCACAAGCAAGCAATAGAACTTTCAACTATAGAAGAAATAGAACAAAAAATGAAGTAGAACAAAATTGAAGTTTAGCAAATCAAAACAAAACAAAGCTGAAATAGAATTCTTTTTCATTGCCCATTCCGAAATAAATGATGCCTAATAACTTGCAGAAAATATTGCCATCCTTCACAAAATGCACAGTCAACGCTAAATATGATTTTTTTAAATAATTATCTGTCCAAAGATCTGTGGTTAAACCATATCCAATGTTGGCTATTTCCATCATTTGGCTACGAATTTCCTCAAAACGCTTTTTATATAAAGATTCCACGTTCCGCGATACGGTAGTTGGATTGGGAATGAGAGTCGCAATATCGACATTTTTTCCAAACTTATGTCCCATTGAAACGAAAAACTCAGCTACTTCCTTGAGCCCATCGTCTGCAGCTATTTTAAACGGTCTACAATTAAGTAGATTCCTATAAATATGTATTATTACAAGATGATTTTATCAATAAAATCACCCATAATGCGATCTATAATACTTAAATCAAATGATTCATCCATTTTTTTTCTGTTTTTGTAGAGATTTGCTGCAAAGCGAATTTGGTTTTGATATTTCGCTTCATAGAAAATCATCAAGCACTTCAGAACACTGCAGTGAAAGCTCTTAATATAGTGTTGTGCTTGTTTTGATGGAAAGCTCTAATTGTTATGTTCTAGTTGAATATCACCAATACACTGAAGTATAGTGCTTGGAAGTACTGCATAGTAGAACATTTTGCGAATAGAAGTACTTGTGCAGCTCTTTAGTTCATATGTTACGCATTTATCATTTAAGTCGCATTTATATTTATATATATTTGTATTAACATTTTCAGCTCTTATACCTTTCTCAGTTGGTTTCCATTTAGGATATTGGCTCCTGAAATGTATGTTCTAAACTATAAATTTCATGATATGGTGTTATAAAACATATAATAATGTTATGTTATTATTATCCTTGTATACACACATCTTATACACATCTTAAAAGAAACCGACGAATAACGAATAAGCAAACACTCTGTATTAAGGATTTAATAAGAAGAAAAGTTATATATTAAAATATCCTTACTTGATTGGACATCGTCAGTAAACTAACAAATATTGCTGCTTGGTGGGCATCACCTTGCAGAGACCCTCGTGCATGTCACCCTCATGCTGCACCCGACCCACTTAGATCATGGCACCAGCCTCATCATTGCCCATAACGGCATTCGGTGGTAGTAATGCATACGCCGAGGACTGCACCCATTTATAGGCTGTATAAGAAATACATAAAATTATTTCAAGATTAAAACTGAGGAAACTGATCGCAAAAAAAAAACAAACATCTTATCTTTACAAGAAAATTAATTTATCCTTTTAGAATTTAACCCACATAATCATATCATGCCGTTGATAGGGTGCTATATATTTTGCTCTTTATAACAAAAAAAAAAAAAAACGTAGAAAGCCAGTATATATAGCATGATACATATGCTTATGAATAATGAGCTCGTCATCGAAATTAATCAAATAGACTGTTTGAATCAACTGGTGTTGCTTATAATTGAGATGTCTTTGCCAATCAAATTAATCCACTTGCGACTAGTTGATAAATTAGCCCAGATATCAATAAAGTAATCCACACATACTGACACAATTCAAGACAACTTGCCTTGGAATAATTACACAGCCACAGCCAAAAATGTCATGTCATGTTTGATGGAAAATGTCATTAATTTCTTTTGCATTTGAATCGTATTAAGAATGTTAAGACCTATAAGAAATGACTAAATGTTAGCTCCACTAAACATGATATAAGAACCTGCCATTTCAAATGAACAAGTTAGAAAGCTCTAGTTGGGAGAGCCCTACTAGAAGGTACCCTGAGCCCAGTTGCAATAAATATTTTATTCCTTGCGCCCTTAAAGTATGCTTCAAATAATGATAAATTTAAACATAACTATAAACTGACTTAGCCCTGCTGTTAGCTCAAAAAAATCTTAGGGATCACAGCTTTGCGGACCATTTGGTCCATACTGCATTTTTCATACAAAATAATTTAATCGAATATTTTAAATCTATTTTGATTCAATACTTCGTGTGAATATAATATTCATAAATCATTTTATTATAAATATAATTAAATACACGTTGTTTGCTCTAAATTGAATTTGCTTTTTGTAGCTGAGCCAAACGCTGGTCTTTCGTTAATTTCCATGTGACACAAGCTAGAGATGTGATAAAGAAGCCAATACCTAGAAATATGAAAATTGCTATTAATGTGTATGTTCTTTCCAAGTGAAGTAAGGGTGTAGGATGTACTCTTACCCATTAGCAGTATGGCTTCAGATAGTTCGTCCTGCCAGGCTTTGGACACTGCACAGAGTAAAATAAAGCCGCTGAGCAGGCAAACGGAGCCAACAACAACTGCAAATGTTATAAGAATGATGGCTGGATCGAGCTCTCTGATCGTCTTAGAGGGAAATAGCGTTTGGCACAGCGAATTCCTTTTCAGGTTGCTGTCGTGAGCACTGTAAGATTTTTGATCAATAAAATCGAATTAAAAACTGCATTGAAGAAAAGTTGAGATTGCAGTAATTTACTTACCAAGATTCTGCATAGGTTGGCAGAATAGAAACACTTCTGCATTCCATGACTTTGCTCGCAGCACTGAGCGCACTCAAAACTGGAGTCTCTAATTTAGTTTCGTTTTAACGCTCCATAATCTAAATATACCTTCATACATACATATGTGTATAATGACAGCTGAGGAGACGCGTGTCTGATTTTGTCGGATGGGGCGCATCGGTCGATATTTATAGCTGCATAGGAAGTGGCGTATTTTGAAGATGCAGCGGAACTAAACAGCCGTTGGATCTGTAGTTGAGTTTAGTTCTGTCTGCAATTATTATGCTATTTTAAGATTTTAGGGTAGCCGCTGATTTCATCTCTATAAACGTAAATAGATTCAATTTCAAAACGCACTTTTATCATGTTTTTAAACATCAACAAATTTTCAACTAAACGCGACAATGACAGTAATGCAGATGAAATTCTCGCTTTTTATAGGTAAAAGCTCCTCACAGCTTTTGCTATTTTCAACTCGATTATTCACGGCTATCTCACGCAATCGGTTATTTGTATTGTCAATACTGTCGCTACCCCAGGCAGTTAGGAGCAGTGTTTCCAGCGAGGTTGCTTGCTGTTCAAGAGTTGCATTTGTGGGCAAACAGATTGGACTTATGTGATCTGATGTAAAAAACAAATTATTGGAATTGCTTATTCGAATGACTTTAATTAATTTACTAACCTTTGAAGTCAACCTTTCTGTTGAGCTTCAGTAGAGCTATGTCATAGGGAAAAGAGTATATTCCTTTATATTCATCATGTACTATGAAGCGCTCGATGCCAAAACTCTCAATATTTGGTAAACATTCTGTTTTCTTAGCTTTGATGCAGTCTTCGTCTGTTGTTAATTGATGCTCACCCAATCGGACTGATTCTCTGCAATTATGAATAATATATTATGTTTGGTAGATATTTACAATTGTAGCGTTACTTACATACCAACATCAAAAACACAATGAGCAGCCGTTAAAACGAATTCTGAAAATATTAACTATCAGGATTAGGTCTCAAAGTGACAAAGACAACAATAACTTACGGTCCGTGATAAGTGTACCCACACACGAAAAAGGATGGGATCTTGTAAAGTCAGTCTTAGTCAGTGCCATCCAAGGCCTCGATCCATGAATAACTTCAGCGTCGGCCGTTATGGCAGCACTCTCTCTTCAATTGACGCAGAACAGCCTGATTAAGCTCTATATGGGGATAATAACAGCTTGACTTTAACCATATCTACGCATATATTTAATTGTGGTCATTTACCTGTAGCTAAACAAATTGCAGTGAAACCGATAAGTAATAGAATTGACCTCATGTTGATTGATCTCGTAGAGAGCTGCTGTTCAACATTGGCAGATTGTGCATGCTTTTATAGTAAGTATGTATGTGCAAACATCAGCTTACAACAAAATAATCATATCTTTTATATTACTTCGTCAGCTTTAATACTGTGTCAGTACTATGAGATTACGCTGTTCGACAACCTTTAGATTCTAGATTTCAGTGTAAGCGAAGCGAGCTCGGAGATACCAAGTAAAATAAAATCAGTGCAAATTAAATAATCAACAGGAAACAGCCTTAGTTGTTTAATCGAATTTTAAGACCTAGCCAGACATTTCTTTGTTTCTTTAAAGTTTTTTTTGGCTATAAAGCTGGGAAACTTTTGGTACTATTTCCAATTAAGTTTTTAAGACATTGTAATTTTAAAGCTATAAAACTTTTGATCCGAAGCAGACACCCATCGACACTGACAGTAACCGATCGTAATACAATGATGGTGGCACATGTGAGCTCAAATACTATAGTATATTCAAGAATTCTGAACGGAACACATTGAAATCATCTTCAAACACGAAAAGGTATCATAATTGATAGAGAAGAATGAAAACACAGCAACTTACGCTTGATTAATTAGCCGGATGGGGAGGAAAGGGAAGATAACAATTACTTTTGTATTTAAATACGTGTTTAACAAAGTGAAACTTGTTTTTGCATCGGACAGACATATATACATACCCATGTATATACATATATGGGCGACCCCGAACACGACTGCGTTATCGGGATATTACCAGTAACGATTTATGGCAATTCCCCAGGTTAGCTGTCGATCGCTGGGGAAATGCGATATTTTTAAATAGACAAATAATTGCAGTTTTGTGCATCAAATCCAATCAAATCATATATGTATACCAAATGTGATATAGAATTGCTTTTTGATTGATCCAAATTACAAATTCAAATAAATTTTTATCATAATTTATGTTCGAATCTTAAAATATTCACATGTGTTTTTTTAAATAAAATGTTACACAGTTTATTCAGGTAGAGTGTGTTAATAATTATTAAACATAATACTAAGTTTAGTCTAGGTTTTGTTGGTTTACTGCATGCCATGTCTCGGGTGTATATAATTGGAGCCAGGATCATCGTCCTGCCGATAAATGGCGCTCATGACGATAAAGAGGCTGGCAAATGCGAGCGCACGTACAACATAATCGAGGGAGCGATAACGATAGCTGCGTTTACATCCGTACATTGTATTTGATATTTGATAACTAATGTATGTTGTAATACTGTGTGTATGTCAACTGACGGTTGTGTGCTCTAATCAAACGTAGGAACCCAACTAACTGTAGACTTTTCCAACCAAGTCTTTTATTGCAAGCTGAGGCTTCCAATATCGCGCATTTTGAGCTGTTGTTTGTGTTTTACCCAGAGAGCGAGGTAGATTTCAGAGAACTGTGGAGAAAACCCAGTGATTCTGAATTGATATCTGCTGTTGCCCGTTGTAGCTCTGCAGATCTCGATTTTTATTCAATCACTTGACAATCAAGCCAATTTTTCGTACAGCTCACATCGATACATATGTATGTATGTTTGTATGTATTAATGCGATTAATTTTGGCATGCTTTGGCCGACGTGACATGACTCAGAACGTCAGTTAATAAGACAGTAATGCTGCGCAATATTGCTAATTCAGCTTTTGTTATTTTTAGCGTCTAATTATGCTATTTGGCTTCCCCCTTTTAAACAGGTCATATATTACTTTCACCAACAGATATACCAGGTTTAAACATAATTTAATTTCACTTTTACTGCTGGAAATTAGCGACAGAAATATGCTATCTTGATAAAGAAGCTCTGAGGCAGTTGCAACTTGTGCCACGCCGAAGTCAGCGGCGATTGCATAAAGTTCGGCAAATTTAAAACGCTGTCAGCCGGCAAAATTGTTCTTGAAAAAAAGCTTACTTTCAAACTGGGCTGATCTCTCAAATATCTCCCGGCAGAACACTCTATACAGCTAGTTTTGCAACGAATAAGCATTCATGTAGTTAACGTTTGGAGCCTTTATTTGAGTCCTCTCTGTTACAAAAAATGTCAATAATTAAGTTTATAAAATAGAAAACATTAGTGCTGTATGTGATAATTTAATTTTGATAATTACATTTTGGGAGCTCCTTTTTAAGCTATCAGACAATATTGTTTAGGTCAAGTAACAAGACCAAAACACTAAGATCAAAATACGAAGTTTCTTACGTTAACATCTCGGGTACCTTAAATCCAAGTATGACATTGCAATATGATGGCCTGCAACGGGAGTCGAGACTGATATCTTTTGTTCCTGAGCTGCAACAAGCCTCGGGACAAAAGTAAGATGTCTCCTTTTATTTTTAATAGGGACCTTACTTATTGTTGGTATTATTAATGTTAGAATTAAATATGGTAGCATTGAAAGGAACATTATATTGTAAGTATTTATTTTTGAAAATGCGTGTAGAGTTATTTAACTTTAAATAGTTAAATAAAGATCAACGTTAAATTGATCATGTCAATTATTTTGCTGTTAAACTATATTTTCAGTTGAATCAACACTTTCTATATTTAATTTTATTACGTTGCATAGTTTAAATCCGCATAGTAAAATTAACTATTTTCATTGCTACAGATCTAGTTTGCTTCAGAGACTAGTTTGCATAGTTGCACTGAGGAACCATTTGAAACTTGATAGATTTATTAAATGCACATGTTCTGTAGATAATTTAAATAACCTATCAATTTTGATACCTATAAAAGCATGCACAATCTGCCAATGTTGAACAGTAGCTCTCTACGGGATCAATCAACATGAGGTCGATTCTATTACTTATCGGTTTCACTGCAATTTGTTTAGCTACAGGTTAATGACCACAATCAAATATATGCGTAGATATGGTTAAAGTCAAGCCGTTATTACCCCTATATAGAGCTTAATCAGGCTGTTCTGCGTCAATTGGAAGAACAGAATTGTGGCATCGTTAAGGAAAGTGCTGCCATAACGGCCGACGCTGAAGTTATTCCTGGATCGAGGCCTTGGATGGCACTGATTAAGACTGACTTTACAAGATCCCATCCTTTTTCGTGTGTGGGTACACTTATCACGGACCGTAAGTTATTGTTGTCTTTGTCACTTTGAGACCTAATCCTGATAGTTAATATATATTTTCAGAATTCGTTTTAACGGCTGCTCATTGTGTTTTTGATGTTGGTATGTAAGTAACGCTTCAATTGTAAATATCTACCCAACATAATATATTATTCATAATTGCAGAGAATCAGTCCGATTGGGTGAGCATCAATTAACAACAGACGAAGACTGCATCAAAGCTACGAAAGCAGAATGTTTACCAAATATTGAGAGTTTTGGCATCGAGCGCGTCATAATACATGATGAATATAAAGGAAAAAACTCTTTTCCCTATGACATAGCTCTACTGAAGCTCAACAGAAAGGTTGACTTCAAAGGTTAGTAAATTACTTAAAGTCATTCAAAAAAGCAATTCCAATAATTTGTTTTTTACATCAGATCACATAAGTCCAATCTGTTTGCCCACAAATGCAACTCTTGAACAGCAAGCAACCTCGCTGGAAACACTGCTCTTAACTGCCTGGGGTAGCGACAGTATTGACAACACAAATAACCGATTGCATGAGATAGCCGTGAACAATCGAGTTGAAAATAGCAAAAGCTGTGAGGAGCTTTTACCTATAAAAAGCGAGAATTTCATCTGTTTCTTCAGAAAGTCGAATGTGTTGTGTCACGGCATATCTGGCGGTCCATTGAGCAGCCCTGTTGAAGTTTCTGGTACGAAACGCTTTGTACAATTTGCTTTTGTTACTGCGGGCATAGGATGCAATCCAAGTGTTGGCATAAATACTGCTAGGTTTATGCCATGGATAACAAATGTGATTGCTAATGAATCGTTGTAACAATAATTTAATTATTAATCTTTGTTTTTGTTTTGTGACTTATATTTTTTGATTATTTTAAATCTGCGACAGGACATGGGCTTTTAAAATAAATAAGAAAACAAGTGGCTTATTTTGTTAAGGGAAAGTGATGGGAAAAGAGGTCCAGTAAAAATTAAATTATATATTTCTTTGTAGTATTATTAGATTAGCAAGTTTAATACGCTTAAAAAACTCATTTAACCTGCATTTTAAATAATGTCTGCTGTTAACGAGCTGATTTTACTGATTATAATTTATACAATTCTAATTAATTATTGAACTATATAAATAATTAAAGAGCTCAAAGAAAGCCAGCAATGTAGTTTATAATGTGAGCGTTAAGCGTCCTTAACAAAAGTGCATAATAAGGGACAATTCATCTTCTGTCTACATATAATCAACCTACTTTAGGGAAAGCTCCGAATTTTCAAACCAATTTTCGGCGTCATCACGACGATAACTGCATATATAGTCGTTTTTCACAAAATAAGGAAACGACATTTTGTGCATAAGCTGTGATGTCAGTAAGATCCTGAACATGGCTTTGTAGACCCTGACAATTTCAAGAAAATAATGAAATAGATGGTCTTTCTGCTATGAAATAATTTAGAGTTGAATTTATGGTTGCAATCAGTTCGTAGAAAATCTTCGTATTTCCGTTTGTAAAAGAACCAAAGATTTCTATTATGTAGGGTTGCACGGTCAGATTGGCAAAAAAAAACTTTAACTCACCTGTGATCCCAAATGGCTAGGAAAGACGAAACGCCAACCAATCTAGGGAAATTTTGTGATTTTATGAAAACTTTTAATTGTACTAGAAAAGGTAAAGAGTATATTGGGTTTGTGCAATGTCCGTCATGGTGTCTGTCCGTCTGTATGAACGCATACGCTTTTTTCCACACCATTCAAGCTGGAGACTTACAACTTTGCAAATGTTTTCATCCATGACCTGGACAGATAAAGTGTCAAGGTAGGAGCTCTACGATAGCTGGGGGGCTGGCAAATTAATTAGTTCGATAACTCAAAATCTATAGACCCACCCATATCGTACATCCTCACAGCTAGAATTACCAAATTTGGTAAAAAGATAGGTAATAGCATACTCAAAAAAACTGCATCAAAAACATTGGATCCCTACGCACCCATTCCATCCCCAGCCCAACTGCCTATGTTTTCCACCGTATTTGAGCTGAGCCAACAAATTTGGTGCCAAGATAGGTGAAGACGACCCCCAGAAAACTGCGTCAAAACTTTGAATGCCACGCCCATCCACACTGCTCCACCTGGCTCCATTTTATAAATATTCTTGTAGATAACGCGGTTAGCCTGTGAATAAAGATTCAACGTTTTCACTTGTTTCGTTTGCAATACCAAATATTTAGAATAGCCCCACATGTGCATGTTCCCAATGTCCCAAAAGACACCGAGCACCTAAAAGTATGCTTAAGTTTTTGGTGTTCGAGTGTAATTAAGTCAATTCATCAACCTATACTTCTTAAGAAAAGGTCACAATGGACAGCACTGTCATTAGCGAAAAGCAACAACCAACTGCAACATGCCAGTTTAATACTTTGCGGATTCTAGTAGTTCAATCAATTTGTTCTGCTTATAATCAAAAGTACAACTTACGTTTTTTGATAGTGAAAACTTCTAGCAATTGCTTTTATTCATTTGGTTTTTTAATTGGGATAATGATTAAATGACTTTGCAATAAAGCGACTACAGACTAAACAATATAAAACAGTCGATGACAAATTTAATATATAAATATATATATACATATGTATGTTTATGTAATTTTATATGTATTCATGTGGTTTTCTTTAAAAATCTATTTAAATATAATATTTTCTTTATAGTATGCATATTTACAAAACTACAACTACAACAAAAATAAAACATTAATTTTATGGCAATGAACAAAACCTTTGTTGCTGCTACTTGTTAAAATTCTCAATCTGTTGGAGCACCCAGCTGCGTGACGCCGACTGGCTTAAATTCGGTGGACAGAGTACAACACTTGGATGCCGGCTAAGCAGCTCCTGCAGCGCCGCCTTTGTCGGCTTGGGTGCAATTTGCGGTGGTACCGGCGATTTACGCTCCCATGACGAACCCAATCCCGATCCCTGTCCATATACCGATGATGCCGATGACGATGCTGCTGGTGGTGGTGGTGGCGGCGGACTGCGGGGCCGCTTAATATCGTAGTCAAGAACGCTGCGCTTCTCATTGTTGTCATCGCTGTAAATAGCAGAATCCCGAAAATCATTCTCCAGACTGTCCTCAACATGCTGCTCGTACTCAAAATGCGATCCAGACACCTTGCTGCGATGCTGCTCGCACATGCTGTCGCTGGACGTGCACGAGGATGAGGTTAGCGAGAAGACAGAGTCGCGCTGCAGCGATGCCTCCGAGCTGGCAATGATGCTGAATAGTGTCTTGGGATCCGCATAATCCACATGTGCCATACGCTCACCCACAGCCTCGCTGCCCTGCCTATGCAATATGCTCTGTCGGCACATTTCACTTACATCGGAGACGCGACGTTCCGGTGGCCGATTGTTGCGCCCAAAGGCCATGCTCAGATTATCAATGGATTTGAGGGCACGCGGCAGCAGCGAGATCTCCGAGTGGGTAACATTCTCCAATGTGGCCTTGTGGCCGCCGTTGTGGTTGAGCAGACGCTTCATTAGGTTCTTTGGTATGGGACGTGCATATAGCGCATCAGCCGGATCGACTTCGCCATTTGAATCCAGGCACAAATTGATGACAGTAGTCTGGCTGTCGCGTTTTACAGTAGAGCCAGAACTGGACTCGGAGCCGGTGCTGTCACGCTGTTGATCAACTGCATCCTCGCCGACACGCTGTAGCACACCATCCGGGGAGTAGACAAGAGTGACATAATCCGATTCCGGACGCGGTGCAGCCTGACGCTTTTCGCGCGGCTTAAAATACTGCACGGATTTGGCGCGTCCGAGCACAGGCGAGAATTTATATGGAACATGCACGTTGCGCAACAACGTCTCATAGATGGGCTCCTCATCGGGCTGCTCATCCGGCGAGCAGGCCAAAGCCTGCTCCTGTTCCGCTTCTAGTGGCGGCGGTGACCGTGAAGGTGGACGTGGCGGCAGCGGAGGCGGTGCCGACTCTTCAGCAGGACTCACTGGCGACGTGGCCTGGCTGCTGTCACGTCGCTGCTTCTGCTGTTTGTTCTTGTTATAGATGCGCTCAAACTCTTTGTTGTTCTTTAGCAGATCCAGCACAATCTCAGCATCACGCTTGGACTTCTCCGCCGGGGAGAGTTTAGATGTCTCATAATACTTTTTCGACGCCAGATCCAACTCTGGCGTCTCTTGGGCCTCTTCGGCCAGATCCAGATCCTCCGTGGACTCGGTGATCTTCAGCACCGTGCTGTCAAACTCACTCAGATCCATGTAGAACTTGGAACAGCCACTGCTGCTGCTGCTACCACGTTGCTTTTTCAGCGTGGCAATACGCTTAGGCATCGTCTTGTGATTGTATTGCTTCACCTCAAAGAATCCTTTGCCCTTGACTTTGCGCTCGCTTAGATCGGGCTTACTGCCGCGCAGCGATGCGGGATTCTCCTCTTCTTGTCCCTCTGGCTGATCATCAAGACTGCAGCCGCCGATGCGCGGCACCGATTTGCTGCGCTCCTTGAGCGCCTTGTAACTAAAGACCGGACTTCGGGATTTGGTGCGACTGCGCTGATCACGCAACATGCACAAGCACTCCGGTTGATCCGGCTGCTGTTCGCCCGCACACTTGCACTGATCCTTGCTGGGGCTCAATTTAGAGTCACGCTTGCCACCGCTGCGGTAACGGACAGCCGCTGCCAATTTCTGCAGAGCCGTATCATCCAAACTGTTATTACGCGCCAGTTGCTTGGCGGGCTTAACGGATTGCTCCTGTGAACCTGTGGGCGACTGTTCCAGCGATTCATTGAAGCTGTCAAAGGAGCTGGAATTGCTGATGGTCTTGCGCTTAAACTTGGAATTGCGCAGACGTATCTCGCTGCGGCGACACGCATTTCGTCGCTCCAAATATGTTGGAGTCGAGTTGCTGTTTGAGTTAAGGCTCCACTTCCAAGTGCTGCGATCGGGCGTGCGATCTATATATAATGATTCAAAGGATTTAAAAAAAAAAAATTGAAAAGAAATCAAAGATTTAAGATTACTATCTTGCAGTTGCATTTGTGTTTGTGTTTGTGGCTGAACAGGCGTAAGGCAAGCAAATGCTGGATGAACGAAAGGCCAGATTGTAAATTGGACAAACACCAGCAACATTCTCTAAGCACTAGCAACCAGAGCAACAGCATAACAAAATTCCTATTCCTACTATTCCTACATGTAGGATCCTTTTAGTCTCAGCGGCATTTGCTCTTATATAGTACACACATAATATCCAAAATCATGATACCGAGGGTAAAGAGTGTATTGGGTTTTTGCACATAGTCCGTCATGCTGTTTGCCCATCTGTCTATCACGTCTCTCGGAATCCGCCTAAAGCTAGAAGCTTGAAACTTTGCAAATTTCTTTGTCTTTGGGCGGGAGAGATAAAGTGCCAATAAAGAGAGACTATGTCCACTGGACGTCTAGTAAATCGATAACAAGCCGATACACCTCGAGGTGCAATTCACCATTTTGTTGGGTAAAAAGTTGGCTACTTCCTTCAAATATTTGCATCAAAAGTTTGAGCGACTGTAAGGAAATGGGTATGCATGCAAGAAAGCTGGAAAACTTCCCCTACCGATCTAAATAAAAGTAAGTGTTAAGTGTTAAGTGTTCCTAAATAAGCAATTGTTTTGGGTTAGTAGTAGACTCATGCTGGCGCATATAGTATAAAGTGTATGAAGGTTAAAATGCATGCATGCTGGACGCAATACCAGTGGAGCGTAAACAAGCCAATTAAAGTAACACACAAGCCAAAAAAAAAACCTTTAAGCGGTTGCAAATTGATAACTCAAGATACTTACTAGGCAGCGGCCGGAAATATCTGTTTAATTAGACTACGTCAGCGCCGTCAATACCAGCAATTTACTTATAGCTACGATTACAATAAGATAACGATAGCGATAGCGATACCGATAAGCAGTAAACAGTTATATTGTTCTATTTATTACAGTTAAAAGTTTTAGAAAAGTTTGAGTAGTGTTTTTTTTTTTGTAATTTATATAGTTTTTTTTTGGGATGGGGGCTGGAAAGTAGTAGCGCTTAGTTCAGTCTCTGGTGTTTAGCCTTAGGAACGCCTTTAAAACTAATTAAAGTTTTTTGTTTTTCTTGTTTGGTTTGGGTGGTTTAGTTTTGGAATGCATCACTGGTAGTACTACAACGGTAAACATAAATATTTATATAGATAAATTGATAAACACTTAAAACTAAAGTTAAATAATTAAAATATACAGTTGTTAAACCAAGTTACCAAATTATTATAAACATATATGAACCAACTATATTTTATTAGTAACTCATAAGCACCAAAAACCAATGACATAACTCAATACAGGCGAACACACACACATAGTAAATATAAAATCCTTGTACAGTTGCGCACAAAACATTCGCAATTAAATTGTGTGCAAATGTCACAAAAAACGCGCATAAATCAACTTAAGCGTCAGATATTGCACGATTTTAGCCAAAAAGCTGAGGACTGTATAGTGCAAATGCACTGCTAGAAATTAAATATTGTTTGATTGCTAGTTTTCATATGTGTTGAAGATCTGTGCGAATCTGTTATTGCTAAAAAGATATTGTTTATAAATAACCTTTGGTTTCTATTTCACAGAAGCTTTAACCTAACTCGCTTTTTGTGCAGTGTACTGCAACTAACTGCTGCATCGTCATTCCTTTCCAAAAATTGTGTAAGTGCCGTTAACGAAAAATACGCACAGAAACAAACATAACAAACAAACAGCGACAAACAACATAAAGCACACACACACTAAAGGCATAAAAAATAAATAGATATGCTATGTATGTAGGTAGGATAGGTAAGTAGGTGGTAGATCTATGGAAAGAGTTGCAGTTTAATTGCAGAGTCCAATTGACGCTCACCTTCCTCGTTGCCCAGCTGGTAGACAAGTTCCTTGGCCCGCGTGGGTATATCTAGCTCTTCGAGCATAACACCTTTAATGTGCTGCGTCCAGATACGCTTCTGGTCACGATTTCTGGCCGTCAACTTGATTTGATTGCGCGGCTCATCGAAGGGTATGACATAGAAGCTGGTCGGCTCTCCAGGCAAATGTTCACTTAACATTAGATTCTTTTGCTGCAGACGGAGCGCGAAATCGAGATACGAGAGTTAAAGAGATTGCATTAGGTTGGGTTGGGTTGAGTGACTGAATGGCTTACGGTTATGAGGCTCTTGAATTGAAGACGACCGTCCTCCTTTTGCTTTGTAATGATAAGCATCGTCTCGAAGAGCAGCACCTGACGTGGCTTGCTGTGCTGTTCCATAAGCAAACCCTCGTGTCGCAGTTCGCGCAACACGCTCAGATCTGCAATATCATTTCGAACGATAAAAGACACCGTTTTTCGTAAGAATCCGGTACACTCACCTGGTCCCATCCAGCCGTCTAGAATGCCGGATAGCTCCTTGACGCGACTCTGTTGCTCCTGCTGTCGCTTCACCTGGTCAATGTTGTGAGCTACCTGACGCATTATAACATACGCCTCGGCCACCTCCTTGACATCACAATGCTTGCGCAAGCTCTGACAAAGGGAGGAAAGAGAATGAGGGCAGAAGGTTACTAAGTGAAGGGTTTGGAAATCAAGGTTTTTTTTTGACTTTAACACTTACATCCAGCAGCAGATGGTACTTGAGTATGCGTTGCACCGGTTTCAGCAAAAAGGAGCCAAGGGGCAGACGATGTTGCAGCAGCTTCTGCGTGGTGGCAAGCATCGAATTCGTGTACTTTGCCTGCAGCAGTTTGGTCAGCAGCGAGATGGCTTCCGGGTAGCTTGTGCTGCATAAAACAAAACAAAAAGAGAAGAGAAGCGAAAGATTGAGAGACAAGACACTATGTAATAAAGCAGATGATTTATGGCCAACAGAAACAAAAAACAAAAACATTGAGCTCTTCATCAGGCAGAAACATGAAAATTTGAATTTAAAATCAGTTGTTCAAGTAGGAGTATCCAAACTTCAAGTTGGCCCCACATGATATATGCTCAACTGTCAGCCGAGGCGACAAATCAAACGGCGGCCAGCAGCCTCGCGCAGTTTGGCTTCAAATTGACAGCGCTGACGATGACGATGCCAGACGTCCAAAGCAAATGTCAGGCGCTTAAATGGAACATCGAATAGCTTGGATTGGGAGCTTGGCGTGCCTGGACTGCCAAAGCTGAAGCTAAAGTTGGAGCTAAACCAAAGATAAGTCAAAGCCAAAGTCAATGTTCGTGTCCCGCTGCTGGCTAACTACCAAGCTACTTCAGCTGCAATCGAGATCAGTTTTGGTCAGTCCGTTAACCGTTCTTGGCCAAGCCTATCATAGATTTGGCAGACACGCCAAACCTCAACTTTGTGACTTTGTTAAGTCTGTGGGGAAATAGCTTGAAGACTTCTCTAAATAAAGTACAAATCTTATACAAAGAAAAAGACAAAAGAAGAGAGCGAAAAGCACAAATGCGTAGATGGATAGAGAGAGAGAAAGAGGGAAAAATTCGGAATTGCAATATAATATTGTACAATTTAAAGATACAGAGTTGTGTTTCAGTAAGGAAATTTTTAAGAGGAATAAGTGTAGTATACTAAAAGAATTGCGGATTACTTTAGTCAAATATCTTTAAACCAGTTAATTTTCTTTTGAATAAGCAGGAAGGAAGTGGGATTACAAGAAGAGGAATGAATATAAAGAAGAAAAAAATCTTATGAAGATATTTATGCAAATTAAGTAGGAAAGTGTCGTGCCCAAACAAAGACTTCAACGTCTAACCAATATTCAGAACTAGGGATCACAAGAGTAGCCATCAGCTATCAAATCATAAATACGATGGAGGGAAGTATTTAAATTTGGGGAAGTTCCCTAATTCATTTGCAAAGAGGATTTAATCACATGGAAAATGTGAAACATAGAAACCGTTTTTGATATCGATTTAAGCTAACTTTTTAACAATTTAGGAAGATCAACTGAGTTTTTGTCAAATGAAGTTGTATTTGAATATGAAAAGTCGGGCGGCTATTTACCAGTAGGTTGTGTACACATTAAAACGTTCACGTAAGTTGATGAAACATTTAGCTATTTTGGCCGGGTCCATGCCCGAGTTGATGAGCTGCTGCAGCAGTATTGAGTTGAATTCGTAAATCTCTTCAATGTTGGCAAAGAGTATTTGCAATTCTTCCGTTCGCAGGCACGCGCGTTCCTTCCAGTCCAACAAATAACTAAGAAACCAAAAAAAAAAGGTTAGTTGAAATCGTTGTTTGACGTGTTGCGAACAAGCGCTTACCCTTTGATAACTTGACCGAGATCCTCAACAAAGCTGCGCTCCGAGTCGACTATTTCTAGGCAGGCGCGTTCCAAGACGCTCATTGGATTCGCATGGGATTGGTGATGATGATCGCCCAGCTCGTTCTCGCTCTCGGCCAAGCTTTCGACGCTAGCCAAATACGAGGTGGCTGTCAATTTGCCGTTGAGCAGCTGATCCGATCCGGAACTGGAGCTTGAGGATGTGGAGCAAATCGAGGATGAGGACAATGGACGATTATTGAGACGCGTCAGTTCACTGAGACGTGCCGGATACTTGGTCTTGATGTCCGTCAACGTGTCCAGACTCTCCGCCGACAGTTTGTTGGCCTCTTCGAGCTCCGCCAGCTGCTCAGCAGTGGGCAGCCTTAGAGGCATGCATCCACCCAATGTGCTGGCCTTGCAACTCTGACTCTTGAGCTTGGTGCGCGCATAGGTCTGGAGAGGGGCACGTGGTGCGGAAACACTGCGCACCAAAGGTTTACAAATCAGTGGCTTATTGATAGCTTCCACCAGCTGCTGGGCGGCATTTGTTTCGCCCAGATCCAGATCGCTCAGTGTCAGCTGATCAATGTGCTGGGCAACCAGATCAAAATTAATAGTGTCCACATACGGCTCGGGACTGAGCGGCTCACTGGCCACAACGAATGCCTTGTGTCGCGGTGGTGTCGCTGTCGCTGTTGTTGTTGGTGCTGCTTCCCCGTTCGACGACAGCTGTTCCAATTCTGTGAGTTTAATACTCTGCTGCTGCTGGGTTTCGTAGCGATGCATTTTGAGTTGTGTAAATGGCTGACCTTCAAAATGAAAGGGTGTGCCAGGTGCAGCTTTATTTGTCGGAGTTTTATCCTCGTCAACGGGTTTAGTGTGCTTTCTACCGCAATGTGATTCACTATAATCGCTGCCCGTGTGCAATGTGGACACCAGATCGCTGCCCGATTGCGTCGATAGTTTTCCCGTGATCTTTGACAGCGGCAGATGTGACAGTTTCAATTTGGGTGGTGTGGTTGTTGCTTTAATATATCGAGTGGGCGTTGGACTGCGCTGACCGGGCGACTGATGCAGTGCCTCAATGTCAACAGCATTGACCGGTGTTGCATCTGCATGCGCAATTATACGCTGCACGTTGGGTGACAGCACACGAATATTGTTGCCTCGTCGTGAATTCGGTGTAGGATTATTGTTGGTGTTGGCACCACTGCCAACACTTGAGGCACTTGAGGCGATGCTATGACTGCTGCCCAGCTCCTGACGTCGTTGCAACACCAGACGACTCAGCTGCACGCCATCAGCTTCATCACGCAGACCGCCAACAACCAGCGGTGCTCCCGATGCTGCCGCTTTGAGTGTGTAGCTGCCCGATTTGTTGTCGCTGCTGTTGTTGCTGCTGTTGTTGCTTGTGTTGCTTGTGCTGCTGCAATTGCTGCTGCTGCGTTTGGGCGTTGATTCACCGCTGCTTTGGTTGTTACTTGGTTGTGTGTTGGTTGTTGTTGCAACACCGCCAACGGCCAAGCTGTTTGTCAGTGTGTCATACAAGCCCAGCAGCGATGGTGCCAACTCTGTGGTGCTGCCTGTTCGTTCAAACACAAGAAGACAGCAATAAAATGATTTGATTAGTTTTAATGGCATAGCACTTAAAGTACACAAAATTTAAGCTACAATTAATAATAACTTGGTTGAACTTATTAAATGAACCCATTACTATTCACCAAAACTATAACTCAGTTGTCTAGACTGAATAAATAATCGAAGTTATGAAGACACTTGCATTCGATATTCATGGGACGTTTTGATTTTGATCTTGATCTGCATTCCTAAGCCGCTGATTTATGCAATTTGCCGTCTTTTGTTTTCTTTAGCTTACAAGGGGCATCATTAAAGCTATTGACTATTGACTGGCATGAACTATAATTTATATATCAACTGTCAGATATCACAAATATTTATGTGCATATGTACGGCGTGGATGTGGTGAATAATGTTATTAAATTCGCCGAGCAGTTGTAGAAGAGTTTTCATTTTCTTTTTTTTTGTGATTAATTGAACCATTTGTGAGAAATGATCAGAGAAGAAGAAGAAATGCTGCAACATCGAAACCTTGCCAATTGGCCCGTTGACTTTTTGTCAGTTGTTAGTTGTGGTGTTGGTGTTGGTGGTGTTGGTGGTTGTGCTGCTGACTCGAGCATCGTTTGCAGTTTTGCTGCCATGTTGCGTTGCCATATCAATTCCCATGTCAGCCCAGCAGGCAGATAGACCGAACAGACCGAACAGACCGACAGTCCGACAGACAGCAGGCAACCTACTTATTTATGCAGCAAACTCAGCCAGCGAGGCAAAAAGAACATGCGCTGTGTGGACTCTGAAGTCAAAGACTTGACTTGACTTGACTTGAATTGTTGTTGCCTTGACTGATCGACGCGTTTTGTTCTAGCTCTTGTTCTTGTTGTTTGTGCAGTTGTTGTTGTTGTTGTTATTGTTGTTGTCGTTGCTATTTGCGTCCTGGGGCTAAACAACTCAATGCATTAGCTCGTGTTGGCCTTAACATAATTCATATTACGTATACAAATAATGGCAAATTTGTATCACAAAAAAAAAAAATTATGCGATGCTAAATTGAGGTAAATCATCGTGTCAAGTAATCGTCGAGTAATCGGCGCAAAACCAAATATATAATCATAATATAAATAAATAAGCCCACTTATACCAGTTATATCTGTTGTCGGACTGAACTTAACTTTGTAAAGGGTAAGTACTATCTGACAAAGTGGGTCAACTGGGGATCTTTCTCTCCATCCTAATGTGAATAAAGTTTTATGGATAGTGTGGTGTTTTTTGAAGTTTAGTCAAATGTTCGTCTCCTTAAAACGTACTAATTTTCCAGGAACTAAGTTGGATGCCTTCCGAACAGCTTTCGGCGAGATCTGCCCACAGTTTTGGCCTGGGGGAAAACAGGGGGCCTTCCAGCAAATCAGGCAATTAACTTTAAGACAGAGAGCACTTGGTTGGCAAGTGAGAGGCAAGTGTTGTTGTTGGCTACTGTTGCCTGTGACTGGTTTTTAGTTGTTGTATATTTCAGCTATTTAGAATCCAGCATATTAGCATAGACATGGCGTAGCAGCAGCAGCAGCAGCATCATCATCATCATTGGCATCCTCATCTACAGAGCTGAGACCCTGCCCCAACTGCCTGCCACAGATGCCAGCACAGTAGCCAACGGGCAACTTTTTCTTCTAATTGGAAACGGTGTCAATGTGAATGAAGTTGGCTTAAATGTTGTTGTTGCTTACATTTTGTTGGCAACAATATTTTTTCCACAATTTTTTTATATTTGCAACGCAACGCAACGAACAACAATTAGTTTGCTTGAGTGCCACGCCCACAGCTAACTGACTGACTGACAAAATGATAGACTGATGGCGCACTCAGCTAGCTTGATGGCCTGACTGGCTGGCTGGCAGACTGACGACAAGTCGTAAACATGATTTGTACATTTAATTTTCCATCATTCCGGCTTGATTGTTGCGTGGGTTGGGTGAAAAACCAATGACGAGCTTGATGACGCCACTAAGAGATCTTCCTGTTGCACGCTGCATGCTGCATGCTGCATGCGGTTGCATCTCTGACCTAGTTTGGTGGCAAAAGAGCGATTTGCCGAGTTTGCTTAATGGCAAGCCGTGGGACGTGGAAAATTGCCAGTGACAGGTAACCAGAAAATATTCAACAGGTTATATATGCTACATACTATGGTATTACTAGTAGTAGTTGTGCCTTTGACTATAGTTTTATCATTGTCACTCGTTTAATTAACAAGAATTGCCAACTTGAAGCTTAAAGCATATTAAGTATAAATACTTTGGATATGTATGGTAATACAAGTAGTTATGATGAGGTTTAACTGCTTTTTAAGACAACCCTTTTAATAAATTTTCTCTTAACGGCAGAAAGAAGTTGACTGTTGATTGCATTTATGTTAACTGACTTGCTTAGCCTGTTAAAATTAGTTTGAAAGCATGTAGAACGTAAGTTAATTAACTCTGGTTTAAGCTCCGATCAGTAATAAAAACCACATTTGGCTTAATCAATTTATGGCATAACTTGAAGTGACAGTTTTATGAAGGATTCGGAGGGGGGCACTGGCAATCAGCCAGCCAATCTGACACCAATAAACCTAGCAACAAATTTACATGTCGCATTGTCAACTAAAAGCAAAAAACAATTGAAATTTCGCATTTCGCAACTTTTGCAATTGGAGAGTAGCCATAATGTAAAATGTCCCTGGAGAGACGACATTCGAGACTTGGCTCCGCCCGTACTGCAGCTGTGTGCTTAAAGGCCTGGAAAGGCTTATGACGCTTGCCACATATTCGCAGCACGATGCAGCCCTTTGTCAATTCGGTCTTACATACTGTGCGTGTGTTGCGGCTTCAGGTGTCAGCTTCAGCTTCAGCGTTGGCGGCAACGACGCGTCGATGCTATCACTGGACTCTGGCTGCAAAGTGGCCTGTTTAAAGTGCGCAATTTATGGCAGAGCTGACACAATTTCATAATGCGCGAGACGCAAAGTCTGAGCTCACAAGATAACATGGTTTTTGGCTAAAAATAGCCGCTTCCAAACTTAAGCCCGAGTCGGAGTTGCCCAGGGTTACGGAAGGTCGGTCAGCCAAAGGTGTTGACAGGCCAGGGCGCTGATTTATGTTTAGTTGTCGCATAAGTTGAATTATGCGAGTTGACTAAAAATCAGGGGAAAGTCTTAACCTTTCTTTCCCCCTACTCGCTGTTCGATGGCAATCGCTTGCGACGACAACTAAATCGATTGCGACGACAACAGACTGCCCCCCCCCCCCCCGTAACCACCCGCTCCCTCACACCTTTTTTTGTGCCCAAGCACATCGTACATCTTGGGCTGCCAGCTGTGTTGATAGCATTATACTATACTATTTTTAATGCGCTTAGGCGATTTGTTGCGGTGGCATCGTCGTCTGGCAGCTAAGGTAGACGACTGTCTCAACACACATACAAACACACATACATACACATCATTCAATTGATATTTTAATCGGCATTTCATTTTGTCGGCTCACTGGCGCCATTTGGCCAACGTTAAGGCAAATGACCAATCGCCAAACACCTTATCCACCGTTTTTGTGTTGTGTTGTGGTGTTGCGTCATTAAATAGCCATTGGCATTGCGACGCTGTGTATCGGTGTAAACGTGTGTTTAACAAAATCAACGCTCTTAACTTGGCCTTCACGGCACGCATATTGCAATTATGGCCATTCAAATATGCAATTCCAATGTGTGGCTAAATGCGATTTTTAGCACGCAATTCTTCGCACTGATAAGACGATTCTGTTTATTGTTGTTTATAAATAAAATAAATACAAATAAAAGTTTTGAAAAAAACATTTTCTAAAAATATTTCCCTCATCGAAACTTCCGCAATGGAAATAGAAGATACCCTGAACCCAGTTGCAATAAATATATTACTTCTTTCGCCCTTAAAGTATGCTTCAAATAATGATACATTTAAACAAAACAAAAAACTGACTTAACTTGACTATTTCTAAACCGATTTGGATGAAATTTTGAGAAATGTTCTATTGTTACCCAATATTTCAACCCCCATTTTTATATTTTGCAAATTCGATATACTTTTGTTATCGATTCCATGTGTATATCGAAAACCAGAATAGTTATCGATAATTTGAAACAAACTTGTTCTGCTTATAGTATAGGAAAACTTATATTCAAAATCTGAAGTCTCTAACTTTTGTAGTCTCTGAGATCTACGCGTTCGTACAGACGGACAGACGAACATGGCCATATCGACTCGGCTGTTGATGCTGATCAAGGATATATACACTTTATGGGCTCGGAGTTGCATCCTTCTGCCTGTTACATACTTTTGCACAAAACCATTATACCCTGACTTACCCATTATATGGGTTCAGGGTAAAAAAATTTGAAAGAGTTAAAGAATTTCTTACATATTTAAAATTTAGTTTAGGTTCCATTTGATAACTTAATCTTACGCTACCCATTATGACAATTCCACAGTCGTCGAGTATACATATTTAACAGATAAAGCTCTTGCAAACATTTTTCCCTTCCCTTCCCATCTGCTTTTAAGCATCCGTTCCAAATGTTACTTTGAACCAGATAGTCCAACAATACTAAACCAGTATTCAAATGATTTACTACTATAGGCTTTTGAAGTATAATTAATTATTCGAAATATCTTTCGCTATTATAACCATCGAGTAAGAACTTGATTGCTAAGTTTGCCAAATGACTGGACCACATTGCTGATTGCAGACAAATTAATAGTTTAATAAGTATTCAGAGTCAGTTGTACCAATAAATTCCTCATCTTAAAGGCAATTGAGGTGAAATACCATTCGAAAATTGAGAGGCGAAAACTTGCAAAGCCTTTAGGCATATACATACATAATAAGAAAGAAACACACATTCTTGAGATCATCTGCCTCTTGCTCGCTGCACATTTATTTTTAGACGCGGCCAGATCGCATGGATCATAGGCACTTAAACGGCAACACCCCCCGCCCCCTTGCTTGCCTCTGCGCTGTGGCCAGGCCAATGCAATGTGGCAACTTTTGCTTTTGGAGCAGGCAAAGTCAATGGGTTGAGCGCAGAAATTTGTCTGCAAATTCCAGCGAAAAGTGAAATCCTTTTAAGCGGACTGCAAACAAAAAAAAATTGGAAAAATGTCATGAAGCCAAAAACGTTATAAATCTTGTTCATATTTGCACGTGAACAACAGGCCGACGAAACAAAACGAAAACTGAACAAACTGGACAAATGGACAACGTGGCCAGTTGGCCCAGACGAAGCCATAAATGTCACGCCACCGATGTGTCCCAAGCCTGTGGCAACCTCTTGGCTAGGCCGGCTGGCATATTAGTTTTCCACTAGTGCTACGTGCTAAATTCCATGGCCAGAAATCCATTAGGCGAAGAGCCCAAGCATAGACCTCGACATCAACAAACATCAACAACAAGCCGCATGGGCCCAAATGTGCTAAAATCTCATAAAACGTTGCCCAGCAGCAGCTGCTTCTATATTAACCCAACTCCTACTCCAAACTGCAGCAAACGGCAACTGCTGTTGGCTGCAACTGCTTAGCTTTGAGGAGGCCACTCCAAGCAGGAGACACTTGCAACAGCAGCAGCTGCTGAATATTGTTGTTGCTCGCGGCTTGCACTTTGCACTTCAGCCCGAAGGAGTCTCGAGTGTCGTCAGCTGCATACGAAAGAAGCAGTCAGTCAGTCAGTCAGTCAGTCAAAAACATTATGTTGATCAACTATTTAGTTACCCTAAAAATATATTAAAGAAAAGCTAAGTAAAAAGAAGGTAAGATTTAGCGTTGATTCGTTTAAAGATTTGTTATAATTTTAATATGAAATTTAGTTGTTTTTTGATACGTTCCAATAAAAAAGTTACGTATTTTGCTTTAGTTTCTATTAGCTAAACTGAGTTATACTTTTAGTTGACTTCGTTTCAGCTATAATATCATTCAGCTGTTTCTATGTTTTTGTAGGCTGACTAACTAGCAACAAAAATCATCTTTTTTTAATTAGTACAGCATACCCTATATATACAGTATATAGGGAAGAAGTTGCTGGCATTTTTAATGCAGCGTCCGTCGTTGACTTTGACTTTGACAAGACGAACTGAACTGAACTGCGTGACTCTGGCATTTGAACAGGAACAAAACTCAAAACGTGCCCCTGAGCCATAAATAACAACAATATTAACAACAACAACAACAACAGCAACATTTATTTGCCTGATGAATTGCAAACGGGCCGAGAAAAATGCATAAAAAGTGTGAAAACTATTTCTAAAAATAAACGCGCAAAAAAGGCAAATGTCTCTTAAAAAAGAATTTATACAAAAATAAATTGCTTGCAACATTTCACAGGCGTTTTGACCAAATGTTGCAGCAACACGGGCCGAGCTGGGCCATTGCAATGGCCTTATGCTAATAGCATTCATTGTTGCTTGTTAGTTAGATGTTGCTTGTGTTTTGGCGGTGCCGAATATGGCCAAACCGATTGAAGGAGACATGGCCATGACCAGTTCCAGTTCAAGGGCTCTGTGTAAGGCTGTGCATTTAGCGGGTGAAATTTGCCTGCATGCAACAAGTCGCATTGTGCCGCATTTGGTCAACGATATTTAAACGCTGATAAAGACATTCAAAATCAAAAGACTTAACTTTAATTTCATTAGTTAGCAAGCTTGTTTCGTACCCATTTACAATTCGTAAGATGTGTTTTTTTTTTTCAAATATTGCTGGGTGTCTTATAGTTTTGCACTCTCGACGCTCGACTCTCGGCACTTTTACCTGATTTTCATATGGAAAGCAGCCGCATTTTGACCTCGACGAGGGCCGCCCACGCGTCTCTAATGCAAGCGGACAGCCAGACAAGCATTAAACAGTGCAAGAGGGTGGAGACACAGCGAAGGGAAAGGAATCAGTGAGAGGGCAACAACTGCTTTGCCGCCAGCAGTTAATCTGTACAGACAGATGCGGCATGCGGCTTGCGGTCTGCATTTGGCAGTCTTGCTGCATGTCTCGGCTGTGTATGTTGTAAGTGTATCTTTCACATTTGAGGCATTCGCTTTCAAAATCAATTTTGATACCAAATGCATTATATACGCGTACGCATCTAGCGGAAAGCGAAAGCCACACAATAAGCAGGAAACGTATGTCAATATCGAAGCAAAAATATCACAGCTTTAGCTACCATCGACTTTAGATTTGAACTCCGGTGGTTTGATTGATTGGGCAATAAGTGGAGCAAGAAGATTGCGTAAGACGCGCATTGTGGGTGGAACTAACGCAGCTGATGCTATCAAATACAGCTCAAGTACTTACTGCTCTCCAAGTACTGCTAACCCACTCAGTCACAGAGTCTGTCAGACTGACATGACTGGCCTCGTCAACTGTCGTCTTTGTTGCTGCTGCAGTTTTTGAAGGCCAAATGCATTACACACGATGCGACAAACAGACAGACAGACAGACAATATTGACTTAAGATACAAGTTGGACATGACGACATTGACTTCTTGCTAACGGCAAACTACAACAACCCTTTATACTAAACTAAACTCACCCGGGCCGGAATCTCTGCTCACTGCAGTTGCTAATAAGCTTCGCAAATAAGCCGCTGGTTAAATTTGCATTGGCAGACTGGCCTGTTGACACGGACCGGGCCAAGATAACTTTATTAACAAGCTGCTCAACGCTTGTTTTCGCTGTTAATTCTTGACTTTATATGACACAAGTCAATTGGGAAAAGAGCTAATAAGCAGCTTGTTAGCCTCGTTATGAAACTTTCTTTCAATTAAAGTTCTTTGCCAACGAATGAGATTTTGTCTAAAGTCATTTTTGAGTAATTGCTTTAAGAATAATAATAAATATTCTTACTAGCTCAACTAAAAATATTTCAAACTTCAAGTGTTTTGCGATGTTTTTCTTAGGTACAAAGTTGTGTTACAAGATATAATGATTCCTTATTAAAGTACTTTTGAAATATATTTTACATATTCCAAGACATCTTTCGATATTATGACCAATCCAATCCTTCGCCTAGCTCATCTAGTTTAATTATTTCTTTTTTTTTGCACATTTTAATTACTTTGTTTTACATACTCAGATAGAATTAAAGTTTGAATCGCAAACAGGCAATGATGAGAAAAACATACCTGGAAAGAGAAAGAGTTGAAATAAGTAAAAACTTTGAATTAAGAATTCCTTACACAGGTTGCAATCTGGTCTGCCATAATAAGAAGTCAATAGATAAACCCCACCATATTAAGCAAGGCCACCACCGTTTGCGGAATGTCGAACTGTTTTCAATGACCAAAACTGGCCTGGTTGAGATGCCATAAGCACCACGTCACGAAGATGAGATGCCGTCAGAGAGCTGTGAGACTGGCCAATGTCAATGCTTTTGAGAGGCTTCAATTGTTGGTCAATGCACTGCACTGAAAAGTGGTTCAAATGGCTCTAGCCCAAGTATCTGCAAGCAAAGTGAAGCCACATTTTCCAATGAAAATATGCCAAAGATGTGCAATGTGCGGATCACTTAAACTGCACTGAGAGAAGAACGCGTTTACAGAGGCCATCAACTCATCCTCTCAACTCAACGTCCAAGTGTCTGGCCGGACCACCGGCGTTGCAGCTGCCAGGCATAGTCAGCTTTATATATGTTTATGTGTATGTATTATATATGGCTAGGCAATGGAGTCGACCCGGTTCGCTGTAATTGGCAAGTGGCAAAAGCTGAGCAGTCTTCAAACTTTACAGAGGTGGGCCATAAAAAGCAGGTCAGCGACTGTTGGATGCGCCAGTCCTGCCTGATTGCCTGCTGCTGTTTGGTTTCGAAAAACAATCAAATTATGGCCACATTTGTGTGCGTGTGTGTGTGTGGCAGCATCTTTAATTGATAGACATATGGCGTAGCCGCAATGTTCGCGCATTTGTTGCACAGCACATTAAAGGTGCAGAGAGCTTCCACTGCTTGCAATAAGGGAAATGTGGCATCATAAAATTTCACTGCCAATAGGCAGACAGTTCAGTTCAGTTCAGTTCAGTTCGGTTCGGGCAGCTGTCCATCAGTAATTTACAGCGCCGAATCGCGCTCAACGCACACACACGCCCATATATGTTAATGAAGCGCACACAAAGCAACGGATCGCAACGGATCGGCATTGGACATGGATGTGGTTGGGTCTAGGATGTTGCACAATGCTTGATGAAAGACAAGGCAAATCGCGAGAGAGGTGCACAACACTTGGAGCTTTAATTTGATGGCAAACATGGCGACGAGCAAGCAAAGGCAACAGTTTTCGAACCACACTGAGAGATATTTTTTTGTTACCAAAGAATATAAATCCAATAATTCAAGAATTAATTTATGAACTAGTTGAGATATTCACTTAATTATTATATACAATTGAAGCGATTTCCTTCTTTTTTGCTTATTTAAAAACTTTTTATTGACTATGAACTCTTTTTTGTTTCTGTGCATTGCCAATGGGTGCAAATTCTATCAACAGCTAAGAATCGGGCATTAGATGGCCAACACCAAGCAACCTCAGCTAGCCAGTTAAGTCAGGCTAGTTAGGCTAGTTAGCCGGCAAGGAAGCCATGTTGCCTGAGCATTTGTTGGCAACTTATTTTAATTACTCGCCCCATGCTTGTTGGCCAAAAAAAAATAAAGACTGCAACAGCAACATGAGAAATCAATTTTAGTTCTTTCACAATTGTTGTTGTTTGTTGTTAATGGTGGTGGTGTTGCAGTGCATTCAACTTTGAAGCTGTGGTCGCTTAAGGGCATCATTTGAATTGACTTCCGTCAACGACGAAAAAAGAAACGGGCAAGAGCAGTTTCGTTCAACATTCTAATTGCAGCATGTTGCAAAGTAAGTGCGGACACTTGCAATTAATATGAATGTTGCTGCAAAAGGTGCAAGGCACACACCAACACACCAACACACAAGGCAGCCATAAAAGTGACTTGCTCGTGTTGCCTGTTGCACGTTGCAAGCCGTTTTTGTGTTGTTGTCTGGCTATAGCCAAAGGGCTGCTGGCTGGAATGCAGCGTAACGCCAGCAACATTTCACGCTTAATTATAGACGCCGCAGCGCTAGGAATTTTTCATAAAGCCTGAACGTCTTTGTCTTTGGCCTGTTCGGTTCGGTTTGGTACGGTTCGGTTTGGGTTCTAGGCAGGATGCACGCCGTTTCCGTCTAATGCCCAAGCCGAGCCATAGCAGCTTATTTATGTGTGGGCCGTTTGTTTTGTAATTTAATAAGCAAACGCGCCACGAAGCCAGCACAAAACTAAAAGGGGCGAGACAATGTTGCTGGGCACAGAGAAATGAGTAGAAGAATATGATTCTGGCAGGCCACATCCTAGCCCCAAGAGTAGCCACCCACACAAGCGCAGACAAGAGTCGATGTTTTTCGATGTATGTGTGCATGTAGTTGTGGCAGGCACACGCCGTTGACGCCGCTGTCGACGTCGGCGCCAGTTGGCAACAAAGCCAACAAAATGCTGACTCAGCGTTGGAGGAATGCAACTGCAACAAGAACAACAACAACAGCACAGCACCGCATAATTCATATGCAATTAATAATTGGTTGCACATGCGCAGAATGTTGCAGGCCCGCAGCATGATGCGCAAAACTTTGCTGCAGCAACATTATTGCCATGCACTGTGCAAAACTTCTTACAAACATATATTCTTTGTGTGCTTTTTGGTTATAATTATAATCTTGAATTCGATCAAGTTTAAACATGAACTTTGCTCAGGTAAGAGGCATACAAAAAAGCGCAAGAAATGAAATCAAAGAACGAGAATAAACAAATATAAGGCGCAGTTTTTCTTCGAATCGTTGGATGAATTGAATTACAATGGGTATGTCTCAATTTACACCATGTCTGACATTGCCACACGAGAACACACACACACTAAGCTGGCATATAAATTAAAACACGCGACACATTCATCATTTTCAATTGGACGCTGCCTCATATTATCACAAATTGTGAATTGTAGAGGAGCAAACAACAACAAAGAAAGAATGAAAGAAGAACTGCAACTTCAATGTCAACTTAAGTGTAAAAGAAGTGGCAGAATCGGCACAGTGTAAAAACGTGTTGTATTTGAGTTGAGGGATACGATTATGGAAAGGCAACAGCAGCAATTTAATTCCAAAGTGCTCTCAATTGATACTTGTGCATATTTATCAGGTATGAGCACTATAAGGAGTGTATCTCATTTTTATATAACATTTAAAAAAGCTACTCAATAAATGTCGTATGATAAACTCACAAGTGTATTAATCATATTCAGAAAGTAGCGATCTAAAACTTAAAAGGAAAGAAATTATACAAAAATTCAAATTGGAAACAAGTAGGGTCTAGTCGGGAGAGCTCGACTTGAAGATACCCTGAGCCCAGTTGCAATAAATATTTTACTCCTTGCGCCCTAAAAGTGTGCTTCAATTAATGATCACTAATAACTGACTTTACTTTACGATATTTCCGGTGTTTCTTAACCGATTTGGACGAAATTTTGAGATGTGTTCTATTGTTACCCATTATTTCAACCCCCATTTTTACATTTTCCAAATTCGATATTTTTTGTAATCGAATCCATGTGTATATCGGAAACCAGAATAGTTATCGATAATTTGAAACAAACTTGTTCTGCTTATAGTATAGAAGAACTTATATTCAAAATCTGAAGTCTCTAGCTCCTGCAGTCTCTGAGATCGACGCGTTCATACAGACGGACGGATCAAGAATATATATACTTTATGGGGCGGAGTTGCTTCCTTCTGCCTGTTACATACTTTTGCACAAAACCATTATACCCTGTCTTACCCATTTTATGGATTCAGGGTCTACAAATTTCAAGGTAAAAAGATTTTTTTTAGCTGGCGAAAGCTTTTAACATTTTATTACTAAGAAATCTTTAGGGAAAATTCAAAGAAAAATTGCAATCATGCATAATTTCTATAACACTAACTCTGTGCTCGCCAAGATGTACTATAGTAAGTAAAAGCACTAAGCAGAAAATAATATAGAGCATTTATTCAGTACGGCGAATCTTATCATTCAGTACCAGTATTTTCTGCTTAGTGGTAAAAGTCAAGGATTTTTACTATATTTTTGTAAAACTCTTTAAAGACATGGCGCCACTGTTTCTTTGTTGACCTTTCCATTGTCTGGCTTTCGAATTGAGTGCCAGGGTACAATATTAGTTTATGGTAATTAAATACTTTTATTTAAGCAAGCGAAACACAAGAATGATTACCCATCGGATCTGTGTGGAATGCACAATGGATTTAAGCACACATCACTTAAAAGATTATCTACACAATCATCAGTTGATCAACAATAATAATTTGCGCCAATTAGAAACATATTCAAAATGTTCTTTCGACCTCTGCAGATGCTGATCAATTTTCTATTTTCTATTCTTTTTTTTATGAAGTTCTAAATGTGTCTGTTAATGTTGTGCCTTCTTTTCGTTTTCTTTTTTTTGGGTCGCCCATTGCAACAGCAACATCAGCAGCATTTGGCCCAATCGAGCGTCAATCGACTCGCTTCTAAATATAGAGTATAGTATGGAACACTATTCCCGAGTCTAAAGATCTTTGTGTGTTGCGTTCAGTTTAGTTCTTCTGTTGGCCCGCAAACATGATGTTGAAATTTTGATTGCGACATTCTTTTGCCATCGGCCTGCAGCAGCCAGCCGTGCTACAAATTGAGGCATTGACTGAATAGCTGGGCTGGCTGGCTGGGTATTGGCATTGTTGAGGGTTTTGGCGTTTTGGCCGTCATTTGATTTATGGCAAATGCTTATGTTGACATGCCGCAATAGAATTTTCAGCTTAATGATTCTTGCAACCAATGTTGCAACCAATCATCGCCATGTGGCATAGATAGAACATATGCCTTCTCATTTATGTTAAAGCCAGCGCCAGTTGTTGCCTGACCTGGAAAAAAAACACATTTGCCCTGCCTTAGCACGTTAGCTAAATCGAATTAAGTACATTTTTTTTTTGTCTATTTCTTTTTCTTTTTCTTAGTTTGTGTGTTGGTTGGTTGTTTCGTGCCTGACATGCAACACGCCATGGCAACGGATTCCTCGGGTCTTCGCATTTAATTGAATTCAGCCCAAAAACTTCATTTGGCATATGCAAATTTTATGCAATTAGCTATAGCTTTAACTGCTTTAACTGCTTCAACGGGAAAATAAACGAAGAAAACGTGCATTTGGTTTTTTTTTCTCATGGCGACAAGTCTTTGATAATCGAAACTTTATTGCATTAACTGCTTAAGCTGCTCTCATTGCGATACCAAATGTCAAACTTAATTTAATCAGCTTTTAAGCTAGCTTACAACTTTTTCTTAAGAGGACTTTAGATAAGGAATTATAAGCGTAATCGAAGCTTAAGTTTCATTAAAGTTGTTGAATGTTTTTTTAAATATGTTCAAAACTATTAGTTTCAAGTATTGAACTTTGCCAAGTTTAGAAATGTTGTCTGGGTTGATTTACTCGAATTCCAGCTTAATCCATCAAAGTGAAATTGTTTCCATAGAAATAATCTAGTTCCAGTTGTTATTCATTGGGAATCGTCGTAGTCTAGTATAGACTGATGGCATGCTGTGTGTGTGCTCTATAATCTCCATTAAGCATTTACATTGCTCTTGCCACATGATGCACATAATTTTAGCGCTGCGTGCCCCGAACAATTTTTCCAATCATCGAAATGCAATTCGAATGCAATCATTTATCTGACTGCGCTTCGGCTCTATAGCTCTCTGTCTTTCTGTCCCTCTGTCTGTCTGTCCCTCGACTCTTGTCTGCTTAACTGCTGGCACAATTTTTCATTTCAGCTCGATCGCATCCTGTGGCATAAAGCAAATATTGATGCTAGGCAGCGAGACAATCGATTATGCGCCGCCGCGGCTGGGGCGCAAACGTAATCAGACAAATTCAATTTACGGCAATTTGCATGCAACGTCCAGCAAACTGTTGCCAGTTAACAACAGCAACAACAACCAGCAGCAGTTACCTGTTTTTTTCTTCCTTTTTTTTGTAGCCGATGTTGTTGCATGAAAAATGACAATGGCAGCGGCTGCTGTCATTCTAATGTGACCAAGGCTGGCTGCAACACAGGCTGGCGTAACCCGCCCCTTGCCACACTTCGGGCGCCTTGGTTCAGGCGCACGCTTGTTGCACATTTGGCGCCTTATCGACGCACTAGCATCTGCCAGCAACAGCAGCTTCAGTTCCCGGCTCACCCACTCCACTTGGCAACCTGAGCGCAACTTGAACAACCTGAGTTTTTCCGCCAGTTTAAAGTTTGTTACTTTGTTGCTTTGGCCAGGAAATGAAAAATTGCCAAAAAAAAAAAAACAAACATGCCACGCTCTGGTCTGTGGCACACATGCATGCATGTTGCACATAATTGGCGTTTATGCTACGACCAAAAACTGCAAACAGCAAACCTGCAACCTGCAACAACTGTTGCTGATGCCTCCACTGATACGCCCCGTGCCAGTTGTGGCAAATGTTGCCCATTTTTGGGGTGTGTGTCGCCTCCAGTCAAATGCGCTCACTCACTTAACCTTTGAACTTGCACCGTGTGGTTGCGGTCGCTGTTGCTGTTGTTGTTGTTATCGTTCCTTTGTGTGCTGTGCGGTGTTGCATTGTTTGTCACAGCAGCAGCAGCAGCAGCAGAAGAAAACGTGATTAAATTAAATTAACGTTCGCTTCCTACCCGCTAACCAAAAAAACAACAACAACAACGAATTTTTTTTTTGTGGCATGTGAAATTTAGTCATTAGTTGTTGTTATGGCCATGCCATTAGCGCACACTTGCCAGCCACGCCCACAAATTCGTGATGATGTTGTTGTTGTTGTTGTTGTCAACGCTGTTGCAGGTGCCACGGCAAGTTTGCGCAAACTGTAATTAATTTTTTTTTGGTTGGCAATGAAAATGCAATCGATTTGGGGAAATACTTAAAACAGATATCACAGAATCGAAACTGGTTCAATATGGGGAAGTTTTCTTTTTTTTTTCTTGTTTTTTTAATTTTAGTTAATCTCTTAAGTTGTGTAATTGATCAGCCAAACACGCAAGGCATTAACTTTGTGGCAAATACAATCAAAAACTTGTGGAGTCAATGCTTTATCGAAGAGACAATTTTCGGGCGTATCATAAATATTTTATGTTAATTTCGTTAAATTTTAATGCTTGAAAGAGAATGACAATTTATTGCAAATGCTGCTTTTTTTTAAACATATATTCAAGTAAATTTTTAAGATGCACAATTTCAAATGTTCAAATTTTCAATGGAACTTACTGGCCGTAACATGAACTGGCCGTATCTTGGACAAACAGATACAAGAAATTATCAAAATTAGTTAATAATTTTCAGATACAATTTTTAGTTTTAGATACTGTAAAGTTTTTTTGCTTCGTTATAAGATCATATATGTATATAATTAAGTGGGATATTTTTGGGTTTGTCTTCAGCATATCGAATTATTATAGCTTTTGTATTAAGACCAATAAATATTTTTATAGCAATATGATTTTTATCAAGTTCAACAAAATATGTTTTTTTTAATTACTGTTGAAAAATTAAGAAATCTAATTAATTAATTTCTTGTTTGTAGTATACTATCTTTATGAGTTTTTTGACTTGAAAAAACTTCAAGTATAGAATCTCGTTAATGTTATTGACAATGCAGCAATTTTTTGCAAATTGTGAATTTGATATCCCTGTTTCCGCTATTAAATACCTTCGAACCACACCGCGCCTATAAAATCTGAACAAACACAACAAGTAAACACAATCGCTAAAGAAAAAACCAATATTTTATGTTTACTTCAACACTTAAAATTGGCTATAAACATCTTCTTATTAGCTTCCTGTTGAAACTGCTCAGTTGGCAATTTCTCATCAGCAGCGATTTTATTAAAAACTGTGCGGATGTTTATCTCTTTCGCTCTCTCTCTCTCTCTCTCTCTGTGATTTTCTGCGGACAGCCAGAAACAACAAACAAGAGCAGAAACAACAACAACATCCAAAACAGCAACAACAAACATGATTAACAAGATATCAATTTACTGCACAAATTTTGTGGTTTATTTTCACACGCTGAGCCGCCGGAGGCAGGACAGGACAGCCAAAAGATTAAATATGATGCATGCCTTTTGATATACTATAGTATACAGTGCGACCTCGCTCAACGCAACAATCGTTACACGCAACTCCTCTAAAGAAATCGTACAAAGTACAGACTACAATTTCTAATTTTTTAAAAAAACTTAATAAACTAAAATGAAATCCTTGCATTAAAAACACAGATAAACTCGATTTACTTTGATTTAAATGTTAAGAAAATACATATATTTTTGGAAATAGATCTCCCTCGTTCCCTGTTGCTTTAAGCGAGGTCCTACTGTATATGGAGTCCATGTAAAAATGAATCAGAGCTTCTCGATTCTACAGACAGACTGGCTGACTGACTGGGTGACTGACTGACTGAACAATCATCGATACCAAAGGTCCAGCACACAAGTTTTTTTTTTATTTTTCGGAGGTTCGCCTGTCATTTTATCAGACTCTGTCATAATTCTCAGGGAGCTCGATACCATGCGGTTCAGTGTACTAAGAAAACAAACGAACATCAAAACAACAACAACAACAAAAAAAACCAGCTGTTTTTGATTATTGTTCTGAGGCCATGTCATGCGACAGCAATGCAACAACAGGAAATACAATAAGTGGGGGCGTTGCAACTGTTAACTGTAAATGAAAACCTTATTTTCAGCCCCCCCCTCCAACAGTTATAAAATGAAATAAAAATCAAGCATGTTACTTGCGCTTTTCCTTTCACGACGATAGAAAAACAAAAAATCAAGGAAAAACGCGCGTGTCGCTGGCCAGCGCCAAAAGCCATTAACATAAAAATGAATTTCGCTTTTCGCGTCGCCATATCGCAGCTACCAAATCGACAAAAGCCAATTCAAGCCAAGACAAGCCAAAGCCAAAGACACAACAACAACAACCAGGCCAAATGAAGTTGTAAGCGCTGCAGTTGACGTTGCGGTTGCAGTTGAATTTGGAGCTGGAGTTTAAGCGCAAAGCTGCAACTGCAACGTTACGTAGCCAAAAAAAAAAATATATACATATATAAAATAAATAGCGAAACGCAATTAATTTCACAAACGCGCGCAACAATTAGAAAACTAAGCAACAAATACGCCACTAAGAATGCTCTACAAAAGACTGCACGAAGTAGTTAATACCCTGTATACTGTATGGCCATAGGATTTGTACTGAAAATTACCATTTTTTCATTCAACAAAAACACTAGATAAGTTTAAATTTAAAAATCCGCACTTTCCATTTTCAATGACTGCTTGTGTTACCCTTTAAAAACATTTGAATTTCTACAGGGTAAACTGCCAAAAACGCAGCTAACGACAAGCCAAACATTTTATGGTTATCGACGATTGGACGCTGTCGACATCGACATCGATTGCTATTGCGTCTGTGGACGCATGGCCGATGCTGGTGAAGACGAAGACGAAGACTATGACGCTGTCGTTGTTGTTGTTGTTGGACTCGTGCGCAAGCGCGCCGATAATTTCTTGTTATCGACGCGCAATGATCACGTAAATTATGTCGAGGACTGGCATGCAAAAAAAAAAAAAACAAAAAACAAAAAATCACTCGTCGTTGCAGACAAAACGAAAAGCGACAAGAGAAAAACACCATATAAACAAAAACCCAAAAAGAAAAAACGCTATGCGGCGATAAATTGTAATTTGGAATGCAAGCGATAGGCATTTTAGAGCCGAGCTTCAAACACTTACAAGCTTATAGCAGTAGACTGTGAATAGAGACTACAATGTTTGTCTGGTTATTTGAACTGAATTACCAAAGAAACGCAGAAACCTCTGCGGGAAGTCTTAGAAATTGTGAAATAAATTCATGATTTCGAAGGAGTTTTGGTTGATTGTAGAATTAGAGAAGAATACTTTTGTGTTTTAATCATTAATAAACTATCGCAATCCTTGAAATTAAATAAATGTTATTTAAGTATTTGTTCCGCCTTCGAGCAGACTTTTTTGGATAATTTATTTAAATGAAAAATGTAAGTATTTGAATGAATTTTTATTGTCCATGTATTTTAGTCCATGGGTTCCACTTTTTTAGAAAAGAACCTTGTGATAAACGTAATTTTTCGTTTTATTATCAGGTGCATGAACAATTAACGCATATGACGCGGACTAACCATGAACGTCGCTGGCGGAATAGTTAGTTTTACAATATCAGCTGCATTTCCTTCCGTAATAATTTCATCACGTAAATGGATATACTCCTCAGAACGCCGGTTGGCTTGGTTCAACCAAATTAAAGTTAAGCGCTCCGTTTCTATTTTCAATACAGTACTGCTGAAGCATCAAAAGATATGCGTAATATAATTCATCGAGCTAACGTTCTTGGTAGTTTCTTTGCCATTTATTTGATTTTTCATTTTGATATTGATATGATAACTTCAATGCGCCACAATACTCGCACACCGTAATCAGTGCTATCAATCCTATTGAAACGATGCTCGATTCAAATGAGTACTTGATGTATTTCTACTTGTTGATCTCTGAGGTTTGTTTGAAGATTTTGCAATGCCAGCCTTGCTGTTTCACGGGCTGCCTCTCTGTGCTGGTGTGATTGAGTAATTGCTCACCCACCCATACCGCCCCCAGCCACCCTTCCCTTTGAGCTAGTGTCACCAAATTTGGTAGGAGGAAAAACTTTGGATGCCACGCTCCTACATTTAACAAACTTGAAGCTAGAAACACCAAGTTTGGAAGGAAGATAGCTTTTTGCCATACCCATCTGCATCAGACAATCTTTGCGGCATGCCGTATACGCACCCCATTGCAAAGAGGTTTTATTACTGGTATCGAGTATACTGCAGTCGAGAACATGAAAATTTTCCTCTTTCTTTTACAGGTATATTTGTGCAATACGATGAAGGTGTCAAAGTAGGCAAATCTATAAATTCTCAAAATCGAACATTTAATAAAGAAAAATTTGTGTACAGAGAGATGTTAAAATATTTGTTTTTAAACGATGGCCAGCGAACGTACTAGAAAAAATGCCACAACTTAAGAACGATTCAGAATCAAGCGATGAAGACGAGGTGTATTCTACAGCAGCGCCAACCCCGACACCATCGATGCAAGTGATATGCATTGGAAATGCGCAAAAGAGGTGAAGCTATGCGGTTCTCGAAAAGACACATTATCCGTCAATGCGTCTACGAAAACTTCACAACTGGATGAGCTACAGCCGATATTAGTCCAAAAATCGAGTGTTCCGGTGAATCATGATAGGTCAATGGGAGTACGCAGTGCCACTTTCGATCTGATCAAGGGTACAAAACTAGGAGCTGGTGTGGAGTGTGTGGGCAAATGCATCAAAACCGAAAGTCCAAGTTTCGGACCGTAGAGAGCCTGAAGAATATTATAGGATACGTCGTAGGACATCGGCTAAATCGGTTAAGGAAGGTCAAGCAGCAGCCCAAGCCTAAGTCTGAGCACTAGCCCAAGTCCCAGACCGTATGAGTATGGAGAAAATATAGCCTGTAAAACTAAAAAGTAATTGAATGTATTTAAATTAAATGTTCTTTTGTTTGTAATTATTTTGTACTTATTTACCATTGCAAAATGATTTAAATGAGCCGTACGGCATCCTTGTAGCAATCTTTTCGCGGCATGATTTTTATAATGCCGACTTAATAAATGTGTTTGTAAAAAAAAATAATTTTCTTTCGTCAAATTAACTATTGTTTGTAAAAAAAACTTTTTGTGTGCATTTTTGGAATTTATTTTTGTTCCACTCACAATGAAGTGGCTTGACTGAATGTTTATGTTTTATCTACACTTTGCTTTCTCGAAATATTTTTCGAACAGCCTACTGCCACATTTTTTTTTACTTACTTGACACTTATCTATCTATATCTTTGTAGCCTGGTTCTAAGCTACCTCCCCAGCAATTTTCAGCGAAATCAGTTTAGCCGTTCTTTTTTATAAACTATTCAACTGAGATGACTTTCTTTGATATAAATAGATATATATATATATAATAATAATTTAATTTCAAAGTTCTGCAATTATCTTAAAACATCTCACTTCCATGGATTCCAACCGATGTGGTAGCCTCAAATTGCAATGGGATACAAATAACATGGTATAATAACTTACATAGTACATATGTACGACTTATCATGATATTTATAGATCAACTGATCCAGCAGTAACACACAATATCTACTATTTATAGCATTGATTTCAAAGTGGCAGCTTCAGGTTCGCCTAATTAAGATAAATACACACCGGAATGAAGGGCAGACAGAGAGAGAGAGGCAAAGGGCGACACAGGCAACACGAGGGCTACATTGTCAAGAAGTTTGCTGTCATGTCATTGCAACAGTTGAAGATGTCGCAAAGTGCGAGTGGCAACATTTAAGTTAACACCGTTCGCCAAAACCGACTAAACCGTAGCAACGGTTGTTAACACGCCAGTTGCTAGTTGCCAGTTGCCAGTTGCCAGACGCTCGGTTGCACCTTACAAGCAACAACAAATTGCAGACGACACAAAAGACACAAACAACAAAATGAAGACAAAGAACGACAACAGCAACAACAAGTACAAGTTGCTTTTAACGAAGACAACGCCTTTTGGCTCCTACATTTGTGACTGCAGCTAGCGCCACCTACACACAAACACACACATACACAAGTCCTCGAGTAGGTGTGTACTGCCAGTACTCACTGTTGTTACTGATTGTGGTAGTAGTGTGTGTGTAGTATATTCCAGAGATTTGTATCTTGCCACAAAACTGCTTGGCATTCTTTTGTAGAGCCCAAGTGCCACTGGCGGCACTGCCTACAGAGGCTCTGTGCAGTTCGATTCGATTCTCCTTTCTTGTGTTGTGTTTGTGTTGTTGTTTTTCGGAACGGAAGTCAGTAAACTTTCAGGGTTATTATTATTATGCGCAGCTTGTGGGCAGTGCAGTTCCATTGAAGCAAAAATAGCAGGCACAAAACTAGCATTGGCAGTTGCCCAAATTATTCAAGAGTTGCAAACGAAATCTAAAGATTCACAGAAATCTTAACAAGACGTTCATTGAACTTTATCGTTCTGTTCGTTATCTGGGTTTTCTTTAATTTTTTGTAAAGCACAATTTGATTTGCAAAATAGTTCACAATGAGAACGACAACAAACAACAATTGACCCAATTTACAGGCAACAACAGTCAACGTCCGCATTAAAGCCAAAGCTTAAGATGTTGATCAATTCTATGATGATATGATATTGCATATTTATGACAACGCAATTAACAGTTATTCATATATAGAAACATACATAGTACATCTGACAGATCAATACTAATTGCCCGCCATGGCACAAAACAATCAAGTAAAGAAGCACATATCGGCTATACTACGTCAATATCGATCTTTAACGATATATATACAAACATTGCAAAGTTCTATAAATATATATTTACTTATGCAAATGTGTCTGAGTAATTACAGTTATGACCACAAAATATCAGCTTGCGGTTCTTACTGATGCATTTAATGTCAAAGTTTCGTAATGAGAGTTTTTTATTTTTCTAAAACTTGGTATTCAAAGCTAAGTATTTGAGGGTGAGACTCTACACTGTGATTTAGTTTTCTCAGTTGAAAAGCTCTCCCGTACATTAAATAAATTCCTTATTATTTGCATTGATTTCTTTAGCTTTTCGGCTTCTTTGGTTTTAACTGTTTTTTGTATGGAGATTCTTATTGAAATTGTGTACCAAAGTTTGCGGTTATGCAATGGATCAACATGTGGGTTTATAAATAAATACAGACACACACATACATACATACTCTGTATATGTTTGGCGTATTTATTTACCTGGGTTGTGGTTTGCAGCGACCCGTACTTGTGCCTAATATCAAATAACGTTCCTTCAAAATGCAACCAAAAGCCCATTCATTTCATATAAGTTATTTTTATTAAAAGCAGGTGAAAGTTTTAACTTTATTAAAGTCTAAATTATGTATGAAAGCAGTGTAAGTTATGCTTAGTCAGCATTTCGATAAACTTTAAACATGAATGCATTCTGAGTGAATCATAATTTGATTCATTTATGAGGCTTATCAGCAGTTTATAGCGAATGACTTTAAACCCACAACAAAACTTGCGGCGACAGGAAAAAGACATCAAATTGTTGATTTGTTAGTTGTGACATTTTGCTGTCACAGTTTGGGTTTTCGATTTCAGTTGAGATGTTTTCTAAGCTGTGATTATGAGAGTGAGAGAAAAAAAGGGTGTGACCCTGAATTCCAATTTACATTTTACATAGCATGTGTACTATAGGCGGATGCAGATGTTTCAGTGACACATTTATAGTGCGTACTAAAGTTCAATGCACCCAAAAAGCAGAGAGGAAAAATGATGATAAAATTTTAGCGACATGTGTCTGGTGTGTGTTTGTTGCCTTGTAAATCCATTAAAACAACATGTTGTCATTGCCAAGTGCAATAGTCGGAGCAACATTGTTGCAACATCTGTGGCACTCACCTGCCGTCCGTTACATAGAGCTAGCTAGCTTCCAGCTCAATTCCAAAAAGCACGTTTAATGCACGCTAATCCAATAAACTCCAATAAGTGAAAACACAAATAGTTCAAGTGGAAGTCTGATTAGTCAACAGTCAACAAACAGTTGCCAGAGTTGCCACAGTTGCTGATAAGAGCTCTCCGACGACTGTGACTTCGATTGCGACTCTCGACTCTACTCTGAAGTTTTTATGGCATGCAATTATGGTCTTCAGATACACAGATACAGCGCACTGACAGAGCAACAGATACAGATGCAATCGGTTGCAAGGCGGCTAATAAATGCATTTCAGTTCAGTTCACTCAAGTGGAAAATTTCTTATTTACTTATTTATGATATTATTTCTTGTTTTTTTTTTCGTAAATTGAGCAACGCATGAGGGGTTGAAGGGGTGCACACTGGCCACTTAACTTTGAACTTAACATTTTATTATACTTAGAGTTCATCTCAGTCTCGTTCACTCGCCGTATCTCTCTCTTTATTAACTCATTAGTTTTGTGCACTTTTCCGTTATCAGCAATTACAAATGCATTGACCTCATTTCGGTTTCGGTCTCGGGCTTCGGTTTATTTTTCGGGCTTCGGCATTTGTGGGACAACAAATGTTGCCAAACATTCTCAATGCGATGGCAGTTTAAAAAAAAAGACTACCAAGGGGGGGAGCACAAGCAATTGGTGCACAACGGAAGTAATGTATATAAATATAGTATGTGTTTAGATTCTTCTTTAGGCAAAAACTAAACACACATTTAAATGCATCGCTGCACACAATAACAATAACAATAACAACCACCTCGTCGCGTTTTCGTTTGTTTACACACAATGCCAACAAAACTACTAGTTGTGTATTCTGTTTTGATGAAATGTGAATTGTGGATTGTGAATTTTTTGGTTGTCGACTCGCACCGGTCAACGTGTGACTGATAACTGAAAACAGACTAAACAAAAACCGAAACTGAAACCGAATCCGAATACGAAACTGAATTCAAAAATGAAACAGTCGTTAAGCGTGGCGCTCAACCGGGCGAGAGATGTGTTGTCAGGAGCAAGAGAGTAAAAAGCGTAACCACCACACACAGAGAGATAGAGAAAACGGGTGTGTGGGCGAGAGCGCCGGTCAGACTGTGAGTGGGGGAGAGAGTGTGTGTGACAATTTGGTTGAGTGCATGCGCATAATGCGTACAATAGCATGGGGGTCGTCGCCGAGCAAAACAAACGGTGCTCAATTTGTTTTGTTTTGCTTTGTTGTACTTCTTGGGCTAGCTGCAGCGCAGGGTTCAGTGTTACACAGACACAGAACCCTGACATCCGAATGTCAGCCGAATGCAGTCAGCCGAAGCCGACATGAGACGAATGCTAGACGAAAGCATTTCTAAGAGAGAGCAGTCATCTTTGCTGTTGTTAAATTAACATTAAGACAATCTAGTTTTGTCACTCTCCAATTACGAAGAACTAGAAACAATTCTGATTGTTTTCAAAAGGCAGAACGTCTTTAAGTAAAAAATTTTTAATTTGTTGGGAATGGTTAAAATAGTTAAAAAATATAAGCACTTCATTAAAAAAATTTGATAATTACTATCTTCTTGAATGATTATAATGAATCAAAAATTATAGAAACATTCTACTTAACCTACTATATTATACAATTTAAAAACAAATTATAAATAGATATTTAAAAAGAAAACTATAAAAGCTTAACAAAATCCGTTCTCAACATATGAATGAAAAATATCTGAGTTTTATGGACAGAATTTTTTAAATTCTCACTTGAAAAAAATTATATTTGAGTTTAAGCCCACAAACGCACATGATTGTGCTTAAAATGCATGTACCACAAATAATTTCAATTACTTTGAGAAACGCATGTCAAATCAGTATGCACAAGGATTGTAAAATGTATCGCCGTTATATCGTTTTGTTTTTGGGTTCAACATAAGACACGGTACTTGAATTCGTGAAAAGATGCAATGCACTTGTAGCGCACAGATGCGAGTATCCGACAGATGCACATGATATATGTATGTATGTAAATGTAGCATTGTCTGTATGGATGGATGTCTGTAAAAAGAGGGTGTTGCATCTGTGCATTGTGCTCATTATGAAAGTGTCTCGCTGCGGCGCCGCATTGTCGGCTTTAGGGGTTGCATTGCTCGTTTATGCTTTTGTTCCCCTCGATTATGTAGGGTAATAGTCGACTTTGGTTGAGCTGTTGATTTACTGCTATTACTTTTCACACTCTCCACACTCCACTCTCAGTAATGATGATGCGTTGTGGTGAAAGTGGCGTAATAGAGTTTTTATAGAAACGAGCAGCGACTTTAATATGCGCAATCAACTTCAAGAGGGTGACTTAAAGTTCATCAAACTATACAAAAACAAAATAAGGGGATGCTTAAAAACCATCAGTATTTTATTTTGTTGTTGTTCCATCTGGAACAGCTGTCTATTTGGGTTTATTCAACTCTTAAAACACAAAGCGTAGCGTAACTTCAAATGCGTATGTGACACGTTTCCAATTCACAAAGACTGTCGCCTGCCAGAAGGGGTTTGAGGCGGATGCTGTATTGGGGGTTGTCCCGCAGATGCTGTACTCACATCTATAAAACGAAAAAACTGTTGCGTGCTTTTGGGCGCGCCTTCAACTTGAAATTGGCACACTCGTGCACTGGGACAGACCCTTCATTGAGGGGGCGTTCGTTGTTCGTAGTTTGGGGTTTGTTAAGGTGTGTCCATGCATGCATTATTACAGACCGTGCATAAAGGAAAAACAACTTTGGTTTGTGGGGTTGACACAGGTTTCAATTACCCAACGAGCCGTTCGGCATATTCTTTTGACACGCACCGTAGGACGCAATCTGTTTAATTGAGGTGTTTAGCCAGCTAAATAATTAAGGCAGCCAAAGGCTATGCACATAAAGCCAAGAAGGTCATCATCATAAATTAGATACACGAATCGCTGAGTACATCTCATTAATTCAAAGCCAAGCGACAAGTGTGTACAGGTTCTACTTGAGCGGATTATTTTTTTTTTTTTATAATAGGGGATGAATTGTTAAGGATTCTTATGTTTTATGTTTCTTGGGTTCTGTTTGGATATCAGAGTTATCGAGAATATTGTTATCGATCGAGAGAAATTAAGAACTTGTTTACCAAAAAAATTTACTATAAATTTTATAGCAATAAATTTAATTTACAAGAATTCTTGGATGTATTGGATTGGAAGACCACGGTGTAAAGTATGTTTGATCCAAAAAGGATTCATCGTTTATTATTGTACACATTATTTTCGAGCAGAATTCTATAGGCGAGAATCCGAGATTGAACTTTAATTCTTGATATTTACGGTATTTCTAAACCGATGTCAAAGAAAATTTCAAAGTTTTTAAAACAAGTTCCGTGAAACAAGTCTGCAATGTTTCTTCAGTGAATTTTCTTCCTGACCCTTTAACATTTATTTCCTAAGAGGAATAAATCAAAAATATCTTTATACTGTACTTCTCGGAGTTAAATAGAAGCAACCATGAAATCAAAGCTTAACAAAACATTTGATTAAATCTAACCTGCCACTTTATCATACGAATAAATAATCCTTTATTCAGAATAATCATAACAATTTAAGTTAACTTTTACTTCTTTTACCCTTTATGGTCACAACTTTCCAAAGCAACAACATTTACTTACGTGTCCATAAACAATTTGATGTGAAAGACCACACATGAGAGAGTGGCTGGGACAGAAGTCGGTTGTTGTCTACCAACTAAGTAGGTAGTATGAATTGTAGCTGGCTGGCTATATTTAAATAAGACAAAGTGCTGACATTTCGTGCTAAGACCGCGTGCCCATTAGCCAGCCAGGCCGAAAACGAAACGATTATTGGCTCTTGGTGTGCGCCAAATACACCCACACACAATTGCGCACAGTGAGCACTATAATTTAGTGGCCCACTCGGACACAAGAATTGAAGAGCTGAAGCGTGAGCGAGATAGTGAAAAGCTTAAAGTAAAAGTGCAATTACTAACATGAATGTAAGAAACAAACATATTGCATTGAATTATGTTTCTTTTTTTTATGTTGAGTTGGAGTTGAGGTTTGGCTACTGTTTGTGCACGCAGCTGGCTGTCAGCTTGAAAACGGCTGAAAGAGACAGCTTGACGCATGCGCGGTCTGCTTGCGTAACAGTCGGTACCGAAAGTAATGTGACAGGCGTTAAATGCGCTGCAATCGATTTGATTTGCAATCTATGATGACTTTAATTGAAAAAAAAAAAACGCGCGCTACACTAACAATAGCGTGTGGGCGTGGCAGCCACATGAAACCCAACAACAACAGTACATCAAGTGGTGCTCGGATCGCTAGTTTTCGTTGTGTTGTGTTCGGTGGTGCGTTGGGTGGGTGGCATGACAGCTGTAAGGAAGTCAGTCGGTCGCTAATGCAAATGCGCCCACGCAAATTATGAAAAATTATGCACACCATGCGGCAATTTTGTTTTTGCCAAAGTCGGCGCTATTGGCTTCCTGGCCGAGACAGACAAACAGACAAACAGACAGACAGTAAGCTGGAGTGCACAAAAAGCCATTTCACGCCGCATAAATGAAACAAATTTGATGTGGCCACTGCTGAAACAAGCATTGTGACTTGACTTTCTGTGGAAACATCAGCAGTATGAAATGTCCAGCAGCTGCTCTCTGTCTCTGTCTCTGTCTCTGTCTCTGTCGTACTGTCCCACAGTCCACAATGTCTTTTTCCCCCTCTTTTTTCAGTTTTTGTCTTACGGCCTGCTTAAACATTTCGTAAACGTTGCGTCTTTAAGCTGCTGCTTTGCCTTGTTGTATAATGAAACCGTATCCGTTTTTTTTTTGTATTTTTGTTTTGTTTTTTTTTATCCAGCGTAATGGGATATTTTTGAGGCTACCTTCGCGATCGCATTGAATTTGTTTATTCGAATTTCTGCTTATGACCAACAAATATTTCTTATGTCTGCTGCCTAAAAACAAAAGGCCAACAAAATATACCAAAACAAAAAAACACAAAAACCTCAAAAATGAAGAATGTTCACAGCTCTGTAATTTAAATCTTACTCGTTTCAGAATACCAAAAAGTTTAAAGTTTTTTTTCTGCTTATGCTTTGCCAATATGTCAAATTTGTTGTTGTCCTTATACTCTGATTCCGAAGGTAAAGAGTACACCTTAAAAGCTAGAGACTTAAGACTTTGTTCTAAATCTGCGATAGACAAAGTTTAGGTATACTACGCCTTTTTTAACAAATTTTGAGCGAGAGTCGCGAAATTTGGTACGATGATGTAATTTTTATGAATCTAAGGATTTGCATCAAAACATATTGGAAAACTTTAATTAGACTTAAAAAGAACTTTACATAATTTAAACAGTAGAACATTTATATGATTTTAAAGGGCAGTTCTTTAGGCATTTCCAGGGAAACACATTTATATTATCAAGTATTTATAGTAAGGCTTATTAAAAGATTATACAGAACATAAAAAGTGTTACAAAAGTAAAGAATTTAAAAGATCTTTTCGCCTTGAATTCTTTCAGATTTTTAAACAAAACTCACCCTAATATCTTTGAATCAATTAAGCTTATCTTATCAGCTTTAGATTTAAATTTCAAGCCATTCGGCATGAGATTAATAGTTTCCTATCCAATATTCATAAATACTTTACACATTACGCATTCCGAACTTATCACTCATACCGAGTGTGACAACATATTTTTTTTGAAGATTGCACGCGGCTTTTACTTTTGTTTTAAGCGTATTTTGAGTTGTTGTTTTTAATGCGCTTGAAAAGCTTTTAACATTCCTTTTCGTTTCGTTTCGTATGTTGACTTAAGCTACTTTCGTTATTCTGAAGAATTACTTCTTTCGCTTTTTAACAAGCACAGAAGTCCGGCCTAAAGGAAAAGTGTTGACCAAACAGATTTTAATCGTTCTTTAAGGGTTATTCTTTTTGTTTTTGGTTTTTTGTTTTTTTTAAGCCAATAATTTTAGGCTTTAAGTGTTTCTTTGTGTGTTGTCTGCAAAGCTGCAGTTGTCGTAGTTGACTTTTTTTTGTTGGTTTTGTTTGGTTTCAGACAGACAATGTCAACATTAATCACTGTCAGCAAGCTTGTTGTCCGTTGGGTTGGGTTGGTTTTGGTCTGTTCTGGTCGCGGGCCACCTCATCGACATGTTCGTTCGGTTTTGTATTTTTGCTTTTTTGCTTTTGTCTGCATGTGATTTCATTAATTTCGCATTCCGATGCGCAACGGCGCAAAATTCCATGCAGCCAATCTCAGGCATTCCCCGCACTCACTCTCTCTCTCTCTCTCGCTCTCAGTCGGTGGTGGTGGTACAGTCATAGCGATGAGGAAGTGCAAGTGTTGCACATGTGCGTCGCACTTTAATTTTTTATGCGTTGATCGTTTATTTTTTATATACATCGCTTTGATCAATCAATTCAACTGGCGTCGTTTATCTGTTTCAAGGTTTATTTACTGCCAGAGCCGGCGAATGAGACTGAGAATGAGACAGACAGAGCTGGAGCCAGTGGCCCCTTTGGCTATAAAATATTTTAATTGAATGATCAAAATCGGATGGTCGTCGCTTGCATAGAAGACACGAAACAAACAAACACTTACTTATTCCCTCTTTCCTCTTCGACTGCATTGACTTAAAAAAAAAATAAAAATAATTATGAATTTCAATCGATGGACGACGTCAAGCGGGCGCCAGTCTCGATTCCCAAAAGATTGCATGACCCACAAATAACGCTAAGCTCGTCGCAAAATTTACCAAATTGGGCCTTAAAAAAAATGACAACAGAAACGTCTACTGCAAGTGCCAAATATACAAATGCGAGGGTGTACCAAATTATCATACTATAATCCGGAAGTCTATCAATGAATTTTAATTGATTTAAAAACGAATTCGATCAATTTTGCAAGCTTAAATGAATTGTTGTTTGAAAATGACAGTTCTGTTCAATGCAGAATGTTTTCAAAACGAAATATTTTCCAAACTTATATTATTCGATGTATACTGATAAAGTTTAAGGGTTGTGGTATATTTTCACACACATTGCTAATGAAATACTTTATATTTAGTATAATTAATCGTTGCTTTTCGATATTTCTTTGCTCTTTTTAACTTTTAGGATTACAAACTTGCCAAACACACCTCGAGTGTGCTTATTATTATTTATATATATTTTTATAGAGATTTATTTGCCGGCACACACAGAAAGATGCACAGGGAGACGCATCTGCCATGCTTGGCTAAACAGCAAAGACACCGAATTCAACTCCAACTTCGACTTTGAGTGCAGCAGCTGCGATGTTGTCGCCGTTGCCGTCGCCGTCGCCGTTGTGGCCGTGTCACCTTGTCGGTGCCATGGCTAAGTCGGTCGCACATGTCGCGGCATGCCATTTTAGGATTTGTGGCCGAAAAACCAAAAAACAAAAATAATGATATATATACATACATGTATGTATGTATGTATGTAGATATTGTGTATACTTGTAAGTGCAACATGGGCCGCTTATTTTTGGGACAGTGCTGTTGTGTGTAGAAAGTGCCGCAAAGCAACACAACAGCAAAAAAGGCAACAAATCACGGTTTGCTGCTGTTGCAGTCGCGTCTCATTATTTTTACTTTTTTTCTTTTTGCATATGGCCATTAGCATTGACAAGGCAGAACACCACAAAGAAGTTGCCACTCGCCACTTGAAAGTGAGCGCCAGCTGTTTCCAATTTCCGCATTTAGTGCTTTAGCAACTCCTCCAGAATCGACCCCCGGGACCCCGTATTCGACTCGCTTTCATTCCATGCCAGCCCCCGACTCAAATGCCTGCCTCAGTTGCCAACACGTTGCGAAAGTCAAATAAATGGCCACAGATATGTTGTTGTTGCTGTTGTTGTTGTTGTAAGCGGCGCTTTTAATTGACCAACAAATTACATGCTGCATGTTTTGTCTTTTGGCCAAACCCTGCAATAGATGACAAGCAAAAACCAGCGCCGAATGACTAATTGGTCACCATAATGGTCACATTCGAAACCCAGACTCAAACTCAAACTCAAACTCATACTCATATACTCAAAACTCTGGACTCGGTCTTCGAGTCCAAAAGTCAGTTTCAGCAACAACGTCAGTCGATCAGCTTTGCACAGTGGGTTCAATCGTGATATCGATCAATTAACTTGATATTTACTATTAATGTGAACTTAAACATTTTTAATCTATAAATATAAATCAAATGCTAATTCAAGTAAAAGAACACGTCAAAAGAAATAAAGAAGAGAAATTTATGGAAATGTTAATACTATAACCAAGTTATGAGAAGGTGAAAAAACAAGTTCATATCGTATAAAGATCCAATTATATTTTAAACAGTTTTTGGATTTGACAGAAAGTTTAGTATAGATTAAACTATACATAAAATAATCAGATAAGCAATTTTAGACCAAAAACGATTAAGGAACACTAACAGATTATTCGAAGAGAATAACCTGAAGGCATTCAATCTGGTTTGAATAATATGATCAAATATGCATGCTAAACGGTTTAAAAAGCTGAAAATTTGTTAAACGGTTTCCAATAATAATGACAATGAAATTGTACATAATTAAAGCAGTAATTGGTACCACTGTGCATCAGTTTTGGGCCCGCCTGGTGCTGCTGCAGTTCGTCTAGCCATTCACACACGATTTAGCGCCATCGTCATTGCCGCTTTTTGCCGTTGCCGTTGCCGTCGCCACGGGATTTCTCATGTGATGAATTTGCCGCCAAGACAGCGTCGCCAAGTTTGCCGTTGCCGTTGTTGTTTTTGTGTGTGTGTGTTTTGGGTGGTCGCCGAATCGCCGGCACAACTCCTGCGGCTTAAAAGCTCCAACACAAAAAAAAAAAAAGTTCAGCTAAATTATTCATTGCAGGATTTGTTGACCGAACGAAAACACAGCCGCCGGCATTGGTATTTTTGGCTTGGCACAAAAAAAAAAGACACTTTCGCTCTTACATACGTGCTGGCGCGACACACCCCGTTTAAAGAGCTTTAACCGTAAAGTTCAGAGCTCAGACAAATAAGCCAAACAATTAGGTGTAATGCTCAAAATAAACAAATGAAGTCGAGTCTCGACTTGATGAATGCGGCCAGGCCAAACTGAACTCATTAGAGCTGCCAGCAGCTAGCAGCAGCTACATTTATTTTATGTCTAGTTTAGTCTAGTTGCGATGGAACGTCAAGACCCCTAGACCTGAGACCTGGTCTGTGTGTAGCAGCTATTGTTGTCTGCGCGCAGGCGCAACGCCTACCTGAGCTGCCGTTTAACTGCAAACTGGGTTGGCTGCTCTTCCAGTGACTCTGGGGCAAAGAAGCACGCGCCACAGCCGCATTGTTTAGCTCAGAGTGTTTTGTCTGAGTGACAGACTGACTGACTGACTGACTGACTGAGTGAATAAACAAATGCAGTGTTTTAAAAAAAAAAAGAAAATAGCAAAAAATTGTGCTGAAAGGTCGAGGCAGATGGATATTGGCAAACTTTTATTTTGTTGGCAAATACCCTGTTAATGGCTTCAGTATATTGATATTGATATTCACTTAACAACAAAAACATATTTTAAATAATCTTAAACTTTCTCTACTTTTATAAAAATACTTTATTAACGCGACTTGTAACTTGTTTTTATTACTGTTTCAACAATAACAATTCGAATAAGTTTTGATTAGTTTAAGGCCCGAAATTATATTATTTTCCACACAAAATATGAATATTGAACAATGAACACTTTGTATTCCTTATAGCTAGTATTGAGGCAAGCGAAAGTTTCAGTCATGAAAAGTTTGTGGAACAAAATGTAGATCGATTAATAGCCAACTAACTGACCGTCGTTTATGCCACATTTAAGTCAATCGCAGTCAAACAATCGGCAAGCAGCAACAACAGCAAAAACCATTGCTGTGGGGCCATAAACAATTAACAGCCCTATAATCAACAAGGCAACAATTTGCCACAGTCACCCACAAAATGCCGCATGCAGCATGCAACTTCCTCATTGCTAGACAAAGATCGAAACATTGCATAAGCCCAAGCAAATTGCAAACTGCAACTGCAATCGCTTTTAACAATATATAAATTGGATGAGCCATATGTTTATGAATAAAAAAACAAAACAAACACTGACATGAAATACAAAACCGAAATAGAAAACTTTTGCCAAATGAGAGAGAGAGCGGTGTCTTTGAGGGCGACCGTGTGGCATGGCAGGAAGCTGCCATAAAACGACGACGAACAACGGATTGCAATTGTCTGCGTCGGCAACTGCGTCAGCGTCAGCGTAGACAGCGCGGCTAAAATGAAAGGCTAAGACTTGTGAGGCAAAATGATAGACAGGCAAGGCAACTAGCTGTCTGAGCTCCGTTGTGGGTCTTTCGCTCTTTCTCTCTTTCACTTTAGCCCTCTAACTGCAATTGCACCCTTCTCCGCTTTCGTGTTGCTTGCAACGGAAGCGCAAAAATAGAAAATAATTTTGAACTTTGGCGGCGGCGGCAGCGTTTGACTTATTGCCTACTGATTTGCAGACAAATCAGTTTGGCTCCAAGGCAGTCCGAGGCAGTCCAAGGCAGTCCGAGTCGGTGCCACATGTGCCGCCACATGTTGCAAGTCTCTCGATCTCTCATACCTCTGTCTATTTGTGTGGGTGTTGCATATACATAAATAAATTGTAATTTAGTTTGGCACAGGATGCACATCATCCATACATACATACACTGACTACAGTAGAGTGTTGCACTAGCGCCAGCTGCAAGCCGCACAAAGAGAAAGTGAGTGTTTGTTAAAATTTGACAGGTTCATTTGACAAACAGCGCCAGCATTCACATAAAGGTACTTAACTCTACACAGCACTTGCGATTATAAATGAAATCGAAAGCGTTCACTATAAATCTTAATAAATCAGCTTGATTGCGCATGCATTTAATTGTTATCAATAAATTTTTGTGTGTTCAAACTAATTGATTTTACTTCAAAATTTTGTAAAGGAAAAAGTGTTGCAAGTAACAGTTGAAATTGTGTATAAGAAAAAGATAGTTAAGGTTGAAAAATAGCGTTAAAAATATCTTCAACATTTGACCAACAAATAACAACTTTACATGACAACTAAAAAATGTTTGAGCTGTTTCTAAAAATCGATAAAAATCGAGAGCAAAAGTTGAAGTACAAAATCAAATGAGCCTTCCAACCTTCTTTAAAAACTATAAGAACTGTTACTTATTGAAAAGTAGAACTTTACTGATTCGCACTCCCAAAAAAAAACTGCAAGTAAATTGACCATGAAGTAATGTGGCAAGTTGGCAGAAAGCGATATACTGACTGAGCATCTATGGGGTATAGAAAAAAAAACTAAAAACAAATAAGCGTAACGAGGTCAGTTCTCATAAGTGTTGCCTATAAATCATGTTATGGATAAATAAAAAATAAAAAATGGCCAACGCCTGTTGGTTGCCTGGCAGCTGCCACAGTTGCCACAGATTTCCGCCTGGAGGCAGCGTCAACTGCATTTTAACCCAATTAGAGAACAGGTTGGCACCTCTACACACACACTCACACACACATACACACAGCGACATTTCACATTTCAATTTGTGTGCCAAATTTTTTGGTGGAGCAGTTTTTTTTTTCTATTTAACATATTATTTTTTGTATTTATTTCGACACCATCTTGGCGATCTTATCGGTTTCGGCCTGTCAATTGTGTTCAGGGCGCCATTAATTTGCTTAGCTATTTGGTTGAGAAAGCGCATATAAGAAATAGAAACTCATCCGCATCATATCAGATTGTGTGCTTAATTAAGTGCATTTGGTGGGCAGCATTTGAATTTGTGTCATAATTCACGAAAAGTCGAGAGTCAGATAATGTGTCACATCAATAATTTGTCACAATAAAGAATTCCCACATAACTGTTTTAATCTTTTGCTTTTGCTTTATCGTTTCTCATGCTGTTTTTTTTATGTGCATATTTGTGCCTGCAGGGCATCAAAGCCAATTTCAACTGGCGCCACACACACTAAATAAGTGTCAAGCCGTGCAACAACAACAATAACAACAACAAAATGAAATACCAAACACCCAATTCACCAGCACTTGCCTGACCATTGATGAAAGCCAAGTGCCGACCGACCATCAACCAGCGAAGTTTTTTTTTCGTTTCTGTTTTGTTTAGTGCACATAATTGGCCAAGTGGGTCACTGTAACTTACCTGCAAAGAGAGAGAGAGAAAGAAAAAAAGAAGAAGAAAAAGATGGAAAAAGTAAGTAAAATGGACATCAAGTGAGAAAAGTAATTAAACGTTTGCCATAAACTAAGTGAAATAGTTTGAGCTAAATAAATTCATTGCAAATGAATGAAACCAAATAAGTATCATAAGAAAGAAAGCGGCACAAAATACAAACGAGAGAAAGAGAGAGAGAGAGATATAGATAGAGCGAAGGATCCCAAAACTTAAGAAACATAGTAAAATTGTACTGTAATAATAATACAAATTTTAAATTCACTTTTTGTGAGTAGCAATAAATATTTTAGCCCGAGGTACTTTGGAGAACCATGAAAAGGTTTCAAGGTTCCATTCCTTCGAACTCCCCTACGCTTTAGTTAACTATGAATTTGTGCTACCTTAACATTTTAACCTAACAGTCAATGTTTTTTTGTAAAATTTACAAGACAGATTCAAAATCTAAGAAAATTTCCCCAAAAAAAAAAAAAATTTATTTTTATCTAGCTAATATCGTTGTTAACGTTGAGTAGGCCTAGCTTAAACTGACATCAACTGTGTAACCAATAGAATTCAGTTATTCTCATTTTATATTTGACCAGCATCCAAATTAGAAATTAATTTTTTGTTTTTTTTTTTACCATAAAAATTTTGTGAAAATTTAAATCAGCCAAAATTTGTCTCTTTCGACTTTCGCCGGTAAAAAGTATAAATAATAATAATGTGCTCTCCATGCGGGCCGTGCAGTCCTTGCGATCCGTGCTGTGGTCCATTCGAGTGCTCCCCAAAATGCTACAATGCAGCACAACTGGAAGCCCTGCCACAATGTGCACCACGAATACCGCCACCGTTTCCCAAGTGCGTAACGGTGCAACAGCCGCCACGGCTCATCTGCAAGAAACGGGTCGTATTCACCGAAAAGATTGTGCCCGAGCCGATGGTCGTGAATCGCTGTAGACAAATCACGATACCCAAAGTTGTGGATGCCACGCGTGTGATCAAGGTGCCAAAGCTGATTTGGGTGTCGCAAATGGTGCGCGAGCCTCGCGTCATCTACTATCCATCGATGATACCCGATCCCTATGTCGTGTGCTATCCGAAGCGAGTGTGCGAGCCCCGAGAGGTCTGTCAGTCGATACTGTGTCAGCCCAAGCCGCAGACAATTGATATACCACCGCCGAGGGAATACTGCTGTTACCCAAATGGACCCATTAACTATAAACCGAGTGCAGCCTGCCCGCCATGCCCGATTGGACCATGTGCACCCGGTGGCGGCTGTTGCCCATTGCCATGCTTTTCGACTAATCAGTATCCCGTTTGTGAGACACGTTGCGGGCCCTGTGGACCATGTGGTCCCGGTGGGCCCTGCGGACCCTGTGGTCCTTGTGGACCTTGTGGACCGGGACCTTGTGGTCCTTGCGGACCCTGTGGACCCTGGGGTGGAAACTCTGGACCCGGCTGCTGGACACCCTGTGGCAGCCTGTAGTAGTGTCCCTGCCTAGTTCAGCCAAGTTATATTATTGAGGATCGTCTAATGAATGTTAAGACAAAACATGCATACGTACATATACATATATATTTGTAACAAATAGTTGTGGCCACAAGTTAAGCATTATCGATATTATAAAATTTACCCTCAAGGTCTAAAACTAGTGTTGTTGTTGTTGTTGTTGGTGCAGACCAAATTTTCTGCATTTGAGAAAGGAAAAATGTTTCAAGAAATATATTTTGATACCAAATTAGGAAACTAGCTTCTTGGTTCTTTGACAGATATCGCCCGGTATTCCCCAAATTTGGTGACTGTAGCTCAACAACTTTGGCATTTCCTGCTTTAAAAGTGGATGTAGCATCCAAAATTTTGCATTCCGATTTTTTGAGTGAATCGCCAACAATCTTCCTACGAAATTTCCTTTACTTAGCTGGTCAAACGTGGGAAATTTATGTGTATTTATTAAATTGCACATCGATATTAATCGAATTGTTATCGATTTCACAAATATTTCAAATTCTCGTAGTTTCTTATATACACCATAAATTCCTCAACCATAGTTCGATATTGTAAAGCCACATTATTAACCCATTTAAATTACAATAACATAACAACATTAATTTTTTAATACCTTTCCGCATCGAACAAAATGAAATTAACATAATTTTTGTATAGAAATTTATTTCATTTGTAAATTCTGTAGCAGTTTTTTATTGTTTTTTTATGTGTCTGAATTAAATTGCTTCATTTGGGGCCCTGCATTTTCCATCTTATGCTTTGCTTCATCTTCTTTCTTTCTTTTATAACTTTTGCCACACTTTGAGCATTGTGTGTGTGTGTGTGTGTGTTTTTTGTGTGTATATATTAAATATAAATTTAAATGCAAATGCCGCACGCCGGCTAATTGGCTTATGTAATAAATATTTGTGTTGGGCTTTGCCGGAGATTTATTTGTGTCTCTTGTTGAATTTTTTGGAGTTGAAGGTAGAATAACAATGTGCGCTGCACGTAATGACAACTGCACGATATCACACGTTACGCATACGTCACATAAACCCGGACAAGAGTTAAGACTGAGGCATCAATAGCAACAGATTGAGACGGAAGCGTCAAACCGTCAGTTGCATGCAACGCCCTCGATTAGTCAGCCAAACCGTTTGCTTTGACTTAATTAAGGTCTTGACACATTGCTATTGTGTTAACTGCAACAGACTCTCAACAGACAAAAAAAGACACTGCACAAAAAAAAAAAGCTGAGAAAATAGGGAAAATTGTTAACTGAAACAAATTGGATTCGTTATGGAAAACAGTTCATTACGAAATTTGCCATGCAACATTAAATATTATTGCCTTACATAAGACAGAACAACTGTGCAAAGCAAACAAATTAAAAGTTAATATTTTCTTTATTTAATTCAAATAATTTTATTGCTTTGAATTGATTTTTAACACTCTTGATTTCTGTATGAGATTTATTAGTTTTAAACTTTTATTAATTGAAATAAGAAATTATTTAAAATCAAAAAGCATATTTTGTAAAAGATTTTCGTGTTGAATGCTCCTTATCGATAAAAGGACAGGAAGATATAAATATTCTTGAATTGGAAACAATTCTTTTTTATAATCGATACCGAAGCTTAAGAAAAAGCTACTTTTTTCGAAACCCTTTAAGCAAAAGACTTGAAACTTTTCATTTATCAATTTCTTAATCTGGGATAGATAAAGTGTGATGATTGAGGTTCTACGCCTACTAGGTGGCTGAGAAATCGATAAATACGATAGCTAATAGATCGATAAATTTCATATTTACCGCATCCTTACAGCTAGAGCTAACAATTTTGGTAAGGAGACAGCTTCTGGCGTCCTTCAAAAACCTGCATCAACAATTTTCGCGTTTCCACTTGTATTTTATCTAAGTATTTAAAATCCAATCACTCCATAATTTTTATCAGTGTTAATGCATTTGAATTCCTCGACATTAAGTGTTGTTTTTACAGCTGGGATGACGCGTGAGATTTTCAATTAGCATCGCTAATTAGGAGGAGTGAGACGTACGTTTAGAAAAGGTGTTGTTTTTTTTTTTTTGAACAGTTGCTCTGGGTCATGAGAGAGAGAGAGAGAGAGGTGTAAGCAATGCCCATTAAAGTGATATATACATACATATGTGCACTATGTATGTACGAGTACGAGTAAGTGTCTTTTATTGTTTTTAATAGTAGATGTTTGCGATAAGAGGAAGCTGCAAAATGTTGTTAACTCCAAACACACACACATTTCTAATTTAAATATTGTGTGTGAGTTGTGTGTTAATTTGTTGATGCCATTGATAAGATTTTATTTGTTGGTAAACAAAATTTTAATTAAGTTTGTTGGATCGTTAACGAAAGTCAAAAAGTTTGAATGTTGTGCAAAAACCCAAAATGGTTTTTATGTGTTTTAAAAGTGTTTATGGTATATACAACTAACATGAGTATTTTCTTGATTCCACGACTCGCATATCGTATTTTGTTTAACTATTTTCGTAGTTATCCCATTGTTCAATTGATTTAATTGCTTTGAACGAGGCGCCAGATGAATTTCAAGTACGTTCAGATGCTATAAACCCTAAATCAAGAACACTGTGCCTGACTAGGAAGTGAATTTTATTGACTGAATTGATGTTGCTATAACTTATAGGGCCTTTGCTAGAATCGCATAATATCAACATCAGCATTTCCGCAATCAACTTGAGCTTTTATGCATTTCATTTCAAGATGCCGCTTAACATTGACTTTATTTTCTGTTTTTTTTTTTTACAGGCCCAAACCCATGGCATAAATCAAGGTAGTCTATTGTATGTATATGACTCTGGGTCTGTAAAGACATCCAAAAGTGTTAAGCTCTTTGTGTATAACAATAATTTATTTTGACATATTTTTGTAACAATTCATTAAAGCCACAAACACAGTTGACCAGCAGATCGAAAAGCAATAAAGAAAAAATATATATTAACAATTTTTTCGAGTGGGTGAATAACTGATAGAGGCACTAAATATTATTGTAATATGCAAAGTCAGTAAGTTAGTTTTGTTTTATATTTGTGATTGTCAGACTTTGATATAATAAATCTCAAGGGAACACTTAAAAACTTTGTTACACAGAAAAATCGTTGTAAGGATTGTGTTTTTGATGGAACCAAACTGGAAAAGTTCTACTTATTAAAGTTTAAACATTGATAAAAATCGGCATAAATGACCGAATCTGTTTTGAAATCTGAATAGTTATTACTAACAACAAACGATATTTCAATCTTAGCCACACACTTGACCAGCTTTTAGAATGGGCTAAGCCACACATGCAGCAACAAGCAGCAACAACAAAGACTCGTATGCTGGTCATTAAAAAGCTTACATGCCACAGCAGTCATTTAAGCAAAATACAATAAAACTAAACACAACAACAACAACAACAAAAGAAAAGAAAACATGTTGCTTAGACACAGCCTGAAATCGGAGCTTTTCTTAGAGGCACCTGACTTAAGAGGCGTTCCGAATAATGCTCTGGCTGGAAAGGTCATAAAACTGGCAGTGGCAACACGAAATAAAAAAAAAATGAAACTTTCTTTGTGTGTGTTGCAAGGCAGCAACAAGCCTTTTTGGCCGCAATTGAGTCAGCCGAGTCAGCTAAGAGTGGGTGTTGCTTAAGCCAGCTTCGCTTATCTGGCCAAAGAGAGTTGAAGCTGTGGCTGTGTTAAAGCTGTAACTGGCGAGTTGCCCCCAAGTGGAGGCGACCACGCATGTTGTTGTTGTTGTTGTTGTTGTTGCTGTTGTTGTTGTTGATATTGTTATTGTTGTTGCCTACGTGTTATCACGAACACTTCACAACTGCAGCGAGGAAAATGAAAAAATCAAAGAAAAAACTGAGGCATGCACAGATATTGTGAAGATCAAACTAAAAGAGTTGTGATTGGAATTGCACGACTTTTTGTTGCCCTGGTTTTATTATTAATTTTTCAAAATTACTAACAATATAGAATCGTTAAGGATAATTTTAAATGCATTTTTATGAAACAAATTGTGAAATTTATTGAGATCTGAAGTGTAAAGAATGTTGGGGATTACATAAAAGATTTAAATCCCAATAGTAAGAATTAAATTGTAAAAAGAATCAGAAAAATAAATATGATTCATTCCAAAAAAGAGTTTGTTTAACCAATAATTTAACTTTAGCTTTTAGATTTTTTTGTACAGCTCTTTGACTTTAACAATTTTGCACTTCGGATCAATCCAATAAACCCTGAAAATAACTGCAGGTACGTAGTATGTATGTACTTGTTTATGTGGAGACCATGAGGAGTTGCTGAACTTTGAATACCAATCAAATTACAACAATGGTCTGGTTAACACTTGGCCGGCCCCGTGGGTGGTGCCGTTAACCTTGGACCATGAATTGGGCCCATTAAAAGCATAATAAGCAAAAGTAATTTAGTTGATAGTATCTATAATGATGTAAAACTAGATATATGCAAAGTTACAATGTGGCAACAATGTGAAGGTGAAGGTTGATAGTTTTGAGCTGTTTGTGTCACGGTGCTTGAATACTTTTTATTTAATGAGTTCTCCGAAGCTTGTCAATGACTTGTGTCAATTGTTAACAATCAAGAATTGTATTTTAAGCAAATGTACACGACGACAAAATGCTCATTAATTAAAAAACATTGTACATAGAAAAATGTATTAGATCGTTAGTAAGTTTATCGTTTGTCAATTGTTGTCGTTGCTTATATTTATTATGATTATGAAAATTTACAGGGTATAGCGCAACAGCACAAAGAAACTTGACAGCCGTCAGGTCAAGACACTTTACTTAAACCATTGGCAGCAGTAAGAGTGGCTCTAATTAATTAGATCGCCGGATTCCGCACACACACACAACAAATATGTGCTATGAACACATACAATGACTATTATGTGTATGAGTATTGATCATTGCCGGACTACAGTGACCCATGAGAAGACCCAACGAACAATAACTACTCTTTGTCATTTGGCCGCACCGACTTGTGTGTTTCGAAATTAATAAGCAGAAAGGCAAGCAAATCATTATGATGATGATCATGATGATTGTTGCAAAGCGTGAGAGATAGACAAGGAGCGAGAGGGCATAAAGTGGATTGGAGTGGAGTGGCTGAGAACAAGTCTGGGGACGAACAAGTTTTCCAGTTTTTCCAATTTTCAGGCACTAAACGCAATCAGTGCTCATGATCTGTACATTAGCGTCGTGTGCTGATCACGCCGATTGCCCACACAAATACAACTGCAACTGCAACGACAACGAAATTTAAGGAAAATGCACTAAGTATCAAAGTAAACATGGATGTGCGCGGACTAACACTTAAACAGATCCATCCATCCATTCATCCATTTTGAGTCGAGTTTTGCCAGAACAACAACAACGAAAACAAGACCGATACTTGGCCGATTACCGCATCGCATTCGAGAGTCTAGTCTCGGTGGCAGTGGCATTTTTTTTGGGCCCGATCCTGCCAGCTGCAGCTGATCCTATGAAGTCATCGATGGTCGGAACCGACGAACCGTTAGAAATGTCATTACGTAAACACAGCACTTTGATTCAAAAATTATGCAAATTTACACGAATGCTGCCACAAGTGGAGGTAACAACAACAGCAACAACAACAAGTGGTTTGTCTATGAGTGGGCGTTTGTGTGTGAGTGAGTGTTGGGCGTGAAAGCAATAAGAAAACATTAAGACGACGCTTCCACAAGTGCATCTTTCTCTTTCTATACGTTTGTCTCTTTCCTATATATGTTTGTGCGGGGGCTTCAAGTGTTGCCGCTAAACGTTGCAGAAACAGGTAACAATTTAGCAGATCTTACTTCGAGTGCAGACAGCAAAATAGTTACGGAGCGAAAGAAAATGTTGGCGGTGATAAAGAAAAAAAACTTGTTAGGAAACTTTAAGGAGAGAATGAATTCAATTATCCATATCGAAAATCTTTGTACAATATTAATCATATTTTTATTGCATGCCAGGCATTGATTGTCAACTCTTTTATAAACACAAAAAACGCTTGTAAGTTTTTTTTTTAGGCTCACGTTTTTCAGATATTATTTTTGTTGCGATTTTTGTTGAACTTTGCGCAAAATACAAAAAAAGCTAAATAAAATACGAAAACCTGTTGAACAAGATTTGTTTGATTGCTTGCCGACATATTTTTTTTTTTGATTTTATAATTATTTCTATTTATTTATGTTTATGGACTTTGATGACTTTTGCATAGCGTCAGTAAATTTATAAATAATTCAATTATAATTAAATGTGCTTACTGTATTTGTTTTGTTTTATTTTTTTTTGCGTTTTGTTCAACTTTTTTTTTTCTTCTCATTTGCGTGTTTTTCTAGAGCTGAAAGTCAAACAGCTGTGTTTGCACAATTTATTTGTTATTATTAATGCATACATACATATTTGTATAATTTGTGGTTGCTTCGTACATATGTCTATATAGTAGAAATGAATGTATACAATAGATTTATTTGACAGACCAACTGTCAAACTTCAACTGTCACAAAGCTAAAAAAATCAACAACAATTTTTAGAAGTCGTTGTCAATGCATTTTGTTATTTTTTTGTTTTAAATGGAATTTCAAGCTACTCCACTTGGCATTTTGTTGTTGTTGTTGTTGTTGCTTTTAATTTATGCACTTACATTGACTCGCACACACACACACACAGTCAAACAGTGTGTGTGTGTCTGTGTTGAATGTAAGCCAAGCACAAAATAATGAAAGAAAAATAAAGTCGCTGACATCCGAAGGTTGTTCGGCGGCCATTTCATTACAAACAATGTGAACGTAATTAAATGTTAATTTTAACTAAATAAGTTAAGTAGTTATTGAAGATATTATCCATTATTATCAACAACAAAAGCAATGCAAATTGCGTTTCATAACTTATTGCGCAATGCGGAAAACTCTCAACACAAAAGTGTTCTAATAAGGAATTAAAAAACAGCTAGCTAACTTTTTTTTATTTAACACACAATCGACTTTCTTTTGCACTTTAATTGTATAAACTAAGCTAAGAACTTAATTATATTCTTTATATAAGTTTGATATTTTTAGTTTTTTTTTTTTGTTATGCTGATGAGCAACACCTTCAACTATTTGCAATTTCAATCAACCCAACCCGAAAATAGCTTTTTGTTTGTTATTCTTTATATAACAACAAAGTTAGTAATTTATGACTAATGGTCAAACAGGTGTACATTAATTTAAGAAAAATGTGAGTTAATGATGATGTAAACTATTTCGTGAACTTCAACAAAGTTTAAAACTTTTAATCGTCAAGTATACGCACAAGTGCCTAAGGTGTTTATCATGTAAAAAGGACTTTTATCGTATAACAACTTAATTCCAATTGCATTGCTGTTTAATTCTGTCAAAAGAAAAAAACCAGCTGTAAGCTTATTGAACGCTATCTTAAAACCATTTCGATGAGCAACATTTGTAAGCTGGCAGTTGTACACACACACACACAGACACTCACACAGACACACCTGAGTCGTTCATGCTTGCAAGATAAAAGCAATTATGTTTTTAAATGGTTAAAAATATGATGATGATGATGAAAAATAAATACAAACACCTGCAAAGTGTTCAACTTGACCTTCAATATTGTATTTTGTTATTTTTGTTGCTGCTGCTGCTACTGTTTTTTTTTTTTTTCTTTCATATAATTATTGATTTGAAACGCATTATTAAAACGAGGTTTTGGCATTTTTTGACGCCATGTGAAACACTTAAGAAATTGAGGGCAACAGCTCTAAGAGTTCAAAATGAGGGTCAACAATAAAAGTACGCGAGAGAAACCAAAAGAAAGAAATGAAATAATAAATACAAAAGTTGTAACGCTTTCGAAATGTGAACTCTGTGAACGTAATTAATCAAAAAACTAGAGCTTAAGTTTCACTGGCCAGCTGAGAGTTATAAGGCATCAACAACAATGCCCACCCATTGTAATATCTCGCAAGAGAGCTGATAACAAATCGTTTAGCATTAATTTAAATTGCCTTCAATAGTGCATTATGTCACGAGCGCGGGTGCAGCGAAAACTTTGTTTTCCCAAACGAAAGCGAAAGTATGTCAGCAAACTGCTGCCAACTGAAGCGTCAAAGATTCTGTTAAGCTGGCATCTCTTAGCTGATAAAAAAACAAAACAAAAAAACATAAAAAAAGGCATTGGCATTGTCGTTGCACTTAATGCGCATGCGTGCGCTTGCTCATGTTTAGCAGCAGGAAAGAAAACACAGAGAGAGAAAGAGAGAGAGAGAGTGATTGGGAAGGGGAGTGGGGGGAGCACAGCTTTCCAGTCCAGTGGCTCAAAGTGAAATGGAAAGGCAAAGTTGGAGACGCGTCTCTGAGCAACAACAACAACAGCAGCAGCACACGATATTGACAACCGGCGATCGCATGAAAAATAACTTTCACTAGAAACCGAAATCAACCGAAAAATCCCCAAACAACAACAACTTTAAAAAATATGTATGTACAAGCTGAAAGTGTCAATAAAACTTAGAAGAACTGTTTATAAGTCAATACCGAAATTAAGATACACTTTGCAGTTACAAAAATATATCTAACTAATGTTTAAAGGTTTCAAATACAATATATCAATATTTAATTGTTAAAAATCTCTACGAAAATAGATATACCTCTTAAAAGATCTTTTTCATAAACTTCTAACATGAAATTTACATATCTTTTGAAACAAAAAAGTTCTCAAGCAAAAGCATAGTATCGATTTTATAATCGGTTTTCTGACAGCTATTTGATATCGTTATTATCGGCTGTTATTATGGAAGAAATGAATGTTGAGAACATAATTATGGTGAAACATTTTATTTGGCAAGTGAACAAAACATATCTGCTCTTCCGATTTGTTAAGGGAAAGTTATTAACCTACCGAAACAATATGTGAATTTTTCAACACTTATAATGGTAAGAAAATCTGTGCATAACGGACGATGTACGAGCATCTTTGAGGAATTAGATCGTAGATCGTAGATGCTCACCCAATAATGAAAAAAATTAAGTTTAATAGAAATTTTTTAAACAATGCTTGTGAAAATTATTGAAAAGTCAGTTTTCCCTTCATAAATAAGTTCGTAGCTCTGCAAACTTATTCATTTAGCTACTCTATTATAGGCTCTTAAATGTTTATTTTCAAATTTGAACACTTTCAATAAAAAAAAATCAATATACTCCATATGCAAGGGTATAACAAATGTATTGTCAGATCAAAGTTGTAATGCGCTTGTCTTTCAAAAGCTGGACTCACGTATAGTAAATCAACTAAATCGAAAAATAACGTAAGTCATATCGCAATAATATTCTTTAGACACTAATGCTCTGTGTGTATAGCCTTCTCTATTTTCAGCTGCCTTTGGACTTGCTGGAGAAAACTGTCACTCATTTGGGTTCTAAGCCAGGCTTTAAGTGCTGTGGAGCTAAGAGAAGCGCCCCCGCATCACTTTCTGGGGGTAGGCGTACAACTGTCTAAGCAAATGGCATTTCGCCAAGGAAGTTATAAATTTGCTGCCAAATAGAATTGTGAGCGACGACGGCACAAAAGCCAAAGGCTAAGGCAATAGGGGGAATGAGAGTTTCAAGATGGTGTGCTGAATGGGAGTACGTCAACGATTTGCAGTTGCATTTGGAAAAAGGCGATGCTACAAAGCGTTCATTAAAGTCAAAGTCCTACAACTTATGATGCCAACCAGGAAAGTGCGGTCAAAAAAATGATTGAATTCGAGATGCTCTGTGAAGATTTGTTCTTCATTCGTTCAAAGTACAAAGTAAATAAATATCGATAACAATTAATAAGTATCGATGTATTATTTCTTTAAATGTCCTTTAATTCTTTATGTTTTGATGTGTAATCCTTTTTCGAGTTTCCTTACTCTTGTTATGTGTACTAGGAACAGTAAATGCATAGCGTAGGAGATGTACGAATTGATGGGTATTTTTATATCTTAGAAGAGGTTTTCGAGGTTTTTGATAATGTCTTCTTGTAAGTCTTGAGGAAGGGCAATAATTTAATGAAATGTCATTCAAAGCAATCTCATTCTGGGCAATTACAGGGTATATTAAAATGCATGAGAGCTGCATCTGTTGTAAGCTTCATTGAGTAAAACCTTTTGGGACGTGCGTGCACAATGATCGCTTCGCAAGTTTTACGACCTTCTGCAACGCCCACAACAAAATGCTGTCACAACGACAAAGTGTGCGTACACTGAGCGAAATGCAATCGTTGGCAATTAGAGAAGAACGGCAAAGAGCCGTCCGGGACATTACCATCAACACAAATCCCGAAAAGAACCAGTCAAACGCCGACTCACAGCCCACACATGCAACGACACGACATATTATGTACGTCTAGCGGGTCTCTTGGGAGTACCTTAAGTAGGTAGTACACACACACACACACACACAATCGCAGTGAGAGAGACACAGAGGAGAGCTTTAGTGCAATTAGAAGTCAGCTTTTGGGTTAGGTTATGCTTTATGTAACAACAACACACAAATGTGAGTATGGAAATAAATAAAATATAAGTATGGATGGCAGTTCGCATTGGCGACTTGGCGACTTGGCCAATGAACCATCTGAACATTCTGATTATGCGTCAATTTTCTTGAACTTTTTCAATTAACTTAATTAAACTTCATACGCCACAATTATTGGGCAACGGAAATGAGCGACGCCAAATAGGCTGACCTCTTGGATCAAGGCATGGAATTTTAATATAGTACAACAAATACACACATATAGTATATGAAGTTAAATATATATAACTGCGGCTGCGTGACTTATCGTCCATGACTGACCTTGTCGGCGTTATCAAAACACACCACAAGAAATCTTATCGAGCACATAAAATAAAAAAACACACAAGTAGTAGTTATAAAGAGCAACCAATATCAATAACAAACAGTTATGAAAAAACATGAAAATTTTAAATAAATGTCCCACCAACGCAAATGTAACAATTCAACCAAAACAAGTGAAAGCGTTGCACACGGGCGCATCCAACTGCGTAATACTCTGTAGCTATCTTCCTGCCAAGTTTCGTAATTCTTGCTCTAAACTGTGGAAGTTATAGGCACTTCCTGCTTTATTGCAGATTTTTTTTTGGGAATTAACAAACTATTCGCTTAACGAATTTAGTGACTCTAGTTTTATCGCTTTGCACCCCAACATGTATCGACTTGTTATCGATATCTCAGCCTAGACTTTGTCTGACGAACACATAGACCAAGATATTTGTAATGTTCCAAGTCTCTAGGATTCTGTACAAAAAACGGACATGTCCTTGACGGACATTGACAAAATAAATATACTTTTTACCTTCGGTATCCGAGTTTAAGACCATTTAAGATTAGTCTAAAAATAATGAATAACTTTCATTTAATGTTTAAATAAATATTTGTAGATTTTTGTTGAAAGCACCTTTAGCTTCGATATCAACGAAGTATACTTTTGTATCGATTAGAAACAGTGTTTACAAATCAGGGCACAGCCGCAGAGCCCCAAAAGGTTTCGTTCTCAGATCCAAATCAGAAACAGAGCAACAATATCAAATGAACTCTCAAAGACTTGAGACTTAAACTCTAAAGACCTGAGAGTCGAGACTCCCGTGGTGTTTGCGGTTTGACATCAGCCGCTAAAGTCACATATATACATATGTATGTCTGTTGCTAGGTGTGTGTTTGTTTTTGTTTAAGAAAGGTGAGGAAAAGTGCTGAAGCAACCATTCGTATTAAAGTCTGACTTTGTGAGTTGACCTGCGCCCGATAAAAAAAGGGGCTGTCCACGGGCACTTGTGTCAATAACTCGAACTCGAATAACAGACAAATTTTCTATTTGACTTTCAGTTTTGTTTTGTTTTTTTAAGAAACACAAAAGCAACATGGCCTCTCTCTCTCTTAGTTACTGTGACATTTGATAGCACAAACAGTCAAATACTGTCAAAGCATCAATATTATTTATCTGCTTCCCCAGTACAAAATATTTTAATTTAGTTGCCTATCTGTTAAGTGGAAGGCAGACAAGTGTCTCAGTATGTGTGTGTGTGTGTGGGTTGTTGCTCTAAACTTGTTTGATCTGTCATTTGGGCGATCAGTGATCATTCAGCTAAGTAAACTCGCTACAAAATGTTTAGATTTTAAGCTCTGTTTTAGCTCTGACAGCTAATTTACACTTGAATGTTACTCATTAACAGTGCAATTATGGCACTCTGCAAAAGTGCACATTTTACATACATATGTAAACAAACAACAGTTATGCATTTGAACTAACAGTGATCCTGGCTGCCGTTAAATACATAACAAATGTGAGAGTGACGCATGGTTTAACAACAATCTGGTAGCGTCACTATATAGAACGTAAACATTTTTCATCAACCGAACTGATTATAGCTCATTGGCAGCACATACATATGTATGTATACAAGTTCATAATACATTTTAAGCAACAGTGACCCCTGCCTGTCAGCCCACCCGCTTACTGTTGCTGTTATCTAAGAGCGCACAATTGGCGCCATAAAGCAAGTCAACAAAAGGCATTTATATAAAGTGTTGTGACTAATGCTCAATTGAATTATTGTTTGGCGAGTAACAAGGGACGCCAACGTTTGAATCGTACCTAAAATCGGGGTCATAATTAAGACGCAGGCAGGCAGGCATGCCATTAACATAAAATGGCAAATTCCATGCAAGAAAAGGCAACCCACAAGCAATTGCTCTCGGCTCTCTGGTGGCTCAATCGTAATGTGGGTCAAAATTCAGCAAAAACAAAAATTATGTATTATCATTAAATTTCATTACAAGCGAGGCAGGCACACGAATCGAGCAAAGACGCAAACGCGCAAAAATCATGGAACTGGAAACCGTTACAACAAACGCACTTCAACTCAAGTGTACAGTTATAGTGACGACGCCAGGCAGTGTCTCTCTGCAGGCACCAAAAACAAAGCCAGGTCTCTCTCTCTGCGTGCGTGCGTGTGTGAGTGTGTTGCCATTTTTGGGCAGACAAGAAAAGACAGACCGACCACACCAACAGACTGACTGAATGTTAAAACATGCGAAAATGCGTTCGCCCGCCCGCCTACCTTCCCAGACAGAACGTTGCAACATGCTGAACTTCAGAGATGAGCTCGTTCCACAGTTCAGCCATACTGCACGTCTCACTTGCTCATCTCTCACAAACTCTATTCAAATACAGTTTAGTGTTTTATTTTGTAATCCGAGATGCTCTAAAATTCTTTAAGACATAACATTTTTTAAAGCTATTTTGCATTTTAAAAATGCTTGCCAACACTGTTGCAGTCCTGCTGCGCTGAGTCATCATTGATCGTCATGCAACCGATTTGTGGCAGGTTCAACGAACTGTTCAGCACTTACCAAAAAAGTCCTCCCAGGTGTCTGAATCGGATTCTATGTCCATCTTTGTGGCGGCTGCTCCTGTTGCAGCCTCTGCTGCTGCTGCAGTTGCCAGTTGATTTATGTTCACAATGCCTTGTTTGGTATTTGGTTTGTGTTCAAATTTAGCCAAAGATTGCGTTGCTGGTTTTTCCGCACTTGGCAGGCAGTCTTTTATTGTTGAACGGGTGTTGAGGGGGGGAGTAAGATATGCTATCTATCTAGTTGACGGCGCTCCTTGTCCATAGTCTCTTGAGCTTTTTCGCTGCGCAAATGACTTCACCCGGCAAAAAAAAAAACACTGCTGCTGCTTCAATCAATGTTCAACCGATAAGATAAACACACATACGTTAGTATATGAGCGATTTCAAGCGTTTTAGACACTGTGCGAATTATGGACAAACGTCTTTGGTTCACTATCTTATCGTTGCCTTTTCACCGGAGCAAATACCTAATAAGTATGCGATTTAAAACTGGGACTGGAAGTGCAGCCTAACAGCTGTTAAAAATATACATATGTATGTATGTATGTGCATACACACACTTGGATGTATGCCACAGTAAGCGATTCTCAATTCACTTGAGTGCTGTTTCTAAGAATTTTTGTGTATGACTAAACCGGCTGTGAACTTTGCCTATGATACACTTCTTCAATACATTCATACATTTTATTTATTTTTTTTTTTGCAATATTTTCTGTTGTTTTTTTGCACTTGTTGCGCTAAGCGACAGGTAAGACAATAAAAATAATAACAATAACACAAATTGCAGACTTGTTAGTTGAAAATGAAATTCGCAATTTCATTACGTTGGGCTGAATTCCAGTTTCACCTTCGCCCCGTTACTTCTAAGTGTGGAAAACACTATCGAACAGCAACAACCATACACTTCCAAAAGTGTTGCACGCACGCGCGTTAAACGGCACGACGACGGTGACGATAGAAACGAACGGCTGCAACGACGACTCACCCACACGACGTTTCGAAACGAACTAAATGCGTTGCCGCCGTCACAACTCAAGAGGCCGATTTAAAAATTGTATGAGCTTTAATAACATTACTTTGGGTATCCAACTTCGCTTTTTTGTTTTAAGGAACTAGCTTACACCTTATTATATATTTTGTTTTATAGAAGATCTTTATATATTTAAATAATTATTTACGCTGATGTTTGTTGAAACTCAAATGATGATGTTATTGCCACAAATGATCTAAACTGGTCTGAAATAACAGCAATATTTAACAGCTTATGTTAGACTCAACATGGCACTGTAAATCTGCTAAACTTAAAAAGTTTATTTTTTCTGATTTTATATAATTTAAAATTGTTTGAGCATAAGCTCATCGTCTAAAATAGTTCATACATTAAAATTTAAAGCGATAAATTATCCATCCTACAGCAGCTATAACACAGATACCAATACGAGATTATAACATACAGAAAGTAGATTTCCACTAAAATATTTAAAAAACTTTAATATTCAACGATCAGAGCCTTTGGAACTAACTTACGAATGATAAATAAGACCACAAAAGTGATAACCAATGGTGCTGCCTCAGGAACGATGGTAACCAGCAAATAAATGGCCAATATAGTGGAGAGCACTGTAAAAATAAAGGACGCAAATGCAAACCAACAGATTTTCTAAAAATTTAAAAAGTTTAGATTAGTTATAGTTTATTTTCTGTTTTTAACTTACAAATCCAACACTCCCCAGCAGGAAGAGTCTACCAAGAGCAAATAGGCCAAGAAAGACTGCTGCAATAATTGCCCTCTCGAAGTCAGTTCCAAACAGAACAAGAGCGACATATACGGAGAGCACAATGGCGATTAACATGCCCGATACACCAATGAAAATGCAGCCATAGGACAGGTGTACGCAACAAAAAAATCTGTCCTGGTTTAAAAAGAAACGACTCATTTTGTAGGAATGCTAAAAAACCGAACGATTTGAATTTTGTTTTAAACTAAATGACTTTAACCGGCTGGCCACCTGTGGATTTTAGTATCGATTTATTGTACAGAGATTCAATAGGTACTCGATAGTATTGCATAGCATTGATTATCGATACTGAGACTCTACTCGATACCATCGCTTTAGCTGATAATAAACACCATACACCATTGACGAGCTATGGACGTTATTGTGCCTCCTGCGTCTAAAAGGTCTAAGTTAATAGAATTGGATGATCGATTCGGTATCAAAGCCGTGCTATCCAAAGAGTATAATAAAGACATAACCCTGATCAAGGTCCACAGCAGCCAACTCGAGAGCAAACAGCAGTTACAGGCTGTAATCCAGGAGCTCGCTCAGAAGCTACCACATTTTCAACATTTGAAGCGTGTTAATGACAGAAGCGTCTTAATATGTCCCACAGCTGACATCACAGACACCCTTGAGCAGCATTTGAAGCATCACAAAATCTCCGACATCGTGCTCGAAGCACTGTGCCGCAATGTTACCATCATCGAAGTGCCCGCCAGTTGGGCCAAGCTGCGTGTGCAATACGAACAAATGATTAAATACTGGCCGTGCAAATTCCATCCAGATAAATATGCAGAGTCTCTGCAGAACGGAACCAACTTTACTGCCCAACAACGTGTCTATCACAAACGTATGGCACAAATATTGCGTAGCCTATCCAAAGATGTGTGTGATGGTCAGCCCGTTGGAATTTGTGTTGATCCCCGAGTGCCAAGCATTGTTGCCATTGCAGGTGAGCTTGGTTTCGTGTAAGTGATTGCAACGGGAATTAACAATATCCTCAAGCAGGTGGCAGCAGCGATATCAATACAAGCCATCAACATTGCGTCATGCGGCTGGTAGATTATGTGGCGCGCAGTCAGAGAGGAGGAGCCTGGGAATCTCAGATAACATTTGTAGTAGATGACGCTATGGCTGTTAGAACGCTACGCGGTCTGCCACAGTCATACTACAATTATTTGCAACAGCAAGAGCTCAGCCAAGATTTGCAGTGCGGCGCTGAGCTGCCAAGACATGGTGAAAAGAGCATAAATGATTTACAAGCAGACAATCTGGACAAATACGGTCCATATTTGTGTACCGGCTATGATGTCTACTTGCTGCACGAACCATGCCTCATGTGCGCCATGGCACTGGTGCATAGTCGCGTCAAACGAATCTTCTTTCTCGAGAAAGCGACGAATGGTGCATTGGCGACTAATATTCAGCTACATGCGGTCAAGGAGCTTAATCATCATTACGAGGTTTTTCAGTTTACAATTTCGTAACGGCCGTTATGTGTTTATAAATATATGTGTTTTGGACAATACATATTTTATTCTTATAGCAATGTATCCATTCTTGGTGCTGTAAATGTGCTTCTAGGTTGGGTAATCGTTGTGGCTGCCTGGCGTGTGGGTGTTGAAATAATACCAAGCAGATGGCAATCAGCTTCCAATATGGTTATGTCTTTGCTGGAGCCCAAGAATCGCGTGGAAAGTTCCAAGTCCTTAACGCGCAAGCGCACACGTGTACCACGTACATAATCACTAAAAAAAAAGCATTAAGAATAATAATCGAAATAAAGTTTTTTTAAATACATATAGGAAACCAGTTTTACCTGCCGTTGCGCGATGGTCGAGAGCACACAGTGTGGAATTTCCAACCAAAATCTATATAAAGATCATCACCCACAACGTTGAAGATTTTACCGCTTACCACTTGACCCTCGGCAGCGCCCAGCTGAAACAATTAAGATATTACATAAACACTGGAATACAGTAACAAAAATATGTTTGTACGTGATCAATACTCACATCAATAAACTTGGAGTTGCGCAGCAGTGAGGCAAAAGTCTGATTGTCCAGTGGTGCTTCCTCCGGCGTTGCTGGTGCTGTATACTTATCAAAGGCACGGGCAAAGCCACCTTTATTCGTGTTTTCCACCTCATCCCCAATCACATTGTTGGTGTTACTAGTTGTTTCATTTGTACTGTTGGCGCTTAACACCCGCTGGGTGGTCGATATTTGACGACTCAAGCTATACACACTAGCTTGGACTGCACATTTGGTAAGCTTGTGCAACAGTGACATGTTTTTAATTAATAATTTACTAAAACAAAATTGATTATGAGTAAATTGCCGCAAAGTCCAATTGCTTTGTAAATAAAGTATCGAATTAGTAGCTGCAACAGCTGATTTAACGTGCTACCGATTACAGTTTCCATCGATAAAACGCAATTATCGTAAAGAACAACATGTGTCTAGACTCTAGAGTCGGTCATTATTCTATTTTATTTATTACGAAATCAGTGCTGGCTGTTAGTTTAAAGCCACAAACACTTTAAAAATGATACAACAACAACGTCAACGCGTGGAATCGGCTGTTACCGAGCTCATCGATGATATGGACAAGTCGCATCTACGCAAAATGCAGGTAAATGCCGCGCAAAAAATCCTTATAGAATAACTGTTTTTCATGTCATTTTTGTCTACACAGACCGAAATGCATTTGTGCGCCGCAAAGTGTTGCCAGGATGACACCTCCAGTGTAGAAAGTGTACAGCGTTGCGTTGATCGCTGCTCCACACCTATGACAAGTGCACAAAACTACGTACAGCACGAGCTCGGCGAATTTCAGGGCAGACTCCAACGTTGCGTCATGGTGAGTGGAACCTAAGTAAGGTATGGATGTAAACAATTCTAACTTTAATATTTGCTTAAGCAGCAATGCAACGACGATGTGAAAGTGAAAATGCCTCCAAATCCCAAAGAAGATCAAATCTCCAAATATACAGATCAATTTGAACGCTGTGCCATTCAATGCGTTGATAAACACGTTGGTCTTATACCCAGTCTTATGAAAACGATGAAATCGGTATTAGCTAAGGGGGGGCCAGATGCTATGTCTTAAGCATAAGAAATTGCATTTACACATTATTACTTAAATTGTTATTGCGCTGGAATTTCATGCTGCATCTTGTCATTATCAGAATTAACCTTGTAAAAGCTCAAAATTTTAAATTATTAATTGATAGATTAAAGTAAAGTTTTTGAAAAAACATTAGCCTTGTCGTCGTAACGATCATACATAAGTGAACCTCAGAAGTCGATGGGTCTTGATCAAACCGGTCATTGGGTTGACTGGGGAGAAAAAGGAAGATGTAGATTATGCTAGACAGAATCTGAATGCTCCAAATGTAAGGTACACTTATGCTGTAACCCACAAACAAACTGTTTTGTCTAATATCACACATGAAATTTATGAAAAAGTAATTAAAAAATGAAAACTACCAGTATTTGTATGTGTTTGACTGTATACTACCATGGCGCAATGTTGCTTATAAGCATCATCTTATAACTCAAAAACCAGGAGAGATACAGGTTTGAAATTGATATCGCTTCATATTCAAGTCTATAATAGTAACCCAGTTTAATTATGACATGAAAGGGTTAAATAAAATTTTTGAAAACACTTTTGCCTTTGAAATATAATCATTTTTGAAGGGACTGTGATATAGTACTAAACACATATTCATTTTTTTATGTGTCCCCTAAATTGTTTATAAATTCAAGTAAATACAAATGGTGGATGAGCAAAAGCGGCGCCTAGAAGGCGCTATAGGCGATATGATTGAGGACATGTATCGTTCGCATTTGCGGCGCATGCAGGTAAGTTGCAGTTCATTCTGACGCTGAAACTTTTGACCTCACCAACTGCTTCTCAAGTCCATAATGCATCGCTGTGCCGCCCGTTGCTGTGATGATGAGCGCGGCACTTTGGATACCGTACAACGTTGCATTGAGAAGTGTGCTGCACCGTTAATGGACGCCCAAGATTATTTGCAGAACGAGCTGGGCCAATTTCAGAGTAAATTGCAAAGCTGTGTTAAGGTGAGCCAAAAGACAACCTAGCCTCAGGTTTATTACCACTTACTTCTTCTTGTTCAGGAATGTAACAGCGATGCACGCTCCAAAATGGGCAACAATCCCGATGATCGTGATATGTCGATTTCAAAACATTTGTTTGAGACCTGCACCGGTGGCTGTGTGGATAGGCATATTAACATGCTGCCCGGGCTTTTAAAGAACATACAAAAGGCATTCGATAGGGGTGTGCCTAAGAGATCGCTGATGCGCGAACAGAAGAACCAAGATCCATAATACATGGTTACTACTATTGCGTATTGGGCTTTTCCCCAAAAAAAAAACTCACCGTCCATCACACGATCAACAACGATAAGATTGTCAATATTCTTTTCTATTATTTTGCGCAGTTAGTACCAGTTCTAATTAAACTCAATTTGTTTTTTCTTTTTTGTTTTGGTGTAGCAAACCTTAAATATATAATCATATATATATATTAATGAAATGTTATTTATCAAGGATTTAAGTAATGTATGTATCCTTGTTAGTGGGCAAACAAAGAAGTTCGGCTTTGTCAAAGTTCAAATAAAGCTAACATTCTACAAATTGAAATGGTTTGAAACTTGGATAAAATGATAAAAAGAAAAGCTTTCAAAGTAAGGTGTTAGAATCACAAAAGCAACCGTTGATTTAAAACTGTGATAACCGATTGGAAATTTTGAAGAGACACCCACCTCATTATCAAGATTGCCCAGGTTTATTTCATATCGTCGAATTTAGTTTAATATAAGTTTAAATTATTTGAAACAGAAGGTAACAAATGAGAATGCTTGGCAGCAAACGAATCGAATCATTCACGATTTGCAGTGTTTTGAACCAACCCCTTGCAGGAATAACTACAGACTATAAACTAGTTAAAGCGATAAGTATTAATTAAATAACAAATAATGGGTTTTAATTGCACACGTTGTCGTCTATTGGTCATTGAGTTTGGTTCGTACACCATATTTGCTCCAGAAGGTCACTTTAGCAGTGGTCTTCTTGCAATTATCATGGAAAATGCTGCACGTGTCGAAGGGTGGACAATAGAGATGCAGTGAAACTGAGGTATCCGAATGACTTGGATTCTCCACACGATGCAGGCCCAAGTTATCTGAAAGTAATGCACGAAGTAATGTGTGAAGTAATTCAGGAACTTTCACTTAACTGAGCTACTACATACCATTTATATAGGCCACATCGTTTAGTGGTATGGGCGTTTCACCAATTTCCACCAGCGATCGATCATCAATAAGCTCTCCATGCTCTTGCAGTTGCTGCAGCTGCTCGTTGTCCGGTCGTTGGGGATAGCGATAGCGTTTCTCGCGCAACTCACCCTTCAGCATCTTCATGAAGCAATGGGAATCGGCATGATCATGCACCGAGGAGCTATGACCTTCGCCCCAGCACAGAATGAGCAGATTGAACTTGCCATTGCCAGCATCAACCAGATTCCTCGTATATGTGTAACGATCGAACTTGGCATACTTTCGCCATTCCTTGGGATTCGATTTATAGGTCAACATCAGATGATTGACCATCTCGATGTTTACATAATTCGATTCAAATTCCCGATGTAACGCTGATATCAAATCCGCCATGGTATCCACAGCCGGCCCAAATTTCAGCGGTTTTTCCAAAGCGCAATAATATTGTGTAGCCTGTCGCAAGTATTTCTCCTGATCGATATGTTCCATTTCCGTATCAATAATATCGATTTTGGACAGAGCCATTTTGCACTTGCTCTGATTGACCTGCAGGAGATTGAACGTTGGTTATAATCTATAGCCTGATCAAATGAACGGAAAACTACAGATCGATGAATGTATTGATTTACATGGTATGTATGTATAATCGAAGAAGAGCACTTACTTCTCGATTGATTTAAATTAATTACTTTTTTGTTTTTTAATACTTGTGGCTGATAACTGTATCAATATTGATTGGTTTGTTCTAAGAACCCTCTTTACTCTATCAAATTTGTTTTGTACTTTTTTCTTTAATACGTATTTTTTTAACGTTCCGAGCTCGAACCACTTTACTCAACCGACTGATTGCGAATGCTACTGTCAGTCAATAATCCAAAGATTTCTTATAAATACATAGCACACATGCTATTGTACCTAGCATGCATACATACATACATACATACATACATACGTATTAGAGTCCCGCACAAATGCATTTAAAACAGCAAACGAGACACTCATGCGCAAACAATATCACCAGTATCACCATCTTTTTCCGTTTTCAAGACAAACCGAAAAAAAAAACAATAACAGAAAGAACGGCGAATGAATTGCGTGCGTAAGATGGAGTAACAAAAACAATTTCTCTTGTTTTCTTATTGTTATAGGATAGTCAAAAGTGAGCTTATGACGTAGCAAACACCAATACTATTTAATAAATACAGCACTTATACTTTTGTATACGCCTTGTTGTTGCCATTGCTCCCAATCATAGGCAAAGAATTTCGTGTATACAGCGGCTCAGCATAAGGCCTATGCAAAAGACAAGGGCAGCTAGAACATATTTTTTGGCGTTTACAGTTATCAGTGGAATTTGTTGTTCAAGGCAACCAGTCAACCCTACACTTTAAATGTAGCTAGTACTAGGTTTTACTTTTTATTTGCTTTACTTTGATCTATTTTAGCCGTTGTTTGCCCTTAACTTTCTGGCTTTCTTTATAGTTTTTTGTTCGTTTAAAAACGGCCGCATTTGCGCGGGACTCTTCTTTTAAATGTATTGTTTACATGCCTGACAAAAGCAATGGCCACCCTGGGCATTATCGTTACGAATAACGAACGATCTCATGGCGATCTATACACATACATACATATGTAAAGTGTTGCCTGGAGCTGAATAACTGCTGGCACAAATCGGAGGCACACTCATTCGTATAGCGATCAAGATTAGCGACGATAGAAACATTTTATTCACTTAATGAATAAACACATATATACTATTTGTTTATTTTTAATAATAAACATACACGCTGATAAGAATGTCAAATTGACATGTTCAAGTATATTGAAAAATATAAATATATTTTGATTATTATGCTGGAATTTATCAACAAGTTATAACCGTGCCATCAGTAGATTATTCTTTTTGCGACATTCTTTTACTTATTTTTTTTGATACTTACGACGAAATATCTATTGAAAACAATGTGATAACGTTGAAGTCGGGCGCAATCGACTGCGTAACACTCTGTTGCCACAGGGAAGGGATATTGGTTGCATCTGAATATTTGATGCACATTTCCTGTGCAAATCAGCAGCTATCCTGCTACCAAATTTTTTGACTCTAGCTTTTTATGCTACCAAATTTGGTGACTCTAGCTTTTTATGCCGATCTTTTGGGGATGTTACTCGCTAGGTTTTAAGCTACTAAGCGACTAGCTCCTAACCAAACCTCAATGCAGTATGAGGATTATTAAGATAAATGTTTTAACTATAAAATTAAATTGGAATGCATATTCATTTTGGCAAAACTTGTAATCAGAATCAAAAAGAATTTCTTAATTAATTGCATACTTTGCGGCAAATTCGAAGTAACCTTATGTAATAAGAAAAAAAGAGACATTTATTGAGAGAGTTCATTATTACTTTCGCAAACAGTTAATTCTTCAGCTTATTCAAGTTCAGCTTAAGCATTTTAGTGAGCTCAAAACAAACTAAGCTTTTGAAAATGTGCGCGCAAATATGTGGAAAAGAGCCAAAATGTTTGTTAGTTGTGGCCTGAAGCCTATTGTTTTGCAATCTGTCTGTTGATACGACCGAAGCGAGAGTTGAGTGCCTTTTGAGTCTAGTATTTGAAAAAGTTTTGCAATATTTGAAAACGGCCAAGACTTGGCGCACACAACTTTCGCAACAGGTTAAGGCCAGAGAGCGAAAACTGACTCAAAACAAAACAAATCTCAACTTTGAGCTGCCGCGTGTCAGATCAACAAACTGCGTTTTGCAATTAAAACTGGCAGGATTTGAAATTTATTAAACATGCACTCACCATTTTTTGTTGTTATTAGAAACACGCAGACACAAAGTTTATATTGTACAGTTAAAATAGTTGTGGGATTTTGTAAAGAAGTGCAACAACAACAACAACAACAACGCACTGCTGTTAAATTGTCTGCGACTCTACCAGTTGGAAGCGCGTTCACGAGGTTTGTGTGCCCGTTTTAGGTATCTTTCACCAATTTATGGAAATCCGTTGGCCCATGCATAACGTCACTATTCCACTCAAAACGCAATTTGAGTTACATTCACTGGACTCGAATGGCATTTTGAGCGCTTTTGCGCAGCCAGAGCGAACACAGCCGCAGGCAGCCATTGCTGGTTTGCTGCTGCTGCTGTTGTTATTTGCATATTTCTTCTTGTTATGCTTTGTTGTTGCTTGTTGTCACGCTGAGTCGTTGTTGTTCTTGTCTCCAGGTTTTGTGTGTTTTTGTTTGCGTTTCTGCGAGCCATTGAAACATGTGTGTTGTTATTGTTGTTGTTGTTGTTGTTGTCTTCGGACGGCGAAGTCGCCGGTTTTTTTTAGACCCATCAACAACTTTTAATTGTGAAGACGGTTTGTTGTTGTTGTTGTTGCTTTATTGATAATTGCAGAAGAAAGCAGATAATATCGGCCCAGTGGGAAGCCAAACTTCAAAACAATGGTATTGGTATTTGGTAAATAATGATTGCAGATTAAATAGATTTAAATAGAAATTTCATGTTGTATTTTTAAAATCTGAATTGACCCTAAAAACTATTTGTCTTATTAGCATAAACTATTGACCTATTAGTTTTCTAGCTTTCATTCTTTTGGGTTTAATGAACTTTTTCAATAAATTAATTTAAAGTCATTCGTCATTTTACATTTTCTGTTATTGTATAATTACAGTAATAATCATACAATCTATACTTTATCAACTAATTGCTTCCATTGTTATCACATTTATTTACATTCAAAAATAAACTCTGAATAACAACGATTGGCGTCATAGTATTCTAAGTGAATAATAAAATAAACATATTTTTTATTCTTAAGTACCATTTTTTTACAACGTACATAGATTGCCGACTTTATCTTAATTATACTGACAATTCACACCTGGCAACTGTTGACAGCTTTCAAAATATTTGTGAGATTGAAAAGGAATAAAATGGCGGGCATGCAATACAAACATCACCAAGGTGTATACTTAACAAGGTAGTCTCACTATTCCTATCGCTCTCTTACTTTCGCCTTATATTGTGTCGAACATTGTGAGAGACGCATCTCCGAGGACGAATTTTTTGCGTTCGATATGCCAACATGTTCGTTACGCTCGCGCTCTCGCTCTCTTTCGTTGTTATTAATGACGAAACGAGAGTGCGAGTGCGGCTACCTTGTTTAGTATATCTTGAACATAACTATCATATTGAGTAGCTGTCAATAAAAGTGTTCTTAACGATCGGTTCTCGTTTTAAACTGTGTAATACATTTGTTAGTTATGCTATTCTTTCATATGTATCAGCAGATTGCATTCCATATTTTTCGTTTCTAATCAAACAAGTATTTTGAAACCTACCTAAAGTGGATATATACATAAAGTTTTCGAGATAGTATAGAAATAGTTTAAATTTATATGTTGTTATGGGTTTCATAAGGTTAAGGGAAATCACTTTTTAATACGTTAAAAAGTAAGCCACTTTTTATAAAAGCCACGTCTTGCCTTTTTGATTTACACAGCACTGACGGCTGACATGTTTGCCAATAGATATCAAAGGCTGTCAAATATAAATTTTCAAATTAACCATTGTGACTGTTTTTGCTTTGACGCAACTGCCATAAGACTTGGTTTAGTTGGCAGCTTTGTACGTCTGTTGGTAGCTTAGGTTTGAATAAGGTGTTGCAATGCACTATGCCGCAAGATGGCACGTGCGTCAATTATAACGTATTTTTCAAATTTGTCATCTTTCTCTTTGTCTTCTTATGTCACATTTTCATCCACTTCTGAGCGGTACTCCGAGTTTCAAAGCTCTAGCTCAGCGGGAAATAAATTTAAAATCAATTACAAAATGTCCACCAATTTGGGTTGTATTCTTTATCTTTCTCTTAAGTTATTCTCCTACATTTATTCTAATAACATTTATTAAAGCAGCAGTCCTCAATCGACTGCGGTATTCTCTGATACCAGTATAAAAAAGGGTGTTCAGGGTGAAAAAGGTAGTACGGGTGGTCAGGGGCGGGTGATGCGATTAAAGAATATTTAATGCATATCTTTGAGGATAGCTTTCCACAAAAATCGTGAATTATATGATGATTTCCTACTTTAAGAAGCGGGTGGAATGGTTGGGTATAGTATCCAAATTTGTGTACACAGATCTGAGGATAACCTCATCTTCGATGATCTCCTCCAATTCGAAAAGGTTCTCAACCGGTAACACCCTAACTTTTTTCACAATCGCCGCGAACAATGAGCTCGTCTCGGTGAGCATGTCCTTGGGGCATGCCCTCTTGGTGGTGTCAGTGGGAAGCGACAGCGTACCGTTCAGGCGTTTGGGGGCTGTTTCCCTTGACTCATTCGCCGTTGTTATTCTTGGGACCTCAGCGGGGGGTAGTCCCTGCTGCAGGTACCTTAAATACCAATTCGTTTCGAGCCGTTCGGCCTCTAGCGTTTTGAGTCATCCAAACCTCCTGGCTTTCCAAGCTGTGGCAGCAGTACTTTTGGCCGCTGGTGCTGCACATCAAGGGCCGTTCGCATAGGCCGAGAGGGTTCTACCGTGCTGGGGCGACACGATGAAGTGGAGCTTCGGTCGCAATCAGCTTGAGCTCACCGTGTGAGGCTGATCTATGTTTTTATCTGGGCCACCAGCTAAGTTGACTCTCGGCAAGGTTCGACTGACGCCTTAGTCAAAACCGGAGTAAGATTGGGAGATAAGGATAAAGGCACGATGCACGGTGTTGTACCCGCTGTTTTTCCGTGACTGCTTGTTTGTGAGGAATCTCGCTTATTCACAGCTGACCCCACAGGGGCTGCAACCAATCCATTCAATCCGAACAATTCCACAAGTTCATCAAACCAGAAATCACACTCCGAATTTTCTAATCTTTTTGCTTAGGCTAATACAAAGTTTAAAGCTCGTTCCTTGATGGGAGCAGCCTTATTAACCTTTTTCCGTTTGTCCAAGGGAATTTATATTGCACTTGGTATTATAATTATTATTATTTCAAACTAACGGTGCAATTTTTTGCCCCGCATAGCTTCTTTTACTTACTAAAAATATACGTACTTTTATTACAAGAACTTATACACAAAAACATAAATATATTTTTTTTGATGAACTTGAGTTAAAATTAATCTTCTTCAGCATCTGACATATCAAATTGGTCTTCATCAAAGTCGATTATCTGTAATTAAGAATCAACATATTATATGCAACTTGTTACTGAATCTTATACGCGAAATGTTACTAAAACTTACTTCACTGTTTAGTCGCTTAAACTCTGAAATACCAGTCAAATCTTCCAGATACTTTGCTGTTTCAAATGTTTTAAACAAAAATGCATGTCCCTCGTTGCGATAAGCCGCCAAAACACTCTAAATTTTTAGTTGTACAAAAAAAAATTAGTAATTTATCTGGTTAATAAACCTTTTTTAATACGAACCTCCGAGCAGGCAATACACTGCGCAAACTTTTGTGTGGCTGGCAAAATGTTCTCATAGTTGCACAACATGCCGCGTATGGAATGTGGCAAGATGCCCAGCAGACCCTCTGGTAGTTGAGCCTCCGATTTTTGCTGTTCCCGAGCACTGTTGGCATAGTATGCGGGCGCCATTTCCCTCTGCGGATGCTGAAGCAGCGCCACCAACAGCTCCACTGCATAGCTGGCTGCAATGTTAGAGACGCCGGGCCGTGTAACAGTGCACTGTTGATCCAATGTGCGATCTTTAAGCGACTGTTAAATAACAGAAACATATCAGTTGTTGTTTACATTTTGCAAGGGAGACTTCTGTTTACAAAGCTTTGGTTAACATTTTCAAAGCTTTCACTCGACAATGTCAACAAACGCTGCAGCTGTGAGCTTTAAAATATAATAATGACGCCGCAACTGAAGGTAAATCAGCTACACATGCGAGCGCCAAGTAAACAATAACAATTTTATAGCTAAAACACAAAAAACCTTTAAAAAATATGTACGTAGCAGTGAGAATGCAATGGGCAAACCACGCAACAATACACTGTGAAACTCTCGAGTCGCAACTGATAAGATTAAAACACGCTCCCAACACACATCCGCGGCGGTATTCGGCATAAAATTTATATTATTTTCATTGAACGTTCCGAGAGATAATGTCGATTTGCTCGATAAAAAAGGGGAAATCGTTAAATCGTTTTACTTATTAATAATATTTTAATATCAATTACTGTTGTTGCTTTAATATGTTAACAGAATATACAGGAAATCTGTCGCATCCACTGGAATTCGGTCATGTGCTGGAAATTGTGGCCAAGACTATCGATGGAGCCGCCAGGTAAAGAACACACAAACCAAAGCCAGACAGTATGACTAAGTATACCCAAAAAAAATGACTAACCCCAACCCTAATAATTGTGTAACCTGTGTCTTTTTAGATTCCACATAAATCTGTCTACGGCGAAATCAACAGTGGATCCGGAAGCGGATATTGGACTCAGATTCTCGTGCTACTTTCGAAATGATATGATTGTGCGCAATGCGCGCTTGCATGGCGTTTGGGGTGAGGAGGAGTCACAGGTTATGGATAATATAACGTTGCCCAATCCGATTGTAAGCGGCGAATTCTTTATGGTCTATATATTGGCCTGCGAGGATTGCTTTCACATATCGGTGAATAGTCGAGAGTTTTGCACATTCCGCTACCGCTTGCCACTGAGCTCCATACGAGCTGTGGAGATACGTGATCAGATCCAGGTGATCAAACAGGTCGATCATCGCACCGTATTTCCCAATCCCTGGCCAGCCATACATGCATCCGATTATTTTAAGGCCTTTAGCAATGATCAGCCGATTCTGTTTAGTCCCGGCCATGTTATTGTCTTAACGGCACGTTGCTTTGAAAATAAACGTGGACAGTTTATAATCAAGTTTACGGATTCGGATACGAAGCGCGAGGAATTACATTTCAGTGTGCGTTTCGATGAGAAGTCCGTGGTGCGGAATACCATGAACAAGAACTTTGAGTAAGTTCCTTCTTTTGTATTAACATCATTCTTAAGGTCTGTGCTCTTATAGATTTGGTGCGGAGGAGCGACATGGCGGTTTTCCTTTTGTTTTTAATCAACAATTTAAATTGGCTTTGGCATTTACGGAACGCGAAGTGCTGACCGCTGTGGATGGTTATAATTTCTTTAGCTACACGTGGCGTACACCAAATGCCATGATGAATTTGGTCGGTTTCAAGGTGACGACAATCAATGGCCTAGTCTTACAAATAACCGGAGTTGATCACATCCAAACGGGTGATCCAACGTGCGCTGGATTTGAGAAGTATTCGCGACACGATTACGAGTGTGCTTAGCTAGCCATAAGTTATTTGTTTATAATTATCGGTGTACATAAAGTCTGAAACAGTCTGAAAGCTAAAGTGTTGCAACTTACATTGCCGGGTGCTGTGACATCATTGCAAAAGTAGCAGCCCAATTGCTGTCCGCCGATGCACTTTAATCCCTCAATTTCTTTGTTTGCCTGGCCATCTCCCGCCAACTCACGTGTGCTGCCATGACGCATTACCAAATAGCTGTCAAATCCCAGCGCTGCATTAATAACAATCTGTAGATATATTACAAATGTTAATAACAATATAAAACATTTAGAGCAAAAAGGCCGACCTTTTGTCCTGCCGCTCCAAGCAGAGTTGGCAGCCAGCGACTTTCACGCGAATCGGTGAGCAGAAAGATGACATCATGTTCGTGCACCTGCTGCTCAATCAATTGTAAATGCTCCTCGGTTTGTTTGTGGAATGATTCACCTACGGTATGGCTTGGCATTGGTATTTTAAGCACAAATCCTTTGGTTGTCGCACTGGGATTTATCTCGAGCAAACGTTCAGCAGCTGTTGTGGCCTTCATGCGGTTGCCGGCAACTGCATCCGCATGCGTATAAAGGTTCTGGCGTACGGGATTCGAGAAGCCCACCTTGCCGTTGTCCATCAGCGTTATGTGCTTAAAGCCCCAAGACTATAAGAGCACAAATACAGATATGTATATCATGAAATAAATAATATAGTACTGTAGACGCACCAGAAGGTTACGAGCCACTGCACAGCCTAATGTACCCGCGCCAAAGAGCAAACATTTGGTTTGGGACAAGATATCCAAATTTAATGTCGGCACAAGGCGCCATTTCATTAGCTTCAAATTCAAGTTAATAGAGTTTTCGGCCAATCTGAAAGCAATGCAACAATTAATAATAGTAATATACTTATGCTATAAACTAGTTTGCATACTTGGTTGGATCCATGCTGTCTCGCATATTGGCCAGACGTGGACCCATTTTGCCATTTCGATTCGCTTCCCAGCCAACGAATCGCACTTGGTCATAATCGCATGACTCTGCTTGGCACACCTGCCATATCAGGCTGTTGTCCAACTGCAGTTGTTGATCGGTGCGCACGCCTATAAATTTGAGCGTTTGGCCAACAAGTGTGGGACTAAATGAAAGTAAAGAGAATTTGTATATGTGAAATTCTTTGCTTTTGGTCGTTTAGCACAAAACTACTCAACAGCTGTTGCGCTCGCTCAATTAAATCTAACATAATTGTGGGATAGTGTCGCTCTCACTGCACCAAGCACTGCAACAAAAATGTGAACAAAGCATTGTCAGCTGTCATATCAAAGAGAGAAAGTGCGTGCTTTGAGCAAAGTTTGAGTGCATGTGTGTGTGGAATAATATCACCACTAATACTAATACATTACCATTGCTGCAACAGAAAGGCCACATAGTTTCGCATAAGCCAGGCTGGGTTTTGATATTCGCTTGGATCCGCAAAGCAGTAGTAATAATGCTGCGCCTCACGCTCATCAAAATGGCATAAAGCAGCGCTTAAGCTGCGTGTCTCATACTTGTTTTCCTGCTCATTTGCATACAAGACGAAAAAGTTTTGCGACTCCGCAGGCAGTGTCCGAATAGCATCTACAAAAGTTTCACAATTGGGCAAATCTTTAAGCTTTGAAGGAGCGCTCTGCAGTTTTAATGTGGGCGTCAGGAGGCAGGGAAAGGCGAACCAAAAGTAATAGCTGTGGTTTTTGAGGTCGGCAAACGACAGTACAAAGAAACGCGCTAATAAACTGGCATTGTTTAAGACTCGACCGCTTTTCATATCAGCCAGCAGTCGCTTGCCCTCATCCTCCAAAAGAGCTGTTTTATCCAGAGCCTTGAACTCTTCAATTGTGTTTTTATTATAAATACTCCCAACTGCTGCATGACTGAACTTTGGTGTCTGCGCTGAACTGGCAATCACAATAAAAGGTTAAAGTTGTCATATTATCGATATTGGTCATTATTTCATTATTCACCTATTGAAAGCACTGTAGTCTACTTCAAGTAGACAGCCAATCGCCTTGCGATTTGTATAGAATCCTGATATTGAGCGCTCTGTATCTGAAAGACGGTCATAATCCAATTTCAGTTCAGCCAACTTGTGCCAAAATGTGGGCGACACAAATGATTCAAATGGCGCAAATTGTAAAATGTTAGCATCACTCATTTTATTTAATTTATTTAACTACTTTTACAGTAGTCCGATACACTCAGGCCCGCACAACAGAATATAAACAAACAGTGGGGACCAAATAACACGAGCGGAACTCAATGAGAAAGAAACAGTCAGCTGTGCCATGTTAAATCGATATATACTGTACCAAAGTACATCCATGTCTATCATTTTTGGGGTAGCACTGGCATAACAACCAACTGCTGTGGTAATGAATTTCTTATATATGGAGAATAGCTAGCAGTAGGAAAAAAAATAAATTTTCTTCAAAAATCAGATTATAAAACTGTTTAAATGTACAACGCGAAATACAAATTATTCGTGCTCGAGCTAACGATATATGAGCGTATCGATATTTTCAGACGAATCACAGTCAGTGCACGCCATGTTTAGCAGAAACCGATAATACCGTCGATTGTCTTGCAGCACGTCGGACTGGTGGTAATAATTTTCGCGAAAAAGTTGCCATACAATCAGTAATTTATAGAGGTTAGTACGATAAAGGCGGAGAAAGTTCATAGCTTAACGTTATAACTGTGTTTAATATGTAAAAAATGTGTAATGTTTAGCTGAAAATGAAATGCCAGGTGTACTAGCGTTAAAATAAAAATTAATGGAAAAATTTATAGCCTAAAATTTTTTTTCATTATGTGCATACATACTGATGTACCTTTAAAATGTCCTCGTTTTTTCTTCGCCCAAAGCAAATCCGTGCTGAATCAATAAAAGAAAAATGTTCATGAGTGTTACGCCCTTTTGGTGAAAATAAGTGTAAATTGAGTGAAAGAAAAAATGAAAATGCGCTGCATGAAATTGACAAAGACACTAAATGATTCACTCAAAATACAATGAAATATATGTTTGTATGTATTAATATAAAGTACATACACACATGTGTAAAAGATAGAGCGAGAGAAGAGCAGCAGCAACAGCAACGTCAAGTGCTAGCAAACAAAATGGCGTCCGCACACAGCGGAAAAACTGCTGTTGACGTTGGCTTTGATGCTGCTACTGCTGCACGCTGGTGTCTGTCTCTCTTTTCTCTCCTTATTTGAGGTTGAGTTTTTTGATTCGCTTTCAATGCAGCTTCATTTTGATTTTCCATTTGTACGTTTTTATCTTTGGAAACAGCCACACAAATGCAACCCATACAAAGAATGCATGCATGTGTTTTTAGGTGTATGTGTGTACTTTGTATGACGAAAGCAAAGTATAAAGAGTAGAAAAAATAAACTAGTTGCAGGGTATACAGAAAACAGGCCGGGCAATGGCTCAAGAGAAAACCAGGGCGGGTCATTGTATTGAATGTATCTGTGCATCTAGAATAATTTACGTACATACATAGTTGCCAAGCACAATTCAATTCCTGCTCAGTATTTCATAAACTGTGTGTATGTCATTGGAAATGGCATCAAGTATTTTGTAGTTGGGTTTACCTAACGACTCACTCGAATTGAGGTCAAAATCATCCACAACTGGGTCTCTCATCGTCGGCGTTGCCTTTTTACTCGGGTCGGGGTCGACGACGTTGATGTCGATGCCATTGCGCTGCATCGCTCACAGGGCGGCTATATGCCAACTGTTTTTGGGGTGGTTTTACATTTAGACACTTTGGGGGTGCTTAGAAAGTATTGAAATGCAAGCAGGTCGGCGGCAACCAATACGGAGACATACACATGTACACATCTTAACAAACTTCAAAAGCAGCTCAGGGTTGCTTTAGTGATGGTGTGGGGGGTCCAGCTTTTGATGTGCAATATTCAATTGAAGTCTTATATACACACTAACACACTTACAAATAGTGTTTGTTCTCTTTGAGTGCAAATATTTTCTAGTCACCAGCAAAAATTTAGCAAGTAAATGTGACTCACTTTTGATGCGAAATAATATTGTTTATGCTTAGCAAGCCTCTAATCAACAAAACGACAAAAGCACCCATCTAGTACATTTTATTGGGGTCAAGAGACTTTAATTCGATGGCGCAGAACGCTGAAAAGAAAAATGCGGACCAACAAAAGCTCTCTAACAGAGGCCATAAACCTTTACATACACGCACACAATGAAAGGACACTGACACTGAGAAATTCGCGCGCTTGTGCGCAGCAGCGGCAGCGTCTAGCAAATTGAGTTCAAACACAAACATACAAATTCATGTTTGGCTGTGTCTGTGTGAGATACGTGAGCATCCACATCCCAGTTTGATTTCGTATTCAATCTGGACAAACGAAACGCGCACAAACAAAGGAAAGAAAATTCCAACAAAGAAGAAACAACAAACGACCAGGTTGAGTTGTGTCTACCAGTTTAATGTGCACACATATTAAAATCAATCAAAGTGTATTAAAAATGTTTATTGAGCATCACAATCTATTGCATATTATAATTATACATATACAGAAAGATGTATGTACATATTTATGTACATATAACAAAGTGCACTTGAGCTGCGTATTATATTTGTGAGCCCCAAGACGGCAACGCAGTCACGCAGCTGTACATAAGCGAACACTCTCACACGGAAACATTTCCTAAAAGCTAAAGCGAGAACGCAGCAGCAGTAGTTAGTCGCATTTGTCAATGTGTGTGTGTGATATGTGTGTGTGTGTGTCGCTCAATTGTGTTGCGTCGTGTGTGGGGGAAAAGTGAAATAAACTTGAAGGTGTTTTGCGAGGTTATTTTCATTAAAAAATTCCAGTTTTAGACTTATGATAGCTTCCCATTGCCGTCTGACGACTGCTAACAGTGAGTGCTGTGGCAAACAACCGTTATATTTAGTAGTAAAAGCTGTTATAGAGGCAAGTTCTACAATGAATGTAAATCACGACGGCATAAAAATGATGAAGCGAACACTTTTAAACAGCTGTGCAGTAGTCGCTTTATTACTCAATTGTATAAGACAAAAGCAAATTAAGTAAAGCGTGTGTGTGTGTGTGAGTGTGTGTTAATAAAAAGCTGTTTTGAGAAATACTTCGAAAATGATTTATTTTAACAAGTTTTTGTTAGATATTTTTGATTTAACTTGCACATTTGTCAGTATGTATTTCTGTACGTATTATTTTTAACACTGTCCCGCTTTTTGTGTTAATATTCCAGATTAACTTTTTTTTATATACATGTTCGTTAAAAATTTTTGTCACGGCTTTGTTTCGTTCTTCTACTCACAGGATTCCCATTAGCGTACGCGGCAAGCAGCAACGGAGCAGGCAATATCCGATTAGACAGGAATCTACTATACAAATTACCTAAACCCGAAGGAGAACGCACGCAAAATCAACTAGAAAGGGATAAGCAGCGACAGACTTGGGACTAAGTAAACTAAAGGAACCCTATTTATACATTTTGTGTGTGCGTCTCTGTGTGCGTGTGTCCTGTGTGTATTAGACAAAATTACTGTTTTGTTTCACGTGTAAAGTGTTGTTTTACAACACAGGAAAAATAGAATATATATATAAAAGGAACGACAGAAGCACCGTTAACAACAATAAAGCTTACAAGCGCAAACGAGCTAGAAAGCGAGATTTACGAGCTACACGACAAAAAACCGTGTGAAAGCTTCACAAAAAAAGAAAGAAGGAGAGAAAGTGCTGAATTTTTTTTCGCTCCCGAGTCGATAAAGAAAAATTATCACCATTCCTCTATCAACGTACAACGCCGCTCCCCTTTTGCACACTTACGACGATAGTCCGCAACGTTGGGCTAACGGTACTAGCAACGGGCATCAGGCAGGCGTCATCATAGATCAGTTTCGCCAGTGCGCCAAAACGATCACCATTGAGGGAGGCACCAGTACCGGTGATACGAAGAGCATCGGCGGCGGCGGCGTCAACGATTTGCGTTTGGTAATAACGGCCCAACAACAAAACGATATTATCGAGCGCAATTACGATCAAGTGACTAATCGCGGCGGTGGAGGCGGAGGCGGCGGCGCCGTTATAGGCGTCACCAACAGCAGCAGCACCAACAGCAGCGGAGGCCAAACACCACCGACACCACAATCAACAACGGCGTCGGCATTGGGACAAAAAACTCTGCTCAATACCAGTCCAAACCTATTGCCCATAACCACTGCCACCGATACGTTCAATAATCTAAAGAATCTGGTGAAGATTGATAAGGGTACAACCAATTCGACGAGCAGCTATCGTGCAAATAAATCCGGTAACAACGATTCCTTGCTAACCGCTCGCAACGGTAGCCGCACAAGCCTAGGAGGAGGATCAGGCGTTGTTGGTGCATCATCATCTGGAGCAACAGGAGGAGGCGGTAGTGCTGTACAAATTGGTGGCCCAAGCGGACACTTTTCCACTGGCTATAATAAGAATTCCGTCAAAATTCGTCAACACGATTCGGAGCTAAGCCCAAGGCCTCGACGATCATATCAAAACGATTCGTCGTCGTCACGTTACTATAACAAAAATAGTGACATTTTGGGTGCAGGCGGCAATAATAACAACAACAATAACAACAACGGCGGCGGCGGCAACCAGCAGCTAGGTGGTATAAACGCTGATAGCTCAAATAGCAGCAGCGGCAACTATAACGGTAGTGGTCTTGGAGTCCATCGTGGTAGTCGCAACAACTATCACACCAACTCCGATGGCGGCGGCAGCAGCTATAATCGCAGTCTAAACACCAACTCAGGTAGCAATTACCGGTCCCACAATAATAGCGGCGGCGGCAGCAGCAGCTCACGCTACGAGACACTCAATGGCAATGGCAACACTGGCAGCCACAACAACAGCAGCGGACAGCAGCGTCACTACGGCAATAGCAACAGCAGCACCGGCAGCGGCAGCGGTGGCAACTACTCATCATCTGTTGGCGGTAATCCAAACAAATCAAACTACGGATCGCAACGCAACGATGGAAATAGCGGTCTGAGCGGACGCTATCGCGACGATTATACCAGCAACAACCGTGACAACTACAGAGAAAGAGACAGGGATCAGAGCTACGCAGAGGATCGCTACGGCGGCGGTGCTGGCAGCAGTCTAGAACGCAACGGACACGCGCCAAATCGTTATAATCATCGAACCAGCAACAACGAAGATCGTTACGAGAGAAACTTTAGGAACAACAGTGGACCACATCAGCAACAGCAGCAGCAACAACAGCACCAACAGCACCAACAACAATATCACCATCAACAGCAACAATTGCCAGCCAAACCGGCAACACCACCACCAACGATTGGAGGTGGTGCTAGTGGTGGAGCATCAGGTGCAGCTCAACAACAGAACCAACAACAACAGCAGCAGCAACAACAACAACAGCAGCAGCAACAACAACCGCAGCAACAACAACAGCAGCAGCAACAACAACACCAACAACCAATTACTGGCCGCTGGATACCGCCATCTTTGCGTCCACAGCATGGCCTCACCCAGAGCGAAAAGAATGATGCAGTGTTTCGACGTGTGCGTGGTATTCTTAACAAATTGACACCGGAGAAATTCCAAGAGCTAAGCGATGAATTACTGAAACTTGATCTAAATTCAATAGTCATTTTAAATGGTGTCATTCTGCTAATCTTCGATAAAGCGTTGGACGAGCCTAAATACTCGTCTATGTATGCACAGCTGTGCAAGCGTCTGTCCGAGGAAGCGCCATCATTCGAAAAGGAACCAAACAATTCGTGCACATTTCTGCGTCTGCTTATTGCCGTCTGCCGTGACAAGTTCAATAATCGTCTAAATCGTGACGAGGTTAACGATAATCGTCCACCGCCTGAGAATGAAGCCGACGAGGAAGAGCGACGCCATTTGGCCAAACAGCGTATGCTGGGCAATGTCAAGTTCATTGGAGAGCTCAATAAATTGGATATGCTATCGAAGAATGTATTGCATGCGTGTATTATGGAGCTATTGGACAAGAAGAAGAAACGTCCGGCCGGCGCGCAAGAGATGTGCGAGGACATGGAATGCCTGGCTCAATTGCTCAAGACTTGCGGCAAGAATTTGGATTCAGAACAGGGCAAAGAGCTGATGAACCAGTACTTCAAGACGTTGGAACGTCGTTCACAGTCAACTGAATATCCGCCAAGGATACGCTTCATGCTAAAGGATGTTATCGAATTGCGCCAAAATCACTGGATACCCCGCAAAGTTGGCGGCAGCTCCGATGGACCCGTCCCTATAAAGCAAGTACGCTCGGACGATGACTCAATAATACGCACACCATTTGCCAATCGGAATCGCGATATGCGCAACAATGATCGCGACGGCGACAGCTGGATGAATCGTTTCCATCTCAATATACAGCCAGGCAGCTACAATGACATGTTTAGCGGTCTAAGCGTTACAGGAGCATCACCCATCGTATCACCGTAAGTACTAACATTTTAGTTTCAACCAGTGTAAAAACTGTAAAATCTATTAAAAAGTTCTGTTGTTTATCTTGGTTAATACTAAAGGTGGAACTTTCAATGAATGTAAATTCACTCAATATTATTATATCCATCCCATAGGTTCGTAAATAGCAACAATCGGGATCGTGACAATCGTCAATACAACAACAGGGATCGCAACAATCGCGATCAGGGTGGCAACAGCGGTAGTAACAGCGGCGGCGGCGGTGGTGGCAATTACAACAATCGCTACAATAATAAGCACAGCAATCAAAACGGTGGCTCTGGTGGCAATAGCGGCGTCGGCGGTGGCAATCGTGACGATTCACGTGGAGGCAACAGTGGTAGTTCGCACAGGAATAATGATCGGAATAATGATCGGAACAATGATCGCAATAATGATCGCAATAATGATCGCAACAACGATGGCCAATACAGTGGCAACAATCAAATGCTCTTGGGAAGCAAAGAGCTGGCCCCGCGATTTAAGCGCAATATGATCACAACGAACCAAGATGCTGTTGAGAACCTGCAGATGCGTCCGGCAGCCAATTCATTGCTGTTTCGCGCCGCCTCTCAAAATCAGAAATTCCCGGCCACGCTGCCAATCTCGACACCGCCTAGCGGCAACTTAACGCAGCAGCAGCAACACCATCAGCAGCAGTCTACATCGCAGCTTTCCAATTCTCATTATCCACTGCTGGCTACACCCACATCACACCTAATGCACAATCCAACGCGTCCGTCGTCAACACCTTCGGCTGAATATGGATCAGAGAATCGTACACTGCACTCGGCTCAACAACAGGCGGAGAAGAGCCTCAAGGCAACATCGTCGTCTCCCAATTTTGGAACAGCTACGACAGAGAATAATGTGGAGAAGAAGACTGGAGCAGCATCAGCAACAGGAGCCAGCGAAAATAAGGAGCAGTCGAACAGTAGCTCAAAGAATGGCACCGTCGAGCGACCCACAACGCCATCGGGCTCGAATTCCGCACCTGGTTCAAACAAGCAGCAGAAGAAAGACAAAGGCCCTAGCAAGGAGGAGCTAACCAAGAAGGCCACTGTCTACTTCAAGGAGAAATTCTACTATGACGAACTTAAGGACGATGATGAAATTTTGATCAAAACTGAAATAATCGAAGAGGAAAGCCAAAATGATAACGAATCTGAAGCAACAATAATTAACACTAAACCGGATAAATTTACCGAACTGGTTGATGGTTTCGTTGAGTTGAAACTGCCTGAGAAAACACTTAAGGATGTATGCCTCAATCTGCTGATGGAAGTGCTGGATCGTGTGAATGATGTTTATTTGGAGCGAATTGTTCGCTTCCTACAAGCACTGCGCAAACATAACATCGTTAAGCCAAATGCGATCGTTGAGATCTTCAAGCAATTGGTCAATAAAATGAATGAGCGCGAAGCACTGAATCCCAGGATAACTGCCCTGGTCGCCTCGGTACTATGCAAAGTTGTTTGCGAGCCGGCATTAATTAAGTTGGCGGATGTTGCTAACTATACTGACAATGGACAGCATTATCCATTGTTCTTGCTGGTGCTTCAACAGCTGCACAAAACGATTGGCAAGGAAGCGCTGCAGGAAAAGTTCCGTGCTAGCAAAATTGATTTGATGAACAGTTTGCCAGAGGTGGACCGCAACAAGGAGCGGTTGGGTGAAATACTTGAGGATCGACAGCTGTCTTTCCTTTACCCCTTGCTGAAGGTGCAGGCTGAGATGTTGAAACAGCTCCAGAGTGATCCAAACCCAACTAGTTTCTATAAATGGATCAAAGCCAATGTGGACAACAAGTACTACAAGGATCCGGGCTTTATACAGTCGCTCATGACCGTTGTAGTCAAGTACATCACCAAGGAGACAACTCTGGGCAGCAATATGGATCAAAAGGAGCATCCCGAGAAGACCGTCACACAAAAGGAACAAGCCATGCTAGAGACCTATAGCCAAATGCTGCAAACCTTCCTTTCCCAAACCGAATTGCAGTTGATGGCACTCTATGCCCTTCAGCTCTTCTGCTATAACGAAAACTTCCCCAAGGGTAAGTGAACATTAGAAATAATACCAGTAATACCAGTATACTTATTATTATAATTTTTGAAGGTATGCTCTGTCGCTGGTTCAAATATCTGTACGAGTCCGAGATCATTGAGGAGGAAGCATTTGTTTTGTGGAAAGAGGAGATTTCTGACAAATATCCTGGCAAGGGCTCGGCGTTGTTCCAAGTGAACGCCTGGTTGACTTGGCTGCAGGAAGCCGAATCTGAAGACGATGAGGATTAAAAGCTCCCAAAAATTGCGTCAAAAATAACCACGCACTATATATGTATAACACTTCTATATATTTATTCGCAACCAGCAAAAGCAAAGCAAACATAAATATTTAACCTTACAATAACCAAAAAACAAAAAAAAAAAAAAAGCAAACAAAAAAATACAGAAGCACATTTTTACATTATATTCATATATATTACAAGACGGAAAGTTGAAATCGCGGTTGCAAATGTTAGTCAAATTATAGTAGAACAAAAGCTACAAGTTAATCCAAATTATTTGATATTCATTCAACTTTGAGCAACTAACAATTATAATCACCAATAAATAAAAACAACAATAGACTCAACAAATTTTTTCATGCGATTTTCAGACGAGTCAATTTAAGTAATTAACAACAAATTGAATACACAATATAAATGAAAGTGAATTTAATTAATTCGAATGGAACAATTTACAGACAAAAAATTCAAAACTTTTTTGGCTTTTTGCTCAGCCTGAAAATAATTAATTATTAAGTAGTTCAAAGCAACAAAATAAACGAGAACCTTCTCCATATTATATCAGTAAATGATCATTGCAGAGCTCTCAAATCGGAGTAAGCATCGAAAACGTAATCTAAATGTATTTAAACTCGAAAAAAAAAAACCAAAAAAAAACTCGCCAATATAAAATAGAGCCTTAATAAACTGAAAACAACACTGCGAACGGCGAAAATGTTTGTTTTAATAATTTCGCCGTAAAAATAAAATTTGATTGCATTTTGGCGGGTAACTTTGTTTACCCAAAGCCTTTTGATGACTGACTGAGGAGTGCGTTTCGTTTCGATAAATTCTTAGATTCGACATCGAGTTATTATAGAAGTAGAACAAGGCAGACTCGGTTCTAAATGACCAATAATCTGACACTTCATTGTCCATTTATTTATCTAGCGATAATCATTACCAAAAAAAAATACTAAAAATAACACGATACCTATCGATAGTTTTTATACACCACCGATTGTAGGTTTTTTGTAACCATGGCAACCTTGAACTATCATGACAAACAAAAAGAGCACATCATTATAAAAATAAACAAGAAACTTTGCGATTTCTTGTTTCACTCAGGATAGTTACAAAGAAAAAAGCTGTTAAACCTCAATCAACGTTAAAACAAGTCACACTAAATGGAGAGTTGTGTGCAACCAAAACTAACTGAAGCCGGTGTTGCGGCTAACAAACAACAAGTGAATTTGGAACCATTCACATCGCACATGGCTCAACTGGATGCTGGTTCTTTGCAGTGCACATTGCGCGTTCTTAAGATGAACGGCAGCACACTACTTTTCATCAATGGCAAACAGGCGGAGAGTATTAATGAGTTCGCCGTAGCTATGCCGGCACGTCCGCCAAGCAAAGAAATTGTGTCTACCACTTTTATGGGCGAGAGCGGGCAGAGTGATTCCCTTGTGCTGGCAACAAAATTAAGCACACGCTACAGCCGTCAGTTTTACGTTAGTTTCAATATCGCATTGGATAACATAACGCGTCCACTATTTGAAAGGGCGCTAGTCGAGTACATGCAACAAAATCAGAAATTGTTCGTGTGAGGCGGCATAGTATGTATTTATTATTGTGATTAAAAAGCAAATCCCAAAAATGGAAATCTAAATTCACTGATCATTGTATTACTTTATGAATATTTATTTATGGCACACATAGGCATTGTGCTCATGTGTACCAAGAGATCCGCTCATGCACGCCGTGTGGGTCAATGCTTTGGTTTTATTTTGGTGCATGGACCCCACGGACTACGGTGGAGATGTGCGCCCAGCGCCAGCTTAGGCAGGCACAGTAGACACAGTAGTTCAATATGCTTCACAAGTTCAAACGTGCGCGAAATTCTTTTACTGCGCGCTTTCAATTTAAATAAGTTACTTAGCAACTTAAAGCGTAAGTTCTACTCTTAAGGCCATTGAACTAAAATATTAGCCAAAAATTCAACACGTGTTATTGTGTTTTTTATGTGTTTGCCATCTCTTTCTGTTCCTGTGAAAGAGAAATGTTGAGCTTGATAAGTTTTCTTTTTGCGCGCAATCTAGTAATTTTTACAAATATGCATTTTGTACAATAAGTTGCATCGCTTTGAAAAGATTTTGTGCTTATTAAATTTGGAATGATATCCATTAAAACTGTACTCAGATCCTTTGGTGTTGTGTAAAGGTATTGTTACAACAAATCTAGAAACGTATTGTCATTTTAATTTTAATTTGATTTCCATTTATTAATTTTTGTACTCAAGTATTTTTTTTAATCATTATTCTTATGGAAACTTCTGATAAAAAATGTATAATCATATTTTTGTTAAATGTTTTTGCTTCTAAAAATACACTGTCTAGACGTGATATTGTCAGCCGTATCAGCTATAAGCCGTATCAATAAAGTAAGTAAAGTAAACGGAAGCGTCTCCTGGAACGATGATATTTCGTTTCAGTTTTGACCAACTCATTTTGGCCGTATCAATAACAGCAACAAAACCAATAGTTAAACATATAGCGACATGAGTTAGCTGTATGAAAAGGCGTTTTTGGATGGATGGTTGATACGATGTTTATTTGTTTTTTGTGATGCGTGTGTGTTTGGACTTTGAACGTCTGCTCAATTGTCGAACAGGCGATAGCTATTGTTGTCGCCAGCCAGTCGGCAATAAGCTATTGCAGGTTTTGAAACAATGCACCCACATATCAGCAATGTCACGATTTCACTTCGATAATAAACGGAAGAGATTTGCCAAGTTTTGATTGATCTTCACCGCTTTGCAATTGCCTCTCTCTTACATTGCTCTCTGATAAACCCGAAGATGAACCCAATTCACGTTTTGAGCGCACGCCCTAATTGTTGTTGGCGCCTTATCAAGCCCAGTTGGCACCTTTGCCAGCTAGCCGACCAGCCAGCCAGACCTCAAGCCGTTATCAGTTCAAGTATGTTGTTATAATTTGATAGAAATATTGAACATCATTATATGACAGTTCCAACACAACCGGATCGAACTAGTTATTGTGTATTATTACTGGCATGTCTAAAGTACCCAAGTATGTGTAGTTTTCTGGGAAGTTTTGTGTTTTTATTTGTTTATTGTTTTTGTATTTCAATTTAGAATATATTATGGAAACAATCTCTATGAAGCTCACGCTTATCTCAACGGATTAGTCTCTATAGAGAATGGATAGAGTGAAGGTAACTAAAGATGCTCGTTAGGACAGCTGCTATGTGTAAATGAACTAATTTTCTTTATAAACTTGTCGCTTATCAAGCTCATTTCTCGCCATACAAAGTTCAAATGCGTATTTTGGTATATTTGTTGTAGCGCATGTTGAGCAATTAATTGGGGTTAATAAGTTTAGGTATCTGGATTCCAGTTCTTAGGTACCTAAGCTTCTGTACTAATTGAATAAAATGTAATTTTGCAATACTATCTTTAGTTTTCTTTTGAAGTCAATAAACTTGACTAACATAAATGCCATATTAAACTATTAATACACATATTGGAAGCTGTTATTATTCCTTTCACAAAACAAAATGCGTTTCTATTATTATATTATTATTTGCAACCAAAAGGAGTGTCGAATTTTTACTTATTTTGATTAGAAAGCCGATTTTGGATGATACCTATTTATTAGAAGAGATTGTTCTAGCGATCTCCTTTAAAGCATTAGTTCACGATTATGTTAAATAGACGAAGCTGTACTGCAAGTGTTCCTTTCCTATAGGGATAACCGGGTGGTCGTCTCGCTATCTGTAAGTCTAATCTATAAATAAATCATGACATTGTGTTGTCACGATATTTGCGTATTAATATTACAACCTGACGGCGCTGCACCTGCTGCAATCAAGGGATTTCCAAGTATTAAAAGAATATATGAGGGAGTAAGAGCAGCAAAACATGCATGTGAATCACTTCCTATCAATATGTATGAATGTTTTTATATGGCCAGACTGAGGCGGTTCTTACTGATAAAGTTACCCACCCAGCAGAGCGTAGAGATATACCACTCTACCCCCTACGCACTAAACAGTGAGCAAAGAGTTGCCCCATTGATGCGATAAGCTTCAAGCAATAATGTTGCTGCCCAAAAAATGCCGGCGTCATCGTTTCAAAAACCACTTTAAAGATAATAAAAAGATACAGACATTTTGCTGACTTAATCCGGTCTCGAACGATAAGAGTCCGGCTACTGCGCCGCTTTTTCCGTAACACGGTCACACAGCTGGTGGGGGATTTCACTTTGCCACCACTGTGTTCACGACAGTACGAAGTGCAATCCGTGCGATAGTACGTGTATGCCCTTCCCCTCCCCTCCCATAAGAGCGTCTGCTGTTGATCATTGCCCACACACATGACTCCATGGGGTGGCTAGACCGATTTTTCACTTGTGCGTTTGTTTTTGTTTTTTTTTTTTATTGCTGATAAGGTACCCTAGCCTTCCCGCCAAAGTACTAGACAGACGGTGTCATGCTCGCGTACTCTTGCTCTGGTTTCCACCTTTGTTGGCCAAAATTATGAATATTTGCTGCGGATATTTGCGCGTCGCTATCTCTCTCTCTCATCGCTCTCTCATCCCCCTCTCCGTCCCTGCTGCCTGTCTGCGTGCACAGCCTTCGAGCGCTGATAAGCGTTTCCTTATCGCAAATCAGCTTTCAATATTACTCGAATGTCTGCCGGCGAGCGGATCATTCGTTTGGCAATCGCACTAGCGAACGCTTCACTACTCCATAGAAAACCTATACAAAAAGAAAAAACAAGTATTCTTATAATGGATATATTAGTACAAAAGCCAATATTTTGCTCCAGCAGCGAGTACTACGAGTTGCCGTCGAGAGACTACTATACACCGTACAATACGCCGCCGTATATAGGACATCAGGCGGGTTCATCAAACAGCTGGCAGCAGATGCAGTACCTCAGATTTCCCACACCACCCATAACACCACCGCGCATCACCACTGTTTCGGACTGTGCACGGACACGCACACAATCCGTCATTATGAAGTGCAGCAAGAGTATAATCTCTGCTTCCGGTTCACCAACGGAATCCTGTAGCGAGCATAGCAGCTGCAGTAGCGAATGTGATTTTATCTGTAATTGGCAGGAATGTGGCAGGTAAGAATTGGATTAATATAAACCCAAAGATATACTGATCGAAAGTTTCATTTGCCTTACAGAGTATTTGAATCTTTGGATGCACTTGCTCAACATGTGACATTGTGTCATGCGATTGCTTCGATAGCGGATGGATTGTATTATTGCCACTGGGTCGGTTGTCAGCGAAGTGAACGTGGCTTCAATGCACGGTACAAGATGCTGGTCCATGTGCGCACCCACACCAAGGAGAAGCCGCATCGCTGTCATCTGTGCGAAAAGTCCTTTTCGCGTGCCGAAAATCTCAAGATACACATACGTTCGCATTCGGGTGAGAAGCCGTACAAGTGCAATTACGAAGGCTGCCAGAAGGCCTACTCCAACTCATCGGATCGGTTCAAACATACACGCACACACTCGATGGAAAAGCCGTATGTGTGCAAGGTTTCGGGCTGTCAGAAACGTTATACGGATCCATCATCTTTGCGCAAGCATGTGAAGACATTTAAGCATAGCATTCAACTGATTGCTAGCCAGAGCTCCTCCAATTGTTTGCTAGATGCCAGCGAGGCGCCCTATACCTGTCTGCCACTGTCATTGCCGCTGCACCCTGCGCCCATTGTTGCTGCCTGCGAATCGTCGCCTACTGCAACAGCCTACTATTTGGATATGACAGACAATGAGAATGTGGCAAGCGGTTATTCGCTAAGATCCAAACACAATAGTGAATATGCTTCCTCGGAGTATTGGCTGAATACGCAGGAGCATGGATCATATCGCTATCTACACAGTGAGGACTATTCCATGGATATGGAAATGGACACGCCCACGCCACTGGATTTGCGTGTACACAGAAGTTGAATGCCTCGTGACAGTTTCCTTGCCTGGCACAATCCACTCTAGTCATCAGGCTATTAATCCCTAGCTCTTGTCATTAACTGTTAGACAATTATCGTTTAGTTGCAATAAAGACTGTCGTATATAAACATGTACATCAAAAAACAAAGGTTTTTACTCTTCCCGTCAAACAGTTACATTTTAAAAGCAGCTGCCAGTGTCGCAAAATGTAGCCCCGTTAACAAAAAGTGCTGTAAAAGCGAGAGGCAGTAGAGTTTAGTATTTAATCGAAAGGCCGATATGTTTGCCAATCGCACAATTTTTAAACTGAATGCTTAACGATGCTCAAATTAAAATGTTTCGACTTTATTGATGTAAATGCGTATCTAGACGAGTTTTACAACAGAGTTATATAATAGATTCCATTAATTTAAAATTTTTAAGGAATGTAATCTCAACTAAGACTACTACTCGTCCACATACACACAAAAACAAACAAAGATAGTATCTTAAATAAAGAGCATAACTTTTTCACAAATAAAAGATAAGTTACAAGTTATACAGACTTTAAAAGTTGTATTTTTTGGGATATACTTAAAACAATTGTCGTTGCCTGCAAAGAGCTATAATGAATCAATTATTGAGCATTGAATTCTTTATATGTTGTTGCCCTATTAACGACGATTTAAATATAGCACTTTCTGTGCGCTTTAACTTTTAAATACATTCATTAGATGTACATACGTGTGCACAGAGTAGCAATCACTTGGCCTGTAGTCATTTCAGCTGGTGGCCAACCTTCCTTTTGTTCCATAATACATTATAATTGTCTTACACTTAAAATTATAATAAGCAAAGCTATGGGCTGACATTTAGAATTACGCCCTAAAGAATCGTACAACACGTACAATATATTGTCGACAAATCGGGCACTCGTTTAGCACCTTTCCGCAATTAGTGCATGTGGCCATATGTCCACACTCCAAAAATACGCACTCGATCGGCGCATCCATGCATATTTTACACAGTTCATCTGTGGCAAGTTTTTCAACCGCTGGTAATCATAAAGACAAGAGATAAGAGCTATGATTAATTTATTTAAAGATTGCCAGGACATACCTGGTGCTGTGCGCATCGTTCTCCAAAGTCTGCTTACACGATCGAGCAGCTCTTGTTTTTCACAGCAGCCTTTATAGTCAACACGATGCAACATTAATACCTCCTTTAACTGTTTCACCGTTAAAATCTCCAAGTCTTTTCTGTCAGTGGAGCACAAGCAATAACAAGAATATTTTAAATTGATAACTCATTCACTTACAGGTCCTCAAAGTCTTCCAAGTTAACGAAGCGTGAATCAAAGCAATTGGGCGGCTCGAAGCCCAATTGTGAGGCATAAACATGTATGCCCTCGTCATCATCCCAACGTGTCTCGTTATCATCCTGCGTGGGTGAGAACTCAATGGTTGGTGTTATAGGCAGGCCAGTAGCACCACCAGCTGCCAAGCTGCCTGCCTCGGTGCAGCTCAGCGGCGAGACGGCATGACTGTCTGCTTCGGAGCAATCTACGGATTTAGTGCGCTGCTCTAGATAGCTAAGAAACTCTTTTAGCTCACGCTTGATGTCATCCTCCGACATTCGTGAGTTCTCCAAGTGACGCCGCATCTTTTCCACATGTCGCCTTATATTTGTTTTGTTCTTCCCACAACGATGACAGCTGGTGCGCACTGTTTCCGGTTCGGGTTGTTCGCTGAGAGTGCTTAAGGCTAGTGCGTTCGTAGCGACTGGCGATTCATCATCATCGCTGGAATGATACGGACGGTTCAGGTAGCTATCGGAGCGTCGACGGGTAACTTTTTTAGTGCGCTGCTGCACCAGCGGCACCACGGTGACAAAGCGCTGCCCAATTTTCGGCGTTTCGCCAGGCTCATTTCGAAGCGTCCCCTGTAGAACTTCTTCTTCGGTATTTTCTGGCTGTGTGGGTGTTGCCTGCGTTTGACTGCCACTGGGCGCTGTTTGCTCCAGCAATTGCCACTGATCCAAGTTGCTGCTATTTGTATCAGTTGCTGCTTTGCTTTCATCCGAAATGCCACCAATGGCGCCCAGTTCCTCGAAACTTGATTGCGAGGAGGCGTCTGCTCCGCATGCGTCAACTTTCGAGCTAAGCGATCCTTGCTTTGAGTAGCCTGGACTGATGTTATTAGTGGTAGTTGCAGTTGTTGTTTTGGTTGTTGTTGTCGCCGTGCTCAGTCCCGCTGAGCTTGTCTCTATGGCTATCTGGCTAAGGCTAGCCTGTCCCGCGCTATTCTCACTATTCTTCAACGATGTGCGTTCACTAAATGTGTTGATTATCTCCTCATCCGAGCACTCGCAATCCGAATTGTCAGGATCATCATTTGACAACAGCCTGGGAGCTCTTGAAACAACATTGCGGTCCTGCGCAGCTGTGGGTGATGTTGAAGTATGCGTCGAAGAGGTCGAGGGACTCACATGAACATGCGCCACCTCTGTTGAGTTGCCTCTGGTCGCTGTCCGGGCGCGGGTTGAAGTCGCTTGTGTCGGTCCATTGACTGCACTGGCATACGTGGGTATTTCGCGCGTTGACACGCGTGGCTGCTCAAATATATGCGAGGTTGGTGATGGTGTAGATGGGCCTCCATGGTCATAGGATGCATGACGGCTGTTGGCACGACTATTTTCCGTTGATGATTTTGCGCTAGATTTGGTGTCGAAGGACGACAGGGAATCACTTATATTGTCACTCAGATTGGTAAAGAAGTTTTGGCACGTTTGCTTCAGACTATCCATGGGATTGGCTTGGCCACGTCCAGGACTGTTGTGTGGCGGGCGACCTGCCTGCAGATCCGATTGAGCAACATGTGTCAGCACCAGACCGACAAGCTCTTCTTTTTCTGCAACAATAAATAATAATTAAATAAGCCATAGACTGTAAATATTTATTTATGATCGTCATAGAGCAATGACTAACCCAGGCAGCCCTCAGTGGAAATGTGCTTAGATTGCAAATAGAATATTAGATCTTTTGGCTTTAGTTTTAATAAGTCCGACCGCTGCAGCGGCCGTTGGGCAAATAATGCACAGCGCTGGCAACGACGCGCCGTCGTCGCAGTCAAACAATTGTTGCAATAATATCGTCTGGAAAAACAATAACAAATTTAAAACGGCCAATTTCATATAAATGCGTATTGAACTTTTGTTACCTGCAATCGAAACAGCTGCGTTTACGGCGAAATACCGTAAATTCAACGCCACAACTCTCACAGGGCATGCTGTCTGCTTGATGTCCTTTGATCGACCGTTTCCGTTTTCCGCTGCTGCTGTTTATCCTTGCCCTTTGCTCTACGCCCACCACACCATCGCATTTGTTTTCAATGTCAAATCGTGAATCAATTTCGCTACATGCGCAATTTTTGGCTAGCTGCTACGAGCTGACTTCTGTTCACAAGTGGGGTAATCGTTTAAGACAGCTACTTACTCATCAGGGCCTACAAACCAATAAGCAAGTGGATTGTAACAATATTTTTTATCAATGTGCAGTAGATACGTCCGTACATACGTACATAGTTGAACTATATGTATAATTCAACCATGCATACGTACATATACTCAATGTATTTGTGGTGCAAAACAATCAACACATCACTGGAAAACTCGATAGGCTCATTAATAATATACATCGATAGCACTATCGATGATGAGTAAGAAGAGGTTGGTAAAACAACCGCTTAAGTACAAACATAAACATACATAAATATATATTTAAAAAATAATTTGTATATTAAATATTTATGCTCTTAACAATAATACTTATGGTAGACAAATGGAATGAATTTGTTCTGAAAATCAAAGACAGTTTTGACATGCTAAAAATTAAGTATAAAAGTCAAATTTTTTAATCACAGGGGTTTATTATTGTTATGATCTTCAGGCTGTAATGATGGGCTTCCATCCCCAGTCACCAATTAAAAGATGTATGATTTTTTAATTGCGTATGCTATTTAAGCAAATTGATTTTACATGAAATGTGAACAGTTTATATTACTTGAATTTAGTTTAGTTTGTTTATTAAATTCACATCCACTACTTAGAACTAAGTATGTAATTATATGCAATTAAATAGTTAAGTGCCATAAAACGTTGCAATCTTTTCAATTTTAAAATAATACATCAGTTAATTGCTATAAATATATATCTAATGAACATATATATTTTATACGATTTTTGCACATATTGTAAACATGTTTGCTCTTCTACTTGATCAAGTCATTTTTAGTACATATATACACATGTGGTTTCCTATGATTGAGCTTTTCAAAATTCTTGTTGATAAGTCTTTAATTTATATGTATAAACAAATGCGTCCATTGCCCTATTTGCTGCTAAGCGTTCAATTTTCGCAAAAGGTAAATTATCATCTAGCTGGCTGACTGGCGGTGTGTTGGTGTGTGTGTGCATTTGTTATTGTTGTTCGTCGTGGGTGTGAATCATCATCGTTAAGCAGCGCCAGCACCGCATCGTAGATCTTTAACCATTAGCCAGAAAAAGCTACGTCTGTATGTTTCGGTTTTGTATTCCTTTGCAAGTCAACTAAAAACAAAAAGTCAAGCGTTTTGCTAACAACATTAAAATGGATTGATAGTTGGATAAACAAAAAAGAGAGCGCAAATGAAGTTCTATTCTTTAAATGTAGACCTTTTAAATTTCTATTGGCGAGTTGAACGTTTTTGTTGCTGCTTGGCCCTTTTAACGGTGTTATATGTTTGTATATGAGTTTGGCTACTGGCTTGCATCTAAAACTATGACATGTGGTGCGTCTCGCTGCCGCCGCCGCCGGGCTTCACATGGCTATGTAATGGATCGTCATTGTTGTTGTCATCATCGTGGCCGGCGGCCACTTCGAGCGCACGATTCTTTTCGTATTCGACAAAGTCATCGAAGAGACTTGGCCACGCTTCAGTATCATCGTAATTTTCTATATCACATTGTTCAGTAAAATTGAGGTACATGTTCCATGTATCCTTGGGTATGCGGCGTATGTTCGGATGCTTATCGAGGAAATTTACCCAGTTTGAAAAGAGATCAGGTGTTTGTACAGTGAACACAAGTTTCCACAAATCGATTGCCATTTCCAGCGATAAAACCCGCTGATCCGGCTCCAAGCCAAAACTAAAAATTCAATATCATTTATAATAAGAATCTAATAATAATCTATTAGTATGTATAGACTAGACTTACCGGAAGGTGAAACGATACAGCTGCTTAAACATTTCAGAGTCCACCACAAGCATCTCAATTGTTTGCTCAAGTCTTAAGCGTATGGTTTCAATTGTGTCCGCCCGCATTTTGTGCAGGCCATCAATAAATTCCGTTTTTGTAAAGCGGCACATTTGTGAGGCGTCTAAGCACCAGGCAAGTACAAGTATTGCAAACTCATCGGGCTGATAGTTAAGATCAATGCATAAACGCTCAATGCCATCAGTGAGTATCATATCATCATCATCTGGATCTTTGTACACATCGAATAATTTGTTTAGCGTTTGATGTGACACCTCCATGGATTCCTTGACTGCTGCAATAACACAAAAATAAAAACCAAATTTAAAAATATGTAATATTCTTTATAAAGCTCTGGCAAGTTTGACAACGATTGTTCCTTTGTTTTTTATATATTTTACATACCAGTTGTTATAATTTCGCTCATGGTAGGCGCACTTCCATTAAGCAAGCCTAAGGATTTAAAACTATTTCGCTTAGTATCACAATTATTTGCTGGCTTGAGTGGAGTTCGATTAGAGAGCAATTCATCTGTTTCTGCAAAGGCACGTTCAAATGATTAAATGGGGGGAAAAAGAAGGAAGGAAGATGTAGTTGAAGCTTACCGCGTGGTCTGTCGTTGTAATTACCGCAACGATCATTTGCATTGGGCCCAACGATGTCGTAGCAGTTGCCAATGCTGGTGGCTGCTTGGCAGCTGTTGGCGTTTGTGTGGTGCAACGCGTTTGGTGTGGACGAGCAGCTGGTTGGCAACGTTGGTTCGGCAGACGACGACTGGAAGCATTTCAGGCAATTGCCCATAGTGCGTTGCACGCTCTCCAGCGGGCACCCTGCTCTAACAATATTTTGCCTGCTGTTGTGTTTACGTTTTAGTGTATGTATGTTATAATATGTATGTGTGTGTGTGAGTTTGTAAGTTGGTGTTTGTTTATGTGTTGTTGTTGACACTTGATTTTTAAACTATCTGGTTGAGGTATCGGTATCGATGTGGCTAATATTTTATGTTTTGCCTTTTTAATTGGCTACTGGCTACAATGGGCTATGGCTGTCTTTCTTAGTGGATGGGAAAGGCTATTGAATGATATTGTAAATTACTTATGTAGTTAGCGTTAGCTTGCTTTGACTGCTTGACATTGGCACTGGAATTCCCATTGAACGTTACTACTGACGCACCATAGATGCATCGAACATATGGTGCAGACGACCTCTTCCTTGCTGCTGCTGCTACTGCTATTGCTGTTGTTATTTTGATGCCTCCTACGCAAGCTCATGTGTATGTATTTGTATGTATGTATACATACATATGCAGTTGTAGTCAGCCAACCACCACAAAGCGTGTGTGCGTGAATTTGTCAACTTAGTTGATTTCACATCTTTTTCTATTGTGTTGCACTGCACTGCGACTGTTATCCATCTTGTTGGGTCAGAATATATTTATTTATAATATATGGTTTGCGTTTCACAAGGCTCTTTTTTCTGCAGAATTGCTGGCCCTAAAATAACTATCGCAAAGATGTATCGATAAGTTTGAACCAAACCAGGGCTAGCGGTATGCAAACAATTAATCGCAATAGGCTGCGTTGTTGCAACTTGTTGTATTTTCCCTTCGATAAGTAAAATATAAAATATTAAATAAATGATTGAACAATATTACTTTATTTTATTTTTCAGTTTAATGAAAAATACCTTATGATAGCATTTTAAAAATATGTTTTTGATTTTAGGCTAACTAGTGATGGCTTAGTGCAAACACAACTTGGCAGCTCTACACATAATCGCGAGCTCTCTTGGGCATTCTTGTTCGCTTGCTCCGAGTCTTAAGCCAGCTTTAGTTTCAGTTACCAACGAGCAATTGACGCGACAGAAAGTGTTTACGCTTGTAAATAATACTGATCGCAGAAAGCTAAACTTTAACTTCATCGCTTGTTTTTGTTTGTGTTAAGAAACGAAAAGTGTCAAGTTAATGAAAAACCTTTTCGTGTGTGAACTTTGCCATAGAAAAAGTAAGATATTATGATATCCCATCGTTAGTGCTTGAGTGCGCTTTCATACGAATCAAATACTGGTTGGGATTTTTAGGCAATTCAAAACCAACCAACAAGGTTGAGTGAACTTTTTATAAGGTATGTGTATAAAATTGTAAATACATATGCAAGTAATTTCTTTTAGCCAAGTTAATGTGACCAACTTTATGTACAGCTTATGTGTTTGTGTGTGTTAGCATGAACTCCAACCGGAACGTCTCTATGTATGCAGCTTGAGCTTTTCCTTTTCACTTCACTGAAAGTGTCAAATATACATGATTTTGTTAATTTATGAAGTCGAAGCGTGTGAATTTTTGCACTTACAATAAAAAAAGTCCTTCTTTTTGGTCTCTTTTTCTTTAGACATACATTGCTTCCGCCGATGCAGACATTTTCTTGACATTTAGAAGGGCTTGAAAAGTGTCATATTCGATCTCGTCGCATTCACTTATTAGGTGGCTCATTTTGTAAATTGCATCTAATGTAGTTTCATTATTATTTATCTTATTATACTGCACCCAGTTACAGTTGTTATCACTTTTGTCATCATCTAAATTATCCGTTGGGAGGCTTTGAAGCCACTTAATGCACGTTGACTTTGATCCTTGCAAATATTTTATTTCGGGCTCTTTTAAAATAAAGTTTTTTTCCTGCGCGAATTGGATAGTTTCCACTTTTTTCTTCCAGAGATACAAATCGGTGGGATCATATGGTATAAAGAATGGATTCTCCTCGATGCAGAGTGAGAATACATTGCCAAGTTGCCGTTCGATATGCTTATGCATCATTGTTTGAATATTTTGAGCGACTTACTAAACGTATTTTTCCTTTATTTGAAAACGAAAGAATAGTTTACTTATCGTACTTTAAAATAATAAAAGTGGATTCACAAACAATATGTATTTATGTAGCAAATGATTTAAACAGTGTTGCACAGATGATAATCATTTCTGTCAGTTAAATAAAATCAAAGCTGCGTTTAGCACACTTGTTTTGGTAACATCTCATTTTTTTAATTTCCATCAACAGATGGATTTTGAATATTAAATGATAAATGTTCTTTTGAATATTATTGATGTTATGTTCATAAATGTATTAAAACTATTTGAATGGTAAATTGGTGTGTGTGATTCTGTTTTCAAAACAATACTTGTGCAAGAGATAAACTTTTTTTTACCTAAGTTCCAAATTAAAATCTATATTGCAATTACCGCAAACTTTTTGGTAATTCCAATATTGCTTTTGCCCATCACAGATTGCAGTCTATGGAAATAATTGGCAGATAAGAGCTGTGGAAATGTCTTCAGATCGATTTCACAAGTGAGTTTTGAAGCTACAAAACATGCAATTAAAAACTGCTACGCATATCTTATCTGCTCTGCGCGAGACACGTTTCATTAACTGTTTTTGTTTTGCACCTTAACAGAGCTGCTAAGGATGGGCTTCTTGATGTGCTGAAAGAGGCAACACGCAAGGATGCAAATGCCAAGGATGATGACTCAATGACACCGGTAATGTGGGCAGCATTCGAGGGCCGTTTGGATGCTCTGCGATTACTCTGTGGCAGAGGGTATGTATTTGAGAATTGCTGAGTAAATTAGTATTATAATTATGTATAATATTTATTTTGCAGCGGTGATCCTGACAAGTGTGATCAATTTGGCAATACAACGCTTCATTTGGCAGCAGCTAAGGGACACTTGCATTGCGTCGATTTCCTAATCAAATTCGGTGTAAACATTTATGCCTTGGATATTGATAGACACAATGCTAAGGATTTGGCTGCTATTAATAATCGAGATGAGATATTGCGTTATTTAGATGCAGCCGCTGCCAACTTTGAAGCAACCGAAAAGTAAGCGCTAAAAAATTATATGAAACTGATGTTAAAGTTTTCAGTGTGGTAAAATGAGCAAACTGATATCGATATTAATAAGTAAATCGATAATATTAAAGAAATTTGCGGCAGTTTTTAAAATTCAATGCAAAACTTGAATGATCTTTAAATTTTAATAAATAAATACATCTTTCAGAAAAAAAGCCAGGGCACTTAAGGAGATTGCCGAAAAAGATTGCGAAAAGCGCGTGAAGGAATATATGAAACGACAGCAACAGCACCGCCAAATGCATGACTTCAATGATTTAAAACCAAGCAACGGTCATCCATTGGGCATCAGTAAATCCAGCAATATGCTATCTACTTTAAAGCAAAAGATTTGGTCCAGTCAGGGCAATCTGAACAAAACGCCTCGAGAGCGTGAGCCAGCTGTGCCTGTGCCCCTGCAACCACTGCGTAGCGGTGCCAAGTTCAGTGATCTAGTGGGCAGTGGTAGCAGTAGCAGTGGTGGCTCCACCATTGCTAGTCGCATGGGCACTGTGCAAAAGAAGCCATCAATGCTAATGAAGCAGCTGCAACATGCGAAACAACAACACTCTAGTGCGTGTCCTCATGCAGTTGCAGCCGATGGTGGTTTTAAGGTGCGTGAACTGGAGCCGGATGGCAAAAGAACGATAACATCGCTTGCTGGCCTGCAACGCGACTCGGAGGTGCTCTATGTGGGTACGTTCAGTTCCAACGAGGATGGCAGTGGGAAGCGTGGCAAAATCGCTGATGTCTTCGAAGTGGACGATGACACAGATCGTGACGCAGGCAGATCCGGTTATAGTACAGCATTATCGCGATCCTTCTCCCAACCAGATATTCTGGGTGATGCGCAGCTGGCACAGGAGCTAAATGAGGAGCTCGTTCTGCAGCGGCCTATTGGACTATTTGATCGTCCTACCATGTTGGGCAGCATTGCCTTTAGGCGCTCAGTCACAGCGGCGCTCAGCCAGCTACAGCTGCAGACGCAGGATACCATCGACAACATGTCCGGCTCGACCATGCGAAATGCTGGAGGCAGCAGCAACAACAACAATAACAATAACAAGACACGCTCTGGTAATGGAAAGGCTCGCTTGTATTTGAATCTATCCGATGATTCCGACTCGGAGGGTGAGGGAGAGGATGTTTACAGCGAGGATGAAGATGATCAGGAGGTGGCAGCCAGCGCCTTGCATCGTTTTCTTACCGTCTGGGCATTGGATGAGTACTTGCCAGTGTGAGTATTTTAAATGGAAGAAAAAAATTACCGAATCTAAGCCGACTTCTATAGTTTTCAGAAACAAGAAATCGATCTGGAGACTCTTATGCTGCTTACGGAAGCGGATCTCAAGTCACTTGGACTACCGCTGGGACCATTTCGTAAGCTCACCTTTGCTATACAAGAGCGTCGGAATGCTCTGTCTAATCCCGGACCAATGGTGGACAGTCGGCTTTAGTTACATATGTAAACAATAGTGCTAAGAGCTTTAATCAATGTACAACATAAGTATATTAAGACTAATCAAACTAAAAGAAACTACAAACTGAGTAATCAGATGGAGGTGTTATTGCTTTTGTTTTGTTTTATCTGTTAACCAGACACCTGCTGCATCAAATAGAGATTTGCATAAATGCCATTGAGGGCCATAAGATGATCGTGGCTTCCCTGCTCCACAACGAGGCCCTTCTTGAGCACGCAAATTAGATCCGCATCCCTCACAGTACTCAGTCGGTGGGCAATTGTAACACAGGTACGACCAGCTCTTGCCTCATCTAGAGCTTGCTGAACCACCTTCTCACTCTCCAGATCCAAAGCGGATGTCGCCTCATCGAGTATAAGAATCTTTGGATTCCGAACTAGTGCTCGAGCAATGGCAATTCGCTGTTTCTGCCCACCAGACAATTGTGAAGTCTTGCCCAGACGTGTCTCATATCCTTGGGGTAGGGAGCTTACGAAGTTGTGAATGTTGGCCTTTTTGGCTGCCTCAATAATCTCCTGCATAGGCACATCATCAAGGAAATTATTGCCATAGGCAATATTCTCGGCAATGGTGCGATCAAAGAGAACCGGCTCCTGGGAGACCAAACCGAGCTTGGAGCGCAGGGTGTCTAGAGGAAAGTCTGTGCTGGGCACACCACTCAAATTCACGCAACCCGAGACGGGATCGTAGTAGCGTAACAGTAATTGTATACATGTTGATTTACCGGAACCTGAAGGACCCACCAAAGCCACTGTTGTGTTCTTCTTAATGCTGAGATTCAGACCGTGCAATATTGGTGTATCCTTGCGCGTAGGATACTCAAATCGTACATTCTCATATACAATATCTCCTTCGGATTTCTAAAAATATTTTTCTTGAACTAGAACTAAGAAAAGCGATTGTATTTTGTCGATCAATTACCTCGGCTGTGTTGTAGGGATTGAGTGGTGGATTGGACTGTTGAGGTGTCTGCTCGAACAGCTTCATGAGGCGTCCAGCTGATATGATGGCATCGTGTACATTGGGGGCATAGGCGAGGGCCTGACCCAACATCCAGGATCCAAAGATAAGTGCCTCGGCCACCTTGATGATGTCCTCATACGGCAGACCATCATTGGCGACCAACAGGCCACCATAGTAGAGACTCACACCATAGGCAAGGAATGGCGCCGCCTGTCCCAAAGCAAAGACCAAGCCACGGAATCGCACCTTCCTGCGGGAAGCGATATCAACCTGATCGATTTGCTTGATGTATCGCTCCAGGACCTGTTGCTCCAATCCCAAGCCGTTGACAGTGCGTATATTTGCTATTGCCTCAACGGCGACCTGGGAGGCATTCTCAATGGCCGCCTTGGCCCACTGCACATTCTTTGCTATAAAGCGACCCTCCAGATAAACAGACAGACAGAGGAAGGGCAGAGTAACAAGGGTCAAAAGCGTCTGTTGCCACGAATAAATGAAGCCAACTATCATGCCGACGGCAAGAGTAACTACTGCCTGCAGCATGATACCAACACGTGCACCAGTTGCCTGTGGATGAAAATGGGAAAAGCAGGTTTTAGTACGCAGAAAACAAAACTGTTTAACTCTTAACTCTTTTTATACCCTGAACCCATAAAATGGGTAAATCAGGGTATAATGGTTTTTTGCAAAAGTATGTAACAGGCAGAAGGAAGCATCTCCGACCCGATAAAGTATATATATTCTTGATCAGTATCAATAGCCGAGTTGATATGGCCATGTCCGTCTGTCCGTCCGTCTATCCGTCCGTCTGTCCGCCTGTCTGTCTGTCCGTCTGTATGAACGTGTAGATCTCAGAGACTCCAAGAGCTAGAGACCTCAGATTTTCAATATAAGTTCTCCTATACCATAAGCAGAACAAGTTTGCTTCAAATTATCGATAACTACTCTGGTTTTCGATATACACTTGGAATCGATAACAAAAATATCGAATTTGGAAAATGTAAAAATGGAGGTTGCTGTAATGGGTAACGATAAAACTTTTCTCAAAATTTCGTCCAAATCGGTTAAGAAACACCAGAGATATCGTAAAGTTAAGTCAGTTATGAGCATCCGTTTGGATGCTCTGCGATTACTCTGTGGCAGAGGGTATGTATTTGAGAATTGCTGAGTAAATTAGTATTATAATTATGTATAATATTTATTTTGCAGCGGTGATCCTGACAAGTGTGATCAATTTGGCAATACAACGCTTCATTTGGCAGCAGCTAAGGGACACTTGCATTGCGTCGATTTCCTAATCAAATTCGGTGTAAACATTTATGCCTTGGATATTGATAGACACAATGCTAAGGATTTGGCTGCTATTAATAATCGAGATGAGATATTGCGTTATTTAGATGCAGCCGCTGCCAACTTTGAAGCAACCGAAAAGTAAGCGCTAAAAAATTATATGAAACTGATGTTAAAGTTTTCAGTGTGGTAAAATGAGCAAACTGATATCGATATTAATAAGTAAATCGATAATATTAAAGAAATTTGCGGCAGTTTTTAAAATTCAATGCAAAACTTGAATGATCTTTAAATTTTAATAAATAAATACATCTTTCAGAAAAAAAGCCAGGGCACTTAAGGAGATTGCCGAAAAAGATTGCGAAAAGCGCATGAAGGAATATATGAAACGACAGCAACAGCACCGCCAAATGCATGACTTCAATGATTTAAAACCAAGCAACGGTCATCCATTGGGCATCAGTAAATCCAGCAATATGCTATCTACTTTAAAGCAAAAGATTTGGTCCAGTCAGGGCAATCTGAACAAAACGCCTCGAGAGCGTGAGCCAGCTGTGCCTGTGCCCCTGCAACCACTGCGTAGCGGTGCCAAGTTCAGTGATCTAGTGGGCAGTGGTAGCAGTAGCAGTGGTGGCTCCACATTTGCTAGTCGCATGGGCACTGTGCAAAAGAAGCCATCAATGCTAATGAAGCAGCTGCAACATGCGAAACAACAACACTCTAGTGCGTGTCCTCATGCAGTTGCAGCCGATGGTGGTTTTAAGGTGCGTGAACTGGAGCCGGATGGCAAAAGAACGATAACATCGCTTGCTGGCCTGCAACGCGACTCGGAGGTGCTCTATGTGGGTACGTTCAGTTCCAACGAGGATGGCAGTAGGAAGCGTGGCAAAATCGCTGATGTCTTCGAAGTGGACGATGACACAGATCGTGACGCAGGCAGATCCGGTTATAGTACAGCATTATCGCGATCCTTCTCCCAACCAGATATTCTGGGTGATGCGCAGCTGGCACAGGAGCTAAATGAGGAGCTCGTTCTGCAGCGGCCTATTGGACTATTTGATCGTCCTACCATGTTGGGCAGCATTGCCTTTAGGCGCTCAGTCACAGCGGCGCTCAGCCAGCTACAGCTGCAGACGCAGGATACCATCGACAACATGTCCGGCTCGACCATGCGAAATGCTGGAGGCAGCAGCAACAACAACAATAACAATAACAAGACACGCTCTGGTAATGGAAAGGCTCGCTTGTATTTGAATCTATCCGATGATTCCGACTCGGAGGGTGAGGGAGAGGATGTTTACAGCGAGGATGAAGATGATCAGGAGGTGGCAGCCAGCGCCTTGCATCGTTTTCTTACCGTCTGGGCATTGGATGAGTACTTGCCAGTGTGAGTATTTTAAATGGAAGAAAAAAATTACCGAATCTAAGCCGACTTCTATAGTTTTCAGAAACAAGAAATCGATCTGGAGACTCTTATGCTGCTTACGGAAGCGGATCTCAAGTCACTTGGACTACCGCTGGGACCATTTCGTAAGCTCACCTTTGCTATACAAGAGCGTCGGAATGCTCTGTCTAATCCCGGACCAATGGTGGACAGTCGGCTTTAGTTACATATGTAAACAATAGTGCTAAGAGCTTTAATCAATGTACAACATAAGTATATTAAGACTAATCAAACTAAAAGAAACTACAAACTGAGTAATCAGATGGAGGTGTTATTGCTTTTGTTTTGTTTTATCTGTTAACCAGACACCTGCTGCATCAAATAGAGATTTGCATAAATGCCATTGAGGGCCATAAGATGATCGTGGCTTCCCTGCTCCACAACGAGGCCCTTCTTGAGCACGCAAATTAGATCCGCATCCCTCACAGTACTCAGTCGGTGGGCAATTGTAACACAGGTACGACCAGCTCTTGCCTCATCTAGAGCTTGCTGAACCACCTTCTCACTCTCCAGATCCAAAGCGGATGTCGCCTCATCGAGTATAAGAATCTTTGGATTCCGAACTAGTGCTCGAGCAATGGCAATTCGCTGTTTCTGCCCACCAGACAATTGTGAAGTCTTGCCCAGACGTGTCTCATATCCTTGGGGTAGGGAGCTTACGAAGTTGTGAATGTTGGCCTTTTTGGCTGCCTCAATAATCTCCTGCATAGGCACATCATCAAGGAAATTATTGCCATAGGCAATATTCTCGGCAATGGTGCGATCAAAGAGAACCGGCTCCTGGGAGACCAAACCGAGCTTGGAGCGCAGGGTGTCTAGTGGAAAGTCTGTGCTGGGCACACCACTCAAATTCACGCAACCCGAGACGGGATCGTAGTAGCGTAACAGTAATTGTATACATGTTGATTTACCGGAACCTGAAGGACCCACCAAAGCCACTGTTGTGTTCTTCTTAATGCAGAGATTCAGACCGTGCAATATTGGTGTATCCTTGCGCGTAGGATACTCAAATCGTACATTCTCATATACAATATCTCCTTCGGATTTCTAAAAATATTTTTCTTAAACTAGAACTAAGAAAAGCGATTGTATTTTGTCGATCAATTACCTCGGCTGTGTTGTAGGGATTGAGTGGTGGATTGGACTGTTGAGGTGTCTGCTCGAACAGCTTCATGAGGCGTCCAGCTGATATGATGGCATCGTGTACATTGGGGGCATAGGCGAGGGCCTGACCCAACATCCAGGATCCAAAGATAAGTGCCTCGGCCACCTTGATGATGTCCTCATACGGCAGACCATCATTGGCGACCAACAGGCCACCATAGTAGAGACTCACACCATAGGCAAGGAATGGCGCCGCCTGTCCCAAAGCAAAGACCAAGCCACGGAATCGCACCTTCCTGCGGGAAGCGATATCAACCTGATCGATTTGCTTGATGTATCGCTCCAGGACCTGTTGCTCCAATCCCAAGCCGTTGACAGTGCGTATATTTGCTATTGCCTCAACGGCGACCTGGGAGGCATTCTCAATGGCCGCCTTGGCCCACTGCACATTCTTTGCTATAAAGCGACCCTCCAGATAAACAGACAGACAGAGGAAGGGCAGAGTAACAAGGGTCAAAAGCGTCTGTTGCCACGAATAAATGAAGCCAACTATCATGCCGACGGCAAGAGTAACTACTGCCTGCAGCATGATACCAACACGTGCACCAGTTGCCTGTGGATGAAAATGGGAAAAGCAGGTTTTAGTACGCAGAAAACAAAACGGTTTAACTCTTAACTCTTTTTATACCCTGAACCCATAAAATGGGTAAATCAGGGTATAATGGTTTTTTGCAAAAGTATGTAACAGGCAGAAGGAAGCATCTCCGACCCGATAAAGTATATATATTCTTGATCAGTATCAATAGCCGAGTTGATATGGCCATGTCCGTCTGTCCGTCCGTCTATCCGTCCGTCTGTCCGCCTGTCTGTCTGTCCGTCTGTATGAACGTGTAGATCTCAGAGACTCCAAGAGCTAGAGACCTCAGATTTTCAATATAAGTTCTCCTATACCATAAGCAGAACAAGTTTGCTTCAAATTATCGATAACTACTCTGGTTTTCGATATACACTTGGAATCGATAACAAAAATATCGAATTTGGAAAATGTAAAAATGGAGGTTGCTGTAATGGGTAACGATAAAACTTTTCTCAAAATTTCGTCCAAATCGGTTAAGAAACACCAGAGATATCGTAAAGTTAAGTCAGTTATGAGCATCCGTTTGGATGCTCTGCGATTACTCTGTGGCAGAGGGTATGTATTTGAGAATTGCTGAGTAAATTAGTATTATAATTATGTATAATATTTATTTTGCAGCGGTGATCCTGACAAGTGTGATCAATTTGGCAATACAACGCTTCATTTGGCAGCAGCTAAGGGACACTTGCATTGCGTCGATTTCCTAATCAAATTCGGTGTAAACATTTATGCCTTGGATATTGATAGACACAATGCTAAGGATTTGGCTGCTATTAATAATCGAGATGAGATATTGCGTTATTTAGATGCAGCCGCTGCCAACTTTGAAGCAACCGAAAAGTAAGCGCTAAAAAATTATATGAAACTGATGTTAAAGTTTTCAGTGTGGTAAAATGAGCAAACTGATATCGATATTAATAAGTAAATCGATAATATTAAAGAAATTTGCGGCAGTTTTTAAAATTCAATGCAAAACTTGAATGATCTTTAAATTTTAATAAATAAATACATCTTTCAGAAAAAAAGCCAGGGCACTTAAGGAGATTGCCGAAAAAGATTGCGAAAAGCGCGTGAAGGAATATATGAAACGACAGCAACAGCACCGCCAAATGCATGACTTCAATGATTTAAAACCAAGCAACGGTCATCCATTGGGCATCAGTAAATCCAGCAATATGCTATCTACTTTAAAGCAAAAGATTTGGTCCAGTCAGGGCAATCTGAACAAAACGCCTCGAGAGCGTGAGCCAGCTGTGCCTGTGCCCCTGCAACCACTGCGTAGCGGTGCCAAGTTCAGTGATCTAGTGGGCAGTGGTAGCAGTAGCAGTGGTGGCTCCACATTTGCTAGTCGCATGGGCACTGTGCAAAAGAAGCCATCAATGCTAATGAAGCAGCTGCAACATGCGAAACAACAACACTCTAGTGCGTGTCCTCATGCAGTTGCAGCCGATGGTGGTTTTAAGGTGCGTGAACTGGAGCCGGATGGCAAAAGAACGATAACATCGCTTGCTGGCCTGCAACGCGACTCGGAGGTGCTCTATGTGGGTACGTTCAGTTCCAACGAGGATGGCAGTGGGAAGCGTGGCAAAATCGCTGATGTCTTCGAAGTGGACGATGACACAGATCGTGACGCAGGCAGATCCGGTTATAGTACAGCATTATCGCGATCCTTCTCCCAACCAGATATTCTGGGTGATGCGCAGCTGGCACAGGAGCTAAATGAGGAGCTCGTTCTGCAGCGGCCTATTGGACTATTTGATCGTCCTACCATGTTGGGCAGCATTGCCTTTAGGCGCTCAGTCACAGCGGCGCTCAGCCAGCTACAGCTGCAGACGCAGGATACCATCGACAACATGTCCGGCTCGACCATGCGAAATGCTGGAGGCAGCAGCAACAACAACAATAACAATAACAAGACACGCTCTGGTAATGGAAAGGCTCGCTTGTATTTGAATCTATCCGATGATTCCGACTCGGAGGGTGAGGGAGAGGATGTTTACAGCGAGGATGAAGATGATCAGGAGGTGGCAGCCAGCGCCTTGCATCGTTTTCTTACCGTCTGGGCATTGGATGAGTACTTGCCAGTGTGAGTATTTTAAATGGAAGAAAAAAATTACCGAATCTAAGCCGACTTCTATAGTTTTCAGAAACAAGAAATCGATCTGGAGACTCTTATGCTGCTTACGGAAGCGGATCTCAAGTCACTTGGACTACCGCTGGGACCATTTCGTAAGCTCACCTTTGCTATACAAGAGCGTCGGAATGCTCTGTCTAATCCCGGACCAATGGTGGACAGTCGGCTTTAGTTACATATGTAAACAATAGTGCTAAGAGCTTTAATCAATGTACAACATAAGTATATTAAGACTAATCAAACTAAAAGAAACTACAAACTGAGTAATCAGATGGAGGTGTTATTGCTTTTGTTTTGTTTTATCTGTTAACCAGACACCTGCTGCATCAAATAGAGATTTGCATAAATGCCATTGAGGGCCATAAGATGATCGTGGCTTCCCTGCTCCACAACGAGGCCCTTCTTGAGCACGCAAATTAGATCCGCATCCCTCACAGTACTCAGTCGGTGGGCAATTGTAACACAGGTACGACCAGCTCTTGCCTCATCTAGAGCTTGCTGAACCACCTTCTCACTCTCCAGATCCAAAGCGGATGTCGCCTCATCGAGTATAAGAATCTTTGGATTCCGAACTAGTGCTCGAGCAATGGCAATTCGCTGTTTCTGCCCACCAGACAATTGTGAAGTCTTGCCCAGACGTGTCTCATATCCTTGGGGTAGGGAGCTTACGAAGTTGTGAATGTTGGCCTTTTTGGCTGCCTCAATAATCTCCTGCATAGGCACATCATCAAGGAAATTATTGCCATAGGCAATATTCTCGGCAATGGTGCGATCAAAGAGAACCGGCTCCTGGGAGACCAAACCGAGCTTGGAGCGCAGGGTGTCTAGAGGAAAGTCTGTGCTGGGCACACCACTCAAATTCACGCAACCCGAGACGGGATCGTAGTAGCGTAACAGTAATTGTATACATGTTGATTTACCGGAACCTGAAGGACCCACCAAAGCCACTGTTGTGTTCTTCTTAATGCAGAGATTCAGACCGTGCAATATTGGTGTATCCTTGCGCGTAGGATACTCAAATCGTACATTCTCATATACAATATCTCCTTCGGATTTCTAAAAATATTTTTCTTGAACTAGAACTAAGAAAAGCGATTGTATTTTGTCGATCAATTACCTCGGCTGTGTTGTAGGGATTGAGTGGTGGATTGGACTGTTGAGGTGTCTGCTCGAACAGCTTCATGAGGCGTCCAGCTGATATGATGGCATCGTGTACATTGGGGGCATAGGCGAGGGCCTGACCCAACATCCAGGATCCAAAGATAAGTGCCTCGGCCACCTTGATGATGTCCTCATACGGCAGACCATCATTGGCGACCAACAGGCCACCATAGTAGAGACTCACACCATAGGCAAGGAATGGCGCCGCCTGTCCCAAAGCAAAGACCAAGCCACGGAATCGCACCTTCCTGCGGGAAGCGATATCAACCTGATCGATTTGCTTGATGTATCGCTCCAGGACCTGTTGCTCCAATCCCAAGCCGTTGACAGTGCGTATATTTGCTATTGCCTCAACGGCGACCTGGGAGGCATTCTCAATGGCCGCCTTGGCCCACTGCACATTCTTTGCTATAAAGCGACCCTCCAGATAAACAGACAGACAGAGGAAGGGCAGAGTAACAAGGGTCAAAAGCGTCTGTTGCCACGAATAAATGAAGCCAACTATCATGCCGACGGCAAGAGTAACTACTGCCTGCAGCATGATACCAACACGTGCACCAGTTGCCTGTGGATGAAAATGGGAAAAGCAGGTTTTAGTACGCAGAAAACAAAACTGTTTAACTCTTAACTCTTTTTATACCCTGAACCCATAAAATGGGTAAATCAGGGTATAATGGTTTTTTGCAAAAGTATGTAACAGGCAGAAGGAAGCATCTCCGACCCGATAAAGTATATATATTCTTGATCAGTATCAATAGCCGAGTTGATATGGCCATGTCCGTCTGTCCGTCCGTCTATCCGTCCGTCTGTCCGCCTGTCTGTCTGTCCGTCTGTATGAACGTGTAGATCTCAGAGACTCCAAGAGCTAGAGACCTCAGATTTTCAATATAAGTTCTCCTATACCATAAGCAGAACAAGTTTGCTTCAAATTATCGATAACTACTCTGGTTTTCGATATACACTTGGAATCGATAACAAAAATATCGAATTTGGAAAATGTAAAAATGGAGGTTGCTGTAATGGGTAACGATAAAACTTTTCTCAAAATTTCGTCCAAATCGGTTAAGAAACACCAGAGATATCGTAAAGTTAAGTCAGTTATGAGTTTTGTTTAAATGATCATTATTTGAAGCATACTTTTAGGACGCAAGGACTGTAACTGGGTTCAGGGTATCTTCTGGTCGGGCTATCCCGACTAGAGCCTTCTTACTTGTTTACATTGAATCACATAAGAAGGCAACAGCTTTATCAAATAGGTATAATTTAAAATTTTGAAAAAAAGGTATAACTATTAAAGCAGGTAAAAAATATAAAACCAACTTAAAAGCTCTGAAACCAACTAAAAAACAATTGAAAATAATTTGTGTCAATAATGACCAACGCGTGGTATACACAAACTTAAATCCAAAATCTCAAGTCTTTAGCTCGTAAAGTCTCCGACTTCGTCGCGCTTATATAGACGGACATTTGCCTAAAAACATTACATCCCTTTTCCCATTACTCGAGTTCAGGGAATAAAACGAAAATTATTTTTGAAAATGTATTACTTGATCTAGTTACACATTATAAGAAGCACAAAGTTTACCAGCTCTTTAAAGAAGCGTTAAACTGAATGTTAAGCTGTGTGAAGAACTAACAATCAGTATTCTGATATATATGATATCTATATATATATATGATAGTTATAGGTTTTGAAGAACTAATAAACAGTAGGTTAAAGCTACAAAGTTTAAAAAAAAAAACGAGATTAAAAAGTCAAAAAAAAAACTTTGCAATTCTCAAACACTAATTTCCTTTAGTATAATAATAAAAACAAGAGCACATGAGCCATATAACACTTTATATGCCGATATAACTAAGCTTTCCTCAAGTACTAATTTCTTTCATTAAGCTAAAAAAATAAAATGTTAAGAACCCAAAGTATAAATTTGCCAGAGATATGCGCTATAAAACTCACCCCCTGCACATTTGAACAATCGCCGGCAAGTCGAGCGCACAGAGCACCCACTGAATTGCGTTCATCATCAAAAAATGCCACCTCCTGCGACATAATCGTCTTGAAGGCCGTTTGCCTTAGGCGGGAAGTCATCTTGACGCCAGCCGTTGTGAACATGTAGCTTTGCAGCATTGTGCCCACGCCCGCCATAACGCCAATGCCAATAAAGATAAACGAAATGTTGTTGCCTTCGTGACGCACCAGATCCTCATCTGCATTGCCCAGGATGCCAAAGAAGTCTCCAAAGAAGAAACCCCACAGTGGAAAGGTGGTGCCATGCATGGCTGCAGCTAGACAGCCCCACAATATGTAGCGCCATTCGGGTGCATTCAGTTTCATGAGCTGCAAAAATGTTATTTTTGGCTCATCTTCTCTTTGCTGTTTCTTCATCTTGCGACGCTGCGAACGACCTGAGAAAGAGACCTATGGATGAAATAAGGAGCAGATAGGGATTTCTGGGACTCTGGGTTAACTAACGTTTGCTACGTGAACTGACGCTGAAGACAACATCATCCTTGCTGTTGCTTTGTGGTGCTACTGTTTCATCAATATCCTCATCTTCATCATCAACACTATCATCGTCAACCCCATCGTCATCATCAAGTATGATATCATCCTCCCTGTGTTTTGACAGTGGCACTTTAACCATATCCGCACCCTCGGTAGCCTCCTTGCGACGAGTAATGTTTACCAACTCACAATATAAACCACCCCTGTCCATGAGCTCGTCGTGTGTACCTTGCTCGGCCACCCGGCCGTCCTTAACAAACACAATTTTGTCGGCATTAGTCACAGTCGATAGACGATGGGCTACAACCAGGGTGGTTGGTCCTTGGCTGGCAAGCTCCAGTGCATCCTGTACACGCTTTTCGGAGTTGGGGTCCAACGCCGATGTCGCCTCATCCAGCAGCAGTATCTTTGGATTACGCACCAGAGCCCGGGCTATAGCAATGCGCTGCTTCTGACCGCCGGACATTTGAGCACCACGCTCACCCACTTTTGTGTCGTAGCCCTTGGGCAGCTTGCTGATGAACTCGTGGCAGTTGGCATTCCGAGCTGCACGCTCAATGTCCGATTGTGTAGCCTGAGGGTTGCCAAAACGGATGTTCTCGCCGATTGTAGTAGCAAACAGGACCGGCTCCTGACCCACCACGCCAATCTGGGAGCGCAGCCAGCCTACGTTCAGGCTTCTCAGGTCCCGGCCATCAAGCTTGACACTGCCGTGCTCTGGATCGTAGAAGCGTTGCATTAACTGGATAACGGTGCTCTTGCCACAGCCAGAGGCACCAACAAAAGCAACCGTTTGACCCGGCTCCACATCCACTGTTAGACCCTTTAGAATTTCAACATCGGGTCGGGAGGGATAACGGAAATGTATGTCTTCAAAACGTAGACGTCCTTTTATGCAGTCTGGCTTGAGGCCTAGCTCAACCAAGGGATCAATTTCCGATTTGCGATCGATGATCCTGAAAAGACTGCGTGCAGCGCCCAGGGCCACACCAAATGAATCCACATGTGGCGATGAGAAACCCAAATTCTGAGCACCCATAATGACGGCAAAGAGAACGATAACCAGAACCGCTGGTGTATACTGACGATCCTCCTGGTTGCGGTCATCCAGGATGAGATTAGTGCCATACCAAATAGCAAGAGCCATGCAACAGTAGATAATCAGCCACATGACGCCTGCACCGATGCCCGAGTAGAGACCCTTCTTGCGACCAGTTAACTCAGCGGGTACCAGTAGCTTGGAAAACCTCTCGTTCTCCTTGCGCTCTCCAGAAAAAGCCAGAACCGTGCGTATACCACTAAAGACTTCTTCGGCAACACCACCCGCATCTGAGTAAGCCTTCAGTTCCTTTTCGGCTAGGGAACTCTGAATCTTTGCCACCATGGCAGTGGATAAAATAATAAAGGGACTGCAGGTAAGCACTACCAGCGTCAGCTTCCAGCCATAGATAAACGAGGCAACAATTCCCATTACAAAGGTCATGATAAGGAATGTCACAATTGCAACCTATAAGGATATAGATGGAAAACATATATGTTGTAAGAAGCTTTATGAAAAAATCCTTTGTTTTTACACACCTTCTCACCAATACCCTCCTTGACCTTATCAAGATCTCTGCAAAACATGGAAACAAATTATGTTGTTGTACCTGTCAATATACACTTTATAATCCGGCTCGATCGACCAATGATCAATTTCGTTGTGTTTCCGGTAATGCAGACCAATTACACTCGTGTCAAAGTGTAATACCACTTGTTCGCACCCTCACAATGATTGCCGAATTAGTTTAAAATTATAAGTCTTTATTGTCACATAAACGATGTTGTTCGTTTAAGATTTTCATACATACTGAACTTCGCTTCTTAAAGTGTTTACACATGTTTTAACAGAAATATCGTAAAAAATACCTTCTTTACGGCGTTGCCAATCTACTTACATAAATTCGTTAAATTTAAACAAAGTTTTTCAGTTCATTTCAAATAGAATTCACAACATTCTCCTCCCAAAGTATTGTTTTTTATAATACAATACTTTTTACATATGTCTCTTTATTACATCTAGTTTAATAAGTTTGACAACAGATCTTTTGTAAACTCCAGTTTGTGTCTTAACATCTACAATTCTTATCCTACCATCTTGAGATGGGTATATATTAATAACTTGACCCATTGGCCAGGTATTTCTAGGCAAGTTTGAATCCATAATTAAAACAATATCTCCTATATCTAGTTTTCCTTGATCTGTGTGCCATTTTCGACTGCATAAAAGGTATTGGCGATAATCTTTCTTCCATTTTTGCCAAAATAAGTCTGCAATTCTTTGAGATGCCTTCCACATATTTATACATCTAAGATCTTTATTATTGGTATCTGAATAAAAGGAATCTCGATAGTTTGGTCCAATTAGAATACTATTTGGAGTTAATGGTTCTGTCTCATTTGAATCCGAAGAAATATAAAGAAGTGGTCTATTGTTTATCATAAATTCTACTTCACATAAAACTGTTCTTAAAACATATTCCTTTGGGTACTTTTCTTTTAGTAAATACACCAAATACTTTTTGACAGATTGAATTAATCGTTCCCATGCTCCTCCCATGTGGGGTGACAGGGGTGGATTGAAAATCCATGTACAATTTTTTGTAGTCATAAACTGAATGAGTTCATCTTCAGGCCAACTAGCTATAATATCTTTTATATTTTTACTCGCTTTCTTAAAATTAGTACCATTGTCCGAATACATCTCAATAGGAAAACCTCGACGACTACCGAATTGGCGAAAAACATTCATAAAGGCATTACAGGATAGATCTTCTGCAATTTCTAAATGTACAGCTCGAGATGCCATGCAAGTAAATATAACCCCATAGCGTTTTACGTGACTTCGGTTAACTAAAATTTCTATCGGACCAAAATAGTCAACTCCGGTTTTTAAAAATGGTCGCTCGGTTGGCAGTACCCTACATGTAGGCAATTGACCTATAAGTGGTATTACAGGCTTGGATTTCTTGTTTTTACAATATTGACAGTCTCGAATTACTTTCTTAATAACACTTCGACATTTAACTATCCAAAATTTTTGACGTAAGTTGGCTAATACAGTTTCTGTTCCAAGGTGACAATTTTTAACATGATAATATCTTACTAGAAGTATAGTAAGCGCATGTCTATTACTTAAAATAATTGGATTCTTGGAATCAAAATTAAAACATTCTTCTGTTATATTATTTAAGCGTCCACGCAGTCGCAAGAGTCCGTCGTCTGTCATAAAAATTGGAAGTGATTTTAAAAAACTTGAATTTTCAATGGGTTTCGATTTCAAAAGGCATTCAATTTCGTTTTTATACGAATCAGTTTGGATTGATTTATAAATAAGATATTCTGCTCGGCTGACCTCATCAGCAGTAAGTTCTGATTGTGCGCTACTAGTATTTATGTTCTTCAGCTTGTTTATGTATTTTAAAAGCCATGCTGTGGTACGTATAAATCGATTCCAATTAGAAAATCTAGATGCATCTGGTAGTATAATAGAATTACTCAAATTTGTAGTAACATGGACATATTCTCTATCTGATCCTGGATCTAGTTTCTGACTTTGTTCATTGAACTTCCCTTTTGGCCATTCTGAAGGTGATTGGTACAGAAAGGATGGACCTTTCAGCCAAGTATCGTTGGTTGCTATATCGAACTTTATAATTTTGGTTGCCTGGTCGGCGGGATTTAATTTTGTGGGAACATGTCTCCAGTCTTCTAAATTCGTTAGTTCTTGAATTTCGCCTAGTCTTTGCGCTACAAATGTCTTAAACCGTTTACTACTGGACTTAAGCCAGTATAGGACTACTTCAGAATCACTCCACATGAAAGTTTTATTGATTTTTATGTTCAATATGTCTTTGACTGCCTTTCCTAGTCTGGCTCCAAGTAATGCTCCTTGTAATTCTAATCTAGGAATTGACATCGGTTTCAAGGGAGAGACTTTAGATTTAGCCATTACTAATGAGCATTCCACCTTATTATCATAACTAAAACGCAAATACGCACACGCTGCATATGCTGATTTCGACGCATCGCAGAAAATATGCAATTGTGTGTCACATAAATCAATTGGTAATTTTGTCACCTGCCGTTTTATTCTGAACTCGGTGATCTTTTCAATATTTGTGCACAAGCTTTTCCATATTTCAAAATTGTCATCCGTTATCAAATCGTCCCATCCAATTCCACTATCCCAAACGGCTTGCAATAGAATTTTATTTCCTATTAAAAGATTTGATAAGAAACCTAGAGGGTCAAATATTGACATAGTGATCTGCAGAACTTCACGTTTCGTTGGGTGTTTTTTGAGATTTAAAATGTCAGAATGGGTTTTTTTAAACTTTAAGTTGAATTGGAAATTGTCTTGTTTGAAATCCCACATAAGTCCAAGAACACGTTCTTGTACAACACCAATTATATCTTTTGTATCTGTTTGAATCTTTTTTGAATTTAGAAGAGTGAGAACTTCATTGGAATTCGAGACCCAGTTACACATGTCAAAGCCTGCTTGTTTGTGTATATACTTAACGTCCTCTATCAATTTAATTGCACTCGTTACGTCAGGTGCTCCTCCCAAATAATCGTCCATGTAATGATTATTTAGGATGTCATTATAAGCTTTAGGATATTGTTCCTTAAAGTCGAATGCATTTCTATTTCTGGTCTGTTGAGCTATGCTGGGACTGCATTTTGCACCGAAAAAAAGTACCTGGATTTCATAGACATCTGGCTTACTATCTCGCATAGCGCCTCGCCAAAGAATTCTTTGAGCATGTCGGTCCTCTTCTCGTATTTTGATTTGTAAAAACATTTCTCGTATATCCCCAACAAAAACTACGTTATGCTCACGAAAGTTCATTAAAACAGTTACGAGTTGGTTATATAGATCGGGACCCGTTAATAAGAAGTCATTCAAACAATACCCATGTGATTTCGATGCAGCATCAAATACTATCCTTAATTTTTCTGGCTTATTGTTATTAATAACTCCGAAATGGGGAAGGTAGTATGTCAATGGTGTCTCTACTGCTATCTCATTGGAGTTTAATTTACGTAAATATCCTTTGGATACGTAAGAGTCTATCATAGATTGGTATTTTTGTCCATATATTGGGTCTTTATCTATTTTTCTTTCTAAATGCATTAATCTGTTGAACGCGTTGCTGTAACTTTCGGGCAGTTTAATTTGTTCTTCTTTCCAAAATAGTCCACATTCAAAATGATCTCCTTTTCTTTTTAAAGTGCTCTCCATGATTTTAATACATTTTTTGTCGTCAATAGAAGTCGGAATGTCTTTTGAATTGCTAAGAGAGTTTTCTAAATTCCAATAGGATTTGACAAGATCATGTAATAAGTTCAAGTCGTCTTTGTTGTTTTCACAATCCCTGATACTGTATATGTGCTCTGTTCGACTAGAGTTAAGATTAACAACACCATGAATGACCCAACCCAAGGATGTCTTACTTGCTACTGGGCCGTCAAATGAATCGTATTTCATCTTTCTTGTAATGATAACTGACCAATTGTCTTGTCCAATTAGTAGTTTTGGATGTGCGTTGTTGTACGAACAGTCGGTGAATGGTTTTAAAAATGTCCATGTTTTGACTAGGTCATTAACACTTATTGACTGAATTGGCAAATCTAATTCAGAAACGGTTTTTACCTTTCTTAGCGTAAATGACTTTGAAGAATTTCCTTTTCCCCTAACGCAGATACTAATTATTTTAGAATCATTTTGCTCGTAAGTCTCGTTATTTGTCCACTTCATTCTCAGTGGTTGTGTAGGACCATCAAACCCAAGTTCGTCTGCCAGATCTTGATCCATAAGTGAAACTGTGGAGGCTTCGTCTAATAAAGCAAATGTATCTATGGACTTGTTTGGACCAATGATAGTAATTGGTAAAACTTTAAGAAGTACTTTGCTATTATTTAAATTAATGTTGCAGTTATTCTCTACTTGCACTTCAGATTTCTCAATAGCTTCAGTGTTTTGATTGTTGACGTTCAATTTTTTTTCTTTGTGTAAGAGTGCATTGTGTAAAAGAGAGCAATTGTTTACATTACATGGTCTTTTTCTATTACAATTTTTCAACATGTGATTTTTGCAAAGACAAGCAATACAAAGACGGTTTTTGGTAACATGTTGCCAACGTTGATTTATATCTAGTCCCTTAAATTTTTGGCATGTTGAAATGTAATGATTAGTTTGTTTACAATAATTACAAAACTTAGATTTTTCTTGTCTATCAATGTTGCTCTGATTTGAGACGAACAATGTTGTCTCCTTTGACTTACTTTGACCAAATCCTAGCATTTGTGCAGCTTTAGTTCTTTTACCCAACCATTTATGTAGTACAACTAACTTTGAGTCATTTTGTTTTGTTTCCTGAAAAAATTGCATAAAGGCTAGTCGTTGTCCTATTGGCAATTTTTCTAGAACTACGTCGAACAGAATTGGATTACGAATATGATCGACTTCTTCAAAACTTGTAAGTATACCAATTAGATTAGTAAGTGTGTCATACAGACTAATAAGTTTCTCAATTTTATCATCTTTAATAGGGGGATGATTCCTGATGTTTTCTATCAAATGTCTAATGATATGCGTAGAATCTCCGAATCTGTCTTTCAATAAGTCAATTATAGCATTTACATTTTGCGGTAATAATAAAAGTGATTGGACACAATCTTTTGCTCTGCCTGTAAGTGCTTTTCTTAATCTACCTATATTTTCATATTCCGAAAAATTACATATTTTTGAGCTGTTAATAAACTCAGAATAAAATATTGGCCAGTCAAGTGGATCTCCAGAGAAAGTAGGCAGATCTTGTGTAATTGTCTGTCGGGCCATAAATGTTTTCATAATGTTTTCATCATGATTGTAATTGCCCTCATCTAACTTAAATTCTAACCCTTGTGGCTGACGGTCAACCCACTCACGTGTACGATATTGTGCTTCGTTGTCTCTTTGATTATCTGTCCCTTTGTCATCATCATTTTCCTGGAGTTCGTCGTCTTCCAACTGCACCATTTGCAGTTTTCTCTGAATTTCAAGCTCTTTTTCCTTGAGATCCAAAGCAGCACGTTGTTTCTGAATTTCATGTTGGGTCTTCACATATTCCATCTCTGCTTCAAGCACCTGTACCTTGGTTGACTTCTTTGATAATTGGGATCCTGATACTGATGAAGCCTTTGTAAATAGAGGAGTTTGCCCATGTGGATATGGCGTTGATGCTTGCACTACGGTTCTTTCCGAATGCTTGTCGATTTGATTTTCATATCCACTGGCTAAATTTGAGTAGTCGATATTGTCATCTGCATTTTCAATTTCATCCTTGTTTGTTTCGTGTCTAATCATCTTTCCACTGCGTAGTTGACTCATGTTTCTAATTTTTATTTTTTTTTTTTTATATATACACAAATTTGTATATAGTGTAAAATTTTCACACATATGGCCGTGGGAATGTGAATGTGCGTCGGTTTCTATTTTTTTTTTTCGTTTTCCTCTTTCAACTTGTAATCAGCATGTACATACATAGATGTGTATGCGTAGGAATGTCAGACCGTTGTCGGTTTGTAGCCGAGTCGAACCGTTGTCTTTTTGTAGCCGAGTCGGGCCGTTGTCTTTTTGTAGCCGAGTCGAACCGTTGTCTTTTTGTAGCCGAGTCGGGCCGTTGTATGTATGTAATAATATGGAAGTATTACCAATGTGCCGTTCAAAAGGCGCTCGAAGGACCATTAATGTTGTTGTACCTGTCAATATACACTTTATAATCCGGCTCGATCGACCATTAATGTTTTTGTACCTGTCAATATACACTTTATAATCCGGCTCGATCGACCAATGATCAATTTCGTTGTGTTTCCGGTAATGCAGACCAATTACACTCGTGTCAAAGTGTAATACCACTTGTTCGCACCCTCACAATGATTGCCGAATTAGTTTAAAATTATAAGTCTTTATTGTCACATAAACGATGTTGTTCGTTTAAGATTTTCATACATACTGAACTTCGCTTCTTAAAGTGTTTACACATGTTTTAACAGAAATATCGTAAAAAATACCTTCTTTACGGCGTTGCCAATCTACTTACATAAATTCGTTAAATTTAAACAAAGTTTTTCAGTTCATTTCAAATAGAATTCACAACAAATTAGTTTTTAAGATAATAATGGAACTCCCTCATTTACTTACTCTGTCATTTTGCTGGCGAAATTGGTGCCCGAAGTTGTGTCATACCAGGACATATCCTGACGTAATATCGCCTCTAAAAAGATTTTACGTATACGGTTGATTTGGTTCAAAGCCACCCGATTCGAAACATCTATGGCAATAATAATGAGTATCAGCATTATCACAGAGCCCACCAGACTGCTAATGCCAAAGGCAATCGAATCATCAATGATAGCCTGTGTGTTCTCATCTTTGCTAGCATCCGTGCTGTAAGGACACACAACACGTTCATTTAAAACTCCTTAAAATTTTAAAATACATTTTGCTACATACAGTCGCTTGCCGCCTCCGAAAAGTGCAAGTATAAAAGTTGGCGAAGAGGTTCCCACGCCAAGTGTGCGATCAATGAGTAAGGATGTGAATTCACCATAGATCAATATAAAGTATGGTATAAAAAACGATGCTATGGTCGCCACAATCATGCTAAATACAAGCAAAAAGCGCTCTCCAACAGTTGAGTAGCGAAACTGATAAAATAAATATATTTTTAAAAAACAATGATATACAGAATTCAAATCAATTACATTTCATAAATTCTAAAGTGCATTAAATTAAAATTTATATTCCTATCATTTCCCCTAAAAATAACATTCACATAACAACCAGACTTTGTATATGACAAAATCAAATCAACATATAATAATATCCCGATTAGAACGCAGTTATCTAGTTTTGATAGACATATTTGTTCATGTGCTGTTCGGTTTTGGATTAATTAAGGAACATCTCTTAAACACACACTAAGAAAACAAAAGTATTTAGGTTTAAAGCATAAATTTGGAGATACTGACAATACGAACAATAAAAAAAGTAATTTAAGACAAACAGAATTAAACTACACAAAATAGAAATCTAACGTTAATTATACTTATAATATTTACATATATTAATTGAATTTCTCCTAAATAAGCATTTTGTTAAAATTTCAACTTTATACATTTTGTTTACAAGGTCAATGCGAAAGCATAATTGCGCTAGCGTTAGGAATATTGGAACTAAATAAAATTTTTTTTCTTCTAAAATTTAAATAATCTACATACGGAATCAAATTGACAACAATTTTGGTTTAAAATGCTCTAGAATTACCATTCAATACTTGATACGAATTGTTCGCGTTGATTATTGCGCTACTCTGATTGATGGAAATGTTTAATAATTGAACAATTTCAGACAGTCAACATTGTACGAATTCTCTAACATATTTGCTAACAATTCAAATTTTAATGCTCTATAGTTTCCACTTGTTATTCGACACGTGCAAATTATATATTTCTATATATAGTATAACTTACCAAATCAAAATAAGTGTACTTTTTATCAGTTTCTGCTGTAACATCTCCTTTGGCGTTCTGCACCTGAAAGTCACCCAAATCTGGAAGTTTCGAGCGCTGCTTTTTTGATTCATTTGGAACTTTTTGTAACGTGGGGGGCATATTGAGATCGTGTTATTGTACTCTTGTCAGGAAAAGTATTACGAATCTAGTAAGCTGTAACAAGTTGATGAATTTAATCTATTAATATCTCACACTTAAATGCCGTTCCGAATCAATTGGTCCACTGTATTTATTACACTCACAAAAAAATTAATTTCAGTTTTGTTGGTTTTTTGTTTGGCATGAAAGTGACAATTAATAAAGGCAAATTGGTATAGTAAAAAACAAAAAACAAAACAATATTTCCCAAGATGAACTCACGAAGCAGTTGCAGCTTGATAAATTGAACTACTGATGATTTTACACTTGTGGCAATTGAAACTGGAAAAGCATCCATAAATTAATAAATTACAACCAATTCGAAAGTGAAATATACGCTGTATATGTTTTCTGACAATCGATCGCAAAAAACAATTCAGCCGTAATCTTTTAAAGTACCCTAGCTCTAGACTGTTGCCAATTTTATTTAGTATAGACATATAGATTAATATATGTATATTTATTTACACACTGTTTCGGTCTGCTAATGATAAGCCACGATCTTATTAATTTTTTTGTCGACTTCGAATAACATTCGATTAATTAATTGTTCACTGATTGTCGGCGTTACGGTTTGGGGTCGTGGTTTTTAAGCGATTTCACAGTCTTGTGGGCAATAATAGGCAGCGTTTGCATCTCGACAGCACGCGATTGAAATTGGTACTGCTAAGACCTGTGACCGGGCGCCTACGACGATACCTCGGTTGTGCCAGAGTATCGGTCGGATCTGCGAGTACTGTCGTTGGGCTGATGCACATACATACGTACATGATAAATGCGACTCGCCTCAAACGTAACAGAATTGACGCCATAACAAACACGATCATAAACAATTTTAAAGAACCGCCAATTAAACCAGACGACAAAAAACAATGAACAATTGAAGAAGAACTTGCTATCTAAGCAAAGAGTGTTTAACCCAAAATAAAAAATAAAAAACACTACAGCATTAACACCATCTGTGAGTATATATGGATATGTATGGATACATGTATCTATGCTTATCGAGCACACGTAGCAGGTACATCCCCCTACCAACCACTCCCGGCGCAAGTGGCTATGCGAACTGGCAGCATGACTGTGCTGAATTCTTGGAGCTTGTTTCCCGTTTTATTTTTTTGTTTCCCTCTAAGTTGCATTACAAAAACATATCACGCACGTAACCTGGGGCAACTAATGGGAATTACCCTGTACGTAGTGCATTCCCTGCATCAATTTCTTTGAAAAAAAGAAAACCAAGGAAATTAGTCATCATCTAATGGCTGAGCCGATGCTGATCTGAGCTGATCTTAGAACTAGAATTAGTTTTTAGAATAAAAATTATACTAAAAGCTATAAAATATTCTAAATATTTTTAAGGTTTTTATTTAATGTAGTAAGACTTTGGAATCAGTATTGAAAATGAGGAATGCTTCTTGATATTGGCGTGGTTTAGAACAATTTTTTTATGAAAAATGAGTTAGAATTAGAAAAATTAAATAACCAAACAAAAGAAAAATCTAAAATCCAAGCACATGTTTTGCTACACCTATTTTTATTAATATGGTTCTAGAGTCTCGATCCATAAAAACTTATTTAAGTGCAAATGCAACAAATGCGATAGGCGACGACGGCAATCAGACGCATATTATATAGCTCTGCAAATACACAGCACACCAGGGTTTGTGTTTTGATTAAATAATTACGATTGAATAATTGACGTGTTTAACGCTTTGTTTTTAACCCGAATCATTAAGAAATATGCCTGATTTTCTATTAATATAAAGAAAAACTTACAAAAGTATTATTAATTTAAAACAATGCAGTAAAAAAACAAAATACTTAAACATTTATTTCACGAAATTCTTAATAAATGATCATTATTTTAAGGCAACTAATAATTTCACAATATTGTGCAATTCAATAGATAAACAAACCATTGCGTGGCGAAATTTTGTAGGCAAGTGTAGGAAACATTTGGCACTTATCTGTTGTAAGTACTGTGCATTTATAAGGGTATACTATAATTTACAACCGTTATAAAAACAAAAACAATAACACAACCATCCCGATTAGGCTTTCAAACACAAATTACGTAGATTCGAGCAAATATTGAAAGGAGTTTATTTGAATGACAGGCTCTCAGCGCTAGAATGGCTAATACCGCATCGTATAGATTGGCGACACTTACCAACGGGCACTTGATAGTAAATATGTAGTACTCGTACCGAATGATGAAATTAATTTTTTTGTTTATTTGTTTAACTAGTCGCAAGCAATGACACTGGCCGCTGAGACAGTGGCTATTGAACTGAGCTCTAATTGAGTAAAAGCCCCGATATTTATACTTGAACAAAGGCTCACAGCTACCTGGGAACCACTCTCCGCTCTCGCATTTGATACCTGACTTAACTCAAAACGACCTGCCATGCAATTCGATATCGATAACTTGGTCAGGTCAATATATAGTCTATGCACATGGGTAAGCAAGTCTCTCTACTAATACATTGTAACTGTATGGGTGTATACGGTATCTCTGGGCACATCCCTTGCTAAACTTGTTTTTAGTGATCGCCACACGACACTACACTGATAGAAATAATCAAGTATTCCGTACCTCAAAACTAACAACTCGAACTAAAATTCTAACCAAGGACGATATAACCAAAATCGAGAATGTCTTCATGATTCACGAACGATTCTTTAAGTTTGTTTGTCCTTGACTTAAGTACACTTTGGTTCTTGATCCACTAGTTAAGTTCAAGTGAACTAAAAAACTTTGTTTCATAAAAATTTGGAATTGAGAATTTTGATTTTTTATTGTCAACATATTTAACTAAACCCAAGTTTGACAATATTTTAACTCCCGTAAATCTAACATGACATAGAAATAAAATAGGAATAATTAAAGATGACCATAACAAAGTTTTCAGTTTTAACTTCTCGTTAATTCTGCTTGTGCCTTAGCAGTTCATATCGTTCCAAACAGTAAATATTAATGTAAAATCGAACATGATTTGCCACAGCTTGTTTTGCATTTGTAAACTTATTAACTTATTTGGAAAATAAAAATAAATTATAATAATATCCAAAAATCGAATCAAGAACTTTCGCACTTGACTTGAGTGTTTCTTTAGTTGTACTCGACTTAACTTATATTAACTTAAAGAATCTTTGAACCAGATGTAAGTACTTCCTTAGTTCAGTACTCGTTTCAAGTATTCCGTATCTATTTCTATCTGCAAATTACGTCAGGTAATTTCATGTTGGAAAAATATCTGTATTAAAGATTTTATGATAAGCAAGCTATATCCTCTTGTCTCCGCGGAGACCTCAACCCCAGTACTAAAACGATCAATCCTTTTTTCCTTATCTTTTTACTAACCCTACGATGTTTTGATTGGGTTTTTCCAATACACGCAACAAATGTTGAACCACTAATTTTCTTCTTGAATTTCCCAGAGCTTTAACCTTAACTGTTTACATTTTTTACCTATTTTTCTTAACAACTTCATTAGTTATTACAAAATGCAGAGCTCTCGACTTCTTCATACATTTTAACATATTTGTAAAAGATTTTTTTCCGCTAAGAAATAACATAAACATGATAATGAAACTATGTTGACATTTTTGTTTAGCCTTCAGCCATATAAACGTGACTTTTAAGACGGCTAGTTTGGTTTGTTTGCTACGATTTAGATGACATTATTATGTCACAATTTTGAATAGGTACGTGTGAGATTTGGTGATTGAGATAAGATACCATTGAAGGGGGAGTTTTAAGATGCCCCAGTTCTAAAGACGCTATGCAACACTTTGTGTCATTTTATGAACTTGGCACAAATCTTTGTCAGTAAGTTTAGAAGAAACCGAATGGCAACAATTACTAAGATGGAATATCTCTGTACAAGCCCCTAACGATAGTAGGTTAGTAAAGCTTAGCCAACTCGAGGCTGAGCTCGCATTTTATTATGTTTATGAGGCTAAAATAGGAAGTACATACTTATTTTTTCAAATATCTGACGTGCTTATAATAATAAAAAAAACGATAAATTTTCCAATTAAAGATAAAATACGTTTTATTAGATAATATACAAAAGAATTATTTCCATAAATAATTAGGTACAATTGTAAACAAATTTCATTTTTTGAGGTAGCTGCTAAGGAATATAATATATTGAATATAATGTTTATAGGTGATCCAAGCTAGCATCGTTGTTGCCGAAACTTTGACTGTTATATCAATGGGTTTTTATTAAACAATTATAATAAAGTGTGCTGGAGTAAAATGTGGAGAAAACTGTATTTGGCATAAGTAAATGTTTCAAGTTTATAGAAAGTCACTTGTCCAAAACTTTAGCAGATCTAAAAACTTGTGTAGCACATGGTAGCTGTAAAATAATTAGTTTAGGAAGATACAGTGAGTTGAGTTCTGTTGAAAAACTTAAATTTAAGATGAAATTGTTATTGCTTGCGTGTGTATAATGGAAACCGGAAGAGTTTTCGACAATAAGAATAAAACTTACTGTCTTCGGGAAAGAGGAGCTTATGTTCCAATTATTGAGTCTCTGAGATCGACGCGTAAGGATGGGCAGACGGATTGACATACGGACATGGTCAAATCGATGAAGAATATAAAAGTAGTGATACCTTTCGTCTTGATTTTACTTATTTCATGAGTTCCGGCTACAGAAAAATAAAGTTAACGAAGAAGAATTTTCAACAACAAAGCTAATAATTTTAACGCTCTTTAGATCGATTTTAAAAGCTATAAATAGTTTTTTATCAATTGCTTATCACCATTTTGGTAAGTTTTTTTTCATGAAGCGGGACAAGATATTGCGTTTAGACAGACGAAGAGACGGACGGACAGATACGGAATATACTCGTACCCTTTATGGTATCGAGTATAAAAACTTAGTAACATTAAATCGAATTTAATAGCTCAAATTAATGGCCTGCTGGCGATGATAGAAATCGCTGCGCACAAGGACTTCATAGCTGCTGAGGCGCACTTCCTGACCCCCATATGGAATTTGCAGGCTGCGATGTGACAGCTGAATCTTGCCGGGTGTCAGACTGCCATTATAGTGTCCGCGTCCAACAAACAACGGTTCTCCATTACTTGCACGTCCTGCTTCGACGGCACCTGCAGCGATGCTGCCCTCGTGTCCCGGCACCCAGTGATACTTGGACTGTCCGATGAGCACCTCGTAGCGTGACTCGACAATCTCGCGTCCGGCATGGGCGATGTAGGCACAACCACGACTAGGAGCGGCCTTTCCCGGTATATGGAATCCATTATAGTAGGCGCGGCAGACAAGGAGTGGTGTCATGTCGCTGTCGTGACCACCGAAGACGGCATCGGGAGGGGTGAATCCTGGACTAGCATTCATCCACAGATCATAGCCAGTGCCATGGGTAGTTGGTCCAGGGAAGGTGGGTGCACACACGGCTGGTGTGTAGGAGGAGCAACTGGCTGCATAGGGATCCAGTGGTGGCTTATAAGTCTCCGCCAAAGTGAATCCCGAGGCAGATAGTGGCACTACCTCAGCTGGCGTAAAGGAACTCGTGGGAGCTGGCGTATAGACGGGCGGTGGAAAATGGGGCTTCATCGGAATGCTCACGGGAACAGCTAGAGGTGGTTTGTAAGTGGGCAAGATCGTTGGCTCTGGCTGTGGTTGAAACGGATTTAAGCTTGGCATCGGCATGGGCGTAGGCATGGGAGTATACTGTGGCGGTCTATCGTGCAGTGGAAAAGGCACTGCATCAAAGTCCGGAGGATAAGGATACGGTTTACGGGCAGTTGCCGGCAGTGGTGGAGGTGGTGGCGATGGTGTTAGTGGGCACTTCTCTGCCAGTTCCAACTGCTCCGGCGGTGGTGGTGGCAGTTGCCAACCAAGCACCGTACGTCGCTCCTCCACGAGAATCTCGTACGAGTCCAGACGACGCTCGGCCCCGCGATACGCGATGAAAAGAGCCCGATGCACCGACGATATTTTTCCAATAATCAAATGTCCCTCGTAGTGACCACGACCAATGTACACTGGCTGATCCAGCGAAGTGCGTCCACAGAGCACTGCGTTCTCGGGTATCACATGTTCGTAGCACTTGACCCAGGCTAGATTATCGCCGCACAGTATCTCGAATATGTCCTTGGGCAAAGCCTCGCCACGTTGCGATATGTAGCCGATCTGCTTGGTGGGCATCACCTTGCAGACAAGCATGTCACCCTCATGCTGCGCCCGACCCACATAGATCATGGCACCATCCTCATCATTGCCGCCAACAACGGCATTCGGTGGTAGTGATGCATACGCCGAGGACTGCACCCATTTATAGGCTGTAAAAGAAATACATATTATTTCAAACTGAGGAAACTGATCGCAAAAAAAAACAAACATCTTATCTTTACAAAAAAATTAATTTATACTTTTAGACTTTAATCCGCATAATAATATCATGCCGTAGATAGGGTGCTATATATTTTGCTCTTTATAAAAAAACAAAAAAAACGTATAAAGCCAGTATATATAGCATGATACATATGCTTATGAATAATGAGCTCGTCATCGAAATTAATCAAATAGACTGTTTGAATCAACTGGTGTTGCTTATAATTGAGATGTCTTTGCCAATCAAATTAATCCACTTGCGACTAGTTGATAAATTAGCCCAGATATCAATACTGTAATCCACACATACTGACGCAATTCAAGACAACTTGCCTTGGAATAATTACACAGCCACAGCCAAAAATGTCATGTCATGTTTGATGGAAAATGTCATTAATTTCTTTTGCATTTGAATCGTATTAAGAAGGTTAAGACCTATAAGAAGTGACTAAATGTTAACTCCACTAAACATTATATAAGAACCTGCCATTTGTCCTTCAATACTCAAGATAAGGCACGCCCAAGACTTGCAAGCTTGTAGCCCATCCTTTCATGTATCACATATCTATTGAATGTTTAATCGAAAGCATTGCCGCTTTGAATATATTCAAATGGACTAGGTAAATCTATATTTATTTAAAAGAAAGTCGTCTCAGTTGAACAGTTTATAACACAAGAACGGCTAAACTGATTTGGCTGAAAATTGGGGGTGAGGTAGCTTAAACCAGGCTACAATTAACAAAGATATTGATAGATAAGAATAAAATATGGCGATTGTCAAGTAAGTGAAAAAAAATGTGGCAGTAGGCTATTCGAAAAATATTTCGAGAAAGCAAAGTGTAGATAAAACATAAACATTCAGTCAAGCCACTTCATTGTGAGTGGAACAAAAATAAATTCCTAAAATTTACACAAAAAGTTTTTTTTACAAACAATAGTTAAATTGACGAAAGAAGTTTTTTTTTCACAAACAACATTTAAATAAATCGGTGCATTTTTAAAATCATGCCAAGAAAAGATTGCTACAAAATTATTTTGCAATGGTAATAAGTACAAAATAATTACAAACAACAGAACATTTAATTTAAATACATTTGATTACTTTTTAGTTTTACAGGCTATATTTTCTCCATACTCATACGGTCTGGGACTTGGGCTAGTGCTCAGACTTGTGCTTGGGCTGCTGCTTGACCTTCCTTAACCGATTTAGCCGATGTCCTACGACGTATCCTATAATATTGCGCAGGCTCTGTACGGTCCGAAACTTGGAATTGCGATTTTGATGCATTTGCCCACACACTCCACACCAGCTCCTAGTTTTGTACCCTTGATCAGATCGAAAGTGGCACTGCGTACTCTCAATGACCTCTCATGATTCACCGTAACACTCGATTTTTGGACTAATATCGGCTGTAGCTCATCCAGTTGTGAAGTTTGTGTAGACACGTTGACGGATAATGTGTCTTTTGGAGAACCACATAGCTTCACCTCTTTCTCGTTTCCAACGTATACCAATTTCATCGATGGGGTAGGGGTTGACGCTGCTGTCGAATACACCTCGTCATCGTCACTTGATTCGGAATCAATCTCAAGTTGTGGCATTTATCTACTGCGTTCGCTGGCCATTGTTTAAAAACAAATATATTTTAATGTACACAAATTTTTCTTTATTAAATGATCGATTTTGATTTTATGGATTTGTCTACTTTCTGTCCCGGCCAAAGGATGAAGGGTGTTGTTCTCATAGCCAATCTTGACCATTCAGAAAAACCCGAAAATAAAATAAAATTTTACGAAAAAGTGTGCATGCCATGTTCAATTTAACGTTAAGTAATAAAAAATAAAAAAATAAAAATTCCATCCAATACCACCATAGTAAATTCTAACCATCTTGAGAATAAATGACTTCAGAATGAGATAATTGGAACATTGAATTTTTAAACTCTGGGCCGGGCTTACCACTAAAACTGTGCAATGGAACGCGTTTGGTGGTAAGGAAATTGATGAACAATGTGATTTACGCGACGATACTCAATGGAAAATTCAAAGGTGAGTAAGTTCTCATTCCAAAGATCCCGATGATCCCAACCATCTGCGTTGATTGTATCACAAGTTTCTTCCCTAAAGAGTGGAACCCATGCACTAAAATACCAAAAACCAATCAAAAAAATCATTAAAATACATTACATTAAATATCCAAATAAAAAGATGACTTTGATAAAAGCAAAAGTCTGCTCTCAAGCAGAACAAAGTTCGCTGAGTTTGCTAGTTAAATAATGATTTAAATGTTTAGATGATATATCAGGTACACCAGTACAAAAGTGAATAAATTTTCTTTCTGTTGGTTTCTATGAAAGCTTTATGCTGTAGTCATACAACTGTTATCAAATTTATCTAATTTCAAATTAGTAATTTGCATAAAATGGACTAAAATATTATAAAAAAAAAAAAACGTTCGTTCCGTTTTCTTGAGCAACAATAAAGTTTTCCATACTTAGACTTATTTCCGATCTAGTATTGACAGCTATATTGTATGTATATACATACGTTCGATTAAGATCAAACTTTGCATTAAAGAGTCTATTCGCGAAAACTGTGGGCGGTTAAATACGGGAACTGGGGTCGGTGTTAAGAAGTACCACGAATTAATTCCACATAAGTTCGAATTACCAAACTGAATTATTTAATTCTCAAATCACTTAAAAAATTCGAAATATACAAAAAATTAAAGCTTAACTTGAATTATAATGGATATTCTCGCAAACAATCTTTATAAGTAAACTTCGAAAAAAAAAAGATATATCCAAATGAGCTTTAGGTAAGAAGATTAATAGAACCACTTTATAAGTTTTTCATAAGAAGTCGCACCCTTTATTGTAAATCGTTTGAGTTTGACGTTAACAGCGGTACGACTATGAAGTCTTTAAAAATTTTTAAATAGATATAAAAAATAGATGTGCAGGAAGTAATAATAGAATGTCTATTGGCGACAAAGCACTTCGTAGGAATCAACGCGAATCTCACGGCCTCCATAGGGAATATAGAGGCAGCGTTGGCGGGAAGAGATCAGACCAGGCGTCAAACTGCCCTGGTAGTGCCCACGGCCATAGTAGATTGGTTCGCCGTTGCGTGCGCGCCCTGTGCTGATTGCGTTTGGTGGAATACCGTGTGGTGGTGGCCTAACCCAGACATAACCATAGCCAGTCAACACTTCGTAGCTGTGCTTCTGGAACTCGTAGCCACCAAAGCAAACGTAGGCTGTACCCTTGCTGGGCACTACCTTGGCGGGTAGCATCTCTCCCTCGTGCATGGCACGTCCGGCATAGATGGGTGTACGGTCCGAATCGTGTCCGGCAATAACTGCGCCGGGTGGCGTAAAGCTGGGCGAGGCTGGCACCCATACATCTTGCTGCTGATGGATGAGCACCTCGTAGGTGTTGATGCGCACCTCCTGACCACCAAAAGGTATGTAGAGGCAACCGTGCGACTGATGTACCTTGCCGACGCACAGCGAATTAGAGTAGTGTCCACGACCAACATACAGGGGCTCACCGGTGCGGGTGTTGCCGCTGCGTACCGCATTCGGTGGTGCACCACCACTGCAGCTGCTGATCCAGGCAAAACCCTGGCCGACTAGCACCTCGTAGTGGCTCTTTTGGTGCTCGGTACCGCCATAGCAAACATATGCACAACCTTTGCTAGGTATGACCTTGGCGGGCAGGTTCTCACCCTCGTGGAACGAGCGACCCACATATATCGGCGAGCCATCGGCATCGTGACCCCCAACGACCGAATACGGAGGCAGTGCGGCATATGGCGTCGAGTGCACCCAAGTGTGTTCTGCAACGAGAGGAGCGGAGTACAGCGGTTAAGAGTATTTGCCGATAAGCAATGTTCAAGCGCGATAAGATAGCATTGGTAAAAGTAACGCGTTGCAAAAAATGAGTCGAATTCGACTTAAATTTTATGCGAATTCAATTCGATTCATTTGGATTTTTAGATAGAAAAAAAAGGTTTCATATGCACTCGACCTACCAATGCTCACAACTGCTCCTGGCTGCGCTGCACCTAAAAAAAAGTGCCAGAAAAAAACACAACAATCAACACTATTCCAACTAGCGATCAGTTCGCTGAGGATCGCTCAGGATACTCGGTATTAGTATGGAAACTAAACTATTCTATGTTAGGTCCTTTTTTTAGATGCTTTTAACGTTTATCACATATTATTCCAGCCTTATACATAAATAAATGTTCATATATGTATGTGAGATATATATAAAAAACGTACCCATGATTCACTTTTGTGTTGATAAGGGTTCAATTTGTTTTTATCTCTTTGGACAGTATATAATTATACTGGTTCGTGTAACGTCTATAACACTTGAATAACGCGTCAACCTTCAAGTTCAGTGTTTGATTTTTTACTAAACGCTGCAGCGACTATTGAAAAGGTTCTTAAAACAACGCACGAGTTTCGATTTGTCAGCTACTTCGGTTTTTCAGTGGTTCGGCTGTTGTGCTTTGGGTTTTATCGATGAGCTTTTCCTCGTATGGATGTTCGTGTCAGTATTGACGGGTGGACAGCTTATCGGTTATGTTTGGACTTAAGTTTATCGCTTCCAATGCAATGTCTCACGGCAGAAAGCTTTTTTTCCAGTGCCAATGAGTCATTAAATGACAAAGCGGGGGAATTTTCTGAATAAATCAGTTCTGGGGTTTGCAACAGGTTCGCTACACATTTTTAAATGTTCAGTTATCTTAACCGACTGGCCACCTGCCGGTTCATTAGTCAATATCAAATTTTTGCCAAGTTTTATAGGGAAACAGTTTATGTGTGAAACAGTGTTTCCGATCGTGGCATGTTATGCCAGTTCAGCTACAATCGAACGGCTTTTTCTACCTCAGGCAACATATTAAATTAAAAAAAATTAAATTATTAATATACAGATTTATTTAAAGTTTCAATATATTATACTTAGATTTCAATCATTTGAAGGTTGAGTAATTTTGATAAAAAAAAACGTACAGAAACTATTTATAGATTTGATTTAACGCAGAACTCATACCCGCATAGTTTTTTCCAAATCGAATTCTAGCTGTAAGACAAACAAAAATGTTTTGCGTGTTGTTATGTGCTCCAAAAAAATGTTTCGTACTTCATGAGAATTATGAATAATCAATTGGGTATACATTAAGTTTATAGGCCCTAAACATTTATGTAATTCCAAGAAGTAGTTTTAGTGTACCGATAAGATATTGATTGATTGATGTTTCCAAATTGCACAAAAGTTGTTTTCGTGTTCAACAAACTTTAGTCACCTTTTAATTTATTGCTAAATTAAGTTATAATAAGTAGCCAGGTGAATTTTTCGAATATTTTCCAATATTATATTACAAAGTAAAATCTAATAAACATAAATTTGTTGATTGTATTTTAAGTAGAGCAATATTTCGCATTTAATTATAAAGTAGACACTCACAAATACAATTTTCCAGCAATTCGAATAAGTTTAGAATTTAAAACTCGAATTTCAAAACGTAAATCTTTTTTCCTTTTTTTTGAGCACGAAAACTCTCAAATTTCGATTTATAAAGGGGGAGTCCCCGTTTTATTTATGCTATTCGTTCTTTGTTGTTGTTGTGTCGCATTTGTATTCAGTTTTGGCTCATTTCTATGCGAAATTTGATACAGTTGACCGTATTTTGGCAATGTTTGTTTAAAAGTGAAATTATGTCCCGGAAAATGTTAAATAAACATTAGAAAAAATACTTTACAGTTGGAAACCAAATTTAAAATCTTAGAAAAGCTTGCTGAAGGCGTACATGGGAGCTGACTATATTTCAAGTAAACTTTAGTTCTAAAGCTCTTTAATGAAAAATAAATCGTTGTTTTTATTAATTTTTTGAAAAATAAATTTAATGATATTTGCGATATTTGTTGAGTAATTTGCTATTCGTAAATTGCGTAAGTGATTTTTATTTATTTATTTATATCATAAATATTGATAAACAAAAAAGGTTGGCATGATAAAACTAATAAACAAATAGCCAGAACCAAAAACCTTTTTATTTCGCAAATCTCACAAGACAAAACCAAAACAAAACCTCTTAAATTAATCTAAAAAAAAAATGGAAATTATATTTCGTTGCGTATCCTTTATTTTTGCTTACACACACACATCTCCTAGACATAGAGGATATTAAATTATGAATGATGTTCGGCGAGATTGCTCGCCAGGCTTTTTAACGGCTTCTAATGGATCTTTCTTTGTTTCGGCTTTTTTGGCAATAGCCCGGGCCGGCCGTGCCGGGCCTAAAATATTTTCTTCGGGCCCGGGCCGGGCCTCTGGTTTGAGGCCCATGCCCATCTCTACTCCGAATCTTTGACCACTTTTTCTTTATTTTTTCTATCGCTATAATATTGGATCCTCCCTAATCATACTAAGTTACTTAAAATTATCAAATTTTTCACTAATGTTATGATTCGGCCCGATTCCTTGACCAGAGAAGCAACCATAGACAACGGTAGAGGCCGGTATGTTCAGTCCATTAAGTTCGAAGATAAAATCTATTTATTTTATTTAAATTTAAGATCGTTTGATTTGCTCTCAAAAAAAAATATCACCTTTCAAACACACAGCTTGGCAACTCTAAATCTGCAGCTAATCTCTTAACCCGCATTCTAAATACATAATTATGTTTGCTGATAATACGATTTTTGTTTATTCATGAAATTTATTTAAAGTAGGCATTGTTTCTGCTGTTCAAATGAAACTTCTCTCACAGAACCAAAACCGAAACAGCTGTGGCTTTCATTACCGACTCGATGTTGCGGGAGTCAGACCGAAATACTCATGTTTATTGTGCGGTTTTTAAAGCTCTGCAGCTAGTCGAAAGCGTAAAAGCAACGGCACTTTCCAAATTGTTCATTTAATTCAAAGTGCAGTCGATTGCAAGTTAACTCCCGGATAAAGAGCTCAAAATGAATTCAGGTGAGTGTTAGCTGTACAATTTTTATGGATCTACTTGAAACAAAAGTCTTCAGCTATAAATGTTTTTTAAATTCTTAGAACACATCAAGGTTCCATTATAAAATTCTGGTATATGACATGTTCTTGTTAATTCGTGAGGCTATTGATTAGTTGTATTTGGAAGCTTTTTGATAAGATTTAACCATGCAATCGCTCAAAGATAAGCAAAGAAAACGTTAAGTAAAGCACACATAAAGATAAAAGCTTATTGTTTATTGATTTTTTTGTGTTAAGACTTGCTAAGTTTAAAGTTTATACAAAGCACACATAGACTTTTGATCGCATGCCGCGTAAGTGAATTTAGAGTTTAACGCTTTGCTGTTGATGACGAAGTGCCAGTTAACTTCACCAAAAAATTCAGAGAGTTCAGCGAAACAGTTGCTCACAAGTACAAATTGTTTACTTGGAAAAAAAAAAACGAAAACAAAAACAATTTTAGGCTCTGATACGATATCTTATCGTTGCCGGCTAACAACAAAAAACAGTCAACGATATTCTTTTGTCCGATAAGCGAGCTTTATAAAAAAACAAGTGCCAACGTTTCGTCCAGTCAGTCTATATACTTACTACGGACAGAACGTTACGCGTTTTACTATATCCATCCGTCATTTAGCCGCAAACACCTCAACAAACACAAAATGGGTAAGCAATGGATTAACCAAAAAGCTATAACAGCTTTTCAAAGGTGTGAATCAAAAGAGGAAAAATTATTTTTAAAAAAGAAACTAAGTTCAAATGATATTAAACGTTTCAAGTGCACAAAGCTTAGAAAATTGAACTGTCTTCAAGAAAAACTAAAAAAAAGAAGTACAATTCGATATTACGCTTTAAGCTCATATATTAACCAAGACGACAGTTACAATCCCTGAGAATTATAGCCAACTTATAAGCTTTCACGGCGGTCGAGATAACGAACTACTTGGCGTGAATAATGTCACCAGTTCAAACTTGTACTTGATAACACACACACACGAAACACCTGCTTTTCTCTATCTAACAGATTGCGTGCCCTATCTTAGATTTCATAAATGTATGTGGCACATATGGAACACTTTTTCGCAGGAAACAAGTGTCATAAGGAGAAATCTTATGCGCTGTGATCCGAAGGAAAAGTTTTATATTGAGTACTTCACTATTGTATTGGCACAATCGATTGAGCGCGCGTTACTCACCTCACCTATTATTCACCACACACAGCAATGGCAATCCTCTGCTGGCTTTTTGCTCAGCATTGAGTCACAAGTATATTTATACTTTCATTATTACAGAGTGAGAGTATTTTATAACATTCAAGAAAGTTAAAGCTGACATTGCACAATTCTGCAATCTCATCTCTCATTCTCAATTCTCTCTCTCTCTCATATGTCACTCAAGGCAAAGATCTGCTCTGTATCTGAGTGCAATTACGCTTAATAAGTGAACAAACTGAGTTTTTCTTGGCTTACTTAATAATTTCGCTTTTACAGATCACACCTGGATTCCACGCAATGTTTACGATGCGATGCCACCATTCGCAATCGCCGCTGGCCACGATGCGGACAATGATCCCATTTATGTGGGTCGCGCATATCACAACGGAGACATGCTGCCCGCCAAGGTGATTCCAAACAAGCAGCAGGCCTATGTTGCCTGGGGTGGCGAGGAGATCAACAAGCATGACTTTGAGATCCTAACGGGTCACCACTACTGCTGGATCCCGGCCAGCAATGGTGATGTGCCATCACATGCCCTGCGCGTGGGTCAGACCTCCGATGGTGAGCCTTTGTTTGTGGGTCGTGGCTACTACGCCGGCAGTCTGACACCCGGCAAGGTCCATCCTTCTCATCGCTGCCTCTACATACCGTTTGGGGGTGCCGAACATAAGCTGGAGTCATACGAGGTGCTGGTGCAGCCAGAGACCTGGGTCAATAGCTCCGGCAGCAACATTGTTCCCGGCACCATCTTGGCCGGACACGATGCCGATGGCGATCCAATCTATGTGGGCCGCGCCTACCACGAGGGTGATCTGCTGCCGGCCAAGGTGATACCCAGCAAGGGTTGCGCCTATGTGCCCTACGGTGGAGGGGAGCATGTCAAGTACGACTTTGAGCTGCTCGCCGGCTACGGCTATGGTTGGGTGCCCGACTCCTATGGCAATGTGCCTCAAGGCGCCGTCATCTGCGGCCGTACCAATGATGGTGAACCCTTGTACATTGGTCGTGGTCACTACAATGGTAGCTTCACTCCCGGCAAGATCCATCAGTCTCATCGCTGCCTGTACATCCCTTTCGGTGGCCAGGAGGTGCGCCTAGATAGCTACGAGGTGCTCGTCCGCTCTTAGACTGGTTTTCCAATTTTACCATTAACTTTCTAAAATATTACTTGCCTGCCAATTAAATTATTTGTACTTCATCGGTCAACAATACAAAAACTAAAATAAACTATTAAAACCCTCTCTTAATTATGAAATTAAATAACAAACTTATGAATTGTATCTTAAGATAACCTTTAATATGTTGAGTTATGTTTTAAAAAGAAAATATTTTTATTTATGTTGTTTTTCAGGAGTGTTTTAATACTTTTAAACTACAACTACAAACTTTAGTTTTTTTAAATAATTACAGTCGAAAATTTCGAATTCATTTCTAGAAAAGTTCATCTTTCTATAGTTTACTTAGGTTATTTAATAATAAATTGTACAAAATGCTTACCCAAAAGTATGCATTAGAATTTAGCTGAAAATCATTGCAGGGTATGTCTACAGCAAACTCTTAATACATATCTCACACCAAGCATCTTTATCCGCATATGTACATACAAAACTCTACAACGATAAAGCTTATTCCCAAAGCATATAAATCGTGTACATATATGTTACTGTATATAGCCCGTATTTAGTATGTTTTTATTATATTTGTTACCCCACATGGCAAGACTTTCACTACCGCGTGTGTTTACGTGCGCATTTGAGAGCTTTTTGTAAAGCTTTCGTGCGCTTCTCTACACTAGTGTAGAATTGTAGAGTTGCCATGTCTCACATTAAATACGAACTCTACGAGCAGTGCTGCCGGCAACGCATTGGTCGTGCTATGTGCTTCGTTTTTCGATTGGTGCACAGCATTAAGTGCGTCATTTTCGATTGGTGGTTGCTTGCCGCTGCAACACTCTTGAGGCGTGTTTAATGGCTCAGACTTGAAATGGATTGGTACAGCACCGCGTACAGTAATTTAAAAATATTTATTTAATATTTCGTTCGAAGGTTTTGTTGTTGTTTTATTTATGTTGTGAATGAATTTGGTTCGGTATGAAAGTTGTAACAACTTTCATAACAGGTTTTTTTTTCAAGGGAATGATGCGCATTTTCATTGTTGCAAATGCCGTCGCTTTAACATCAACCGTTGAATGTGTGAAAAAGCATCAAGTCTTTTGTGAGAATTTTGTTTTCTTTTCGTTTGTGCTGTGGAACACTTTTATGTTTAGTTCGGGATCTTATTATTTCATGTTATGCTTTTCTCATCCTAGATTTTAGATAACAACGAAGCGTGTTTGAGCTTCTTGCTGACAATATGTAGAGAACATGTTTTTAGAAATCCAATCTTCACAGCGTAATGAACCTTTTAAGAGATTATGATTATGTCTCAATATGGGTGCTCTTTTGTCTAATATCATTTATCATCAGATTAGAGTCGAACTACTCCGATATGAACTTTTGTGCAACAAAGTTTTTTCTATAACCAATTCATGTTTAAATTATATTTGATTGATGATTCAAAATATCATTCATTATTACGAATTTTCTTAATAAACTTTTTCGAATTAAAGATCTTGACTTGTACTATATATTTTCATCGCCTCTCGAATAAACCAAGTTTTGCACAAGAAAGTATAATCAAGCTTTCTAAAAAATAGATTATGAGAATATCATTTTAAGATTTTAACAGTTAATGCGTTACTGGAGCAGAAATCGATATCTTTTTATTTCAGCTGTATTAACTCGGCAAAAAAAAAAGTTTAACGAACTTACTATTAGATTATTGTCAGTGTAGAATGATTTTGCGCCGGATCGTTTATTGAATTTGGGTTGCCTCGCATACTGAAGGGCTCTTAAATCGATAACATCTTGCCATTTATTAAAAAAAATATTAATGCTTGAGTGACCAAATAACTGATTTTATTTTTTAGAATTCCTTTTGGAATTTACCCACCAATTGCTATTTTGCACTTGTTTTAAACAAAAATTCGACTGAATTTGGAATATATATATATATATTATCCCCGACTATATCGCTTTGCTTTTGATATAGGTTTCTAGAAGCATGTTAAAGAGAATAAATTTTTTTTGAAAATAACACATTTTTAAGTAATTGAATAATTGTAAGTAGATAAAATTAAGAAATTTACTAGAAGTGAACATGCATCTTAAATTCAATAAAATTGTAGATGACAGGAAAATGTTTTATCTATAAAAAAAAAAAAACAAACTACATTTCTGGGGTCTCTTTAAGCTTTAACCATGGGGTCCCAAAATATTAATAAATATTGTTAAAAAAAATTTAATAAAGATTAAAACCCCTGTTTAAATTTTTCCTGTCAATATAAATTCTTGCAATTTAATTTGCTTTTAGAACAATATATTTACAGACGGAGCCTTTTCCGTTCCATTGCCCATTCCTCTTTGCCAGCACGCATGCTTCGAATGGAATCTTCGCTTCTACTTATCAGTCTGAACATCCATTTAGCTAAAATGTATTAAAAAGTAACTCAGATGCTATCAGAGGCCATCCCATCCCAGTTCATCCATTCTATTCAAGCTTCCCAGACAAGCAACACCGAACACAGAAAACACAGACACTGAAACGCCGAGCGCGCTATCCCTCAAATAACTTGCGAGAAATGCTCGAAATTCTTGCCCAGAGCAACGGTAACAGACAGCAACAGCAGCAGCATCAACAGCAACAGCAACAACAACAGCCACAGAATATCAGTTTCTTCTACAGAAGCAAAAGCAGCAAAAGAATGAAACGAATGACAAAATTTTGCCTGTGGGGCTGTCGGTGTTTCGCTAGACACACACACACGCACTCAGCCGAAGCGAAAAACGTGAAGAAGGAAGTGCGTTTAACGTAGGTAGCAAAGACAGCGGGCGAATATGAAGGCAGCAAAACAAGAAAAAACATATAACGAAGGAATGGGATGAAGGAAGGGCGCGGAAATATTTAACAAACAGCGACTGCTAGTTACATACATACATACATTCATATATACGTGCTGCGAATGAATGGATGGATGCTATCTACAAAGGCAGCCCTATATACCTACCAAGCTAGTACATAAAAACATATACGTATATGTGGATGTGGTTGTATGTACGCTTGCAGTTACAATTAGTGGCGACAAGATACGAAAAGAAATGGAACAATAAGCGCACACGATTCGGCTTTGAGTGCCCTTCTGTGTGTGTGTGCGAGAAGAGAATGAGTGAGTGGGCGATTGTGTGCGAGTGTGGAGTGGGTACATTGTGGTGGGTTTGTTGTTACCTTGCTAACGGCGATTGCCCAAAGTATGAGTTGCATGGACAAAGTTAAGCCCTGGCTTAGGGATGAAGTAGAGTGGGTACAGCAGGGCTGTGCTCTCAGGGTTTAATATTGAAACGTGTCTCATCAGATGCTTCAACTGCAACTGCGATAACCTAAAACAACACACACACACACATACATACACAGTTTAAGTTCTGTGATTGTGTGTGTGTGTGCCAGTTCGCGCGCGAACGTTGTGAAATGGAAATAAAAAAAATACATAAATGCAAGTTGTAAAACGAAGCCACAGCGCAAAGCGAAAAATGAGAAATTTGTATATAAAAATGGAAATGCGACAACAACAAGAAAAGAGTCGACGGATAGCGGAAAGAGCATTGATTAACCCTCATTCGAAGCGGGCAGCAAAGGCACAGGCACAGGCAGCGACTATGGGCGTGAAATACACATACTTACATACATACATAATACCGAAAACTCTGCTCGAGCTGTACGTACATAAAAGTACATACACATCCTTAGGTACTTTAAATATGTACGGATGTTTGTAGGGTATACCTACAGTGTTGTTTGACAGCATTTGGATTTTGGTTGCCATCTACGTGGCTGAGGCGTCGCCGTCGCTAACGGTAGTCAGTTGTCTCGTGCTTTAGGGCTGCAGCGACCCAGAACCGCAATCTCAAGCTAGAGAGGAGCGCGTGACCCGAACAGTGTGCAATACATATCGTTTATTAACTTGAAGACTGTCATAAGTCTAAATACGCGACCTTTCATGCTTTTTATTGTGTTTTTTCAATGAGATAAGCCATACGCGTGTTGTTGGTTTATTTATTAAGCTGATCTAAGTATTTTAAATACTATTAGCACGGCTTATATATGTAAGAAACTATAAAAACATACACATACATACATTTTTTTGTATTAAAATATTTTAAGTTTTTAGTTTTGAAGCAATATTATACAACTTACTAGCCAGCAATCGCAAGTCTTTTTATAGTCACGACACGCGCTCATCTCTATTGACACAAAAACCACTCGCACTCAACACTCTAATTAGTTTTTATTGTAAAAATCAGTGTCTAAAAATAATACAAATATGCACAGACACAAATATGAATATAAAGGTGGAAAGAAACATTGGAGGGGAGCAGTAAGATGGGCGGCTGTTTGATCTGCATCAGTTGGCACCTAAAACAGCTTCAGGCCTGAACACATCTCATTCACATCTCTCATCTGGATTTAGCTGTCGTTTATGCGTGATAATTCAATTAGGAATGTGTGAATCAGGCAGCAACAACAACAAAAACAGCAGGCACTCGAAACTGCATTAGCAGCCAACAATAACAGCAACAACTGCAGCAGCAACGACAACAACAATAGGCAAGCGGAAACAGGCGTAGAGAGAAAGAATTGAAAAGAGAAGTACTCTTTTTTTTTGTTCCCAGCAGCCGAAAAACCAGAGACCGAAAAACAAACGCCATGTCCATGTGCAATCGCACAAAACGCACAGAGTTGCATTCAACCCTGTATTCTCATTCATATTCTCATCTGTGTTTGTGTCTGAGTGGTGCTACAGGAACGGAATCACAATCGTCCTCGTCGTCGGCTCTGGCTCTGGCGCTGGCTCTGGTTCTGCCGAGCTGAAACAATTTATGTGCCATGTATTTTGTACATAAAAATAGCGGACGAGACAACAGCGGCAGAGACGCCAGCCAGCACTGGCTTTGGCCGGGGACGGTAACATTGGTCATGGACGTCGCCTGAAGAGGGGGTCAGGCCATTATGTACGCAGCTTGCCTCGAAAATATTTTAATACAGGCTTGCGAACACTAACAGTGCAGTGGCTTACACATGTACTTATTAAGGGGATCTCAAAAATATCACAATATTAATATACACACATCTACATACATATTATGTACAAGATATTTTCTTTTTCTTATGGTATAACTTACATACATACATATGTATGTATGTATACTTAAACTATTCATAGCATTAAGTAACTTGAGTCACTAAATCCCCTTTTTAAATATTGCTACGTACGGCACTGCGTTCTATCTCGAAACTCGCTGTACATACAAAACATTTGTACACTCAACTCGCACAAACATACACACTTACCCAACCATGTATAGCACAACCTCGCTCTATGTATGTATGTTTGTGTACGGCTGTGTATGTGTGTATTCAAGTGTGCGGCACTGCGATAGCAACGAATATCAGCAACAACAACAACTACAAACACGAGTTGGGCCTCGTCGCATTACCAATTTAAATTCCCATCCAATGCCCGCACGTAGCAAAAGAGCCGGTAAGGAATAAAACAGACGGACAGAACGAAAAACGCACAGAGGAACGGGACAAACGGGCTAAGGTAGATGGTAGATAGAAAAACGCAGCGCAACACGACAGACTCTGCAAAAAAAGAGTATTTAATGAGCGCTACTGTTCCGCTTTTGGTTGTTGTTGTTGTTTGTGTTTCTGTTCTGTTATTGCTCGCAATGCCAACTCGATATGTTACAGTTTTTTTTTTTAGCTTTCTCAACCTCTCTCTGTCTTTCTCGCTGTGTCTTATGCTATTGCAACCGCTGTTGTTGTTGTTGTTTTGTGTTCTATCAAATTAGGTTCATTTGTCGGAGCGAACGGCTGGCGCTGTCGACGTAGCGTCGTCGTCGTTGGCCTCGTTGCTGCTGCTGCTGCTTCAGTAGCTTTTGCCAAAAGCACCCTCAATGCATTTTCTGTTGTATCAAGTGGGCTGTGCAAGCGTTTTAATGGGCTTGTATGTATGTATTTTTGTGTGCTTATCGACTATGTATGCATGTGTATAAACCGCACGGCTCACTGGCTGCCCGGTTGCTTGGCTGCCGTCGCTTTGACGCCGTCAATGCGGTTATGAGTGTGAGTTTGTGCGAGTGTGTGTATTTTCATTATATACTCAAAAGGTTTCGTTTGAGTGGTGTATGTATGTACATACATACATATATATTTTTCATGCTATGTAAGCATACATACATATGTTTGTACATAAGTATGTGTGCGCCACAAACCCGTCTCCAACACCACCAACATACAACCACCACCGCCGCCAGCATTTTCTGAGGCTGTGGCATGCTGATAATTCAATAAGCTGCAAAAAAATGTCAACATTTTTTATGAGCCGCCGACTGCAAATTGGCATTGAATGACTGTAAGACTTACACATGTATGTATGTATGTATCTATGTATGTATGTACATACACACAAGCACACACTTAAAAAAATACACATATGTGTAGATATTTACATATACGCATACAAATGTTTATTTGCACAGTATTTTGCGCTTATTACAGACACTCAACGTTATGTAAAATCTAAACACAGTACGCAACGTCTAATCTGGCAACGTCATGCAAGCTGCAACTGTTTGCTCTTATTCAACAGCATCATCAACTCTACTCATCAAGTCTACAAACCCAACTTCAACTCAAACTCGAACGAACTTCCCCCATCAAACAACGTTAGGCACAACTTCATTTGCAATGCAAACGCAACGCAGTAGAGTAACGACTGGAATGGTATGGAGCGAGAGTGAAGTATGAAAGCCGTAGAGGGACAGAGAGAGAGAGGGAGAGCGAAAGCAGGAGCGGGAGAAGGTGTCGTAAGCAACGGCGTGGAGTGTGCTTGTGTAATCAACTAATTACAACAGCCGCCGATGCCTTGGCACCAACAACACAACTGGCGTCGTTACTGCTGGTGTTTCCCATGCCGTTGATGCCACCACACGCCATGGCAGCCAGACAATTTATCTTATTTAAGTGACTTTTTAGCGTTAGACTTTATGCTCCATGCCCCCATGCAGCACCTGCCACCGCCACCGCATCATCAGCAAAGTCATCAAGAGAAGCTCATCATCAGAGACAATTCAGCAGTACTCAATCCCGCCACTCTCAAATCAATCAATGGCAAGATTGAAAGAGCGGCAGGAGATAAAGAGAAGCAGAGCAAAAGCTGTATACAGTTTTAGCTGACGTTCGCTTATTCTTATTGACGAGTAAAGAACTTTACCGTTGCGTTTCTTCTTATTTTGCTTTGTCGCTGCTTTGGCAATTCCTGCAGTTATTATTCTTGTATCCGGTCGAGCATTTCATCGCCTCCCTGACTGCTCGCACCCTCGAACGCCACATATGTGTGTGTGTGTGTGTGTGTGTGTACACTTCTCCTCGCACTGTAAATTGATACTTTTTTTTGGGTTTCACATTTTTTTCCTTTCAAAGAGCATCATGCAAAAAACAGCAAAAATAACAAACAACAGCCAGAAGCACAGAAAATTCCAGAGAGAGAGAGAGAGAGAGTGAGAGAAGGGAGGACAATTTGGAACGCGGCACTTGGATTCGGGCTTCAACTGCCCTTCATATATATAATAATGGTGGACTAATTGGATTCTAATGCGGGGATTTTATTTCATTACATGACTGAATTATGTCCAAACAAAATTCAATTTCAGTGACATTAAAACAAGAAGCAAAAGAAAAAACCAACTGTAGATGACGAAGTGTTGAACAGATTGCTTCAAGCCGCGTTACTCTCTTCAACCAAATTGAGCATAATTGATAGAATGAAGTGTAAAGAGAAAATACAAAAAGAAACCCAGCCATTAAGTGGAAGTTAAATTAAATTCGTTGAAGAGATATGAAAAATAATTGTTTCAAAACTTAAAAGTTATTCAATAAAATGTCGAGTACAAATGTTGAAGCTAACCACAACGAAAATGAATTATTTATTTGATTTGTTTTGTAAACCATTGAAATAATGGTGAACTGAGACAAGTCTAACGCAATCGACTGCCGAATACCCTGATATTTGTATAAAATCGGTTGGTAAAAGTGTTGTTTCTTAGAAAAAATAAGCTATTTACCTATCAATTTCCGATTCAATGTGCGATATGTAAAAAAAAAAACGGTTCTAAGAAAATTTAGCTCACAGAAAGTTCACTTTCTGGAACACATTTTTGTAATTTTGTTATACAGATTGCCCAGAAAATGTTTTGACTTTCAAAGTATCATCAGTTTCTTATGATAAACTGTTTCCTTCATTGTTATTCGAAAGAGATGTGCAAAAGAGTTCTAAAATAATTAAGAAATCTATGATTTTTAGCTTAAGTTTTTAAACACTTTTTTGACAAACTGTTTGTGCTTATTATTAAATGTTGGTAGAGTGAGCAAATAAATACAAAACACACACATGTATCATAATAAATTCCAAAAATACCAACAACAACAGCAGCAATAAATCATGTTAAGTGTTTTCTCCTTGACTTGCGCCTACGACGACCCGCCTAATGTCGCAATCAATGCCACTTAATGTGGCGACAAGCGTAAGATTGCTAATTAAATTTCGTACCTTGTGCTAAAGGCAAGCCAATGCAAAGGAAAGTCACAAAACTAATTTAGCACCATTATTGTAACACAAATGCTAAGCACATAAATCGTCATTTAAGCGGGGAAACCCCAGGACTACGGACTACGACTCGTACAAATTGCAATTAAACTACTTTTGGCGCTCTGACTGTCTGAAGCCCCGGCGAGAAAACTTTGTTTTCCAAGCACACATCGTCGTCGACAAAACTTTTGCTTTCTTCCCCCCAAATTCAATTAAAGCCCAAATGCTCACCAAAACTTTGATGTTCCCTTGTTGTTCCACCTATATAGTGCATGCATACGTTGTGCTGTGGCAACTGATTTAGTGAGTTATTGGTAATGGTAATGGTTATGGGTTACTCCATGTCGTGTGTGCAGTTGGTTATTTCAATAGCTAGCTGTTGCTCCAACTGTAATTCAATACAGTTTCATTAATTACAAACACACGAGCATAAATAAACAAAACCAAAGTACAAAAACCCAAACCAACCCACACACACACACACACACACACACGTCGCATTCAAATGATGTTGTATGGTGCTTTTTTTGGAATGAGCTAGTCCCTCAAGATTTGTGGTTTTAATGACCTGGCCATGTACATGTCTAAGCATCTAGCTAGTTTGGCATTGAGCTGTGTAAATGTATTGACTTAAGTTTATCCATTAATGATTTGCCACTAATTATTTTAAAATTCAATTTTAGCAAGTGCAAATGTGGAAGTTTGGCATAGCCGACGGTGAAATACTCTGACATCAGCATTGAAACAGTTTAGTTTGCAAAGTTGGGAGATGTCGGCTTGGCCATCTTAAATCTATGTTTTATATCGTAGGAAGACTTCACCAGCTATCTGTCCAGCAAGTTTGGTGATTCTACCTGTTGAAATATAGAAAAACTCGGGGTGTATCGATTTGTTATCGATTTCTCAGCCCTTCAGTTAGCGATAGTCACTATATTGACTCTTTGTCTTACTCTTTCGTGGACCTTGATATTTGCAAATATTCATACCTCTAGTTTAAAGGGTATCCAATAATCGTGGTTTCATGCGGAAAGAAATACGGACAGTCATTGCGCAAAACCTATATACACGTTGCCTTAGGTATTCGAGTTAAATAATCTGCTAGACATACATACATAAATTTATAATGCGCAAACAATGCTCGCAATTTCGATAAAAATCTAGATACATAGTTATCAAAAAATCAATTGTGCTTAAGTAGAAAATTCCTGTGAAGAATATAATAATACCTTACAATGTTATCGGAATCTAAATTTCAAGAAGAGTTTCCAATATTAATTTATTATAAACATGTCAGTTCTGATTTAGTAATTGCTATATTAAAATGTGAATTTTTGGTTTATTTTTTTCATGCGGATTAAATTTAGTAATCCAACTCTTAAGTGTTCACTTTCAACCCAAAGAAAACTTCCATAAAAATATCAGCTTTGTAGCTCTTATCGTTTGGGCTGTGCAATGATTCAGTCAGGAACAAGTAGAAACGTTGCAGACGGACGCAACCGACTGCTGAATACTCGATACAATTAATAAAACCGATGAAAAGAGACCTGATTGCGATTGGGTGTGGATTCGGCAGGGGTGTACGCCGTCTCACAGATTGTTTGATGCAGATGGGGATGCCAAAAAGCTATCTTCTTTCTAAATTTGGTGAAAGAGGTGGAAGGGAGGCTGGGGCGGTATGGGAGCGTGGCTTCCATAGTTTTTATGCAGATCTTTTGGGATGTCAATTGCTATATTCCTGCGAAATTTGTTGACTGCAGCTCAAAGCTTGTAAACTACGGGGGAAGGGGGGCTGGGGGCAGTATGGGTGGGGGTGGCATCCAAACTTATTGGGTTTCTTTATCACCACTCTTGGAACCAAATTTCGTGGTTCTAGCTCAGAAACTGTGGAAGATATAGACATTTCTGTTTCAAACTGCGGGGGCCGGAATGGGTGGGCGTGGCTCCAAATTTTGCATGCACTTTTTAGGGGGTTGTTAGGAACCATCTTCTCTTCAAATTTGGTAGTTCTAGCTGTAAGGGCAAGCGAAAAAGGTGGATTTGTCGATTTGCCATCCCCCCAGTTATCGTAGAACCCCAATCTTGACACTTTAATTTACTAAGCCATAGATAAAGACATTTGCAACGTTTCAAATCTCTTGCTTAAAGGGTGTGGAAAAAAGTTACGTTCATACGGTGCATATACACACATATAACTGAATAAAGCGCTGAACAATTTAAATTTCATTATTTTAAGCACAAATTACTGGTCAAAATCGATAAACGACATGTGAATCGGTTTTTGTTGTAGATTTTTATGTCGGGCTCGCACAGCTATTTTTTGTGGTCACCCTGGTTATAAAATTGAAGGTAATCTTTAAGACTGTAAATAAGTTTTCTGGAAACTACGCTTTGCGAAGCTGTAAAATCGATAACAGAAGTTATACTGAACCGAATTTTGGTTCTAATATAGGCTGAACTTACAGCTTTTGCAAATAACGTTACTACATTTTTATATAAAAAGATTGGATTTGTCCAATGTCCGCCATGCTTTCTATCCGTCCGACCTTCTGTGCAACTTTTTGCGACACCCTTAAAGCTTTACAGATATTTTGTTTATGGACTAGTCAGATAAAGCGAAAATATAAGGGTGCTACGCACTTCGAGAGGCTGCGCAATCGACAGGACCGGTTAGCATCTTTTTTCCACAACCTTCAAGCTAGAGTCTTCAAACCTATCCTTAACTATGGCCGGGACAGATAAATTGTCAAAATCAGGGTTCTACGATAACTGGAGAGCTGGGAAATCGATAAATTCGATAACTCAAAATCGATAAATCCACCTATTTTGCACACATTTACAGCTATATATACCAAAGTTGGGAAGATGATAGCTACTAGCAACTCTCGAAAAACTGCAAAAATTGGAGTCACGCCCACCCATTCCGCCCTCAGCGCCCCCGCACTTTTAATTCAGAAACGCCTATACCTTCGATAGTTTTTGAGCTAAAGCCACCAAATTTGGTACCAAGATAGAGTTGATGACGACCCCCAACAAACTGCATGAAATCTTTGAATTCCACGTCCACTCATTATGCCCTAGCCGCCTCCAACTGCCCAAACTCCCCAAAAAAGGGAATGCGTTTATCTTTCAGATTTTTTGAACCAATCATACCGCCTCCAGCCCCCTTCCCCACCTTTTACAAACTTTGAGCTAGAGTCATAAAGTTTGGTAGGAAAATAGCTGGTGGCATCCCCATTTGCATCAGAGAATCTTTGAGGCAGTGTACACCCCTGCCGCATCCTTACGCCTTTGCAGTCAGGCGTCCTCTTACTGGTTTTTAATAAAGGTATCGAGTATACCGCAGTCGGTTGCGTCCGACTGCAACGTTTCTACTTGTTTTTGTTATATATTCATGCTAAGATTGGTTCAGTCGAATTAGCTGTCGCATTAGGGATTTTCTTGAATGGTACCGATTTTTTATAATAACACTTGTTTCCACTTTATATATTTAAAAAAAAAACAATCACATAAATAAGAAAAAATTCAGCCACCTTGATTTTGGTTAGGTTTTAAAGCGAATGTGGGAATCTTTACAGGTTCAAAAAAGCTAGTTCTTATAACGTCTTATAAATACTTGATTTAAAGACCAATCGTGGATAATAAAATAATTGATAAATTGGTTTTAATTATATTTCAAATTGCTTTGCGTTAAAGTGGAGTTTCTTTTCGATTAAATCAAACCATTGTGAAAGTATAGAGATCATCATTATATTGAATAATATAGCTATCCGATAAAACCGGTAGCTCAGCGATTATATCGAAATTGTTATGACTCTTGCTCGCCAATCTAAATAAATGCTTTGAATATTCATTCCAGGTTGTGCATAGTACGTGTGTGTGTGTGTGTGTTTGAGTGCAATTTTGCATTTCTAATTACTAGCACGAGCAGCTGTTGTTGCTGGTTTACCTGTATCTTTTTTATTTAGAGGCAACCATGAGTGTGTGCGCTGTTGTTGTTGTTGTTGTTGTTTTTTGTATCTGGTTGTCTGTGCGCTTACACAAATGATTTATAAATGCTGATTTAATGCGTTAAAAGCCGGGCGCATTAAACTTGTTTTCAGATGCGCCCAAAACACTCGAAACACACACACACACACATGCAGACACATACATGCATATGTGAATAAATAAGACAGTCATAAATACTCGCAAGAGTTGCCTGCTTAATTATTGTAATTGGAGTTTTTGGCCCAAACCACACAATTGCCATAAATAATTTAGACGACGGCAAGTGCGAGTTTGAGTTCATGTACTAAGTAGAAGGCGCAGCATTTTCCCCTAAAAGTTTATGAATGAATTTTGAATGAATGCCAAAGTTTTATGCTACTCGCTGAACTTTAGATACGGCCAGTTATGTACTTACTTTCTTACTGTATATGCAATAACTTATTCTGAGAGTTGAGTTGAGAGTAGGATTTACAAGTAGGATGCATCTAATCTGTATGAACCTTTCAAAAGCTTAGACTTTGAGAAATACTGCTAAGGAGCAGGATAACTTATATCTTAAAAGAAAAATTCAGCGACCACATTCCATCTTCAAGCTTAATGGACTGAAAAAACCGGCACCTTCCGTCGCCTGGGATTGCTTTTTTGGGAAATTCATAACATTAATGGAATTTCGGATCGTTTCAAGTATCTTAGTATAATTAAGGACGTCTTAGTGCCTGACGCTGAAGAAGAGATGCCACTCCAAAACCCAAAGCACACAGCAAAACTGGTCAAGGATTGGATTAAGAGTAATGGTTTCAAATTTTTTCGTTTGTCAGCACAATCGCCCCTTTTAAACCCAATCAACAACTTGTGGGAGATATTTAAAAGGAAAATCAACGAAAAAAAAACCAAGAAAAATCTTTTTTAAGACGTAAAAATAGTTTGGACAGCGATTTTTTTGAAATAATGAGAAAGGGGGTGCTTTAGTTTTTTCGATTCAGATGTTTTAAATGGTTTTTGGGTTCGAATTTTTTGTTTATTTGTTTTATCATGCCAAACTTTTTTGTTTATCAACATATATGAAATATGAAAATAAATAAAAAACTCCAATCCAATATATGGATAGCTTGGTTTCCATCAAAAAATTATCATATAAAACAAATGGCTTAGGGGGATGCTTTTCTTATGTCCGATACTGTTTATATTTTTTTGTGGCTCAAATGAGGCTGCAGCTTAAATTTACGCTTAAGAGGCATTTAAGCGATTGTGGAGCTCGCAAAACAATGCCAGAGGTTGAGCTAGCTCGACTTGAAGATACCCTGAAACCTATTCTCGCGTATAGAGAAAATTTCTAAGCTTCCTTCAACGAGCTTGAGTCGGTTTTATTGCACGATATTTTTCTTGTTTCTTGACAGAACTTCGTGAATTTTTTACTTAACGTGCAAGTTTTTTGCCATCTTAAACATGTAACGGAATTGAGAGCGGTGTTATCGATAATTTGAAGGAAAAAAAAAACAACTTGAGCTGGTTCTTAGTCTTAGGGAAGGTGCGTTCATATAGACAGGTCATCAGACGGACAGACAAACATGACTTTATCTACTCAAAGTTTGAAAACTTTATGGATTCGATGAAAATTCCAGAACTATAATACCCATTTTATGGGTTCTACATTTTCGACTGAAGCATTCTTGTAGTGAGTCAAAGTCGGTAAACGTTAAGGCCTCTCAAAATTATAATGATAATATATTGTACTTTCTACTGATGCTTACAATTTTTGCTATTATCCTGTCCCATCTGTAAGCTCGACAGATACAGAAAATATTATGATCATAAAAATGGTTGTTTAATATATGATACAGGATATATCATAAAACATACTTATTAATTTCTTATTTTATAGACATTTGGCAAAACACATAAATCTTTTGATTTTCAACGCCGCTAAACCAATTCGCACCTAATCCACCCTTAAAGCGCCACGGCTATCTTACCCTTGTTCTCGTTTCGCAGCCTTCGGCATATTCATTAGTTGGATGTGTGTCGTGGGTCCGGGAATGGCCTGTCAGACAGCGAGCAAAAGGCCGAGAGACACACCACAGTTAGTCTTTTGGGACTCGTTCCTTGAAAATTGCCAATTTTCAAAATCGGAAACTTGCGAAAAAATAATATAAGTAAAAGGAAAAACACGCAAAAAAGAAAAAGGCAAAATAAAAACATCAACAATGCATATGAGTTTCTAAATTGTATTTATTGAGTATCGAAAAACATCCCGGCGACTGCTGCGCCAATCCGTAACTTTGATTTTCTTTGTTTCGGGTATTTTTCATTTTAAAGACGACGAGTCACGCAGACAAAGGCGGCCGAACGAGCGAACAGCGGGGATTACAAAAGGACCAGAGAATTGGCCAGAAAATCAAAGTCCGACCTTCACGCATTGCATTGACCTTGTGACCCGAGCTAATGCTATTGTCCTTTTGTCTCTCTATCTCTTTCTGCCTCTCTGTCATCAGTTGAGTAGTATTAAAATTCTCAATTTAAGCATCAAAAAGAAATGGCGACTGTTTTATATAAATAGGTTTTTTATTATCGATTATCTTTGTGGCTGTTTATGGAATATGTTTTGCTTATTTACATTTAGTTTCAACTTAATCAAATGTTTAATATTAGCTCAACTTGGCCTAGGCACTTAAAACTAGACTTAATCAAAAGTTTACGTATTAAAAGAGCTCGCATTAGCTGGAGCTTTGAGCTTTTTCAGTGAGCTTTAAGTATGTGTGATTTTTGCAATTTGGTATTAAGCAGCTTTAAGCTATCAAACAAGCTTTAATTGTAAATGTTGCATTGCTTTTTTGGCTCATTTCTTTGCCTGGAACATATAGTATTTCCAAGTTTTAATTAAATTCCATAAAAATCATATATATATATTGTTATATAAGTGCCTTAACTTTATTGATTCTGAATCGCTGTGTCTTGCTTAAGTATATCGTATCGTGTATATATTTGTATATGTTAGTATATATATATTTATGAATTTGTACAGCTTAAATGCTAATGCTTATATACAACGTAAAATAAAGTGAAACAAATAACGTCAAGGTTTATTATTTTTTTTTTTTGTTTTGTTTAAGTGGGTTCGTGTTCAGTATAACAGTTAGAAACTAAAAAAACAAGTAAAACTTTTTAATTATTAATTAGTGAGCCTGCCTGCCTGCCTGTCTGTCTGGTAGGGCGGTTCGCTGGTTCGTGGGGGTGGTTTTTGTTTGAATTGGTGGGTTATGAATGCTTTTAGCTCTCACACTCCACAGTTCACTTGCTTTTGGCCGTGGACTTGGATGAGTTGTTGCTGGTTGCTGCCGCTTGTGGCCGTGGACTTGGCTGTCTTTTGGCCGACGGTGGCTTCGCTTGTGGCGTCAGCTTAACCGTGATGGCATGTGGCGAGGTCTTTGGACTCGCTGCACCCCCACCAATCGATGCCTGACTGGCACTGGCGGCCGTTGGCAGCGTTACAGTTGGCAACATGGGCATCGCAGACTTGTTGTGCTCATCACCCGAACTGGCGGCACTCTTCAACTTTTGCAGATAATCGTTGAAGACCTCGTTGCCGGCACGTTGCATACGTGACAGTTGCTCCATGAGGTACGCCTGCTGATAGTTGTACATGGAAGGTCCAAAGTTGTACAGCAGATTCGATTGATTTGCCGCCTGGGCAGCCGCTTGAGCTGCCTGGGCAGCCTGAGCTCGCATCAGAAAGTTGTTCAAATCCATTTGATTGGCAGCCGATGCAATGCCCAATGGTGCATTCATATTGGGCAAATGCGAATGGGCGGCCGGTGGTGGCATCTTATGCGAGTTACTTGAGCCCGATGACGATGATGTTAGATGCTTCTTTTTGGCGGCAGCACTCTTGAGCAGCATTGGCGAGCCGCCGTTACTAAGCATTAGCTTGGCATTGACCGGATTCGGTGATTTCTTGCTGATGGGCACTTTCTTGTTGTTGTTGCTCGAAGGCAAATTGTTTGCAAAATTGTAGCCCTGGGGATGGGAATGTATGTGGGGCAACTTTGGCGATAATTCAGCGGCGACAACTGGTGCATTCTGGCGTGGCAGAATGGGACGAAACTTTTTGGCAGCCGGATCGCCATTGGGCGTACCATTGCTGTTGTTGTTGTTGTTAGAGGCAGCTCCTCCAGCTTGCGACGATTTAGGTGATTTATTCTCACCCGAGTTGGGTGAATGAGCTGCTGCTGCTGCTGCACTTCGTTTTTCCGGACTGGGCGTTTTCTTGTCGGCGTGTTGCTGGGGTGTTAGCACAGCGGGCTTTGTTGCGGCTGTTTTGGGTGAGCTCTTGGGCGGCACAACAGTGGGCGGATTGGGCAACTGTGGTGGCGTCATGCGTGCCATGAGATGCTGTGGCGAAGGTATTGTCTTGCTCGGTGGTGCTGGCAATATGACTGGCTGTACTTTGGCTGGTTCCTTTTCGGATGTTGGTGCTGCTGTTGCAGTTGCAGTTGTTGCTGGTGTTGTTGTTGTCGTCGTTGATGCTGTTGTTGCCGGCTGGTCGGGCAACTTGACAATCTCAATGTAGTTGTTCACTGGACTCTTGTGCTTGGCATGCGCAGCATTGTTGGGCGACGAGGCATCACCATTATCCCTCGATATCGTTATCGATAGCGATGACGGAATATTTATGTTGCAAGAGTTGAGCAAGGATTTAACCTTGACCTGCTGCTTCTCGGGCGCATCCTCAGCTGGATTTGTGTTTTGGTCCGTTTTGGTTGGTGGCGTTGGAAAGAGTCCACCCAAACCCGAATTGCTGCCATTTAGTATGTTTTGCAGGTAGTTGTTGTTATTGCTGTTATTTGACGAGGATGCTGTTGCTGTAGTTCCTGCTACTCCTGCCTGTGTTGTTGTTGTTGTTGCTGCTGCTGTTGTGTTGGCGGTGGGTTTAGGCGTATACTTATACGTGGGCATGGTGGGTATATTATAGTTGGGCACATATTGTGGTGAGCTCGGTGAATAGATGGGTGAATTGGGCGTATACATGGGTGTGCGGCAACCTGGAGGCGCCTCCTTTCCCTTCGATTTGCTGGCATTGAACAGTGCCAAATTCAAATAGTTGTTTGACTTGTTGTTGTTGGAGGAGTTCGAGTGACTACTGTTGTTGTTGTTGTTGTTGTTGTTGTAGCTGTTTGATTTGCTGACTGGGGCTGGTGGTGGACCCATCTTAAGCTCCTGGCTTTTGGGTCCATAGATATGTGGTTTCGCCTGGCTGGCAATGGATTTGATTTCGGTGCCGGCATCCTTGAGCAAACGATTCACATCACTGGGTATATTGGCAAAGGGATTGGGACGCGCCGCTTTCGGCAATATTGGCTGATAGCGTTTTGCAATGGGCGTCCGATTGCCAGGTGCTGCCATTTGCATGCCTTGGTGATGCGGCGGCGCAGAGAAGGGCAGCGGTGGTGGCAGTGAAAGTGGGGGTAGCAAATGTGTTGCCGCACTGCTGCTGGAAGTGGCAGATTTGTGTCGTGCTGCTGCAATTGGTGGCTTGGCGGGTGGTGGTGGCATAAGCGGCTTATCCGTGGTAGCAGCAGGTGGTAGTACCGCAGCGCTGCTCGAATTGGCAGCAGGCAGTCTTATCTTAAAGTCCTCACGTGGCAATGGTGGCGATAGCTTGGGCTTCTTAGAGATGGCCTTGATGGGTTCCTTGCTCTTGCGCTTGGAGGAGGCAATTGATTTGGGTGGCATGGCGCTTGGTGGTTTCATCAACAAACTATCATCCAGATGTGGTTTGGGTTTGATGGAAGCATTACGATAACTCTCTAAATTGATTGACTCCACTTTGACCTTGATGGGAGTCAGGGCAAAAGATTTCAGGAACTCTGATTTGGGATCCTCGTGACAGGCGCCGCTAGTGACCCGTGGGCTGAGCACAGTGCTGACTCCATTTGGACTTAGAATGCGTTCGGTGCGTATGGTCAGCGGTGGTACTGTCAACGGAGAAGGACTCTTTCGTTTGCGCTCACTACTGGAGGAGGAGGATTTGGGACTACCATCCTTATCCTTTTTGCTCTTGGATCGTGACTCCTTCTCGGGCTTGAGCGGCTTGACAATCTCCTTGCGATCCGGATCGGACATGTTGATAATTGTGACACTATTGTGTTTGGACAGATCAATCTTGAGCTTAATATTCGGCTCCTCCTTGTTATAGCTGGACGTGTTCTGCGAGGACGCACTCTTATGGGAGCTACCTTTAGGCGAGTGGTGGTGGTGATGATGATGATGGTGATGATGATGCTTCAAATAGCTCGACTTTTCGCGCTTCTCCACAACCTGACGATTTATGACCAGCTTGAGGGGTTCATCCGTGGGTGAATTCAACTTTGGCACAATGCGGAACTCATCCTGTGTCTGTTCCAATTTAATGCGAGCAGGTTGCACAATCGGAGGTGAGGGTGTCGCTGTCTTGACTACCAGCACTGGAGGAGTGGAAGTTGGAGCTGGAGCAGGTGGGGATGCAGGTGTGGAGGGTGTGTCTGTAACCGGTTCCCGTTTCAGTGGGGGCGTAACTGTTGCCTTAATGACAGAAGGTTTGATAACCGGTTTCGGGGACTCGTAGACACGAAAATAGAAACGCATTGGTGCATCCCGTTTCCACGTATAGATATACGCTATGTCCATCAACGTATAGTAATCCAATAGCACAATGGTCTTCACCTTGTACATTATGTCAATGCTGAAGCGTTGCGCATCGATCTCGAACTTATCGTAAACAAACTTCTTCAAATGACTTACACGGCACATGGCCGGACACTGGAGATAACGTGGACGCAGTGTATCACCGAACTCCACTTCAGACTCCGAACTCAGCTCACTGTTAGAGAATAAGAAAGAAGAAAGGTAAGGGTTATGATTAGAATTTTCATAAGAGAGCACGAAAAGTATGAAAAGTTTTACTGAACTTTATGGTATTGGGGATTAATGTTGAATAACTTACCGTAGTTCAGCATACTCCAGCGATAGAGACATATCGTCTGAGGGACTAAAAATCAGATGCTCCGTATCATCGCCACGTTGTTCGGGCGTTGCCAATGCCGCCTCCAGTGGATGGTCCTTGTAGAAGGCGCGTTTACGCATCAGCTCCCGTTCATAAAGACCTGGCACGAGCTTATAGACAATTGCCTGCAATGTTGTATCAGATCTGAAAGAAAAGAGAGTTAAAGATTGGTTAGTTGAAGAGTTGCACAAACAAACGAACTACATGTGTGTTGGAGTAAGTGTGTGTGTGTGTGTTTGTGTGTTCAGTGAAATGGAAAACACAGAAAAAGAGAGAGGGTAGCAGACGGCAGGATCAGACAAGACGGCTGCACAGCAAACCAACATCGTTATCTACAAGTAGTTTTTGTTATTTGTTTCGCCTTGCTGGAAAGCGGGAAAATCGTGTCGAGAAAATAAAAGTCAGCAGCGCAGCGACTTCCTACTTGGTGCAAAAGGAAATGAGCGCATGACAATCCACAAAAGGCGAAAACCATATACAAAACGTTAAGGCGAGAGCGGGAGGGAAAATAAGTACAAATTAGATGGCAGATGCAATTGCTTCAATGGCACGCAACAAACGCCGCCAAAAAAAAAAAAGAACGAAATAATAATAATAATAATGAGCAAGGGGCTGTGAAGCAAGGCAAAGACAGAGACACTGACAGTAGAAGGAGGGGGGAAAGTAGCAGGACCGTGTGGCATGCGCTTAGCTATAAGATGGTGCCACACAGCTGTAGTTGTTGTAGTTGTTGTTGTTGGTGGTGGTGGTTGTAGTGGTAAGAATGGTGGTGGTGGTGGCAATAGTGCCTGACTAACGAACGAACGAACGAACGAACGGACTGAGTGAGTGACTGCCGGGGCACAGGAACTCGCATTAAGTCGCATTCATTTCATAGAAAATTCAGTCGCAGGCGCTCGCCTTCAATCAAATGTGCGCTTTGTGAAAGGAACTGAACACAATTGAACAGCCAAAGAAAAGGAAACTCAACGAATTGGAATGCACAGTAGAGAAGAAATAGAGTGAGAAGTACCGGTCGGTAGGGTACAGAGGGTCGCTCAGCTTAGGGTCGGTCGTTGCTTCTAGGCCATGAGCCAAAAATCACAGATACACATGTAGGTAAAGAAGATCATTTACATATACCCGGACAGAGATAAATATAGATAAGAAACGATTTAACGAAGGGAAGGGAAGGGAAGCAAACACTTTTGTAGTTCGAGGAAAAAAGGCAGAGAAATACAAAGCGATTATCTTAGTTTGATAATGTTTTAGGTAAATTGAAATTCATCTAGCTTTTTTGAAGTCCTAAACAGATATTTATGTGAAGGATTTGGTATTTGTTAAAGTTTAATGAAAGCAAATGTAAAGTTTACAATATTCATTCCACCACATAATCTGAAATGAATCAATCATGAGTATTTTTAACCAAATAATGATTCAGTAGAGTAGACAGAAATAGTTTAAAGTTCCAGCGCTTCATTTGTAGATCAAAATGGAATTTAATTCAACCCGATGAGAAGTCAACTTCAACAAGTATTGTGATTGAGATGGTATGGTATATTGGTATATCACTTTGACAATTGACATGTCAATCTGTCCTGAATCTGTGATGACCCAAACGAAATGTATCAATTTCTTGTAATTGTAGGTTTATGTGTCAAAATTGAGGTTAGAACTCACACATAACATTCCACTGACCGTTTGAAGCGTCATTTAGTGAAACGTTGCTTTGGGCTTTGAGGTTAGGCTTGCCACATAAACGTCACATACTCAAAGAAAGTATAACATAGGTGAAGAAATTGAAGTTTCATAAAACAGATTGGATTTCTAGTTTGTGCTACTTCTTCTTCTACTTTTGCTTTGCCCCACCTTCCTGAAATTACGTAACGTAACTCAAGTGTAAACTTTGCAAGAATATATTTGTGTTTCTGAACGGAGGAAGGGAGGACTTTTAGCAATATAGCACATGGAACTCACACAGGACCGCAGAACTTTCACTGTGGTACTCTTGTGGTTGTGTGTGTGTGTGTGTGTTTGTAAGTGGAATGCGGAAGCCCTTAGCGAACTTGGCCAGCAAATTTTTGGAGGGCATCAAATGCGAACACGCTGGTATGTGTTAAAGAAATTGAAGAAGAAGATGATGGGGAAAGGGGCGTGATGGGTCGTTTGCAAAAGAGGGCTGGTTGGTTACGCATCTTCAATTGAAGTTTGTTGCTGTCGAAAAAGTTGACTCGGGGCTGCTTAACTTTACTTGATGCCTGCCAAAACATTCAACGCACTCAAACACACTCTAACACACACACAAACTGTAACTCGTTACGGCTATCTAACTTTTTAGGTATAAATATTGCCTCGTTTTCCCCATATACGGTTGTGTCTGTTTCGACTGCTGTTTGTCTCTAGATGGCTTTAGCTACGCACGTTTCTAATGAAAAACACGTTCCTAGCATCGAATCAATTTAAGGGTACAGCTTTAATATGGTATATCCAAGCACAACCACCCGCGCCACAGTTGCCACCCCAACCCCATCGTCCCAAAACTAACTAGGAATATACAATTCCCAGTTGTTGTTGTTGTTGCTGCTGCTGTTGCTGATTCTGCTGATGAGGCTGATTTTAAGCGAGAGAGTCAGGTTGTAATCTCTTGTCGACGACTGCACATTTAACAAAAATATAATGAATACACAAACTCGAAAGATATCGCGCGCATGGCCGCAATAAAAAAAGGGGTTAGATCGGCGAACCAAAGTGTTGACCATACGTACGAATGAATGAATGTACCTTTTTTTTAAACCTTATTCGTTGGTCCAAGGGGAGTCAGTTGAATGGTGTGAAGTCAGCACAACAAAAACAACATATACTACTATATATTAACATCTCTATATCTGTTTCTGTATCTGTTTCTGTTGCTGTTGCTGTGTGTATATAAAAGCGTAGACAAGTGGTTTTTGTACGTGGTCTCGACTCTCCAATTAAATTTATTGCTAAAGTTTATTGTTAAACCCACACAAAACAAAACCAAAAAAAATAGGAAACCAAAACAACGCAACAGCCAACAAGACGAACAAAAGAGACGCGCCAGTTTATTTATTTTTCTTTATTGCTGATTTTCTTATTTCGAAAAAGGTAAACAAAACCAAAATAAGAATGCTACTCAACTGAAAACTTGCCTCGGTTCCTTTTTTTTTCTTTTCTTTTCTTATGTGCTGTTGTGTCCATGTGCCGGCCATGTTTTTATTGTTACGTGGCGCCCCCGCCCCGAATGACAAGAAGGAGAACAACAACAACAACAACTGCCCCACTGATAAACTGCGAACGCAAAAATAAAAAAAATGAATAAAATGAAGTGGGTCCACTTAAAACGCATTTCCAAGAAAACACCCAAAATGAAAAAAAAAAAAATACCAAATCGAAAAAACGCCAGAGATAATTAACGGGCGGGTCTTGCGCTCATTTCTGCCGACGGCAAGTCAGGAGGAGGAGGAACGCCGAGCAGAGAACAGCAGCTGGAGAAACAACAGTTCACAAAAGCCAAATGCAAAGGCAATCCAAGTTGAGACCCCCAAAAGCCTTTTCTCCCCACATCTTAATCTCCTTCTCCTCATCTAGCCACGAACTGCTTTTTGAGTGTGCCCGCTGTTTTTTATTTATTTTTTTTTTTGTTTTTTATTGGGTAGTTGCATGGTGTGGCCGCACCGAAATTTAAGCCAAAGAAGACGAACGAAAAGTTAAAGAAACAAAACGAGCTCGAAAAGTTATTCCATGTTGCCATAGTTTGGAAATAACTGAAAAAGATTACCGATTTTGACATACGAAAAAGGTTCGTTATTTATTTTATCAAATGGTTAACTGTTTGTCAAGTCAAACAATTCAATATTACCTTTAAATATTTGTATTTGTGCTTCAGGGTTTCAGGGTTGAATGCAAGAAAACAGAGCAACAAACATTTTTAATGCTAGAAGTTGTAAGCGAGTTTTATATATTTGTTCTTTAAGTTGAGAAATCATATGAAACATATGAAGAAATTATGCTTTTTCCTTAATAAATAATCATCATAATCATCTGTAGCCCTTTTGTATAAACTAATATGAGAAGATTATTAATTTTTCCTTGCAAAACTTTGATATATTCGAGGATTAGCCAAACAAATATGGTAAATCCTCATAAAAATAAAGTTTTCGTGCAATGTTTTCTGGTTAATTCCAATTAATTCTCATATTAAAGTAAACCAAACTGATTCGTTGGAACTCAGACAAAGGAAGAATGAGCAACTTTTTGCGCATTGTTCTTTCGCTTTTCCCTCTGACAAATGTTAGGAATTTTAGTGCTCCACTGTGCGTTCGTATTTCAACTAATTGTTGTTGTCACTGACAGATCCAACTATATACTAAGGCACATAGTATATCTTGTTTGTAGAAATGCGTTTTTGTACTTACTTGATGTTGGGCTTGGCATTGTTGATGACCATCTCACAGCGAGGACAATAGCGCTCCTTGTGCAGGTGATTGATGAGGCAATTGTGGCAGACTGCAATCGAAGCAAGGATAGAAAGATAAGAACCAGATATAAATACAACAGTTACAAATTGTACAACACAACGAGCAAAACATAGTTAAATTATTGCTTTGGGTGAGGTGGTAACGAGATTTAACCATTCTCAGAGATTTGTTTGATGGAAATAACATATACAAATTTATGTTAAACCTGTGCAAGAAAACAAAAAATATAATAAAAATAATAATTCCCTTGCGTAAACGCACCACCAAATCCCAAACACACACAACTGTTTCAGTCCCGGTCCCCGTCCCGGTCCCGGTCACATTTGTTCAACTCAGGTTTATCCATCTTTCTCTTTAACTTGGCCCCGCGGCCCCGAAGTCCACCACAAAATGGGGATACAATATCGAAAAAACGAGAGCGAAAAAATAAAGGAAAGGCAACGAAATCCAGCTATTCAATTCGAATGTGCCACCCACGGACCCCAGTAAATGCTCCAAAAAAAAATTAAGGAAGAAAAAAAGTTGATACAACTAGTAACATTCCTGTTGCCTTGCATAATGACTGCGAGATACTCTGTTTTATGTGGGTAGATTAAAAGTATTGCAGTAAAAATAAAACCGATTTGAATGCATTTAAATAAATAAGTTAAGTCGACTATGAAAGACCCTACTTGGAGTAAAAGTCTTAACCAAACTGTTGGAATAAAGTGAAAGGTTGCTCAAAATTATGAAGAATAAGAATTTATTCCTCAAATATATACAATAGGAATCAACGTACCAAAAATATTAACGATTTGTCATTTCATAGACTTTTTAAATGAAACACCTTGTCAAAAATGGAAATACCGGCGCACAAAAACGAAGTTTCTAACTCGTTTCATTCGTTTTGCGAATCCAAATACACCCATTGCTCCCATTTCACGTACAGTGCATAAAAAGCGAAAGAAGAAGCAAAAAAACAAAAAGAAAAAAAAAAGTTTGTTTTGACTTTAATGTCAATGGCAGTGTGTCTGATGCTGCTGTCTGTCGTCCGTCCCACAGAGCGCTAGCTACAACTGTCAACCAGCGACAGGAACAGTGAGACAGACGGCAGGGAGACAGGGAGACTGAGAGTGGACCCTGACTGCCTCTGCCAGCCTGCATGCCTGCTGCAACCAGACAGACAGACAGACAGACAGACTTTGGGGGGGGAAAAACACATTCGGTTCGCCTGTTACGCTTGTCTGTCAGAGTTCTGGATACGAGACACCAGAGCAGAAAGAAATCAGAAAAAAAAACAAAAAAATAGAAAAACTGTAGCTTATGTCAGTAGTAAAGCAGTACATAGGTCTATGTGAGGAGGGAGCGCTGTTGCTTCTTTAGTGGGTGGTAGTAGGTGGTAGGATGGGCGTAAGGACAAATGGCCTCAAGTCACAAACAAACAAACACACACACACACTCAGACAACTGAACTGTTAAAATGCAACAAAGTCGAAACAAGGGCAAAAGCCCAACAACAACAGCTGTTGCTGGCATCCATTTAGTGAGTTACGAAACGCCATCAGGCAGCAGCAAGCAACGGGCGACAAACGTGGTTGGTGGCAGCCAACTCTGCAAGTCCAATACATATGTATGTATAGGGGGGAGGGGAAAGAAGCACAGCAGCATGTCGTACGAAGGCAACAGATTTAAATGAGCCTCGGGTGCTGCACAAAACACAAATGAAACGAAATGAAATGCCATCGACACATTTGGTTTGTTCGACTTACTGCTTCTTCCTCGGTTGAATGATGGGGCGGAAAACTGCATTTGAGCTAGTTTGAGCCGAGTTAATGGCCGCTTCGGGATGTGATTAGAATCACGTCAGAATTGTGTTGTCCACTAATTTGTGAATATTTGTTCATACGAGAGATGTACCATACCATACAAAAGACTTTTTGACTAATTGCTGCACATTTCATGGGTAATCATTGGCCCCATTGCCCCCATTTGCCATTTGCCAGCTATCTGGCAACACTAATAAATGTCGTTCGACTGTCCATGTTAAGTCTGCTGCGCCCGAATCATACCGTATTGAGTTATTATTCAAGGAAAATGACAACTAAAGTTGCAACTTTAAAGTGTGTAGCTGGAGATGAAAAAAAAAGGAAAAGAAAAAAAAACGGAACGCGAACCGGAAATTGAAGTAACGACGAAATTTTGTAAAAGACTAACTAAACGATTTCTTCTTTTCGCTGTCTGGTTTTTAAAGCAACTCTCCAAGAGAGCGACAGAGAGAGAGAGACAGGAGTGGAGTGGAAAGTTGAGGCTAGAGAGGAGACAGTTGCTACTTGAAAGTTGTCTGATTTATGGTTCAGTAGTTATTAAGCACGAGTATATCCTAACCACAGCGCAGCCAAAAACGCCAACCAGAACCATTAGTAATTATTTAGACAAGACATATGTATATGCATGAATCACACACACACACACATGTATAGAATTACCATAGATTTGTAAAAACGTATATATTTAACTCCCCTTTCTAAAATGAGTTTTGAACATTAGTCAAGTACTACTTTGAGGCATATTCAAAATGCAGAATAGAAAGAAAACGAGAAGAAGGCTCATTAATGTTTCTGCTAGCCCATTAACTTATCGCTTGGCAGCATCAGACGGCGACAGGGCAGGGCAGGGGGTGGTAGTGGTATTGCAAGGGAGTTGCTCTTTTGGCAGCTTACTAATTAGTCTATGCGCCTAACCACACAAGTGCTCACTACACTTGACGAAAAATAATTAAAATAAGGAGCATCTAATGAAAGGTTTTTCTGTAACAAATTTGGAATTTGAACTTTTTAATGAATTTGAACTAAGAATTTGAGGTTCTCTAAAGCCGCTTAATAACAGCATAGAAATTTCTAAGGAACATAAAAAATTCCATAAATTAAAAACAAATAAAATAATTATGTATTAAGAGTAAATCTATTAAATTTTATATTAAACTAAATTTTTTAGTTAGAAATCAAGTTTAAAAATGGTTTATTAATAACGAAACTCTTAATTTTTTTGCTCCGTGTACCAGGCAAAAATATCGGTTTTGTAAATTCGACAGAAAATAAATTTCTAGAAGTTAAAAAAGTGTTTATTTAAACTCTTCATTTCTCAAAACTGACTTCTTTTTAGTTTTCTTAAACCTTTTGGGTGATTTATTAGTTTAATAAGGAAACCAATGAAAAATCTTCAAAATAAGAAAGTAGAATTTTGTAACTTTAAAGTTTGGTAATATCGGTTTTTTACCCCAAGTGTAATCTAGCCCATAGGGCTGTAATGATGTGCTAGTTACTTACATGAGTGCAAACATTCGACGATGGTCGTTGCATTGATCAGATAGCCCTGGCACAAGTGGCAGATTATGTGCGGATTGACGGCTGTAAGAAGAACCGGGCGTGGCGTTGTCATCATCATTGACAATGATGTTGTTTCTTTATCAGTTTCTGTTGTTGTTGTTGTTTCTGTTTCTGTTGTTGTTGATGTTTCTGTTAATGTTGTTGTTGTCGATGTTGGCGGCTCTCCTTCGATTGTTGGATCCTCATCGGCGGAGGCGCCACCGTTGCTGTTGGCATCCTCGATAGTCGACCAAGATGATGACGATGATGATGATGACGATGACGAGGCAAATGATGAAGTGGTGCCGGCATCAACAGCTGCTGCAGGTGCTGTTGTTGTTGTTGTTGTTTTTGTTGTTGTTGTTGTAGCTGGAGGTGTTGATTCTTTTTTGATATTGCTTCTTCTGCACTCAAGCAATGCTTTTGTTGCTGCTGTTGCCGCTGTTAACGTTGTTGTTGTTGTTGTTGTTGAGCTTTGTGTGAATGCATTAGTTGCTTCTGTTGCTGTCTTTTCACTTTTTACTTTAATGCTTTTTGCAAAGTTTTGTTGCTGTTGTTTTTGCATTTGCATTTTTTCAACACCAGTGAGCTTTTTGTTGCCGCTAGTGTTGTTGTTATTGTTGTTTGTATTATTATTGTTGTTGTTGTTTGTATTATTGTTGTTATTTTTATTGGTATTGTTGTTGTTGTTGTTGTTGTTATTCACATTGCTGACAAAGCTTTTGCCAGTCTTTGTCGCTTTATTCGCGATTGCCAGTGTTGACAAATGCAGCGACGACGACGACGACGTTAGCGTCGACTGCGACGCAGCTGCTGCTGCTGGCTTTTGTGCAAGCGCCATTGTTGTTGTTTTTGATGATGTTGCTGTTGCTCCCTTCGACTCCGGCGTCATCATAATAATAATAATAATACTAACAGTCGCTTTTGTTTCTGCAAAAAGTAGAGAAAAAAAAAGAAGTGGAAATTTAATATGCAGCCAAATGGCAAATAACAAATGCAAATATGGACACACACACACACACGTTTACAGTTATAGTAGACACATGTTTGTATGCATGACTTGCTAAAAAAAAAAAATTTATTACAGAAACCAATGATTGGGGGTATTCGTCAAAAAAGAGTTTTCTAGTCAAGCATTACAGACAAAATTCAATGAAAACTTCTAAAGAACTTTATAGCAGAAAATAAACACACAAGTACTTTGCTCTCTTCATTATTTTACTCAGATATTATATATATATTTTTTTTAAACTTTCAACAATAAAAGTTTTAAGTTTTAAGTATTTTATGGTCTTTTGGTGCACTCTTTAATACCAAAAAAATCGCTTTAAGTTACCCAAAATAAAAAAAAAACAGAACACAAAAATATCTTCAATTTCAATCCACAAAAACAACAAAATTCAGCGTAAAGTCTTTGGCCCGAGTAAATGTGCTGATTGTAAAGAAACAAAATATTACTACGCATTGTAACTTGGAAAGCTAAACAGCTGTTTAGGTAATCCATACAACTGCATAATCATAAGAAAATAATGCTGTTACCATACAAGAAGAAGAACAAGGGGGAACAACTCGTACCATAAACAGCACATTTAAGCTCATGTTAAATTCATAACTGGACTTTCTTATTTGGTATTAATATCATGTATATCGTCGAGTAATTGAATGTCGAAAACTGTTGAATCATTGGGAAAATAGCAGTTCCTTATTTTTGCCAGGATAAACGGTCAGACATTGTTGTTTGTGTGTGGTGTGTGTTTGTTTGGGAGGGTGGGGGCTATTATATGCAATCATCAGTCGATGGATAATGGATGCCGCCTTTAACCCCATCCCACCGCCATGCACACTACCCCCCGTACACTCCTTTTGCAGCCCGTATATATGTACACGTAGCATGTAGTTGCCATGGGAATGTTAACGACTGCCAGGCGACCCTGTGAAATGCAAAAGGGCACTCAAGGGGGGCGTGAGGGTCGAGTTTTGGTATAATGGGTACGGTGGTGCTGGTGATGTCTGCTTAACAGGCAGATAAGTTGGGTTATGTGCGACTTAAATTGAACTCTTCTTCACGCAGCATAAAATGCGAGTGCGAAATAGAATGTACAAATTTCAAAACAATTTCAAGTTGTTTTTGCATCAACGCGCCAGTAAAAAACTTTATAAAACACAAAACTTTTTAGACCAACAACAACCAAAAAGAACTGGCCAACTCACAAACATACACACACACACACACACACACACACAGAAACACAGGGGAGCGCGTAGCAGCTAAATGGAAATATGAATGAATATTAAATGTGTTCAGGGACAGGAGGTGAACAACAAACGAACAAACGAGCGAACGAACGAAAGAACGAACGAAACCGTTGGCTGCTTTAAAATCCTTTTTACATAAAATTTAAGTGTGTACACTCACACTCACACTCGCGCACACAAACCAACCCATACACACGCAGACGCATAGCGTGTACCCAAGCTGAACCCTTTCCCAAAACAAAAAAATTGAAATGAAATAAAAAAAAACAGACCCAACAACAACGGCGTCAGGCAGCGACGAACGCGCGCGCAAAAAATGTGAGTACGATACATGAAAAGGATAATAAAAAAATATAAAAAAAACGAAGAAAAAATTAAAGCAAGCAGCGGAATTTCACGTGAGTAAACGTTGAAAACAGAGTGTATGCGGCATGTGCGGCCGCAAACATGCGCTTCACATAATGCAGCGGCGGTAGGGTGACTGTGCGACGACAACAGCCCGGACTTTTATCTTTTGTTAAAAGAAAAATAAATATTTTAATCTCTCACACAAACAAAAACGCACTTCTAGTTTCCCAAGCAGTGCGGGAAAAATTCAAGTAAGCAGTTTCAAACGATGACTTTCTATATATACATACTTATTTTGATGTTTGAAATTTAACAAAGAAATGTACAAATGTATTTAAAAGCATGTTACATACATATTACTCTCTCCTAACCATGCGAGCCAAAGCCAATCGCAATGTACAATGTGGGGGGGAACATAAAAAAGCTGTTGCTGCTATTGTTTTTGTTCTGCTTCTTGTACGAGTTCTTGTTGCTGCTAGCAGAGGCTGAATGGCAGCGTCAGGCAGGCAACTGTTGTTTCGTAAGTAGGAAGAGAATATGCATGTGTGTGTGGAGAGATTTGTGTTTTGAGAGGGGGGCGCGCAACAGCTGTGCACTGACACAGGCCGGCAGCTGTGACAGTGTTGTAAAATATCACAAGCCTAGCGGAGAGACAGAGAGAGCGCAAACATGTACATAAGCAAATGCAACTGCAAATCTCGCGCTCAGAGATTGCATGCAGTACGTATTTTGGTCTTATTCATCTTCTTCTTCTGTTTGTGTTCTTACCTGCGTTATATTATGACTGCTAATCCCGTTGAATGCGCGGCATTTTATGTCGATGTTATTGTGGTTTCTATTCAATTACTGCAAATTATATTCGTAATCCAAAACGCGTTGCAGTGTTGTCAGTAGTTGTTGTTGTTGTTGTAATAATCCAAAGTGCAGTTACGTGCATATATCCACACACACACACACACTCTTTCACAGTTTCAATAAATACACACGCATTTGTGTACCATATTCTTCGCTTCGGTATAATTTAGATTTTCAACAATTTTTCTTATGCCTTTCTTTCTTAAGCTTCAATTTCAGCTGTTTGCGTTGCTACGTTTCATTGCTTGTTTTACACTTTACTCCTCTACTTCGCTGCTTGCTTTAGATATTTCTCAACGTACACAAGCACACACAACACACAAACACAGCATAGAAACTCGAGCGCTGCTGCGGCTGTTACTTTGGGTTATTTGCTTTTGTGAGCACCTTTATTGTGTATTATGCTTTGCCTTATGTTTTCTGCATACACGAACGCACTCACACAATCACAAACGCTGTTCCCGCGAGCGCAGCAATGCTGACTGCGGCTGCGACGTTTACATAGACGTCGTGTACATAAAGTGCAGGCTGCTTTCGTTCTTGTTGTTGCGGCATTTGTCACACGAGACACAAAGGAAATTTCTAGCACGACCAACACTTTTAATAGTTAGTTATAGCTGCATTAGCTCTAAATAGAATATTTAGTTTATTTTTTTCGTTTTATAATTTGTTAGTATGAATTTTTTTATTTATTTTTAAATTCACTTAATCCATGCTTTGTTTTTAGAAATTGATTCACTTTGAAATGTGTCGGCGAAATGCGCGGACGTCCGTTCAACTCAATGTTTCATGTTCAACTGACGCTGCAGCGCTGCTAGCACTGTGTTATTTACTCAAATCTCGCACACACACACAACGCCTATTTACATTTACAGCGGCCAACTGCCTGTCCTCTGCTGCCAGTTTTTCGTTTTCCTTTTTGACTACTGTGCGCTCAGTGGCTGGCACAATGCTATCTCTCTCGCACACTCACTCTCACTGGGCGTGCAACTGCTGCGCCCTCGTTCTCGCTTACACTCGTGTGCACTCCGATTGCGTTGCTGTCGTCGGTTTTATTTGCGTTGGTCTCTTTTGATACTCTCATACGGCAAGTTAGCACAGCACAGCGACGGCTTTTATTTTCATTCGTTGCTAGCGACCGAGAAACGAACCGTTCACGTTCGAAGTTGGTTTTGCACTGACAGCTGTGTATATACTAGCTGGCGACGTTTGGCGTTGCTGCTGCTTTTTGCCTCTTTTTCTGCGCCTGCTGTTTCTTCGTTTCTTCGACTCGCTGCCACTCCACACATTTGTGTGAAAGGAAACGGCTATCGGCGACTGAAACGCGTAAATAGCTTATGTACAAAATACTCCATGTACAAAATATATATGTATTTATACAAGAAGTGTATGCGCTTTACATACAGATGTACATATTTCTCATGAACATGTTCGTCTGTACATATGTTCTATGTTCGTGTGTGGATATAATCATACACAAAAGCGGTTTTTGCGAGGGGTGCCCTTCAGCTTTTGAATGTGTATATGGTGTATATGTACATCGAACATAAAACACATATTTGCCTTGATCTCTACTCAAAGTGCGGATGTGCTCACATACTGAAGTATGTAATTATATATGTATACAAACTCTGCACTTAATATCGTGCGATATTTGAAGTAGATATGTACTTATCTTGATATATGTATGTACATACATATGTATGTGTTTCCGTTTTTCTGTAAGCCCATTGAAAAAGCTTTTACATATTTACTTTGGTTCGCTTTAATATGTAAGTTTTGTGTGGATTTGCAGCCGCTACATTGTATATAAGGCAACATAGGAATATTTGAGGGTAGGTAGCTGTATGAAGTCGAACCAAAATGTACAGATGTATGTGAGTATATGCATGTACATAATCAGCAATGTTGTTGTCTTTTTTTTTTTTGGTTAAAAGGAAACCATTGGCTCAAGTTACGGAGCTACGCATGTACAGTGCTACCACACATTCTTATTCTTAATTTCCTGGGTTTACGGACTGAGCAGATTTATAGCTCAGGTAACAGAAAGTCTCCAATTTACCAATTTTTTATCCGCCATGTATATGGACCGAGATACTTCTATAATGTTTCATCACAAAAAATCCGCATATTATTAGTATTTTAATTAAAATCTTTTATCTTTGAATCGAACATGCAAAACAGGATTTTTGAAAATTATATGCAAATCTAAACAAACATGGTCCACAAGCTGAATTTTTACCATAAGTGTTAGTAAGCACTTTTTTCGGATATATTTATTCCGGGATTTCCGATTTAACGTATAGAAAATTACATACAATCACTCGCATATATCTGCGTACACGCCCATTTCGGTCATTTATGAATACATTTAACCCATTATTTTTTAAACCGTATCTCTCATTTTTTGTCTTCAATGATGTATTTTTTTAAGAATTATTCAACAATGTTTTATATATTATTTATAATTTTTAACTTAGCACTACGAAAAAATGAACACGCAAAAGTCTGCGTACAGTTGTTTGAAGATTGTGCGACTACCGTTAGGTTTTTTGGCGTCGATATTTTCTACTTTTTCTAAGCATATGTACATATGTAACCATTCCAATGTTATTCTTAGCTTAAGGCGCTTAGCAATATATTATTTTACCGTTTAGATAAGCTTGTAACTTAAAACAAGTAAAGTACATAGTAAATAAAAGTAAGGGACCCAACTCTCTTACGTTTTATTTTCCAATATGTACAAATGTACATATATTATTATATATCAAGTATATAACGATAATAAAGGCTTAGCATCTATTAAATTTTATTAAATCATTCATTGAGTAAAACGTCTTAGGTAGGGTTGCCATCCGTCCTGGAATTCCGGGACATGTCCCGCTTTTGCAGGTAATGTCCCGGTGTCCTGTCCCGACACGAAATTGTCCCGGTTTTCTATTGTTTCGATGAGTCACGGATTTTTAAATGGCTGCAACTAGACGACGCGAACTTTTCGTATGATGAAAGTGTAGCGAAGTGTGTTGAATAATTTTTTGAGAAAAACATTTCGAAAGACGATTCACTCTTGTTCGACCGAATTGCCAACTTGAATAAGTTTTTGTCACGACAAGTGAAGGCGTTTTTTGAGAAAGGCTCCGCAGATAAGCTGGTACAGTTTTTTGCAGCAAACGTAAACTCGAGCTGTTACTCGGAACTTCCGAGTCGGAAGTATTGAAAATAGCAGAATTCTTTTATGCAATTCCTCCGCACAATGTAAATTGCAAAAGGTTTTTTTCGTTGATAAATTCGCAGTGGTCAGACGAAAGAAATAGGTTACTGGTGGAGTATGTTGAATACTTAATGATTAATCAATTAAATTTTGTAGACATGAGTTGTTTGAACTTTTATAAAGAATTGATGAACAACAAGAATATTAGTGTATTGAAAAAAATAGTCAGTGTGGAGAAGTACAATAATAAGTAAGTTAACATAATTAATAAATAATAATAAATTTACGTAGTTGTAATGACATATGGCCTGTTAAGTTAAATGGTTTATTTCAGTTTGTAATGAATAAAAATATGTGATCATTAAATTTGTAATGAATAAATATATCAATATTAAAATATGGGGTGGGGGGGGGGGGTGTTCGAACGTCCCGGAATGGCCTGAGCCCCAGGTGGTCACCCTAGTCTTAGGTTATCATTTCAAAGGGTTTCTCTCTATGCACACAAGCAGCATAATATATACAGAAAGTATACTTTAAATATGTATGTTTGTATGTACATATATAGCTAGATTTTATAGTACATACATATTTAGTATACTATAACTCAAGTTGGTTTGTTGTTATTTAAGCTTTACCTTAATGCGCCCACTTCGCAATTCCGTTATTTCCGTAGACAGAACTTGCATTTTTGCACGTAGGCGTGCAATACAAACTTTCATAGACCCAAGCAAAAAATAAAATACAGACAAACTTATAATGATAAAGACAAACACACACATATGTACATATGTGTAGTAAATGTGCTTTTTGCACATGTGAATCAACAAACAACAATCAGCATTTGTGTTCCGTTGCTTGTTTGTTTGTTTTCCCTTTTTCTACTTTAAAAGACTGGCCAAAGAAGAAAAATAAAAAGCACTCCAATCAGTCGACGTTTGTACATTGCACATTCGTTCTTCCGACGTTTTCTCCGCGGCTGCTGCTTCGGCTTCGGCTACTGTTTTTGTTTATCATCTCATTTCTGCACTGTTTACAGTTCGCTTCCAGGTATACTTACTACATATGTACATACATACATATGTTTGTATGTAGCAATATTTAGCGTTGATTACGCTAGAAGCTTCATGAGAACTTTCTTCAAATGAACTCTTTGGTTAAAGTACTTGGATAAGAAATTTGTTTTGTCATATTGAATCACGTTTATATAGTATTCACTGGACAAATGATAAACAAATATGATTTTTAGTAGTATTGTCTTTAGAAATCTTGACTAAACTCTTTATCTTACAAGTTTTAAAGCCTGTGAATCATCTGATAGAAGCATTTAAAACATCAAACAATAAAATATTTTATTTTTAAAAATATAAACCTAAAAATCCTAATAAATCCTAAATAAAGTGAACTAGAAAAAATTTGGAGTTTGTTCACACTATCCAGTTTGTTCTCTATCACTATCCAGTGTTTACACTAACAACGTTTGCCTGTATTATATTAGGTTAGGGTTATGTTTTGACCAACATTCGTAACCCTTAAGATTAATCTAAAGAAAATTGTAAGCAAATCTCGCCCAAAACATTGTGTGCGTTCAGGGAACTAAGCGGTTATAAAGCTACTTACTAAGCGCTTAGTATTAATCGCTGAAAACTTGGTTTTGCAATGTTGACACATAAGTATAAAATAATACAAATTCGAAATGGTATATATACCATACATATATGTATATTTTTACCTCGAATGTGGTTCTGTTCATCCGTAAGTGTTCCATTTGCACAAGACAATTAACAGCTGATCAACTACTAAGCGCAAAAGCGAACAAATCTTACGCTTACTAAGCAGAGCGTTCAGCGAACGATTACTAAACATGTATTGTAAGCACTTAGTTCCGTGAATGTTTCTCATCTATCAAATAAATGTATCTATATGATATAGTTAGGAACCAAGAACTTATTTTTTGAAATTTTAGTAAATTGTTTTGACTTCAAAATATTATTTAATGCTCTGATTCGTATAAAAAGCTTTTCGAAGACATTTTTTGTAGCTTTAACGATAACACGATGCAGTTATGCAATAGAATCTAGATAAGAAGGCCACTTTGACAGACTTGTGTGTTTTTGTTGATACACACTGTACACTGAAAAAAATCTTATGCTCCAAATCCAAATTACTTTAATTTAAATTATTTTTGTCAGTGCAGTTTTATTTAAGTTGGTTCAATCAATCCAATAACTAAAAGAAATAGGAAAGTCTCAAAAATATTACTTTTTGTTGACAATGTTCTTCGATTTGAGAAGAAACGCAGTGATGTACTTCCGTAAAATGATATACAAACATACATATGACTCAACCAAACTTAAAACATATTAAAAATAAAAATTAAATTTTGGTTGCGCATATTTTCTAGATCAAACTGATTAAGATGGTGAACTTGCTCACTGCAAATATTCTATTGAGGATCATCTCTTCCTGATCCAGAAATTTTTGAATTCAAGAAACTGACAGATTTTTGCGTTGCGGAAAAAAGTTTTGAATACATATCGAAAGTTGTATTAGAACATTAAAAATTTATAGCAAACAAGATTAAGGGCGGGGTAGGGTTTTAAAGGCGAGAAAAACGAATATTTTTAAGATTATTTTTCGGCGAAATTTGGACATAATATTCTCGACATATTATTCTTTCAGAAAAAAAAAAAAAAAAAAAATTAAAAAAAAAAATTTAAAACCCTACCCCGCCCTTAAGCAATATTCTTTAAAACAGTAATGTGGTAAAACATTTTCGTAAATATGAAAAACAAAGGTACTATGGGGATAATCTAATTTTTTTTTATGGTTTTTGAAATTAGAACTGTAGGTTAGTATTTCTATATACAAATTGACCCGACCTAATTTGTCTGTATTTATTCTATTTGCTTAACTTAATATTGGTTAATTTATATTTTCTTATAGCATTATTATTAGATATAAAGTCAAAATTGAGTATTTCTTAACTTTCACAGAAAGTACCAAACGGAAAAAAGATAAAAAGTAGACGGCATATTTTTCTCATTTTATTATTTTTATTCGTTTAGTTTTTATCAGTTTTTAAATGTATTTTCATGAGTTGACTTCTGAATCATACCGAATGCCAATGCCATGACACAGCATTCATTGCATCATCAAAATACTCATGTTTGTAAAACGAAAGAATTTTAAGCCTTAACCAGAGATAATGTGCTCCAAAAAAGTATTTTGAGACTTTATTATGATACAGGTTTGAACCACATAGAGGTCACATAACAAAAGCTCTAAAATATCTATAGGCTTATAGCGAAATTCATTGAGTGGGAATGTTTATAAAAATATTTACTAAATTTCGAATCCAAATTTGAAGCATTTTGAAATTTTTTTCCATTTAAACGAAATCGGTCAAAAATTAAAATTTCACACTTACAAACTGATGTTCCACTACAATTTTTACTACGAAGTATTGCATTTTTGTTGGAATATTGGTACACAGCTTATAGATAGTATTTATGTACTAGATTCGGGAAACTTCCACAACAGGGTGGAGTTTTGTCTCCGGTGCCCTGGTCACTCGTAGTGGTAAAACCTTCTACGCAGAGAAAAATAAAAACTTAAAAAATCGTTCGAAAATTTTAGTTTAAGATTCCGATTTTTAATTTGTTTTCCGAAATTCAAAACGATAATTTAAGTCTTTTAAAAGTCATCGTATTGAAATGCTTAATTTCAATCGATTCGTTATCAAACCAATGTGGAAAAACTTTGAAATATAATACGAGTCGTTTTAATTTTGATATTTCAATACAATTAGTTTAAAATCAAGGAAAACAAGTAAGACGGCTCTAGTCTGGTGATCCTGACAAGAAAATATCCTGAACCTAGTTTAAGCAAATATTTACTCCTTGCGCACTTACAGTATGCTAACCTATTAAAAATAATGATAAATGTTAACAAAACTAAAAACTGACTAAACTTCAATCGATTCAATTCTATATCTTCGGTGTTTCTTAACCGATTTGCCCATCGTATTAACGCCCATTTTACATTTTCCAAATTCGACATTTTTTTGAAATCGAATCCATGTGTATATCGGCAACCAGAATAGTTATCGATAATTAGAAACAAACTTACTCTGCTTAGGGTATAGGAGAACTTATATTCCAAATCTGAAGTCTCTAGTCTAGTCTCTGAAATCGACGCGTTCATACAGACGGACATCGGACTCGGCTTTTGATGCTGATCATGAATATATATACTTAATGGGTTCGGAGATGCTTCCTTCTGCCTGTTACATACTTTTGCACAAAACCATTATACCCTGTTTTACCCATTTTATGGTTTCAGGCTATAAAAAGTAGTGATTTTTGCACTGATTTTGTGCTTTAGAAAGTTATATACATATTTGGCAAAAGTATCAAAAATTTTAATGTGGGAATGTTTGTTTACCTAATCTTAACTTAAATTCCAAAAAACCAGAGTAATTGCCGGATTATTGAGATTGCTAGAGCAATTTAAACTCTTCAAATTGAAGCTAAATTTTGCATGCTTTTGGTCTCATTTTTTTAATAGAAAATGTATTGACTACAAGAATACATAAAGTTTAAAATAAAAGATGAAGCCTTGGCTTTAAAATGAAATTAATTTGAGGAAAATCTATCCATTAGTTCATGAGCAATGTACGATTTTGTGAAGCAACCATATTACAACAACAACTTTTTGGATAGCACACTCATTACCGAAGGGTAAGACGTATTCTACGTCAAAAAAATGCGGCAGTAGGCTATTTAAAAAATATTTCGAGAAAGCAAAGTGTAGATAAAAATTTAACATTCAGTCAAGCCACTTCATTGTGTGTGGAACAAAAATAAACTCCTAAAAATTACACAAAAACATTTTTTACAAACGCCGCAAAAACATTGCCAGAAGGATGGCGTCCGGCTTATTCAAACCGTTTTGCAATGGTAAATAAATAAAAAATAATCTAATTCATTTACTGAAAAACAAAAGAACATTTAATTTAAATACATTTAATTTCTTAGATTTTTCTCCAATAAACTAATACGGCCTGGGACTCGGACTCGGACTCGGACTCGTTCTCGTACTCGGGCTGCTTCGTTGCTATCCTCATATAGTATTGTGAAAGGTCTTTACGTCGGAACTTTGGCTCTCGCGACATTGTTGCATATGCCCCCAAGTCTCACCAGCTCCATTTTCAGTTCGCTTGACCAGATCATAAGTGGTGCTTCGTGCACCCATGGACCGATTCACGATTCACCAGACAAGGATTTAAGGACTGATGTTTCCTTTACTTCTTCCACGTTTGACGTTTGTGAAGACACAGCGAAGGATGATGTTTCTGGCAAGCAACCGCATTGCTTCTCCTCTTTTTCCTATTTTCCCTATATATCAATTTCATTGACTGTGTAGGGGTTGATCGTGCTGTAGAAAACATTTCATCTTCATCACTAGTCAATCTCGAGTTGCGGCATTTGCAATTCAAGCGGTCAATGAGTTGGCTGGCCATTGTTTTTAAATATTTCTAGCTGTACACAAATTTTTCTTTATTAAATGGGATCTATCGAATTTATAGATTTGCCTACTTCACAGGTGGTAACAGACGGGTACATTGCACAAACCCAATATACTGAAAAAAAGAACCATTTTCTACAAGTAACTTCAGATAAAGCTCTCAACTTTGTTTCTGTTTGTTATTGTGTACCTGAATGCAATACTTAAGAAAAATAGCGGCGAGAAAACATCTCACGTAGTCGATTACCTCTTCCTGAATGGTATTCGCTTCGAAAATTTGTTACGATTCCCGTTACCTTTAAAAGCAGAGTTCATTCCAAGCAGCCAGTACATCCAGTATTACTTAATCTGTAGTGCTGACAGTGGGCATAGCGAGTCGGTATTACCGAATACGCTACGATACACAATTCAAAGACTGTGTAATTGTGGATATGTTCGATACTTCTGCTAGGTGCTCTATGCTGTAATGCTAATACTGCACTTCACAATATACAACAAGTAAGATGGCTGTAGTCGGGAGAGCCCTGAGCCCAGTTGCAATAATTATTTAATTCCTTGCGCCCTAAAAGTATGCTTCAAATAATGATAAATTTAAACAAAACTAAAAACCGACTTGTACGAAATTTTAAGAAAAGTTTTATCGTTACCTATTATTTCAACTCCCATTTTTACATTTTCCAAATGCGATATTTTTTTAATCGAAACCAGAATAGTTATCGATAAACAAACTTACTCTGCTTATGGTATAGGAGAACATATATTCTCTGAAATCGATGAGTTTATACAGACGGACAAACGGACATGTCTATATCGACTCGGCTGTTGATGCTGATCATGAATATATGTATATACTTTATGGGGTCGGAGATGCTTCCGTCTGCCTGTTACATACACAAGACCATTATACCCTGTTTTACCCATTTTATGGGTGCAGGGTATACCAACTAAATATCTGAAACTAAAGTTAAAATTTTTGATCTAATTATTTATTTTTTTGTGTGTGTAGAAAAACCCTTCGACCAAGGTATCGATAGTTACAGGGTGATTTGATGCAAGGCGCACTTAGCTCAACATAAATCCGCGAAAGGCGATAGTTTTGCCGTTTAGAATACGGCTTACCAATGTTTTTTGTTTCCTCTTCGTTGTTGGAACTCCTTTAGAGCTGTCCATCGAAGCTAGAAGTTGTTCTAAATAAGCATCTCAATACGTATATAAATACATAAAGAGCTATCGATAATTTGAAACAAATTTTAGATTCCTAGAGAGCTGATGATTTAAATCTGTCTTGGGATGGCCTCGGCGCATACAGACAGACGGGCATGGCTTAATTGACTCGGCTGTTGGTTCTGATCAAGAATATATATTGTGCGACGCATTCATTAAATTTTCATTTTCTAAACTTCCAAATCTTTATTGAAATAAGCTTCTGGAATAACTGTATAAGTTTCAGAGCTGTAGATCTTAATAATAATAAAGTTTGATGTGAGAAACTCATTTGTATTTTGTTACCCTTATAGAATTTATCGATAACTATTACTAGCAGTGTTGATAAAGTTATGATCATCTTTTTCTATGTTTTTAGTTCGCTTTTCCCAGTTTAAAGTTATTTACATTGTAGCACACATAATCGATATATTTATAATAAATCATATTTTTTTTTTTTTGTTTCAAAAGATATCTGATTTGATCCGTTTTACCTACCCTTTGAATAAATTTTCCTTAGATGGCATACAAATGTTCTAACAAAGGGCCTAAATAATTCTATACCCGACTGATCAAAATAACAAGCAGTTTTGTTTTGTCCAGTTTTCTTTTGAGATTAATAACAATATGAATTTAATTTAGAAACCATCGACCCATCACAAATACTTGTTCACGACCTGGTTCGAATGGAAGACCCTGATGGGGGCACAATAGATCTCAGAGGTCGCTGTGCATTAATCCCCACAATAATGGCAATAAACAACTTAACAAACAACTCAGCTGTAAAATGATAATGCATCGATACTTAACCCGTTTCCTCAATATAAAAATAGATTATTTAATCAAAGCTGCGCCATGATTTGTCTTACTAAAATAATCAATTAATCGACTAGAAACTAAAGGCAATTTAAGGGATTAGGAAAGGTATTTTGGTTTCTTATCAAACAAGGAATATTCGTTTCTCGAAATAGTCAATTGACGAGTCTTGAAAAAATAGTCTATAAACTGTTCGTTCTATCTGTCGACTCACCGATTGTTACCTAAATTATAAGATATCGACACCAAACTTTTCACGATTTTTTTTTTTATACTAAAAAGATGATACTAAGAAATTTATTTTTGAAAAGTCGGTTTGAAAAGTATGGCAAATTCGATTAAATTGTTGAACGAAACTATTTATCTTTTTTTTTGTTTGAGATTTCATGAAATACTGAATACCAACTAATGGAAAAAATCATCCCTCTGTGTGGAAAATGGAAGTTTTGCTTGTTTGGGAGCAATTTTGTTTAAATCCGATTAGAAAGAAAACCCTTAGTTGTTTCTTAACCAACAGGACTTTGAAGCACTTTCCAGATCTTATAGATAATACTTCTTTATTAGACATATACCCTTAGTAACAATGATTTTAGATACAAAATCAACATTTATTTAAGATCATATTGTAATTGTTCTATGTTAAACAATAATCAAATAGAATAGCTCTGGGGATAGCAATTGAATGTGGTATATTATATTAACCAGTTATATTAACCACTCCAACAGCAGCAACATAAACATTAAGTGAACGCCATTTTAAGTGATGTGGCATCAACTCGGTTTCGTTTGCCCCGTTTTTCTGTGCTGTGTGTCTCCCCTTCAAAACGTTGATTGAGCTCATCCTGTCGGTTTTGGGTCGTGTCGTGTCGATTCGGTATCAGGTTGCAAGTTGCAAGAGTTGCGACATGCTCTTACTGTGGCTTGTCGTAAATTATTGATTGGCTTTAATTCCGTCCGATAGATTGGCCTCAACTGGTCTTAACAGCTTAATTGAGACCCCGTGCAGCAATAAATGTTATAAAGCGCCACAACAATAACAACAACAACAACAACAATGAGAAAGAGAAACTAATAATGTGCCCAGATGGATGAAGATGACGATGACGCTGCGACTGCTGTGGCTGTGTGTTGTGTGTTGTTGTTTTTTTTCTTTTCATCTGTTGCTAAAGTCGTGGCCAGTGGCACGACGATTCCCAGCAGCAACAGCAACGAGAGGCAACAGCAACAAAAACAACAACAGCAACTCCAGTAGCAGCCTCCAAGTGAATGGGGGGCATTTAAGTTTAATTTGTGAGCTGTGCCGACGTAGCGTTTTATTTATTTTTTCTTTCTCTTCTTCTTCTTAATTTTCTCATTCGCTGCTGCTGTTGGTGCCGGTTCTCCTACTCCGCCGCACAGCGCATCAACAAATCCCGCAAGCAATGACCGAACGAACCAAGCAGCTCGAAAAAAACTTCAGATTCAGATACTAGTACGTTCGTTTTGCTTTGTTTTGGTCGCCTATTCAGAGCGCATGCCGAGTCACACTCATACACACCACACACACACACACACACACACACACACATCTATAATAAATATATAGATATGTACATATGTACATATAATACACGCATTTGTAGTTGCCAGTTGATTTTCCCAATACGCGTTGCCCTAGTGACGTCACAAATGCTCGCAATCATTTAACATCATTCAGCATCATCATAACGATGCTGAGAATGTTTCACAGCAGCCTCATGCCGAATGCCTTCTCATATAACCATTCCCAATTACCAGCGACGTCAACAGCAGCAGCAGCAGCAGCAGATGTTTATATGCCTAGGTATGTGTTCGTGCATGTGAATAGTTGCGTTCGTGTGTGTTGTGTGTTAGTGTGCATGTGATTGCCTAAGCTGTTGCTGGCGGTCGTGGCATGCAGCCGCAGGCCCGATAGGGTTGTCAATTCAATAAAAAAAAATACTTGATCCCAGTTTTTAAAAAATTATTAATATCACTGAAGGTCTAACATTTGTAAATCATTATTATAAAATCAATGCAACAATGCTTTAATTTATTTCATGCAGCAACTTTGATGTGAACTTCTTGTTGACTTTAAACAAGAATTTCTTTAACAAGGTATTTGTATTTTACCCTCGATAATATGTCCAAAATCCCGTACAGTAAATTTTCAATTTAGTTCGAAATTCATCTTTAAACTCAAAATTATCAAAGTATAGAGTTTTAAAGTCTCATTGGATTCAATTATTGGTTCAATATTCGTCTAAAATGTAGTCATAACTTTTGAGAGCATTCGACAACCCTGTTTGCGTATGTTTCTTTATTATCTACGCGTGCACAGAGCCATGAACAGCAGCAGAAGCACAGGCAGAGGCAGCGGCAGTACTAAAGCGTTTGCTGCTGCTGCTCACAGCATAATAATGAGTTTTCTCACTATACGTTTCGTCCTCATTTTCCATAAACTGCACATACATACAAACATACATACGTACGTACAAACAGACAAAGTGACATTCGTCGTCGTAGTCGTCGGGGGTAGGCAAAAAGTATTAAAACGAACGAAAATAGAAAATAAATAATATGCTGGCTTCATAATAAGTTGGGCAACGAGCATACAAGATTTGCACCACAAAACAAAACGAAACGAACGAAGCAATGCGAATGGGCGAAAAGGCACAAGCAGCGGCAGCCAGAGTCAGAGCTAAAGCCACAGCAAACTGGTTGCCAGTGACAGCCCCAGCAGCGGCGGCTAGCGAAGATGTGTGGAATGAAGTAGTAGGTAAACCAACTGACAACTAAGGCAGCGCAGCTAGCAGTAGCGTAGGCAGCGAAGCCATATGCAGCGGCCAAGCCAAGCCAAACCGAACCGAAAACCCAAACCAAAAAGCATTATGCGAAGCGAAGCGAAAAAAACAACAAAAGAAAACGATAAATATGTTTGTATGTATGTGAGGGTCGTTGAGAGCAGCAGGCGGCAAGGCAGATAGAGAAGCGAAAGGCAACTGACGAAACTGTGAGTGTGTGTGCTGCGAATGAGCGGCGCAAAGCGTAGAGCCGAATACATAGCGCACAATCCAACTTAATGCATCATATACATTGTCTACATGTGTGTGTGAGCATGTTTTAACAATCGCTAGAGGTTCGAAAGAAGAAGCGAGTACAGGGGGGGCCAAAAGGTTGGGCAATGAAGACAACATTCGACAACGACAACAACATCGCTGGCAGCGACGCTGGCAGCGCTCAGCATGATACCGAATACCGAACAAACATATACCCAAGGCCTTGAGAGCGTAAGAGAGCAAGAGGAAGAGAGAACGGCGCTCGTAGCTTTAGCTGTGGTGTAGTTTGAACGAAAACAAAAGGTTTATGCCGCTGCTGTTGCCGTATAATTAATCAAAAATATTTTAGTTTCAATTAAACGTGTGCGGCGCATGCCGATAATAAATTATTTGATTAAAGCTACCTTCCGACATCGACGGTAGCCGTAAGTTACCAACACACACAAGCACAGCTTGCGAAACTCTTGTATCTGACAAGTAACAGTAAATGAAAAAAAAGATATGCGGAAAGTTGATATGGGTACTTGGGCCGGTGAAGGAGCTGGGGGGCTGAAAACGGGGGCGTAACACAACATCACAAGCAGAACTTCAAGCCAAAAAACGGAAAAAGTTTGCACAAAAACTTAAGCTTCTGAGTAGTACATGAAGAGAGAGAGAGAGAGATGGAGAGAGAGACAGTGAGAGTTGGGGGCAAGAGCAAAGAACTTGTGCAAAAGTTCAACTAAGTCGCGTACAACTTTTTTTATGTTCAAGCCAATTTAATGCTTAGCATTCCGACAGAAGGGACAGCCAACAACAACAAAACAACAAAAATGCGAAAGGAAATCCGGCTACATCCATATAAGAGTCTGAGACAGTCAGGGTAAAGAGTATACTTAAGTATATTCAATATTAAGCTGGGCAAAGGGTCGACCTGAAAGCGGCTCAAAATCAATTTATTTATCGTGTTATCAATGCAGTCTGAGGCCATTGACAAAACAACTTTAAGATGCCCTAACAATACTTTTAAGATGGCCCAAGCTAAGTTTGATCACAAATATCAGTTCGAAAATATGTGCCCCAACTACAAGGGAGACTTTCTAATGATTTATTGCAGTGCAATGATGTAGGCTTAACGCATGATTACAAAAATTGAGCTTAATCAGGATCGGATCTTAAGCCAAAAAGTCTAACCCGAACTTATCACGTTTTTCGACATAATTTTTTCAAAATCATTTCTTAGTATTTACTTCATGCATAAAATGAACCTTCTCTTGTAATTTCAGCTTTGTAGCCCAAACGGTTTGAGCATTTATTTCTAATATAATAAAAGTTTCTGTGATAAAGTCGTTGTTAAAGAAAAGTTAAGCACGTTTTGTATGTCTGAAAACCAAATAATATCCTTTATAACAAGGCAAAAAATGCACACAATTTCAACTGAGAAGGATTTAGATATATGACCGTTTCTGGTTAAATTTGAAAAAACTTCTTGAACTAATTTTTGGAAAATTAACTTCAACCATGTCTTCATTTAGTCACAGTTAAACTTTCATATAGCGAATCTCAAGGGTCAAAAAACTTTTTCGTTTTAACGAAAATTCAAATATAAAATTGTTTTTATTTTTAATTCAGTGATCTGGAAATAAATTCGTTACAAAGGGAAAATATTTGTACGAAATATCTTCATGAAGAAAATTCGACTGTATTAAACCAAGATGAATTAAAACTATACAGAGGTATATGTATGTACATACATGTTTATATAAACGAAAAGTGTATTTGAATACATTTTCTTTTTCAGTAAATATAAAAAAATCCCCCATTTTATAAGGGTATTCCACAATGACTGGACAGTTTCCGTGTCGTCTTCTTTTACGTGCCTTAATTGCGATAAGCCTCTTAAATATAAAGGCTGCGTCTGTTTTTGTCGGTGAAGTAAATCGAGACCTTGCTCCGTTCTATTTTGTTAGGAAGATCAGATTCACAAAATAATGTTGCCTCATTTTTATTTAAAGATACAATTGTATCGGAGTGTAAGATCTTTTACACGAGTTAACATTCAGGAGAGGATATGACACAGCGAGGCTGGTTTTAGCGCCAACTAACGCCTCTTTTATGGTACCAGTATCTAAATACACACTGCATTATCCAATTAGCGAGGGTAGAAACTAGACTCAATCTAGAGGCCCGGCCCGGCTCCAGCCCGGAGTAAAAGCATCATAATATAACACCGCTTTTAATTTCCGATTTGACCACAGATTCAACTTTTTTGTCCTTACTGCACACAGCTTCTTGAATTTTACCTTTAATAATTTTTACAAAATAAAAGTTGGCGTCGTGACGCTACGGTCGTTGCGGGAAAGTCACCTCGATTACTCACAATAATCGATTGATTATCAACTAGTGCGATGATTTACACATGTGCGATATTTAATCCATAAGAAATTAAGTGTTGCATAGTGCTTAGTTAGTTAGGATGGGCACAGTGTCTTGTCGGGCCTGACGGGCTTGCCGGGCTTTTGAGCTAAGGCTCTGGCCTGCACGTAAAAAGCCCGGAAATGATTTTTAGGCCCGGGCCCAATACTAGTTGGAACCATCAACAAAAGACACAAACACAATGATACTCCTACGAGGTAGCCTACCTCAATAAATTTCCTCGAAGGACACACTGAAGCCGAGGTACCGACTAAAGAACTCAGATGGCTTCCTTATTTAATGCCCTACTGGCTCAGATTTACAGCACCAGAAAGGATGCCTCTAGTTGTCGCCTCGTACGTAAAGCATTGAGATACTGTGGTTCATATTCTGGTGCCCGCCAACCACAAGGGTGATACCAGTTTTGACTTTTCAGCCCGGGACTGGAAACCCTAGTTACACCTACTCAACGCAGCTAACAGCTTTCATCCAACTTCTACCTCTCCAGGGACTCCGCCAATCTAGATACCCTCTATAAGTCATTATCTTTGTACACTCCAAGTGCAACAAGGTTCTGTATATCTGCGAATAGCAGGCACACGAGCATCGCGCCGCACATTCATGCGTGAATTTCCTTGCTGATTTCCTTGCATGCAGATTTGCATTCAGTGACCCATGACCAATTAAGCTCATAGACTAAAACCAGAGTCTCGCAGGCTGGAAACGAACCTTGCGTCCGGGAAGCATTGTTGTATAGCTCGTCTGTTACTGCCGCTACTCTGGCAACAAGCATTCTTCCAGCAGCGCCATCTTCTAGAATCTTCACCGTCTTCAGTCAGCCTTCAACGGATAGTTGAGCTCAAGCTTAAGTAGGATCATCCACTGACAATACATTAATATGCTTTTGGCTGTCACTTAGCTCATTACCACGACAGTGACACCCCAATCGACCCGCAGTACGCGTGCCAGAGCTCCAACGAATCCAGACAGTAAACACGCGATATGCAGGTTGAAATTCAACCACTCAGTACCGATATTTCTTGACATATGACAGGTTTGTTTGATTAATCGGTATCACTGGTGGGCTACTGAGTGACAGACAGCCTTTCAGTAGCATCAGGCCGATTTGATGATGGAAGCAGCAACTCCGACCTCCAAGACTCTGCGGGAATCTCCATCGACAAAGAGCAACAACACTGAGCGGTAAAGTGTCTTCAATCGCTGGAGAAGTACGTCCATCATGAGGCTCAATTTAAATTGGACTACTGATGGAACCCTGGGGTTAGCCTCGTGTCACCGGAGCAGTGACCCTCCACGCATGCTGGAGATACTTGCGCTACCGCCAAAAAAAGAACAGCTTCTTGGCATCCAGCGTCGGCGAGTCGTCTCAACACCGCATGCCACTCAACGTGATCGAAGGCGCTCTTGAAATCTTCAAAGATTGCACGTACTTCGACATGCTGGTGTCAACTTTATCCTAGAGGCGTCCTCCTGTGGCCGGTTGGAAGTACAAACCTCCTTCTTAATCCGATTCACCATGAGTCCCTCAAGCTGCTTGCCAATAGCTGCCACGATTTTAACTCAGATCGCTTCTGTCCTTATCGAGGGCGTTTGCACTCGGTGGGAAAATAGCCTCGCTCCATACAGCGGGAAAACAGTGCTGTAAGGTGCTGTAAGGGATGGCACGCCAAGCGCCAAGCAGATCGTTCCTTTGATGACATCCATGCCGGTAAAGTATCTGTTTTTTATCTGGCGACAAATGCATCCATCTAAGATATACCGAAGGGTAGCGGTGAGGTAGTTTGGGTTTTGTGCAAATGTTAGAATCTCAGAGACAGCCAGAGCAACCTCCAGATTTAATTTAAAGGTCTTGTAAGCCGTAGGAAGATCATGTTTCAAATTATCGATAACAATAAAATACCACCGGATCTATGATTGACATTAATTCGTTATGCAGTTGTGTATGCAATACATAATAACCAAGACTTTTCGCGTAGTGTCTAGAGTTCAGGGCTCATTTCCTAGTCGACCTGGAGCTTTCTTACATTTATTTTTTAACATAAAATGTTATCGTAGCGTTCATATAATCATCGCTTAAACTGTACCTGGCTATAGCTTTTCCGTATATCGAACTTCAGCAAACATTAATTTAAGATTAGAGCTCAAACAGCTTTACAAACCTAAATTTCAGAAATCGTTTCGAAACTTGTCAAGTGGAAAACGGTTTGCGGACAATATACCAACATTTACTATGCAATGGAAAAAATCGATAATACAGACAAGTTTAAGGATGAATTCACTAATGGACTGAAAAAAGCCAAATTGATATGCATAGCGACATTTGCAATTCAGTTTCTGACACATAAAATGGTTAACTGCTGCCATTGAATGAGTTTTACGCCCGAGTTACTTTGGGGAGATCCATTTTAAGAAGTCGTCTGCAACAAAGACATTAATTGCCGTCATGGCTATGAGGGCAAGCAGATTCTTTAATTTCTTACAATGGATATGAAAATTATTTTCATTAAAACATTTCAGCTATGAGGGACGTGGCGCTGCCATAATTACAAATTCCCAAAAAAGTACTTAAAACAACTTTGCACATAAATTTTCATTGAGTTATGAGCCTACGAAGACTTGAATTATCGATTCTGCTATCAAATTACAGTTGAACTTCCATATAACGAACTTTTCAATATTACAAATTCATTTCTAGAACAATGTGATATGGCTCAGTCCAAATTATCTCCATAGCGAAGAGTTTTCTTGTCTATTAGATTTTACAAATTAACATGGATAACACAAAAGTTGAAGTTTTGTACAAATTATGTTATCATAGAAGGTAAATTTTTTTTAAATTATGGATAATTTATCCTTTATTGAGATTTTCTAATGAAAATTAACAGTAAAAATTTTAATTTTTTGTACTTTATTTTTAAGGGAAACCTGAACTTAAAGAACCCTTTGTGGTAAAATAAATAAATCAAGTAAATTGTTTTAGTATACCTCTAAAGAACTCAAAACCGACAATCTTAGTCCGAAATCCAGCGGGTTTTTACTTTTTGTAAAAATGGATATGTTTAATTTTTTGTAAATGCTCTTGAATATCATGCAAAGGCAAAGTTAGGTGCTTTTAACAAAACCAATAACTGCTTTCGAAACGTGTTCGGAACTGGCTCAACAGCTAAGGCACTTGCCACATTAACAAAGAGATCTAAGTCGCTCAAACCTCGTCACGGTAGGCATGAACACGGACATTTGTAATGGTTTCTTCTTACTTAAAGCTGAAGCATGAATGCCAGAACAATAAGCAGCTTTCAAAAGAAGCTCTACCTGTGCTAGGGGTCCGTATCTTACAATTATCAGGAATTAAACAATCGAGTATAGTATATAGTATAGTATATATAAAGAAAATATCACACAATTATGCATAAAAAGCCCATTAAACTCATAAAAGACTAGAATGTATAAACATTTTTTAAGAAAATGCGACCTTGCGCAACTTCTGACAATGCTGGGCTGCTTGATAAGTACGAATGACTTGATAATTTCTTTCAGTGAACGAACCTAAAACCCAAATCTGTAGTCTTTAGCTCTAACAGCCTCCGGTACAGTCTCATTCAGACTAGATGAGGACGCGGGCCTGTTTTCTGAGGCTCGAGCCCGCACGAACACAAAGTCTTCTTTAAATGGACCGACCAGGCACGATTTTTGTTCACGGAGGCCCTGTCCGAAATACATTGTATGTATGTACATATGAAAAATATATATGTGTTTATATATGTTTTAAAAATACACTTATTTTTGTTTTTGCCGAGTAGCTCGTATTGAAAATGTTTATATTTAAAACAATTTTCAATCATAATTTTTCCAAAAATCTAAAATAAATGTGTCAGAATCTATAGAGGTGTTTTGCATTGAAGGCCAGCACATGCTTACAGCTCCGGCAACACACAAAATCTACATTATTGCCTCACTCCTGCCTTTATCATTTATCAATGGATTTACAAAATCACTTTATTAATGGCTACCTGTATAATTGGTGGCGCCATGGTTAGATTTGATAAATGAAAATTAGTGGTGAACAATTTCGAAACAAAAACTATAAGCATATCGATAGAACTATTGAAAAGTACTAATAATGCGATAATATGAGGTTCTAGAACGTGAAAAAATCAAAAAATAAAAGCTAACCAATTTTTTTTTTTCAGCCAATTATCGGGCTTTTTCGGGCTTACCGGGCCCACCCTAGGCCTTTAAAGGCCCGCGGGCCTCGAAAAAAAGCCCGGCCCGCGCTCACCTCTAGTTCAGACGGACACTTGAACAAAACCATATACCCTTTTTTGTCCATTAAACGAGATCAGGGTATTTAAAACCGTTGAACAACTTATTGAAGGTTTGGGCTTTTCAATGATCTCATTTGGGCGTGATCGATTGCTATCCAATAAGTTTCGGATAAACTATTCTTTAGTATAAGCGTTCTGTCATTGCATAAGACTGACTGTAGGAACTAATTGTAAAGAACCTAACCAGCAAATAAACAAAATTATATTTGCGCAAGCTCTATGCTAAATTAGATTCAAATGCGAAAAGCATTTCAAATGAATTTGTGAGCATAACGTAGCCTAATGCAATTTTAATGCGGCACTAATTAAGAACTTAAATTTCAAGACAGGAGAATACTGCTTAAATTTCGAGGGATAGATAAGTGAACCTGTAGAAAAAACATTTTTATTAATTTATGTACATATGTTTAGATGTTTTAGTTTGACATAGCTATAACTATTTGGTAATTCATTTATTTTGGTGCTAAATGAAACCCCAGTGGGTTCATCTTACAGATATTTCATTCTCATCAAACTTCGTCAAAGGAATTCAGATTAAAAACAAGTGAAATCGTTGCAGTCGGTAGCGCCCGATGACGGTACTCTCCGATACCTGTGAAAATAACGGTTGAAAAGAGGTCTGATTGCCATGGGGTAATACTGCTGATTATCGGAAGATGCCACAAGCTACGTTGCCACCAAAATTGTTGACTCTAGCTCACAAACTGTGGAATATATGGAGATTACAGAATGTAAGAGCGGGTGGCAGGCATCCAAAACTTTGATGTAGATCTTTTAAGGTCGTTTCCAACTGTCTTCCGACAAAATTTGGTGAATCTAGCTTTCATATAATCAATCTCAAGAGGACAAGTAAAAACGATGTTATAAAGAAAATCCGTATTTAAGAATTGGTTCTTTCATTGAAGCAAATTGCAGTGCTATGGACACGAATTCGTAATTTAGATAACTTCGATGTACGGAAATTTATTACATCAAAGTTCGATTGTATCAAAATGAACATACAGTACGACCTCGCTTAACGCAACCTATTAGAATTTGGCCTGTTGCGAAAACTGAGGTGGTTGCGAAAACCGAGGTATAATCTTTTGTTGGCTACGAGACCTATTTCCAAAAGTAACTGCATTTTCTTATCATTTAAATCAAAGTAAATCGAGTTTATCTGCAAGCATTTCATTTTAATTAATTAAGTTTTTGATAAAATTAAAAATTGTGGTCTGTATTTTGTATGATTTCCTTAGAAAGTTGCGTAAAATGAGGTCAATTTTTTTCAAGTTAAGAATTTTGGTGTTGCGATTATCGAGGAGTTGCGTTTAACGAGGGTTGCGTTGAGCGAGGTCGACCTGTATAATGAAGGATCGGAGGATTTTTTAACAACTTAAAGAAACTTAAAAAACCAAACTTATAAGCAAATATTATATATAATCATATAATACATAGCAAACCATTATCTGTATTTACGTATAAACGTTAATCTAAGTAGATGCATAAAAATATAATGCTCAAATATTTGAAATTTTTTTATACCTCGGTTAGCTTAAATTTAAGTACATACGACGTTCTTGTGATAAATATTTTAGTTATAATATTAACTGTAAAAAACTTTAGAAATAGAATACTAATTAATTAGATTAAATTTACCGATTATGAAATATGATGGTCTGCGACGGGGTCCCCGACCCCGGAACTATCGTTCATAAACGGATGCCCAGCCATTGCGCTGTTGCTAAACATATTTCATAAAAAGTTATTTTTATACTAATTGCTTCTCATTTGTTCGTTTTATCTGCCGACGCAACGAACATCAACTAAGCACAAGATTTTATTCGTTTTTCATGTTTCGATAAATTTACGTTTACGTTCTGCATCCAGATTGACACATCCGCGAACTAGTTCACATGGAATTTACACACAAATGCTCAATGTAGTATTTACATTGACTGGTTTGATGGTCGACAACGTTGGCTATTCAGGTGCTGGACTTGAATGAAACAATGCCCCAATCAATGTTGTTTTCTGCACCCGTTTAGACCGTCCATTATAGCCAACCAATGGACAAGTCTGTGTAGGCAAGTTGCCCAAACCATCAACGTAGGTTTCTTCTAATCCTAAGCAGGTACATACATACATACATATGTATGCATGTATCACTATACAAAAGGAAAAGTTGGACCTGCTGGCAAAGTTTGACATGTCAAATCGAATAAATGCTCGGTAATCTTCACTCATTTGTTTAATCACGTCCAATCACATCAAACGCTACTCAAAGTTATCTAATTAACACAAATTTGACACATGTGTGTGGATTCGTAAATACAAATTATATATACACTACAGTTATGTATTTGTATTGAATACATTTGTATGTATGTATGTCCATATGAATCATAAGTTCTTGAAAGTAGTGCGCACATTCTGATATGATTATGCAAATTTTGTATTGCCTGTGGCACTCAAGGAACAAAATTCACCGGTTGAAATCATGGCAAGCAATTTAAATCAACTTTAATTGGAATTTTAAAGTTAAAGATTAAACAGCAAACCAGATACAGTTGTCGGACAGGGGGGGGGGGGGGGGGCGGAGTGCGGGCAACAAACAACAATGCGGCAACAATTTAATCTCTTAAATTGCACATTTCGCATCCTAGGGGAAAAAGGCTGTCAAGCCAAACAGCCACCAGTAACACCAAACCCACCCCACAAATGCCGCTGGGCAGACACCATCCATCTCACCACACCCGCCAGCAAATTGGAATTTTTCAACCCCACCACACAACCTCGCGCGTAAGCGTAAAAAGGCGTGCGGGCTGGCGTTTCTGTCAGCGTCAGCGTCGCGCAACATTCATAAACTAATTAGTGCTATAATTTCAAAAAGTCGCGTTTTATTGTTGTATAGCTATGCTAAGCAGAAAGTGGCGAAAGTGAGAGAGAGAGAGGGGATGGCGCGACAAATCCCACAGGGCACATAGACCAGGCATTACGTAATAATTATAAAAAATTGTTTTGCCATTTCAATTATGTGACCCTTTCTGCTGCTCCACTAAAACCTCGTTACCCCACCAACAAAATACCTGAACAAAATACCTTTCAGCGCTGAAAATGTAGCACAGTCGGACAAAGTGCCGACTATTTCTATCTAAGCATATGACAAATAGTAGTATATAACGATTGTTAAGAGATTAGAGAGATTCGAAGGCTTGCGCGTTGGCCGAATCATTAATCATGGTCCCGTTCGTTCGCCTTGTGTGTATGTGTGTGATAAATCGAAACAAATTATAATTGGACAAAGCAAAATAGCAGCGACAACAACACAAAAAAGCTCACATGTCTGAAAGTGTACATATGTATGTACATATGTGTGTGTGTGTATAGGTTAAAACGAAATCAAACAAAAAGGCAATGCAATAATAACAACAACAGCCTGTTAAACTACACCCACGAACGGCGGGCATCGAAAATGCGCCTCAACAGTTTCCCAATCAAAATGTAAATATGCCGCTGTCTCTGCCAACGTAAGCGTCGCAACCAAGTGGTGGTTGTGTGTTGTACGCGGGACTGCACTGGGGCTGGACGACGGCCTGCCTGTCTGCCTGCCTGGTCGAACTGCCTGTTTGCAATTTAAAAGTAAATATTATACATACACACACAGACACACACACACCGACAGCCATACAAACATACATACTATATCTGTAGCAAAACGCAAGTGCAAACGGAACGAAGCGAAACGCAAAGGCAACAACGCAAAGCAGCTACAGCAACAGCAACGCCATCGCCATGTTTGCGCACGACGTGAAACTTGCTGCTGTCGCTGCCAACGTCAACGTCAACAGCAACAGCAAAAATTTGTATGCTGCCCTGCCTGGCTGCTGGCTGCTAGGCCAGAGCACGATATGAAACAGCAGCAGATAGCAAAATACCCACTAGGAAATTCAATACGCTGCAACGCATACACAATGCCAGACGCTTACTAAATTTAACGCTGGGTTGTGTGTAACTTAGTTGCTGTGTGGCTGTGTGTGCGCAACATTAAATGGGAACGATGAACGACGAGTCAAAAGCAATAGCAATAGCAGCAGCAAGAAAGCGGAGCACTTGCATGTATGCATGTGTTTGTGTGTGTGTGTGCGCGTGTTGTTGGCAGGGTGAGTGAGCAGCCGTCCGTTGCTGTTGCTGTTGCTTTTGTTGTTGTTGTTGGTATTTGGGTGTACAGTGTACAGAATGTAGCTGGCATTCAGCTTTAGACGTAGCACCGCATTTACGTGTACCGCAAGTGCTCATTACGTATTCAACATACAAACATACATATGTACATACTAACACATTTGCTCAGCTATATGCGTACTGTATTTTTGAGGGTTAATATGCACAGATATACAGATACTACTTCACACAGATTTTTGCTGCCTCGCAAATCCGCAAATCTTTCATGTTTACTCACTCGCTTATACCCTTAATTTTGCTCATTTCGTTTTTAATATTCGTTGGATATTGTCGTTTTTTTGTGCTTTTATGTCGTACCCACATTCTGTCCCGCTCTTGAGCTCATTTATAAAGCATACCAACTGTCTTTGTCTTTTTATGTGTGCGTACTTTCCAAATAAATTATGCGCCCTTTTGATAAATGTCATTTTCAAAGCACATTCCACCTAATTGTGGCGAGACCGTGAACGAAAAACGCTTGCAACAGAAAGAGAGAGCGAGAGAGAGAGAGCGAAAAAGAGATTGAGATTGAAAGTGAAAGACTGGGACATTAATTGCTACAAAAGAGCCGTAATAAGCGCACCTGTCAAAATTTATTTCCCATTTAACAGTTTGGTGTCGGAGTACAAAGTGGAAACTGGGTGCCATACTGAGAACATGAGAGGAAGGACGCTTGGGTTTGAGTTTGCGTGAAACGAAACGAAATGGTAAATTAAAAACACAACATAAAGTGAATAAAAGTACGAGCAAACCTCGATGGTGTGAACAATATGATATTCAAAATGTTGAAATTTGTTTATGTTAATACATATATTGAAATTTTTGTTATGAATACAACATAATTAAATAAATCAATAAAGTGGGTTTAATTGAAATTCACTTAAAAAAAATCTATTTCCATAAAAATGTATTAAAATAACTTGTTATCTATAAATTTTCTACAAATGAAAAACAAAACAAAAAAAATTACACTGCTTTGAACAAGTTTTCATATAAGTTTGATTTTTCTTTTGTTCCGTTTTCTTTAAAAAATGTAATGTTCACACTACAGAGGTTTTCACTCCATTCAGGTTTGCCTGTACTTAATATTGTTACTGACAGTACCAGAATAAATCCAAACGAAACTAAATCGGAGCAAGAGTGAACTAAAAACTTAACAAATGTATAAAATTAACTAAGGAATTGCTTTGAAACGGAATTGCTATGAAATTTATTTAATGCAAACCTTTATTTCAATAAAATGGAAACAGCAGGAAACGGCATGGACTAACAAAAGAACGTTAATAATGCACGAAGCACTTATCAAATTTTCGGTAATGATGATTGATGAACAAACGTAATTCAGAGTAACTGGCTTGGCACTAAATAACAATTAAATCAATATATAAATATAATTAATATTCAATGAAGTCGTGTTCGCAACCCAGTCCAAATACTAGTACTGAACTGCAATCTTCAAACATTTGAAATACACCGAATATGTATCCACAGAATGTTCCTTCCGCCCTCCGTCCCTTCACAGACCATTTTAAGCTTTTAACTGTTAAGTGTAATATGCAACCGCATAGACAAAACCACAGCCAGTTCCCAGTTTGCCAAATGTTGCGCACACATTAATTATTTGCCTTGCCAGAAGGATTCACTTCCAGCTGGGTTGCAAGGACAAAAACACACACTGACACTCAAACTCATACATACGTGTAGATACTTAAATATGTGGATCGTCTCTGCACGATGCAAGCAGCTTCTCTTTATGGTTTCTGCATTAGCTTGGAGCAGTTTGAGTCATGTTTAATTACTTTTCCATGCAGTCATGTGGTTTTCCGCACTGAAAATGGATGCACATACTCATAAATATTGAAAGGGAGAGACTTCACTATGACGATTATAGCCACACTCTGATGATAAGTCCTTAACGCAAAGACTCAGAGATCTAGACAGGATTTTATACAGTCAAATTCCTCTTAAACTTCTTTGGAACGAATTCATTTCTACGGCAATTTGGTATAATCAAAAAATATATAAAGATTAGAAATTTCCCTTGTGACTATGATTATTTTTGTACATTTGAGATTCGTTATATGGATTTTGGAATATCTTCAAAAAGTTCTCTTTTAGAAAGCTTTCTATTGTGTATTATTTTCCAATGTTTCTTTGTATCTTTTTCGACCATGTCATTTAACTTTATTTTTATAAAGATGATTGGACATGACCTTGAACTTTACCGGGAATTTTTCAGAATTTTCCAATGAAGTACAAAATTTACACTACTTTTGAGGGCTATTGTCGATTTATAAGTACCTATGTATGTACATACTACTATTTTATATTGATGAAGGCATACATCAAACTGTACAATACAAAGTTAGAAAGCTTTTGTGAAAAAAGCTTGGCTGCAGTAAACTTAAATCTTTGATATCGTCGGTGTTTTTTAAGCGACTTCGATGAAATTTTTAAAGACTATAAATATTTGTTGCTTAATCGATAACAATATGAAAACTCTGTATCGGAAACTGAAATGGAAATCGAAAATTTGAAACAAACTTTAAAAGTTTAGGAGATATTTAGATATTGTGAACAAAGAACAGTTGAAATAAAAAATTTGCTTCAAATTAAATACAGTTAAAATTCTAAACTTAAAATAAATATATAAAACTAGATTTGAATATGAAAATAAGTTAATTTTATAGCCAAATATGGAATCTGGAATCTTAAATAATCTCGGCAATCGAAGCGACGATACAGACAGACGGATATATCAAGCAGATATTGCTATAATCACTCGATTTTTGATGGTAATCAAGAAAATACAGTCGAGCTTCCCTATAGCCAACTTTCGTATAACAAAGTTTTCTATAAAACAAACAATTTCCCAATTGGTTCAATAAAGAAAAAAATCATTCTATAGTAAACATTTTCTTTATAACGAAGATTTTTCTGTGAGCTCTTGAATTTCGCTGTATGGAAGTTTGACTGTATATATTTAATGAGCCCTGAGATGCTTTTTCAGTAGTAATATTTTTCAATGTGTTCGCGTTACAGTGTAATTGATAACATTGATAACATAATGCCACTAAAATGCGTAGATATTGTTAAAGCTTGAATTTCTTCACTTAAAAGTTATAAACCAACTGACATCATCAGACATTCTGCGTATTGAATTCGTTGACTAAAAACTTTATGCAACTGAACAGCCAGACATTACAGATAAAGCCACATTCAGACATGTCTAAATCATTTTGTAATAGGAGCTGGGCGTTAAAGTGCTCGTGTTTCCGATTAGGAGAAAAAACCTGTTAACAAAAAAAAAATATAAAAACACAATGGCTATATTTTCTATTGTTCCTGAGCATCAGTGTAATAAAAAATGTACTTCAAATACCTGTTGTTGTCATTGTTACAACGTAACAAGGCACACATATGATATTAAAATGTTTGAACGTTATCAATTTAATGGCAATAACCCGATTACGTGACAGACAAACACAAATGGTAGACTTTTGGGATTGATGCTGATTTTAAATTGCTTTATTTGGTGGGAGCTTTGATTTTCAGCTACATACATGTACTAATAATTGGTGCAAAACCATATACAGTACCGAGGACTCTTATCAAATGGGTAAAGTGGCTTTAGTTTTGTTCGATTCTGTATATATGATTATGAGATGGCGCCAATTTACAATATCTGTTCAAACCTGTTAACTTTTAAGAGAAATTAGAGGTATTAATATTGTAAAAGTCAATGAGAAGCATAAAACCTTATGAATAAATTTAATAAAAACATATTTAAAGCTATTTTGTTTTCAACTAAAAACTCCACAACTAACATAAACCCTCATAAATACATAATACATTAGTAAGAAATAAGCTGTCTGCATCATTTATCAAACGGTATTAAGCCTGAATAAGTTTTTCCAGCGTTTGGAGCGCATATTAAAATCTCACGAGCCTTGAAATCGACGCGAAGACGTGCCGAAAAAAAAAACGAATATAAAAAATTCGAGGACACGCGATTTTGCACTTGTCGCCGCCGCCGGCAACGTCACCATAAGCCTTTGAAATGCAAATTTTTTGGCATTCGTTGAAGTTGCTTTCAATTGAATTGGAATACAAAAGTGTTCGCAGCGAGCATAAATTGTATGTGCCTTGCCCCCGCCCCCGCGACTGTCAAAACAAGAAGCGAATACGTAAGATCAAGTAGGCTTCATGTCTCAAGTGGTGTCAGTGACAGGCAGCGATACAGATACAGTGAAAAAGATACGCACACGCACATGAAAATATACAACAGATACACGCGCATACATACATGCAAAAGGGAGAGGATGATACTTAAAGCAAAGTATGGCTCGAAATTGACATGGGTTACATACATACATACATATGTACATATGTATGCATATTCATATTTTAAACAAAATGCCCAACGGACAGAGAGTGAGCGAGAAACAACAGCAGCGGCCAAACAATAATTCGCGATATAATTATAAACGCCAAGGCCAATACGTTGTTGGCACGATAGCTGATGACGACGACGACGCTGTTGCCGCTGCCTCAGCCAGCGTCGATGCAGAAGCGTTAATCTCTCATTTGACAGTTGAATTCAATTAAAAACGCCACTCACACCCACACACACACGTACCCAAGCGCACACGAAGGCCAGCACGAAACGCACAGCCACCCCAAAAAAGGTAAAGGCAGCGCAACGTAACGCATACGGCATACGGCAGGCATTGAGACACGAAGAGCTCGTGCCTTGAGCCGAAGAGCCGAACGTGGCAGTTGCAGCCAATCAAGCCGCACGACAGCCGCAGGGTGGGCGGTACAGCAATGGCGCGAAACGGCAACAGCAGGTCTCTTCGTCTCGCTTTCGCTTGCTCTCGCTCTCACGAGGGGCTCTCAGGCGCAGACGCGAACAGAGGCAGCACGGTGCCGAAATCGTTGGCAGGTCTAATCAGAATCAGTCTTTGAACAGTTTTCGTGCCGTGCACTTTGTGGACGGAGTAAAGTAAATTTTTTCCCGCTGTCGGCAAAAGAGAGACGGGGTAAAACGAGCGAGAAAAACAGAGAGACAGAGAGCAAGAGTTTCGAAAATCTCAGCCGCTGTTCGTGATAATAAAAACGTGTATGAGAAATCGATAAGAGCAGCAGCAGCTGAAGTGAAAGAAGCGCGCACACACACACTCAAATACACCGCATGTGTTCGTGTGTCTGCAAGTGCTATAAAGTAAGAAGAAGAGTTCATCATTTTTGGTTTGAATCGATTTATGGATGTGCGTATAATTGTTTTCAATTCTGACTGTAGCTTCAAAGCAGCCGGCACCCATACGCAGTAAATATATATATCGTGTTTTTAGTGTAAGCAATTGGACGTCGCAATTTAAACAGGTTGGCAGGCAGAAAAGTGCAAAGCATATTTGTGTGTGTAAATTTCTAATTAGAAATTTTCACTTTGCTTTTGATTGCGCGTCGAGCGCGGCGAAATGTCACGAACAAAAAAAAATCATGCCTCTGGTTTGATAGTGTGTGTGAAAATTTTGTAAACACACTTACACGCACGTGACAAGTGCGTTGTTGCAGTGGTGTGCGTGCATTTGATGTTATTGTCGTATTGGAATTTTAATCGCACGGCGGCGAGTTCGAAAAACCGAAATCGAATTTTGCGGCGACACGGCGAATACACGCGCGCGCAAATTGTAGAAAGTTTTGTTTTGACTTTTGGCTTGCCGCGTTTGCTGGCTCTCCCATAGCACACAGCACACAACACACAGCCCACATTGGGGCGGCTCTCTTTCTGTCGCTGTTGCTGCGGCGAATAGATACAAATTTGTGTCGTTCGCTTCGTAGTCGTCTTTGTGTTCGTGTGCCCGTTTCGCCACAATTGCGCGGCGAGAACAATTACACGAGTACGAGCACACAAAGTACGCGTACAGCACATACAGCACAATACGAACGCAACGTCACAACGCGTCGAAGCATTTGAATTTCGTGCATGGCTTTCAGTAGTATTTTCAGCGGCTGCTGTTGTGGACACACAGTACGTTCATAGTATTACGAATATTCACGCTCAATTTAGTTTCGATTTCGCTGTAACGTTTCTCGGCAAAGCTTGTTGCGTGCGCGTCGTGCCTATAACGGAGTATATATGTGTGTGTGTGTGTGTATGTGTTTAGCAACCACCCTGCGGGTTTGTTGTTGTAGATTGCGCTCGTGCCGGCGCCAGTAGTTGCTGTTGCTGCCGTTATTTGTTGTTATTATTGTTTTCGTTTCGATAGCGATAACAGCGCGGCAAAAAAAACCTCTCACTGTGCAAGCTGTGGCCATTTCGTCACTGTCAGCATGCGCCTATGTGCGTAAGTGTGTGTGTGTGTTTGTGTGTATCTTCGTATTCGTATAAGTGTGAGCCTTTCCCGTAAACTAATACGTCAGAGAGGCATTGAAGACGTCATCATCGTTGTCAATTGAAGCCATCTCTGCCACACTCCCACAAAAGGCCGGCACAGTGGGACACTTTAACGTAACACTCAACGTAAGTGGGTGTTTTTTTCTTTTTTGTTCGAGCGGGGTGGGATTAATGAGGAGTATGGGCGTGGGCAACGTTGATGAATGGCATTTTAGCTTGTTTACTTAGGGTCCACATTCTCATTACTCTCAATTCAAAGCCGAAGTAGTGGCAACGTTTGCATTTTCTGCAACTTTCTAACTGTGTCCAGCTCCCCACCCCCCTCCCCCTCCTGGTTCTTCCTTTCCCCACCTGCCTGACCCCACCACGTCAATCCTTTGTATGTTGTTTTGGCTTAGTTTCCAGTACGAAACGCTTTTGTTTTGTTAGTTTTTTGTGTGTGTTTTTTTTTTTTGCTTTCTGTTGTTTGTTGCTGTTTTTATTTTGCCTAGCATCGCATCGCAGCTTCTCTCGGCTTGTTGTCATTTCGTCTTGCCTTTTACAAGCTGCTTTCGTGCCAGTTTCGCGTGAGCGTGTGACGTACAAAGAGCAGAAACATGTCAAAGGCAAACGGGGCAAATACAAAAACATAAAAAAAAAATATAAATAAAAAAGTGGGCAGCGCATTGCGGGCCAAGGCGACTTTTATTTGCCCTACAGCTTAGGATACAGGATTATGGTTTGGTGGAGTAGACTGAACAATTGCTAATTGGTTTGCAGCTTACTTTAATAATTCACCCCAAAACTAAAATCTACATAAATTTAATCCACTTAATTCTTATTGAAAATTCCTTTAACAAATGCATTTCAGATATTTTAGGATCTTGTTAAGTTGAGAAACCGCAAATAAAGCATTCTGTGGCATAATAAGCAGAACAATAACTATTTAAATTATTTCCAGTACATTTGATTTACAGATTCGATTTGTTGAAGTGGAAAATGGAAGCTTTTTCATATATGTTGAAATGATTTTTGTTTAAATCTCGTATATTTAAAGTTTAAAACTCATTAGCACATGATAAGCATAAGTCTCGTCAAGCATTTGGTAATATTTGTGTCTGGTGAAGCGTTTTTCGCATTAAGATTTGATTTTATTAATGGCAGGAAATGTATAAGTCTCAAATTTTAATTATGATTGTTTTTGGAGGTAAATGAACTTCACTTAATGATTATATTAACTATTTATTAAGCTCTATTACCGTTTAAACGTACAATATTAACTATCTTGACAACATAATCAAAACTACACACCAAAACATCTCAAATATTAATGGGAAACACACAAAGGACCTGTCTCTTAAGGCTAATTCCCTAACAACTACAAATATAGCCTAAAATATATACATACATACACATGACATTTGTTGTTGGCTTTTGTTGTTATTTATGTTGTTCCATTCAAATCTCATCTTCATCAACTTGACGCTTCTCGCATGTGGCATACATTCGTCTTCTCCCTCTACCGATTTTACTACAACCTCTCAGACGTTCTCCTCCAACCTGCTGATCCAACTCGCTGCCCACATCATAATAATAATTATCATCATCATTATTATTATTATTATCAACTCGCTGACGGTATGGGTATGTGTGAGTGAGTGTGTGTGTGTGTGTGCTTGTCTGTTTGTTGGTATGTGTAGGGCACACACAAGAGCGTAATTTTCGTACTTTATTCGTTTGCACGACGGCAACAACGACGACGACGACGACGACGAGAAGGCAAAACCTAAAACTAGATTCAAGTACACACGTCGAGTGCACAATCGTCTGTGTATGGGTGTGTGTGTGCTTTTTTTTGTTGGGTGCCCTCTGTATGGCACGAAGGGCGTCGCTTGTGCGCCCGAAAGCCAAGCAGCTCCCCCCTCCCTCATTAGACCCTACTGCGTACGAGTTTTATTCTTGAGTTTCGTTTTGGTTTTTGTGTGTTTTTTGCGTTTCACGTTTTAGTAGTTGTATAAAAAATTTAGTGTGTTTCGTTCGGCATTGTTCCGATTCATGGATGGCTGACTTACTAGTCTAAAGTTTTGTGTCTAGTGCCGCTGACGTTGCCATATCTATCTATGCTTGAAGATACAGCTGCAGATATAGACAAAAATATACAAAGATACGTAGATACAAAGTTACAGCTACAAAGAGTTAAGTCTTTCTCTATGTGCGGCTTTTGTTTGACGACGCTCTGACGACAACGAGACAAGACGAGACGAGACGAAACGAGACTTAGACTCAGCAGAGACCGAACCCGACCCGACCCGACCACAATGATGATGATGGTTGATGGCTGTTGGGTGATGATGGTTTGCTAGTTCTCGGTCTTTGGTTGGTTTTGCTGTGATGATGGGATTTTGCTTTATGTTATTTCTCACAGTTTGTGTTTTTTACTACGTTTTGTTGTTGTTGTTATTGTTACCTTTGTCTTTGCTGTCCATGTGGCGCTTTCAAAAGCTTCAATGTCTTGTCTTTGCCACCCGTTTTTTTATTATCATTATTATTTTGTTTTCTTGCGCAGTCGCAACAGTCGCAACTTGTGGTCATCAGTTCCATTACTTACCCAAGTTCTTTTCACCGTATATGGCCATTGGCCAACCCTCAATTCAACTTTATTAATAGTTTTTTAAGGACTTCACCGCAGAAAACTCCATGTTCATCAAGTTTATTTATATAATTGATCTTCGGAAGCATTCAATGTGTATTTTTTCATCAAACTTGGTAAAAGTTCTAATTGAAATATTTACAAGTTTTTCTTGGAATAGCATTTAGTCCAGCTCCCATGTTGTGTTATTATTAGTACTTGACAAAAATCATAAATTATATCAAAAAAATCAAAATTTACTTGCCACACTTTGACAGGCATAGAAAATTAAAAAGAAAATACCATAGAAATACATCGATTTATCATAAATTTAGTTGAATAAAATTTCTGTTTTATTCTTAATCCAATTTAAAATTTTTCGATTTAATCACATAGAAATTCCAGTCAATTAAGCATTTGTGACGTCACACAATCTATTTTTTGTTGTTGTTGCTTTTGTATAATTAATTAAGTTTCTTGCCACTTTTATCTTTTTGCAGGACATGCTGTCAACTTGAAATTTAATGAGGCTTTAGATAGTTAAAAATTATCAAAAAAAAACAAACAAACAACAACAAATATGCATCTTAAAACCGAAACCGAAACATCAACAACAACAACACAACAGCAGCACAAGCTCCATTTCGAGGGCGCAGGAGGAGCTGCCCGTGAGCTGAGCCAGTTCAATGAACTGTTAACCTGTCGCATTTGCCAGGGCTATATGATAGAGCCAACCATCGTTGACTATTGCTATCACACATGTAAGTGCCACAGCACACATCCCACTCACAAACGACTCTCAATTAAAACACAACTTGCAACAACCTTTGTTGTTGTTGTTGCTGCTATTTTTTGCTTTCATTGCAGATTGTCGCAGTTGCATTCTGAAGCATTTGCTGCGCGATGTTTACTGCCCACAGTGCAAGGGCAACGGTGGCAAGCACATCAACGAGTATAATCTCAGGTAGGCGCAACTTCCTTCCTCTTCCCATCTTCTATCACTCTCTTTCTCTGCCCTGACAATTCACATTCAAATATAACAACAAAAACCAACAAAAACCATGCAGATCCGATGACACAATGCGCTCGCTGATTTATAAACTGGTGCCGGGTCTCTATCAGCGCGAATGCAAGCGACTCGTTGAGTTTGAGGAACAGCATCGGGAACTGGTTGCCGATGCGGAGGACGTACTTCGAATTCAGCAGCAGGACCAGCAGCAACCGGAGTTCTTTTCGCCAGGCGAGCCTATTAGGTAAGTCGATTTTGTTTGGAAACTCTTTTGTTTCTTAGTTAAATAGTTGGATTTACTTGAACTACATACCTCTGGATCTAAACCCTTAAAAAACTTGTTTTATTCTTTGATTTTTCTGTACTTTCTTGCATTTTTAGTTCTCAAATTTCTTGTTTAAAACCTTCCTGATACCAATATTCACCTAAAAGACATTTTTCAATAGGAACTTAAGCTTGTTGAAAACCCAAAAAAGTCTGTTTTTGTTAAAAACTTTAAGATTTCTCAAACAATAAACTGTACAGAATTCGAACTTCAGCTTCATTTTTCATCTTCCCAGATAGGACTCTATTTTGTTAATTTTAAAGCTTCGCTTTTAATAATAAATCATTATAAACTTTCAGTATATTTTATTCCTTATCATAAATGTTCATCCTCATTTCTCTGTTTATTTTCTTAATAAAATATATATTTACTTAATGAGGCTTTTTTGTTTGTCTTTTTCCACTTTTTCCAACAGTTTATCCCTAGAATATCATCCCGCTATGTTGAAACATTGCGGCGCCGGCGATAAGCCGCCTGTTTGTTATCTACAGTGCCCCGCTGACTTGAGGGTTGTGCATCTGAAGCGGTTTCTGTGCTCCAAGTACGACATCGATGCCGAGAACAAACATGTTGAGGTCGAGGTCACGTATGAGGATGAAGTATTGCCGCCCAGCTTTACGCTCATGGACGTTGGCTATTGTTACCAGTGGAAGCGGGTGAGTTGTGTGCAACTTCTTATTCTCAAATATTTTTCTTCGGTTCAAGGGTAATCGGAGCAATTTGACTGTACATGTCTCTGTGTGTGTGTGTGTGTGTGTGTGTGTGTGTGTGTGTTGTAGCACTTAAAATTAGCCGCTGGCAAATCGGATTGTGTCGCTTGTTTAGTTTTCTCCTATGGGATTGTCCACTCTCACGATTCAAAGAACATCCCCAAGGGCTATTATAATCACATCACGTGAGACGTGTTGGACATAATTAGATATGTGCTCTTGATTAACATTCAACTCAGAGTTCTAACTAAATGGAACTCAGCTCCTATGTATATGAAGATAATAATCTTGGTATACGTTATAAGTTGAGGTTTCAGATCGAAATTTAATAGATTAAAAATAAAACTTGTATATTTTTTTTAAAGAAATTTTAATCAAGTTAAAGTTTGGACTTTGTTTTCAATACTTTTCAATATTTTTATGCAATTCGTAAAAACATTAAGTATAATAAACAGAATTATAAAACTTTTTTAAAATCTTTTATGATCTTCTTGAAATTACTTGACTATTTTAAAATAATAATTATTTCGAAAGAAAAACGGTTCAAATCTTAAAAAATAAGATTATATTAAAGATATCTGTTTTGAAAAATCATATAGGATTAATGAAGATAATTAGTCAGATCAAACTTAAATTAAGTATTAAAAGTATTTTTTTTGAGAATTTTTATTTCCTCCCTCAGACATAAAACCAGTTAATTAACCTTTTCTACAAGTTCTTTATACTTCGTTAGGGTATTTAATCGTTGACAATCCTATTTCGATATACATATTTTATACTATTTCCATCCCCTTTTCGTTTCTATTTGTTGATTGCACAGCATGCGCCTATGGCTTTTCGGTATAGAATTCTGTTGCACGAACGAGCGACATCAAAAAGCGGCGAGCACAATTTGTCAAAGGTTAATCAGGATATTGTGTTGAGTTCCGCCGCGGCTGCAAAGCCAAGTGGCAAGTCTGTGAGCTTTGCGGCTGATGTGGAATCACAGACGTCGCGTCTGCTGCATGCCACAAGCAAATCCACTCGCAGTAAATCCACAACAAAACTGGCCAAAAGCAAGCAACGTTCATCCCAAACGTTAATGGCCAACAAAAAGGAACAACTCGAAGATTCCGTTGCAAGCAATTTTAAAAGTTTGCGCAGCAACGATATGCGCTACAGCGATTACAGCGGAGTAAGTAGCTCCAATGCAGCTCCATTGTTGCGGGTTAAAAGTGAACCCGAATCGGAGGAACAATCGAATATTTGCAATTTGAATATTGTGGTCAGCATACCGCAATCGCAGTTGAGCAAGTCCGCCGGATATGCGGATGAAGGTGGCTTCGAGCTGAAGACAGCCAACAAGAAATCGCCACAATCATCGCATCTGCCCAAACTCAAGATTGAGCTGAGCAGCATGAAGGCGAAGCTAACGATGCCCAAGTCGGCGGACGCACGGCTCGAGCGCGCCGATGCACTGCCTCAGCAGCAGCTCGATCTGGAGACGTATGCCAAGAATATTGGACTCAAACCCATTGAACAGCATCCAACGGCAGTTGCTCCGCCATCAGCACAGGACGCCCTCAAATATAGTCCAAATGCATCGCCCATGAGCTCTTGTTCTTCGTCAACAAATGGCTCGAATGGCACTGCCGATGCCAGCACCATGAACAACACCTCCACGTCTAGCTCCTCGCATCGCAAGCGCAAGAAGAAGCACTCCAAGGAGCCGAAGGATGCGAATGGCAAACGCAAGAAGCTCCATGCTGAAATCTCATCGCAAACCGATGGCAAAATGAAAATGAAAATCACCACAACGCACAATCACAAGGCGCACAAGCTGGACTTGAAGCGTTCACATTCACTGGCCGGCGGTGAACTGGCTGCACTGCAACTTAAGCTCGAGGAGCAACAAAAGCAACAACAACAGGCAGCAGCAGCAACAACAGATGCACTGAATCGCGCTTTGGGCGAGGAAGCGCGCAGCATTAATAGCCTGATGACAGCTTCGAGCTCCAGCTCCAATCCGAATACAGCTGATAAGAAGGAGCTTAAGTTGCCCGCCTCCCCACCGCTGCCACCCAGCCTATTCAAAGCTTTTAAAGCAGCAGCAACAGCGCCTATAACTACCGCTAATCCGCCTGCAACAGCAACAACAACAGCAACAACAACTCCCGCTGCCATCAAGCCTAAGCCTGCAACACAGCAATTGCAGCCAAAGCCTGCCAAGTTGTCTCAACTCATTAACAACAACAACAACAACAACAATCGCAAACCAACATTGACGCCACATTTTGTTGTGCCACAATCGCCGCTGCGACAGGCGCCACTGCCAGCGCATCACATGCAACGTTATCTCTCAACGCCCAGTTCGATAGCCAGCGCTGCCAACAAGCAGCCCAAACGCTCCGTTTCGTTAGACGAGACCCAGCAACAGCAACAGTTGCTGCTGTCCAAGCAACCTCGCCTCGACTATCAACACCAACAACAACAGCTGCAAAAGTTAAATGCCGCCAAAAAGCTACAGCACTACAATCCGCCAATGCGTCTCTATGGTCCGGACTTGGCCAAGAGCGCAACGAGTGGCAGCAACAGCGGCAGCAGCAGCAACATGCCTTTGCTGTGCCCCCCCGCTGGCTTGAGTCTAACGATGCCACAGTCAACACTGACTATAACGCCAAGAGCACGCAACAACAACAACAACGGCTTGACTTATCCTTATGCGGAACAAAGTATGCCAGCACTGGAGATTGTGCGCTTAGCGGGAGGAGCAGCAGCAGCTACAGCAGCAGGAGCAACTGCATCGGCGGGCGCGGGTGGACGCCTAATGGGTCCACCTGTTGGTCTGCCCAGGCAAAACAATAAGCGTGCCTCCTCCGTTGCACAATCGCCGCCGTTGTCCATGCCGGCAATGGTTAAATCGCCGCCATTGTCCGTAGCGCTCAGTGCGCAGCGTGGCAGCAACATCAACAACAACAGCAACCTGAATCTAAACAATGCGGCTTATCGCACATCGCCGCCAGCTTTAATCAATCTGCGCAATCCATTTCCAACAGCCAAAGCCAAACTTGCCGAAGCCAATGCAGCAAAGAAACTAGCAACTGTTGCTCTTGCCGCTGCCCAGTCGAAAATAACTTTGCGTGAATTTCGGCCGCCGCCAATAGCTACAACAACAGCAACAAAAGCAGCAGCAGCAACTAGCACAACAGCAACAGTTGCCAAGGATGCTGACATACTTGATTTATCAGCAGGCAAGGGACGCAACAACAGCAATGCCAAACAAACAGCAACAACAACTAGCAAAACAACCAAACAGCCAGCAACAACAGCCTCAAACAACAACAGCAACAGCAGCAACAGTCTGGAAGCAGCGCTTAATAAAATCAAACAAAACATTTCCAACAATAACAACAACAACAACAGCAGCAGCAGCAACAACAACGCAAGTGCAACAGCAACCGCTGCTGCCTCTGCGGCGGCTGCTGGCGATGATTTACAGAATCTGCATTTGCTTTCGGAGTCGGCAACGGCGCGTGAAAAGATCTCGATCAAGTACGAGAATAAGCCAAAGAATGCATTATTGGTGCGACAACAGAATGCTTCGGTGCGCAGCATTCCCAATCCCTCGGCATTGGCCTTTCGCAACCAGGCAACGCCAACAACAACGCCAACAGCAGCAGCAGCAGCAGCAACAACTACAAAAACTGCAGCAGCAGCAACAATTGCTAGCAAGCCACTTACGGTCAAAGCCGACGAGCAACACAAGTCGCCAACAGCAACAGCCCAGCTTAGTCCCGGCACCAATAACAACAACAGCAGCAGCAACAACAACAACAACAACAATGCTTCAGCTACCTCGCCGCGTGCTACAAAAAAGTTAACAACCATTGATCAAGTGGCCGCCAATTTGAACATACGCGCCGAGGCAAAAGCAGCCGCACTCGCCGAAGAGGCGCCACTAACGCCACCAACGAACAGCGGCAGCAACAATGCAACAACAGCCGTTAAAACGCCGGAACTAGAAAAGTCTCCTAGCAGCAGCAGCAGCAGCAGCAAAAGCAACAAAACGATCAATGTGACCAAAACGGATGTCAAGGCAACAACTGCCACAACAACAACAACTAAAACAACAACAACAAATAAAACAACAAAACCAGCATCAACAACAACAACAACAATAGCTGCAACTTCAACACTCCCGCCATCGCTGCCAAAGCCGGCCACAAATATTGTGTCCAGTGAATCAATGTCAAAGCCGCCGGTTCAAATAGCCGCCACCGATACACTGGCATCGGTGGCAAGTTCCGCTTAGTCACAAGGTGAGTGCGCAACATACATATAATCAATCATAAACATATTAAATACTTGCCTAAGCTCTTGAAAATTTAATATAAATAACTAACTTTTAGACATGGAATTTTCCCCATTGAGAAAGTACTTCAGCCCTTTATTTATAAAGATCGAAATTTATTTAAAAAACAAAAGAAGATTTATAAAATTCGTCTACGAGAATGTTAAATTTGATGTAAAGTTTTTTCAATTTTGAATAATATTCCGCTTTAGTCAAGAATTTGGCTTTCAAAAAGTGAGAATGAAATCACTTCAGTTTAAATTAAAAAATTATTAAGGCATAAAACTGAAATCCCAATATTATTTAGATATGTTTATTTATTTGCTTAATCAAATATTTTTGAGTTGAAATGACGCTTTTTCACAAACCTATCATTCTCTTACTGTTTTTGTTTTAGAAAAACATAATCTATTTTTTTTTATATTAAATAACTTTTTGTCACGAAATGTGAAACGCATAGAAGGAAACTCCTAAGACCCCATATATTTACAATATAAAATACATATACAGTAAGACCTCGCTCAAAGCTACCTATCAAAATTTGGCCTGGGGTGGTTGCAAAAACCGAGGGAAAACTTTCTTTAGGCCACGAGACCTATTTTCGAAAAAAAATGCTTTTGCTTACCAGTTTAAAGTATAGTAATTCGAATATATCAATGAAAGGATTTCATTTTATATTATTTATTTATTGAAAAACTAAAAAATTGTGGTTTGAACTTTGTAAGATTTCCTTACGAAGTTGCGTTTTATGAGGTAAAAATGTTCAAATTTCGGGTGCTACAATAATCGAGGAGTTGCGTGTAACGTGGGTTGCCTTTAGCGATGTCGTACTGAATATTTTCTTGATCAGCGATGTCGTCCGTCTGTTGCTGTGCAATTCTCAGAATCTTTAGATCTGAAACTTTGTTAAGAGTTTTCTCTTTGCTGCATTTAGATCATTTGTCAAAATCGGCCAGATACAGTTTGCATTATACTAGTATAATGGTTTTCATTATAACGTTAAAGCTACGTTTGCATTTGCTTCGGACACACATGTGAAGTTATTCAGCTTAGCTTTGGGTGTCTTTCTCAATGGGTCTCTTTCAATTACTTATTGTTGCGTTTCCCACACTTATTCGAAACACACGAAAAAACCGAAAAACAGACTCAAATTATACAAATTACATTTCGTGTTTACGCGTTTTCTTCCTCTTCCCCTTGTTATTTCTGTTTATTTTTGTTTTCTTTCCTTTGCTTTCCTCTTTCGGTTTTTTTCTCAAGTAGTCATTATACACAAATTTAGCGAACACCGCGCGCAACGTCAACGTGTGCCCCTTTACTCCACTCTCTCTCTCTCTCGCTCTCTCCCACTTGCACTCGCTTTGTTTTTATCTCTCTCCCTCTCGTTCTGTCTTTCTATTGCTTGCTTGTGGGTTTCGTTTTTCTCGGGCATTCGCTGGTTCGCTGGGTCGGTCATTCATTCGAGCGCTGCTTTATTTTTACCGTTATAACAACTACAACAACTGTCTCTTATTTTTTTTTGTAGTTGTTTTTTTTTTGTTGTTTTTGTTGCCTTTTAATGAACAGCCGCAGTCGTTGTAGTCGTCTCTCATTTGTTCAGTTTATCATTCTCGCATTCGGCTTGGCCATTACATCATTTTGTATTTTCATCCATGAATAGCAATTTTCATTCTGGTGTTTCTAATGTTTGTTGTTGTTTTTTTCTTCTATTATGCAGCGTTTCTTTGGCTGTGCGGCACGCAAATGTATCTAGTGGCGCCACTGGAGAGTCTACAACAACAACAACAACACAATGTGAGGGACGCCAGTTGAACTTCGATCGCCAGTTGGAAACGGTTCAATTAACACACTGAAAATGAGAATCGCAGAGAAGGTCAACTTCTTGTCAACTTCGCTTTCGTCATTTTACCGCTGCAGCGAGTAAGCCTTACAATTTAACCGTAAATACCTTAATTTGACAAGCAATATAAACACCAAACACCACGAGCACACACTAACACACTCAAACACATCTGAATATCAAAAACAGATGCAAAAATACGCACACATTTATTTTAAGTGTATATGCTAATAAATGTGCAAATATTTGCGCCCGGAATTAGTACGCCTCGAAATATAAAATAAACGAAATGGCATTATATGTTTGTATGTAGTAGTAGAAATATGTATGTGTATGTATGTAGTGTATTTGCTAACAACAACAACAACAACAACAGTGGCAGCAACAAAAACGCTGACACAAATATGTGACAAGATATAAAAAAAAAAATATAAATAACCACAACACGAGCTGTTGTTGTTAGTGTGTGTGTATGTATAAAACAAAAACAAAACAAAAAACTAACCAAAATGAATACATTAAAAAAAAATATCAAATGCAAATGATTAATAACAAAGGCCAGATACCCTCGAAAGGGTTGCAAGCACGAAGCAAAAACAACTCGTTGTTACAGTAACGAGTGCATAAATTAAGGTAGCAAAATGCGTTTATGTTTTTGGTAATCCCTTTTCAATATGTTCCTATAGCAGATAGTGGTTCGAACAAAAAAAAACTAAAAATGTCACTCGTTACTAACACTAACTTGTCTGCCAAATGTCTTAGTATCGCCCAAACGAGTACGCTATTATGTTTCTAGGGTAGCTGCTCTGTCATAAACTAAACTTTTGCAAGCTGATAACACGTAGAACTCAAATGTAAAGGCACTTTTGTTTTTTTTATTCAGTATAACGCGTAGCTTAAAATCAAAACAAATCGCATAACGAATGCATAAATTATTCAATAGTATGATGAGAAAACGTACAGTATACACAGCAACACCAAGTTTATAAGCTTTTATCGGAAGTGGATTGTTATTTCTTTCAATTCTTCTTTTATTTTATGTCTCGTCTCTGGCCAAGTGTGAAACGCGCACTTAGCGCAGGTTGATTTTGACGAGCGTTGGCGTTGATTTTTGGGTTTTTAGATTTTATTTTTTTTTCGATGGTGGTGGTGGTGGTGGTGTGGTGTGAACAGTAGCAAATACACACACACTCACACACACACCAACACGCTAACACTCAGTAGGCACGTTCGTTGAGGCGATAAAATTTTAACGATTTTGCGCCGTTTGAGCCTGAGCGTGTCAAGCATAAAGATACAAAATACAAAATACAACAAATATATTAACATAATAACATATAAATAACTATACAAAATAACCATACACATAAATAACTTGTAGATATTTTTTTTCGTATTTAGTGTTACGTTCAATTGCAGCACGAACTTTGTACATAAATTTGAATATTGAAGCGACAGAAACTCATATCTACTTTTAGAAGCTTCACCAAAAATAAAAAAAAATTAAACAAACCAACTATATAAAGTTTATTTAAAGGAACTATAATCCGAGTGAATACTAGTTTATCGATAAAACACAAACGATAACATGGTGTTATCGATAAATTTGTTATAGAAACGCATTAAAAAACAATTAGTACTTATATGTCGATAGGCATCGTCATGCAAAGCTTTTTGTGCTAATTTGTTTGTTTTTATTTTCTAATAATTTTTGTATATCTTTCTATATAAGTCGTGACGTTTGCTTTCTGGTTTGTTGATTTGCGTAGTTTATTTATTTCACAATTCGCATTTTGTGTATACAATTTATCTGTTATTTATATGTATGTACATGTACTATGTACATAATTTATAAAGTTAAAAGGCCGTAAACAACAGCAAAAATGTATAAAACTTATGTACCGTGTATGTACGGCCCAGATGCGCAGTTTTCAGTCAGTTCTATCGTCATTGCTGTTATCATCGATAACATAAATTGGCTCTCTTAGCGCGCCGTGAAGCTATTAATATTAATATTCACGTTTAGAAAGAAAAGGAAACAACCCTTCGCTGATAGAAATCGAGCAACCACCTTTTTTTGGCTAAAATTTGTTCAAATTTACATAAATCAAATACCCCAAACCCAAAAAACTTCAGAACATTATCGATATGGTTGCGTCGCCATGGAAACTGTGCATAACAAAAAAAAAAAACAAAAATATAAATCCTTAACAATTGGGAGTTCGAACAGGACTTAAGATTCCCGTTGAAATTGAAAGGAATTGAACAAAATATTTTATAATTGTACATTTGTTTAAAATTTTACTAATTATATATGTATTTTTAGCAAAAATCTGGCTATTAGCACCCGTGCAAAAACTATAAATATACTAATATTATTTTTAAGCTGTTTGTTCCCATGAAATGTTTAAGCTTTGAAGCTGAAATTAACTAAATAGACAAAAGAAATAAATATACATATTATAATAATAATAATAAATATACTTACATAAATCTATGTATATGTACTTAGAAATCTGAATGTGTGCACATAAAACATAAATTATAATTATTAGATACATATTATATTATATACATATATTATTGTTAGAACCATTTTCGCCGCAATTCACATGTAATCCACACAAAATTTGTAAGTTAAACAATAAATTAGCAGATTTTCAAATATAAAATGAATAAAAAAAACACTCACAAATAGACAAATGCGTTTTTTTGGATTTATTTTTCTCTTTATCCCTCTCTCACTCTCTCTCTTATTGCTTTTATGACCCTGATAAATCAGTGCGAAGGTGTCGATGGAAAGGGTATGGAAGACGGCAGGCGACAACGGCGTCGACAGAAGGTGTCGTTATGCGGCGGGGAAGATACAAACGAAGATATTTACTCCAAACGATACGCATACGAGTATCGGGTTACGGTTACAGTTGCCGTTACAATTATTGTCTCTACTTGGATTAGAGCGGAGCGCTCGAGCATTTTCTTGCACGACTTCACTAAAATATCTCACTTGAGCTTGCGGAATTTATTCAACTTTTAATATGGTTTTACTTATGCTTTGTTGAAGAAGCGAAAGTTGATAAATGTGCAAATATATGTATCTATATTTATAACCTAATTTATGCTCAGTTAAAAATTGCTTTTGATTATCGTATACAGTTCGTGCTTTGTCGTGTCACGCGCTCATTTCTAACATGAATTACCAAATGGCATTGAGGCGAGCTTGGTTATATTGTGTTATGCGGTGAAGGGAACGAGAGGGAAACAGAGCAGCCGTGGGCCGCTGTCACTTTTTCATTTAGAATTCCATCCCCCGCATGGAAATTGCACACCCAGTGTCAAGGCGAAGTCCTGGCTTTCGGTGCTGTGTGCTTTACTTGTTGGCACTGCAGACTTTAACGCTTTTCGTGAAGTCAAGGGAGGTGGTGTGGGGGAGTGAGTGTGGGGCAGGACACTTGCCGGAAACATATGGCGGCACGCTAAAACCAAAGTCGACGACGTTGTCGTCACACACAACACAACGCACACACTTATACAAATGCCTTGCGCCAAAGCCAAAGCCACAGCCGCAAATACGTAACAACTGGCACGTGCCCGAGCTCGTGCCATAACCTTCAAGGCAATAAGAAAGGCGGGCGAGGACGAAGGCGTAAAATAGAGTGAGATAGTGAGTGTGAGAGACTGGGGCCGAGGCCGAAACTTGTGGGTGACAGTCTATTTCTCTGTGTAAGTGTGTGTGTGTGTCTGTGTGTTCAGCTACTTGTTGTATTTTATTTGTTTGTCGTACTTTTATTAAAAACGAACGCTACTTAATCAGCAGCAAAATGTCGCACTTTACTGCACACACACACACACACACACACTATCATACAATTGAACGATAGAGAGTGAGAGACCAAAGGCAAAGCGACGTTTGGCTCTTGCTTGGTTTTTTTGCTCCACCACACCGCACAACCGTTGCGCCCACTTGCGAAAACGAACTTATCAGCTATTTTTTTGCTTTTGCTGTTGTTTTTCAGCTTTGCTAAAGTCGTCGCATTGCCGTTCGTTCATCCGGCCTTCGCCACACCCCTCTTCCGTCTAATACTACATGCTTCTCTCCACCCATTAGACGGCTTTGTTACTTTACTGCTGATAAATAGCATTTAACATTTCTCGTTGTTTTTTGTTTTTGTTTTGCGTCTGTGCGCTTGTTGTTGTATCAGGCTTGGAACGTGCCCAGCTTCGCGATTTGCGATTGGTAAATTGGGTAATTGAAAACACTTAACTGTTATGATTTATTATCTATATTATGGTGCCGTGATATATGTTATATGTCATAGCTAACCGTCGGGCTACCCCACACTCCTTCCCCCGCTACGGCTAGCTGCATATGTGTCTATATTTTGCAATCATTTGACTCGTGCCAATTTACAGTTGGGCTATTAAAAATTTATCAATCATACATACCAGGTATACCAGCTTTCAAATACTGTTCGATGGATGCTTTTGCAAGTGTTTTAAGCTCAAAAAACTGACACACAATAATATCATTACGTATGCAATACAATTACTTTTTATGAATATTGATGTATTTTAGTGAGGTCTCAATGGTGTTGCAGCTTTATTTTCATATTCTCACTGTCTGAATCGCAAAAGTTTACTAAACTTAAAGTCAACTGTATGCATCAGCTTTACCATTTGTTTGTAAAACTTTGAGAAAGCTTAATTCTTCTTTGGGTTATGTACAAATTGAGTCTTGAATGCCACGTTAACCTTTCGAAACCCCGCAACAACACAAGACCGCAAAGTAGCTGTCAAAAACAACAGTTATGAAAAATGATTGTCAGCTCGATAAAGGACGTATACTAAGGTAAACTTTTCAATTCATATTTTATATTGTGCAAGCAATGGATAATCAAGTTTTCCCAAGCAACAAATAGATAACAAACCTTAGTTTCAATATCCCAAACCCATTATAGTTTGAAAATCTTGTGAGTTTGTATGTAAAAGGCAGATCAAACATAGGCTTGATCCGTTTTCGACGTTTTCTATATAACGAAATCAATTCCAGAACCTTGCAATTTGGTTCAATCAAAAGCCCATTCAATATTTAGAGCTTTTTCTCATTAGTGAACTTTATTCAATCTAGTTTCAAGTAAGAGTAAGCTCTAAGCACAACTAGATAGAGAGATATATGCACATACATACATACATAGACAAAACAGCTGCTTGCAAATATTATTTTCTCGTATGTTAATACAAAAAGCACATTGACCAACTGTACGCAAAAAAAACTAAAGAAGATGAGAGAGGAAGCGTGAAGAGAGCGTGAGAGCATGAACATGGAATAACGGGATCGGTTCATTTGTGGTTCACTAAGCTTTCATTGCTCTGGCATGCGTCGATTTTATGCTCTTGACAAAAACAAAGCACAGACGAAAAGCAGAAATAAAACTAAAGCGATAACAATTATATGTAAATTAAAACCAAACCAAATGTGTTATTATTTAATTGTGGACAATTTTAAGTTGTTGTCGGCTCAAAAGTCTTGGATTAATAATATCTTCCAGTTGAGCTTGCTTGTCTTGCTCGCCTCATAAATACTTGTTTGAAACTGAATTTATGCCATTTATGAAGTTGCATCTGTGATGCCTTTTAGGCTTTCTTCAATGCCGCTTGACACAGACACCACATTTGAGCACATTGTTGCCACATTTAGGTTGGTAAAATAAAACTCTTATCTGGCAGACCTTCAAACGAAACTCAAATCAACTCAAACGTGTTACTTCAATGATGTAGAACGCATGGGTGCGTTAAGATATGCGTCACACCAACGGTTAATTGGCGCTTTGTGTTAAAGCCTTAACCTTAAACTTTGGCATAACATTAGTACACTTATCTTTGCTTAAAAAGTTGTTTAAAGCTGTTGTCCCATCATTTAATTGTTTAACTAGGATACAAATTCCTTAGTTTAATTATAGATTTCCTAAACTCTTTGTAAAACTCTTGTTTTTTTTAGTTATTTATTAAAATATGTTGAAATCTTACTTTGAAAAAGGGAAAATTCAATCTATTTTAATTGAAAGTTTCGGTTGGCTTGTTTAATTTCGTATTCTGTTGGGTACAATTTCGAAAAACCAACCAAAATAAGCTTAAAGCATAATACTACTTTTGCTAGATTTGTACCCTTGAGCCCGTTGGAATCTTTTGTGTTACACAGTTTCTTTTACCTTAACTAGCTCTCTCACACTTTCGCACTTTGTGTTCTCAGTTTATATGGCCAGGCATGAATGAGGGAAAAAACCACAACGTTTGCCGGGATAAGCAGCCTAACACAACTATTTTAAAGCTTACCAAGCTATTTTTGTTAAGGCCATTTTGTAAACTTATAAACCTTTTTGCTTGCGCTATAAGCTTTTGGTTTGGCTGGGGAAAAACTTTTGAATGATGGCAAATTAACCAAAGATACACTTTAAAAACAGAGCAATGCGAATGAAACTACACTTTACTTGATTACTTAAGGGTGTTATGTGCCTCATAAGCAGAATATCAAAGGCCAAATAAATGGCTTTAAGTGTTCAGCTCAGGAAGCTTCCGCCGATAGAGTAATCTAAGAATTAGTTTTCCCTCTTGTACTATAAACGTAGTATTGTTAAGGGAAGCGGAAAAAACTAAATAGAAATTGTAAGGCGAACATGATTTCCAAACTTTTTAAAAATTATGCGTCGATAAAAGTATTTGGAGAGGGTTAAGGTTAATCAGGCTTCTCGAAAGAAGTTTTGTCTGATTGTAGTACTTGGTATTAAGAAGAAAAGCATCAAAAGATTAGAAGTCTAACGCAAATGGACTGACTATTTAAAGTAATTTCGATGAGCTACTACAATGGAACAAATTATAGGTGGGTGCGGGCCGGGTTTCTTTTCGTGGCCCGCGGGCTTGCACAGGCCCGCTACTGGCTGGGCCTCAAAAGTGAGTTTCGTGCGGGCCCGGGCCTAAGAAAACGGCCCGGCCCGGTAAGGCCCGGCCCGACAAAATGTAGAAAAACATCTGATAAGCTTTAAGCTATTGATCCCGCTCGGGCCGGGCGTTTTAAAGATGACTTCGGGTTCGTGCAGGCCCGGGCCTCAGAAAACAGGTCCGCGCCCACATCTAGTACGAATTTAACTAAATTGGTTTAATTTCATTAGAATTTACTGCTTTCTTAACATGTTCGGCTAAGGCATCCGCTTAATTAACGATAAATATGTCAGGTTCGATTCTCGACAAGCGAAATACTCTTTCATATACGGTAAGAATAAACCAATCAATTCTAATTATTTTTTCTTATAGTTTTAGCAGAGACGCATGAGTACGAGTATGTTTGGCAGCAATATATGTACATACACAACGCTGTAAAATTTATTATATAAGATTTGTTTAAAAAAATTGTCAAAATTTAAAATATAAATCATTTATTGACTAAGATCAGAACGTTCTTAATTTAAGACGGAAATTATATGAGCAAACCGTTCATAATATTAGTATACATGACATTACCAAGCTATTGAAAGTAAATTGGCAAGATTTGGCAGAGTTTTGGTAGTATTAGAACGGATATTTAATGTGTTAACATCTATAAGCACGGGTAGGGAGTAATCTTACTAAGTGAACACATGCAAACCTCACACAGCGTTATCTACGTCGAAGCTCTGCTTGTTAATGAGTATTGGTATTAGTGGTAGCGAACAGTTTTCGTTAAAGTCGAAGTCTTGCTACTCGTAAGCTGACGAACGTAACACGATGTAAGTACAGTTGTACTGTTTTTGGCATTCTCTTTAATTTTTGCGGTTATAAAACAAAGAGAATTGAGCGACAAATTAGTGACACGTGTGCTTGTACTTGTCCTTAAACATATTTGTTTGATGTGTTATTGATATTTTAACGGTAACGAAACACATACATGCATACATATTTACATACATGGTGAAACAGCTGTCAATACTGAATGGAATAGCAAAAGAGCATTAAGCACCAAGAAAAAATAACCTTATCAAACCACAACAAAACAATTTTTAACTGAATTTTGTGTATACTTGAAATAAGTTCATTCCGTTTAGTGACTTTTGGCATTCTGGGCTCATATAAACCTTGATCAATACATATTTATCAAATGAATTTATATGTTTATATATTGGTGTTTTTACTCATAATATAATAGTTTTGCAATATTTAGGTATATTATTATATTAGACTTCAATGTGCATAAATATTTTTGAAGCTTTTTTGAGCTGATCTGTTGTGGGTTGCTTACATTTGAGTTATTTTAAATATATTGAGCCTATGAAGATTTACTCAATTTTCAAGCTTGATTATAATTAGGGTTTATTTTCTTATAAATGCGCTTGGTTGGTAATGATATCGTTCAACCAATTCGTGAACATTAATCTCTTAAAACGTTTGGATATTCAACTATTCAGCATTGTTTTTCTACAAATGTTAAAATATATGCAATTGGTTGTTTATGATATTGTTTGAATAACTTAAAATGGGAATTTAAACGCACTTGGTTTCTATAAATCAATCATCATTTGCAACGGCATTAGTTTAATGAAGGTCGTAAAAAAGCTTAAGCACAATGGAAAAGTTTTGGTCGAACATTAAAGTTGTCAATTCTTATCTGGTGGGATTCGGTTGGATTACTTACATTTATATTTACCAAGCCAGCGCAATTTCGTGAAATTGCTAAATTACGGCACTATCTCTGCAGGCAGTATTGTGAAATGTTTTTTTTTTGTTTTTTTTTTTGGATTTGCAAAGCGAGAGAGAACGAAAGAGATCTGTTTTCACGATAAGCGCAACAACAACGAAACCAACAACTATAGCCGTATTCCGTATCCAGCACCCAGTTAGTTTTCCATTCCATTCCATTCCCCATTCGACATCACGTTCCGCTGCACGCTTCAACTTTGAACTCAGGCAGTGCCAGCGGTTGGAATTCAACAGCAATATTTTGCAGCGATTAAAACTAATGAAAAGGTCAGAAAGAGAAAGACAACCAAGGAGTGAAAGGAGTGCTGCTAGACTGTGAGTGTGCGAGAACGAGAGAGAGCGAGCGAGCAGGCGAATGTTAAATCAACAAAATGAGCGTTAACCAAGCGAATACTCTGCACGTTTTTGTTATTGGAGTTGCGGGCGTTCAAGGTGCGCCCCTGGCCCCCTAAACCCTGTCAACCCTGACAAACTCCGACTCCTTCAATAAAAGCAAAAAAAAAAAAAAAAACACACGATATGCGAAAAACACGCAAAGCGAATTCGATTTCGTTGTTGTTCGCTGCTGATGCTTCTGCTGATGCCTGCTGTTTTGTGTTTTTGCTGTTGGCTGCTGCTCTCACCGCTCTCCAGCTCTAACCCCTGGGTCTGGGTTTGTGTGCTGCTGCTGCTGCTAGCATGGCAATTTGCCATTTTGAACAACGTAGTGGAGCCAGCCACAGTTTTGCGGCTTCATTGGATGCCTGATGCCAAAGGCAGGCGCACTCAAATATGTATAGGCGGGGGAGGTAGGGAGACCAGACCAGATGCCAACTTTTTGCCTCTTGGCAATTGCCGAGCTTCTGGATTCAGAATCTGCACGTCGCGACGCATCGTTGCGGCTGCTGCAGCTGTGCGATGTGTGAACGTGCACTCTAAAAACGAACAAAACTCTATTAGAGTATGTATGTGTGTGTGTGTGTGATGAGAGTGAGTGACGTTCGCAAAGTATGTGTGTGCGTGTTTCTGTTTGGATGAGTTCTTTTTGCGACTCTTTGGCAGTACACCTGTTCCCGTTCGATGCGCTCTTTGCTCTTTCTGCTTTGCCTTTGAAAAATCACAAAAGCTGCTGCTTGCTGTTGTTGTTGTTGGTCTTTTTTTTCGGTTTTGTTGTCAGTCTCATGTCGCTAACAGACTGTAGGCGGAACTGAAATAAAAGTTATATTGCCGCTGCAGGGGAATTCGAGTTAATCGAATAATAAGCGCGTGCACACATACAAACTTACACACATGCACATACCATATGTATATGCATACTCGAAAAAAAGAGAACTGGCTGCAGTCTTTGTTTTCTGTAGTTTGTAGTCGAGGTCGAGACATGACCAATTGGCGTGTTTTTCGAAATATTTCGCTTCGTTGGAATGGAAGATGATAGCCTTCGCCGCCTTTTCAAGCATCTCTCGCCTTGTTATGTTTTGCGCCTCGATTTTTTTCGGTTTTTCTTTTTGAGCACACACACTGATTCGTAAATAACATTTTATTACCTCTTCTTCTTCTTCTTCTTCTTGGTTGCTTAAAATATATCAAAAATGATGTGCACTCAATTGTGAAGTGCTCGACGCTTTTGTGCGTGAGAAAAAAAACGACTTGCAACATTGCGTTGCGACTCGTGAAGCGTTGCTACTTGAAGTTAATTTCTTATTGATTCCGAATTGCTTTCAATTAAAGCAACGGCAACTTGTACTCTTCCATCTCTTGTCAATTACTCTTCAATTTTTCAAACAAAAATTTCCATAGACATTCATATTCGACCCTGTTTTCCTCTCCCCATTTGATTTTACTTGACTCTGACAGAAATTCAATTAAATAAAATTCCAATCTCTCTCTCTCTCTCTGTCTCTTTCTCTCTTATAGACAAAATATATGCACATATTTCTTCATAAAATTAATAATAAACAATAAATCACTTCATTATCTTTGAAATACATAACCACAAGACCTCGAGAAGTGCTTTAAGTAATTCTAATTAGAATATGCTTCCAATTTACGTAATTTGTTCCATTTATTAATATGCATTAAGCTTTAAAATCAATATTCATAAGCTCGACATTCAAAGTTCATTTAGATTCATTAACTTCCAAGCAGCTATAGTATTTATTTAGATAAGATGGTATTTTAAAAACAGAATTTTAGTTCAAAAACTGATTACAGAAATACATTTTTAATTAAATCTGTGAATTGCTCTTAAATCTAATAGCTAAATATAACAAATGTGTTGCCCGATTTCAGGAATGCAAAACAATGCAATCAATTCAAAGTCTACAAATGTCGAACGGAATTGAATTTGAAATTCCTAAGCTAATGGTGCATATAAATACGAATACAGTGTGCGCTCGCAAACAAGAACACAATATTTTAATTTGGACGCCATGAAATAAGAACAAGAATCAATATAACGAACTTCAGCATAACAAAGTTTTCTATCTAAGGAATTCCATTTCCATTACACTTCAATTTGGTTCAGTCAAAAATACCATTCTATGTTACGAACTTTTTCGATATTGAAGGTTTTTCTTGTCTTATTGAGATTCGTTATAACGAAATTCGACCAAATTTATTTTATTTTTGACTTTGACCTATTTTTACATGTACTTATAATATTTTTTTGCAAATAAATATCGTTCAAAGAGATTTTTAATACTCAAACATCAATGCAAATTAATCTTTTGTAAGTTATAATATTTCTTTTAAAAGGCTCTGACTTTTTTTGTTAAAAATTGTTCATTGTAAGTTTTAGCTTTTTTCGTTTTTCATAATTAAGTTTACGTAAATATACTTTTGATTGGGCTTGCCGAATTTGATTTAAATATTCAGGTTGTAAATTGCATTCAGTTTGAAATTTGTTGGTCAAAAATATAATTTTTATTCACGCATCTCACAATACAAATATAAATACTTATAAAAATTTAATGCTGTATTTTATTTCCAAAAATTATTTACAAACTATTTGAATAACTTTTTGCGTTAAAAAGTATGTAAGCTTCATATATTCAACAAAACTAAAGTGTTCACCAAATCGAGTGTTTCCTGTAGCCGAATTTACACTTAAGCATGCATTGCTATAATTATGTTTACCAAGCCATCTTGTATGCATGAGCTTATAAGCTTGCACAATGGAATATTAAATGTGCTTCGATTGCATTTAAAGTTTGAAGGCAATTGTAATGGCATTTGATTGGGCTTGGTGTCGATTGAGAGAAAGATACAGTTTACGCATTTGGATGTCATTAAAGTTAATAACGAATCAATTTATCTTAAGGTATTAAATTGTCTTGCGAGAAAAAGAGCTTTAATGTGCCAGAAAATTATAGCTGCATAAAAAATCGGTGAATGATGAGCTTATTCAAGACAGATCTTTTATTTCTTTTAAGGTAATCTTTGCTTATAAAGATGTTTCACATTAAATTGCGAATTGAGCTATGCTAACGGTATAATAATATCGCAAAAACTCTCATTCCCTTCACTGATTTAGTAAGAAAAGAAAATTCCATTAAAAAAGCTGCCTTGAAACATAATAAATACAAATGCTTGCTAAATCCGTTACTTGCCCAATAATGCCATATGACATCATATAAAATGATATACATACATACATACATATGTACATACATTTGTGCTGTGTTTGAACTTGCAATTTTGTGTTGACAAGGGCATCATAAATAAACAATAAGTGCCCGCTTATTTTTCTCGCTTATTGTGCGAACAGGAACAGGAATTTCAAAACAGCCAACAAAACATTCATTTTGTTGCTTTTTATATTGGCAGACACACCAACTACAATCAAGAAAAATAGCAACAAATATTTTTTTCGGGTAAAAATTCCACAGCATTGCTGTCGTCGCAACCACCGCCTTCTCCACAACACTTCATTCAATGACAAGCGCTCTCCCGCTCTCTCTCTCTCTCACTGTCTAGCTGTACTGTAGTCGGTCGCTGCTCGCGTCGCTGGCAAAAGCGATAAATTCGTATGAACAAATTGAATGAGCTCTGCAGCTGATGTTGTTGTTTATGGTATTCGGCTGGCGTATGTAGTATTTCATTACATGACTGACTGCCTGACAGCAATTTTATATTGCGGCGCACGGCGCCCCAAAAATCGAGCACATTTTTTATACGATTTGTACTTTTTGACTTTTCACAGCTCAAGGTTTGCATTTCGCACACACAAATGTGTATTTCTCGCTTCCAGCTAACACATTCACACACACACACACACACACACACACACACACACACGTGTAGCTCACCCTTGTATGCAGACATTTTATTTTACAATGTTGTTGTTTTCGTTGTTTTATTCGCCAAGTTCTGGCTCTGCCGCTATACAAGTTTCGCAGTCGCAGTCGCCACTGGCGACGTCGTCGACATCGACGTTAAATAGTGCGCCATTTGTCATGTGTGTCGGCTGCGGCGGCGACTTCGCCTGTTTTTATTTGCTCTTTCTCTTCAATGGGCAAATCCACCCGCCTTTCGCCTTTCGCTGTCTTCCCTACCTCCTGCAACTGTTCCATTTCGCACCATTCATCAAGCACTTGCTAGTTGTTTGCCTTTACTTTTCTATTCCATGCATTCTCTTGTTCCGCTCGTTCGGTCCTGCAGCCTTTATGTATCCTTCCTCAAACCCCCTTTCGCTTTCCATACAGCTTTCCGCAATCTTCGTAAGCTGCAAACTTTTTTGCTGCTTTTGCTTCTTCTTTTATACTTCAACTGCTTGTTCTGCTGCTTCTTATTATTCAACTACTACATTCCCTTGGCCCCAAAAAAAAAGTTCGCCCTCTCCCACTCTCTATCTAGTGCTGCTGCTGCTGTTGTTGCGCTCTCTTCACAGCGCTCTGCTTCTCTCTGCTGTATGTGCTTTGCAATTTTCTAGCTTTTTCGCCTTGTTCGGTGCAGTTCGTTGGTTGTTGCTTGGGTTTCTTTCGGGCTACGGCGCTCAGGGGTGAGATGGTATGCGATGGGTTGCATTGGGAGGTCTCGCTTTGTGTGTATACATGTGTGTGTGTGTGCGTGTATGACAAAAAGTTCAGTCTGGGTCCAACGGACTTTAGTTTTGCAATTTTTTGCTCATTTTCTTTCTCGCTGGCACTCTTTTTATGTGTGTGTGTGTGTGTGTTGTGTTGCCAACTTTGTCCGCTTGTGGAAAATTTCATTTTAAATTTCATGGAAAATCATTTTAATTATATTCGTAAAAATTTCATGCCATTTTTTTTTGGAGCTCTCCTTTAACCGGTTGGCTATTTGTTGCTGAAAGTTTTTGCTCTCATTATTGCGTTGGGCATTCAGCGAATTAATTAATTGAAATGAACAGCAACGTTAAGTGTGAATGTAATTAGGTGGCAACTCGGTTAAATAAATCTTAATTAACAATTTAAATTTTAACACGACTTTGCACTGTAATCACAAAAATAATGCAAAACTTTTCTTTCAAGCTTAAACTCAAACTCTGAGCTTTGTGCTCTGTGCTGTAATGTTACTTGCAAATGGCGACATAACAGTCACAATTTTGAGACCGCACACTCTCACACACATATTCCTTGTACTGTGTCCCTGACAGCTATTTGATGACTCTGTCTCTGACAACGACGACGCCGACGCCATGCGGTGCGAGCGAGGTGCGCCAATTTGATTGGCATTCACAACAGCAACAGCTGCAGCTACAACGGCAGCAACCGCTGCGATTTTGCATCAAAATCAGCTTCAGTTACGACGGCAACACAGCACAGGAAATTCAATTACGCCATTTGTTGTTGCCTGTCATTATTTTAAATAAAAGCGCATATTACGTGAGTCATGTCCACATAACCCGCACAAAAACAAATCCATACATAAAATTATGAAACTCTGATTTAATTAAATGCTCGCATAAGCATTCCAGGAATTCAAACGGCATTATCAGTACTTATTATATAAATACATATAAAGTAAGCATGAGATTGTGTCGTACATTTAGTTAAGGTGCCAAATTTGTACGTAAATTTCTATAAGATGAATTCAAAAGTTCAAGTTTTTAAAACCCAAAAAATGCTCGTTTAAACCGCAATGATGAAATATTTTTATATAAATTGGTTATAAAAAATTAGTTTCCACTTTAAATTTATTATTGACAACAAAAAAATTACTGTGTCCTTAGAAAGGGAGACTTTATATCAAGTATCTGTTAAAATTCGATTGAGATCGATTCAAAACCAAGTAGAAAAGTGGCAGTCAGACGCAACCAACTGCAATAAAGAGAGGCCTGATCTTTCCAGGATGCTTCCAGCCATATTATCACCAAATTTGGTGGCTCTAGCCTTAATACTTTGGAAGATACACGCATTTCCGTTTTTATCGAGTGTGGCATCCAAAGTATCTAAAGATTTGATGTAGTTGGTTAGGGGTCATCATCACCTATCTTGGCACCAAATATGGTGGCTCTAGCTTATAAACTGTGGAAGATATAGACGTTTATGGTTGACAAATGCTGGGGACTAGGGGCGGTATGTATCTCCTTACCAAATTTGGTAACTCTAGCTATAAAGATGTGGGAAATAAGTGGATTAATCGACTTTCAACTATCAAATTTATCGATTTCAAAGCTCGCCAACAAGCGTAGAGCACCAATCTTGACACTTTATCTGTCCCGGCCATAGAAAAAGATATTTGCAAGGTTTCAGGTTTCTAGCTTGAAGGGTGTGGAAAAATGTTGCGTTCATACAGACGGTCCGGTATATATTATGAAGCGACTGTACATTAAGAACATAAATTTTACTTAACTGAGTTCCGTTTTGCAGCAGTGCTATATGTAATGAAGGTTTGGGATAACAAGGTTAAAAGTATTCCATTGTCGGACCAGGAGTTCGTATTTCAGATGGGCTTTATCTTAGAAAATTCATTTAAAATATTAAATCATATTCTTAATTGGATACGAACGTGATTAAAAGCAACACATACGTTCCACAATGTATCCCAAATATTTTATAATTATATTCAACAAGGGGGGTGCATATTTTAAAGTCGTTTAACGAGTACTTTGCCCAAAAGGGTGAAACACCCAAGCAGTTGTATGCTAAATTGCACTCGTGGCCAAACACCGATAAGGGTTAAACATAGTATGTACGCATGTATGTATGTGTGTATGTATGTTTGTTTGTATCATATTATGCCAAAAGGGTTTTGTTTGTAGAGATTCCATAATCCATTTGTATTACAAGCTTGGTTAGGGGTTACACAGATTCATGGCACATCCGGTATTTTTGTTCTAATTTTAAAAAACATCTATAAATAGACTTTTGAATTGCTGATTTTACTGCTTTCCATTGGCGGCACAAGCTCATTTCTCCCCTACTTAACGAGAAAAATAACAACAAGTGAAGTGAACTTGTTGTAGTCGAATGCGACCGAATCCGCTATACTCTGCTATAAGTTCAAAAAAACTATTGCTAAGGGAGAGTACCGGGTCGGCTGGGGTGAGCACTGGTTTGATGCAGATCGTTGAGGGATATCATTAGCTGTATTGATTCAAACTCGAAAACTGTGGGGATTTCCGATAAAAAAGACGGTCGATGTCAGCAATTTTGATACAGATCTTTGTCAAATGTCGAGAGCTACATTTCAATCAAATTTGTTGACTCTTTGAGTGAAATATGTAATAAGCACCTCGAGGTGTAGCGACTTGATATCGATATCCTAGCCCCCCAGAGGGTATAGCGCACCCAAATTGAAACCTTGTCTGACGCAGACATGGACCAAAACGTTTGCAAAGTTTCAAGGTTCGAGCTTTAAGGGTGTCTGAGATACGCGCGGTCTTAGAAACAGAGCACAAAAAGAATATACTCTTTAGCCTCGCTATCAGAGTATAAACATGAGCAATATTTTTTGTAGTCATGATAAAAGGAGAAAAAAAAGCGCCAAGCAAGAGCCAAAATCGAAGTCCAAAGCCAGCTGCGGCCATTTTGAGAGCTATTTTATTGAGTTATGACAAATATAGAAACTGGAAAACCATTAAATTTGGCGACAGCCGCAATATCCATAAAAACCCAACCAAAATTGATATGCAGCACAACGACTTCAACGACGATAATAACTTGGAGAGGCCTTCAATAAGTACAAACATCTTTGTGTTAAGTATACGACGACAGTCATACAAACATATAAACAATATATTATATCTATAGCTATAACCATATAAAGTTAAGATAAATGTAAAAGGCGCGAGACTTGAACTTGATGAAATACTAAATATTAAATAAACAACTTTGTGTAGACAATAAACATATAATTTTGAGATTTTTCAAGTTGTTAATTAGCAGACAGAAGTTTGAAATTCATTCGATGAAACAAGTAGTGACATTGTTCATTTTACAAAACTGAATATCAAATCACAAATTTAATAAACTTGATCAAAATCGACAACGATAACGATAAATAATGCAGGCAACCCACAATAGGAAAACTAATTTACTTTGATTCTGTTTAAGTAAAATGATTTTAGAATGCAATCAAAATACAAAACTTTGTTTAAATTAAGAAACTGTATTTCAAAATATAACAATTAGCAGATCTTATCATTTCAATGAGTTTTTAACGTCGAGAAATAAAGTTTTAAAGTTTTCTTTAAGCTTTAATATTCGATTTCTTGAGAGATTCTCATTCGATTTCGATAAAATTTTCACAGGTTTTTATAGAAAATGACATATCTCCAACATTTGGAATTTTATTTCTTTCAATTTAGATGTGTTTATCGGTAACTGGATATTTTATAGATAATTTGTTAACAAACTTGCCCTGCCAACTCTATGAAAGCACTTCGATTATAAACTTTAGGTCTTTAGTTCTCAAAATCTCTGAGATCGACGAGATGCTTATTTCTCTCTTTTACATACATTTACACAAGTTTATTATACCCTTCGGTTCGGGGCATTCAGACCGCACTTATTTTGTCATTTTGAACAACATCCCGATTGTTTTTAGATACTTGATAGAATAGTCTCAAAAGCCTAGCACATAAACTTTATAGATACACATCGCTATCCAAAAATTGATTTATTCCAAAACTCTTTCAATATCATTTAACTAATTAATGTATAAACCTTATAACTTTAAACAGGAAATGCAAATATAATTTTTTAAATACAATACATTTCCCACTTTCTATATTTTTTTAGGCAATTGGAGTATTTTTTAGCTATTAAGGCCAAAATTCGTGGCAGCACTTTAAAAATTTCAATGACACTTAACACGTCTGAACGATTTGTTTGTTTTTTTCAGGCATTCAATTCGGCTGTTAACAGGCTAACTTAATTCCGCTGAGGGAATGTCATTGTCAATTGCCATAATTCGGTTTAGATATGTATGCCGTGTAGTCATATCCATTTCCGTATCCTGCATCCTGCATACCGTTACCAGCCAGAAGTAACCCGAAACCCGTATTATATTTGTATTATTAGGCAATGTCCCTGGGCTTGGGCGAACATAAAAAGCGGCAATCGGCACGTTTTAACTCCCACACACAACACACACATTCATAAGAAGACAAAATCGAAACGAAGCTTTCACGTCAGACAATTACATAAAAATTTCTATACAGGCGACGGCGTCGACCTTAACCATAAAAATGGCGTCGGTGCCAGAGCTAGCCAGCCAGCCAGCACAAGATTAAGCAATGTGACCAGGCACAGTGGCAGCGCCGCGCCGTGCTGTGCTGTGTCGTTGTTGTTGTTATTGTATGGCCTCACATGCGAGATAAAAAGGCCATAAAAACGCCGATGCTGCCCGCAGGTAAAACACGCAGACCGACAAAGTCAATAATAACAACAACAACAACAACAACAGCAGCAGCAGCAAGAAGATAACAAAGTGCACACAGCATTCGCCCATTCATTCATACTCCCATATTCGTTTATTCATTTGGACAGCGGCAGCGACAGCAGGTAAGAACGGACAACAGAGACAGACGCTGTTGTGGGTGGGCTCTGTTTTTGTTATTGTTGTATTTTTTTGTTTCGTTTTCAACGTGTTGTTAAGCGGCATAAAAGTAGAATAACAACACAAAACGAAATGAAGTGTGTTACAAAGAAAAATACACACAAAAAAAGAGAATTATGTAAGTACAAAAATATTGAAAAAATGTTGATGTCGGCATTTTATGTTTCGATCTCTTCGCAGCCGGTAGGATTCGAACCTACGCTCCCAGAGGGAATCTGATTTCTAGTCAGACGCCTTAACCGCTCGGCCACGGCTGCTCTTACGAGCTTGAGTGTCTAGTTTGCGCTCTAACAAGCAGTGGCGGTCGCGACAAGACGGCGACGGCAACGTCAGCAGCAGCTAAAAATAAAATTTGCGAGTGTGAGTGAATGCATGTGAGTATTTGTATTTGTTGTTGCTGATGTTGTTTTAACGTTGTTTTTCTTGAGACGTTGCGTCGTCGTTGTCGCTGTTGCTGTTGTTGTTTCTGCTCGCACTAAAGATAAGATACTTTTTAGACTTTAAGCTGCGCATGCAATAAAAATAAAGCCGTATAAAAACTTATTTACGCTTTAGAAACTTTTGCGCTCTCGCTCTCACTCACTCATTCGCTTTAAGTTCTCTCTATCTGTTCTGTGTGTGTGTGTGAATGTGTGTGCTTGCCTTAGTTTCGTTTTTGTATTTTTGGCATTTTCATTTCTATTGTTCTCGCGTCGCATTTACGCTGCCTTTTGCTTCTACTTTTTTACTTTTCATCTTACCCTTCTCCGTCTGTATTGTTATTGTTGTTGGGTTTCGCGCAAAAATGCGTAGAAACAATTTGTTCATCTTGTGTCTGACCTCTCAAAGTCATCGTCGTTTGTCTTTTACTACGTCTGCAACTCTTAAAGTCTCGGCACATAAGAAAATCTCACTTTGTTCCGTGTGTTAAATGCAATGAGTTTGCAGAATTTTCGCAAACAATTTTGAAAATGGTTATATATGTATGTATGTATTGTATGTACATACTTAATTATGTATGTTTGTGTATATGATTTTCTTCTTTGTTCATACTTGGTGGGAAAATCATTTTTATATCCAATTCTTATTTCCACCTTTCTTTTCCGGGGAAAGCAGTTTTACCACAAGTTCAATGCAACTTCGCGTGTTATAATATATTTTGTTATAGCTTAGCAAATGATATTATGAAGTTCTCAACAGTTTGGTTCGAATCACAATCATTAGAATACATCCGATATAATCGCTTCACAAATTAAAAAACACAGAACATCTTTAAAAATTCTACCTAGTAACGTTAAGAAACACATTTTCAAGTTTACTATAAATCGCAAATGGTTTCTGGTGAGAGATCTGAGACAATTTCGATTTGTGAACATTAAAAGGCGTTAGGATACCTTCTAGCCCTGTATTATTTCTTAAAGCGTTTTTACCTTTTCATATTATCGTAATAGAGATTTTTAATCAAAAAACTATTTTCACATTATCATAATACAGATTTTGAATTCAAAAAACTATCGTTGCACAGGTCTAACTTGTATTTTAACATACATCGCATATCATAACATTTTCATCAGAAATCTTATTACATATGATATCAATTCAGTTTAATTTTGGATCGAACCAACACCAACACATACAAAAAAACATTTTTTTAATGTATTCATTACACTATTTAATTTTATTTATGTTTAATTTTAATTTATTACTCAGTAATAGAAGGGAAATGTTAACAATTTTATAGATTTAAAGTGGATTACTTAGAATGGTTATAAAATGAAACTTAAATTTCAACTTTTTTAAATACAGATATGAAAACATATTGTAATACTTAACGTCAAGACTCCTAACTAGCTTAGAGAATAAAATATTGCCTCACCCAAAACTATTTCTCTTTCTGCAAATATTTAATAGCAAAGAACTCATAACACTTTTGGTTCTAACAAAAAATTTAATATTGAGTTAAGCATTTTCACAAACATTTCTTAATTGAATTACGAAACAGAAATCTTTAACTCTGAGTTCATGAGAATTAAAGTCAGACTTTACACATAAGGTCCAACTCACAACTATACAAAAATTTAGACAGTTGGTCGAAACTAAAGCACCGCCTAGACCTTTTTTCATATGAGACTTTTTTGGTGGAAATAAAGCTTTTCATACATTCGGTAACTGTTTTTGTGTGTATAGAAAATTTTAACTATCCGGAGAAAAGTAATTTGAATGCAAGTTGATTGTTTGATGAGTTAAGTTATTGAATTTGACTTTATTTATTTTTGAAAAAGGTTTCCAATTTTTTAAATGTTATTAGACAAATAAAGTATACAACAAATACAAATACAAAGCAATACCTTATTTCAACCGCTTTAGAAATAAAGTTAGTTTACCTAATAAAAAACATTTTTTTATCACAAACATTTCGAGCTAAGTTAAAGCTTAAAATCATATAGAGTTATTATCATAATTTAAACATGTTTTTGTATTTGTATAATTTCACGAGAATACATTCGTTGGACAAAGGTTTGTGCCAACTTTAATTTCATTAAAATTTTCAAAATTTAAAAACTTTTGTTCGCTTTTAAAAAGGTAAATATGTGCACAAATGTGTTTGGCACTTGCCAGCCAGACCCTCTTTGATGTCTATGGGTGATAAGGGGCAGTGGCAAAAAAGGGGCACAGTTAGCCTTCGTTGTGAACTCATTAAGCGCACAAATTTTTTAGACCGAAAACCAAGCTGTCGACTCTACTAAACTGTGCCAACAATAACAAACCCATTAGATTAGTACAAAGCAAAAAGTGTTTAAAGTGCTTTTGAGTTTCTTGGTAATACTGAGTAGTTCTCGGTGCCGGTAGTTCTACTTATGCTAATTTGTCTGGATGTCATATCCCCCCCAAAACGTTTTTACTACACAATTATGTTTGTACGAACTTGCTGTCAATTGTTTTGCGAATTAGATTTTTAATGTTAATTCTTGTTCGACAATTCTTACATTTCTCAAGAATTAAATTTCGTAGTGAAGGTTAAAGATTGCATTTAACTATCAGTTACTTAGTCCAGGGAAATAAGTTAAACTTTTTATTATTATAACAGAACTTTGCACGATTGTAAAACTAGTAAAGTGAGAACGGTTTTTTGATGTAATTTAGCCAATGAATTTCCGACTTGAATTGATTAAAGTTGCACTTAGTTTTATTCGTCAATAAATCAAGACTTGAACTGATAACACATTAACTTGGTTTTCTCATTATATGAAACAATTTATACCAAAGGTATAGATAAAGTTTTATGGGTTTGGTCATAAAATGTGCTACGTTTTTGGGTTGTTGGGTGTAACAAAAAATTAATTAATTAACTAATTTCCGATAAATGCTTAAATAGAAGTAAGAAAAATGTAATTGGATTGAAACCTTTTGTTTGAAATCTAAGCGCATATTAATTTGGTATAACCCTGATTTCATTAATATATTTTTTCTTTGTTCTATAAAAGAACGTAAATACTTTTTGACATTATTGTCATTTTGCATTAAAATCTGAATCTATTCGCATAAGATTTAAGGATAAAAGTTTTTTAAAAGTAAACTTGGCAAGATGAAAACTTTTGCGTTCAAGCATCAATATTAATAATCAGCTTTGAATCAATTTCAAGAATTGAGTTTCTTGTGAAAAGTGAAGTGTATTTATTCTTGAGTATTTCTTTTCATGGAACTTTACTTTTATATTGTCCTTCAAGCAACAATGGCGTCGCCTAATGCCCGTGTTCAATAGCTTCGGTCCAATTGAGTATCGAGTTGGAATGTGGAATGGAAAAGAAGACAAGGACAGAAGCAAATTGGAGTGGAGTTGAGTCGATTTTATCAAGCATCTTAACTTTCGAATTCAATTCGCATTGTGTTGTTGGAGAAAAAAAAAAAAAATCAAAATTGTGTTGTGTTGGGCTCGGCATTGACCGCAAAAATACGGGGGATGTTACTGATTAGAGCGATTGCCCTTTTTTTTTTTGTGTGTGTGGTTTTGGTTTTTGTTCATTGGGGTTGGTCCTTGGGACCCTTTGTTTGGGATTTTTGGGCAAACGACGTATAAACGATGTGCCAAATCCATTTCTACTGCACACATAACCAATGAAGCACATAAAATTTTGATTTGTTTATGGGTGTATTCACTACTACAGACTACAACTATAGTGTTTGTGTGTTTATTTTGGGGTTATGGGATTTGTGGTGACATATAGGGGACATTACCTTAATGTGTTGTTTAACTATTGGTTAGTGAGGTTATTTGCAACTTGGAAAGCAGAGACTTTCAAGCTTTTATTACCTTGCCACAAACAAGCTGTCAATAAGACAGAGAATATGGTTGGGGTTAACGGGCCAAAATTGACCCTTTCTGTTGTTTTGGGAAAATTGCTGGCATGTCAGCATTTTCCCCATTACCTTGGCAACTTTTGCCACTCAGTAACAGATACTGCAACAACAACAACAGCAACAACAACAGCAACAAATCTTCTACGAAAAGACATTGCCATGCATCTTTCGGACTGTTCGGACATTCGCCGCATGCCGCAAGCCAAGGAAATGAAATAAATTGCAAATAAATTCAATATACTCGCTGGTGTACGTGTTCTTTTTTTTTGTGTGTGTCTCTCTGTGGCTGTGTGTGTGTGTGTGTGTGTCTGTTGGCTTGTACGTCTGCGCTCGCATTAGAGATCCAGTAGCAGAGATACATAAATCAAGGCCATAAATGGCAATTGCGCTCGACGCCGACGTCGACGTCACTTTGATTGGGAGCAGGCAGCGTCGTCGTCGTCGCATTGTGATTGGAATTGTATGGATGTATGTATGTGTGCTTGCGCCGCTCTGCCTCTTCCACTCCCACTTCGTTCCAACTCCAAAGACTTTGTGTTTTCGCCTTGTGCATTGGACTAGCACTCGAGCGTGTCTTGCACTCGCCTGATTGAGAGTCGAATTTTGAAGTCGGCGAGACGAGGGCAAGATCGAGCAGTCGAACATGTTTGAGTGTTCGTGTGCTCTCTTTCTTACGTTGATTTGCTATAATTTAGCTTGGATCTCATTAAAGATGCCCTTTGGAGAGTTGAAGGTTCGGTGCAGTGGGAGAGTTTAGCGCTTTGAGCAATTGTGCGCTCTCAGTGTGCCTTTTGCGCCATAATTTCGCCATAATTTTGGTTATTAAGTACTTGCAGCCCATTAAAGCTGCTCAAAAGCAGCAACCGCAACTGAGTGTATGTTTGTGTGTAAATCAATCTTTATTAAGCGCGCCCGTTGCCTGCAGTGGCGTCGCGCAATAAAAAACCAAATTGCATTGCCGGCCAGCAGCAACAGCAACAACAACAACAACAACAACAGCCTGAACCTGTTTAAAGTGCAACTTGCGGCAGTTGCGCTTCTCGTCTGTGCTTCAGATTTCTCCATCACTTTACTTTGTGGCTGTTGAGGCTGTTGTTGTTGTTGTTGTTTTTTCTGCTTCTTTGGCTTTAGTTATTGTTGTTGTTTTTATACATCTTCGTGCTACAAAAGTCGAGTGGGCTCTTGTGCTCAATTTGGCGCTATGTTGCTGTTGTTGTCAACGCGCGTTGCCGGCGCTCGCTCATACGCCCCGTGCACCCTGTCTGTGCCACTGCCACTCAATTGCTGCGCCAATGCCCGACGACGATGTCGCGCCGCGCTGCGCCGCGCTGCGCATATCGCAAAATGCAATCGCAATTAAGTTTTATTTTGTAGCGAGCGCATTTTTTAATTAGCAAACGACGCGGCGTACGCTTCGTGTCGCCAACTCAGCCACCGCCCTCCACACACCACACCAAAACCAAAGCTCTCTCTCTCTCACTCACTGTTTGCCAAGGCGGCAGCGACGTGCCGGGGATCGGTAGTCTACGACTGCGGCTGCTGGCGCTGCCGATGTTTACGCTGCCTACGCTCGCGCTACGCTGCTAATGATGATGATTGCTCTCTGACTGCCAAAGCGTCGTGACTTTGCTTTAGTGATGGCAAATTATGGCGAGCGATTGCAGCACGAACAATTGCATGCAATTTGCATTCAATGAGCTTAAGGTTCGCAACACAAGAGAGTTTCTTTTCGTGAGAAAATAGTATATGAAGTTGGCAAGCAAATGAATCTAAATTGGAGTCACTAGTAAGAAAACCAAATAATCGCATCCAAAGTTAGAAAGTTTATTTTACTGTGGGTTTCCTAATATAAATTCTGGTTTTGTACTTATAAAATCAATTTTATTATAATAAACATCTTAATATAATAAAAAGAATTGTATTTGGTTTTAAGACTCATTGAAAAAGTTTGCTTTAATCTGACTAAACTCTTTCATGATTTTAAATCATTTTTCGTGCAAGACTCACGCTCTCATCTCTAAGCATAGTATCTGTATCTGTGTATCTGCGCACTGCATACGAAAAGTGCACGAAAATTTATTCCGTTTGTTTCTTTTTTTCGTTGTTGATATTTAGCACCCATGGGGGTATTAGATCGCTGTCGGATCGTTGCTATATTTGGCACAAGGCCCCCATACCCCCTACCTTCCTTGCTCTTCGGTGCGCTAGCCCCCGTTTTGGTTGCACTTGGCAAAAGTTGACCCAACACACAAAGTCTTTAAAAAAAAACAACAGCAACAACTGCGTAGAAATAAATTTCCATATTGATTCGATTCGATTTGCAGCATTTATCGCTCGTCACTTGGCGGCGACGTGCATTATTGAGCAGGCGAAATTAGCATTTGAGTTTTTTTTTTTATTTTTTATTGATATATTCGCATTTTTATTGATCGTTATAATTTGCATATTTCGATTTCGTTTTCAACTTCGATGCGGTCTGCTCAGACCAAAAGCGATTCTTGCATTTATTTTGTATATTTTATTAAATTTATTTATTTTGTTTGTTGTCTGCCCAATGAACTGGTTGCATGTGTGTGTGTGTGTGTGTGTGTAATATTTATAAAATTTTATTGCATTAATTATTTAATTTATGACTTTCTTCTTTTTTTTTTGGTTTTTTGTTGTTGCGCATTTTATGAAATGAATTTTGCATTCCATTTGCGGTTTGCCCCCATAAAATTCTTCAACAAAAAAGCCCGATAAATTTATATACACATATATGTATATATATATATTGTAATAATTGCGCATTATTATAGCTCATACTCATATGCGTTTTGTAATTTTTCACTATGCAAACTATAATTATACATATCGATTGCATAACATTGCAAATCTTGATGACAAACAACTGAAAGTCGATACTGTTGCTCATTTTTGCATTGGTAATCGAATCCGCATTAGATCAACTGCCCTACACTTCAACAACACTTGTCTATATGTTACAACACTAGTTGATTGATTTATTACAGACATGGTTCGAAGTACATAAATATACATATACATATTATATACAGTAAGACTCCGTTTAAAGCGGTGGAAACGTTCCCTGAAACACGAAACACATTTTTAAATGTAAATAATGCGGTTAAGGGAAGATGATTAGAAAATTGGATAGGTATTAAAATTAAAAACTAGGATAAAACTAATAAAACTTTAAAAACTAGAATAAAAGATAACCAAAACATTTATTTCTCTCAAATATACTTATTAAATCGAATAAAATTATAATTCAGCGTTTCTAATTTTCTGATTTTCTTTTTTAAGAAAGCATCTAATGTACTTCGAGTGAATAGAGCATTCAAAACAATTCGTAAATTTTAAAAAATTTTTCCATACTTTCAGTTATAAGTGTTCTAACTGCTTTTTAAAAACGCCATCGAAAGTTATTTTTCCTTGAGATCATCTTTTAGAAAGACAATTTGCTGTTTCTGGAACTTCTTCTTGGACGTCCTCCACATTTTCCTCATCTAAATAGGGATATTGCCGCTAAGCTAAACAGCGTTAAGCGGGGTCTTACTGTACATACATATGATTTTGCATCACGAATATCATTCAGTGACATTTTGAATAATTGCCATTTCAAATTGCCATTCCTTTCCATCTTAATTGACATGACATGACAATTTAGCAGCTCTTGTTAATCTAACTGGGACTTTTTTCAGCGGGTTTTTGTGCCCTTAGTTGTGGTCAAGTGTCCTATATATTGCAGCCTAAAGCTGTTTCGTACCCCTTTTTAAAGTTGCACTTTTTTTTTTTACTTACAGAAGAAACTTACTTTTGGAATGAGAAATTTTCGGAACTTTTCCATTTATTTGAAGGAAAATTATGTTTTCATATCGCAAACCTCATCAATCAAAAGTCAAGTCAAGCACAAGAAGGCATCAGCAACCCTGTTAAAACTATTTAAAACTTTGGGAAATTCCTGCACTTGCTTAATGTTTTCGGTATTTCTGAACCGATTTCGATTGAAAATAAGCAGATTTTAATGTTGTATCGTAAGTCTTTAAGACAATTTGATTATTATTCTTGGAAATAATTCAATCCTTGTTAAAAGTCAAGATTAATTTATTATAGGAAGAAATTGGATAAAAAGCATATTTCCTTAAAAGTAATTTTCCTATAAGATGTTTGGGGCAACAATTCGCATTGTGTAACATTTCTGGGTGCTTTTTTATTTGAGCTATAAATCTAGTTGTTAAATGTGCGATGGACTGTGCTGGGAACAAAAACATCTGTAGCTATTGAAATGAGGTATGAATTATAGCTTTAAGCTTTGAAGCGAACTTTTTGTGAGCAATAAAAAGTGAAGCGTTCCCTAAGGCGGCCATAATTTATTATTAAGCGCTCAATTACAGCTTGTTTCGGCAAATTTCTTTTTTGAGCGTTGCGCAGCGAATAAAAAATTAAAATACTTAAATAAACTTCAGATGCAAAAGTTAAGAATTCAAATGAAATTTAGGTCAAAACGAAGGAGCTTTGTTGCTAAGCGTGTGACCAGGAGAAGCTTTTGCTCAACGTTCTAATCAAATTTGCATGGAAATTGGGCAGAAACGAAATAAGGGAAAAGCTATCAACTCAAAATGAAGTAATTGGAATATTGAAAAACAAGGACACGCAGGATGAAGGGGCCAAAAAAGAAACTAATAATAATACTAATAAGAATAATAATAGAGATAAGCGATACAAATATTATCGGGAGCTTCGTGTTGAACAACAATTTTCCTTTCTGGCAAATGGACAAAACTTAATAACAGTGCCATTAAAGTTGTGGCCAGGCCTATTATTATTTCATGACTTAAAGCTAACTTCTAAAAAGGGAAAACCGGCAACTCCCAACTCCCTTTTACACTAAATATTACGGTGTTCGTTCGTGCGAACAGAAGACGCTGTACTATATTTTTTTATTTTTATTATTATTTATTTGTGAGGGGGTAACTACAACAGTGGCACAAGTGACAGAAGGAAACCTTTGTGGTTAATTGCAACACCGCCACCGCCACCGTCACCGCCGCCACTGCCACTGCCACCAGCATTATCACCACAACCATTACCACAACTGCCAACCCAGCTTTGGTTGAAGGGTGCGGCAACAATGAATAGCGGGGTCAGGAGTAGCGTTAAATGTCAATTGGGCCGTTCAGACGGGGTTGCCAAAGCCAGCCCATTCCTACAGTCAATCACTCATTCATTCACTCACTCATTCTGTGTCGGTGTGAGCCGGGTAGACTTGCTGCTAAAATCAACTAGTATACCGGTACAACAACAAGTATTATTTGGTCTTGTTTTTGGCTTCAGATGTGATTTGACTACAAGGTTCGCTTTGAACCATGTTAAAGGCTTATGAGGATAATGATACAAAAAAAAATTGTGTGTGTGTTAGTTCCGATGCACGACTCGAGTTTACTCTTTCTCGGACTAACATAACGGAAGTCTTAAATAAGTTAATGAACTAACGACTATTCGACACTCTAACCACAATAGCACTGATATATTATTAGAGTATTTAATATTCATAGTTCACCGCAATTCTGTTTTCTTCTTGTTCTAATACACACATACTTACAAAGTAATACAACGGACTTCTTTAATAAGGTAGAGAACTAACGAATGTTGGACACCCTAATTGAATATAAGTGCTGTAACTATGTAGTTCAATCAACCATTAATTAATAAAGCAATTTCTCAATTGTTAACTAAACGCCAACTTATGCTAATAAAAATTAGCAATTATTGCAAATATATTGTTGAAAAACATATCCACAATAGCACTTTTATATTATTAGAGTATCCAACATTCGTCATTCGCTAGTTTTCTCAAAAACGTAACGAAATTTGTTCAGTTGATTTAACTCATAATTTATTCATAATGGGCTACTTAAACTTATACTTGCAAATCGATTCTTAGGGAGTAAACTCCAAAAGCATTCGACAAGCTGTACTCAGAGAGAAAAGAGTCGAGTTCAAAAACTTTGATTCAAATAAATGTTTATGGTTCTTAATAACTCTTTTTAGCAAAAGTACTTCGATTGAGTTCTAAAATCAAGTGCAAATTGATTGAATGAAATTAAAAATTATCTTGATTCGAATAAAAATCTAGTTATATTAATGTCGACCTTCTCCTTTTGGGAATCTTATTTTTAAATAAGAAATTTAGTTTGAAAAGTGTAGCGTTAAATAGGAAGTACTTGACTTTTACGGTCTGTTTCGTCAAAGGTTCCAGGAAATACAACGGAAAGTTTCCTTAAACTCGGTAGAATTTTTAAATATTAAGCTGGGAATATTATTAAGCATTTAAATATGTGCAGTATTTCATTAAGAAATCTAACCAAAATGAAGAGCTAGAGTCTATCAAATCTAATTAATGCACAAATTTTATTGAGATTGATTAACTTTTTTTTTTGGGAAGTTAACTTCTTAAGAATCGATTTGCATATAAGAAGCCCGGTATGAAAAAAATATGAGTAAAATCAACTGAACAAATTTCGTTACGTTTTTGTGAAAAGTAGCGAATGGCGAATGTTGGATACTCTCTTGTTTAACAAAATGTAAATTGCTTCAATTATAAATAGTTGATTGAACTACATATCTACTGCAACACTTATATTTTATTAGGGTGTCCAACATTCTTAGGTTCATTATATATTAAAGAGTTCCGTTATGTTAGTCTTTATACTTAAAAAAAGAATTATATATTTTATCTTCATTAAATATTATGTAACTAAGTTCTTATCTTAACAATAGAAACACAAATACAAACGCAGCAATCCCATTTAATCAAGTGTCATTATAATTGGAACACATCTGGTTATGTAATAAAGAGGTCTTCCGCATGCGCAAGAGCGCCATTGTTAATGAGTTTTTTTTACTGGAATCTCAGGAAATTTCGAAAAAAATTCAACCCTTTTTTGCCTTGAAAGCTGAACTCTTTGTGAATATTTGACAACAGAAAGATCTTTTATTCCTTGAATATACCAAAGATATTCAACTTCTCTTAAAAACTTAAATGTTTAAAGTAGAAAAGGATATTATCGCTGTTATTTGGTATAACTTTTCCCTTTTAAAACTATAACTAACTAGTTGCAAGCAGGATTTATTAAACTTAGTACTTTTTGTTAGTTGTACAATAGGTTATATTTTTAAAAATCAAAAAACTATTTAAAGAACTACCGACTTAGCAAAACCAACTATCGTGCTACGACTTTAGCTCATCCCAATTGTTAAAATGCAATAATCTAGCCATCAACAATACAAACTAAGCCTGGCTTAATAACAGTAACTTCTTACATTTAACAGTCAATATAATATAAAGTTGAGAAGTCTGACTGACGACACTCCCTCTGTTTGGGTTTGTGCCCGCCTCCTGGCCGCTGGCTAATTAGTTGGCTTAAATGTATTTTTATTTTTATATTTTTTTTTGTTCTTACACGAGCATTTCGCAACGGATTTTATGGCTGAAGGCAGCAGGCAGCCAAATAAAAAGCTCTTATTCACATTAAAAGCAAGCCAGCAAAACGGGCGAGATTTAAAATAAATTATAACGTCATATTCCCGGGGGCGCTTTACGTAGCGCTGTTGTTGTTGTTGTTGTTGCTGTTGTTGAGTGCTTTACGCCGCCCCCTTTGAATAAGCAGCAGCAACAGCACTTGAGTGATTGAGAGAGAGAGAGAACGAAAGATAGAGAGAGAGAAAGAGAGCCAGGGCCACGTAGTCAAACATATGAGAGCTCGTCAGCGTCGACACGCCAATTCCATATGCTTAAAGAGTTCATATAGGAGAGGGGTATTTTGTGTAAAGGGTGTGCAAAGCATTACACGTTAACATCAACGTCCAACGACGACGGCGACGACGACGACGACCGCATTGCATGAATTCAACTTAACCTCAAACCATATTTTGGGGCTAAACATCACACGCACACACACACACACATACACATGCGCTAGAGTGTGTGTTTGTGTGTCTATCGGGTAAAATACAAGCTGTGAGGCAAGCAGAGCAGCAGCAGCAGCAGCAACAACAGCAACTGTGATAATTGAACATGTTTCCGCTGTCGCTGTCGCTGCCGCTGCTGCTGCTGCTAACAGCGACTGAGGCAGCGGCCCTTTAACATTTCACGAAATTGCTTTTTGCTTGATTCTTCTTCTTCTTCTTCATCTTCTTTGGGTTTGTACTTATAGAGCTGAATAAAAAGAAGAATAAAACGAAACGAACAAGCGCACGAATAAACTAAATGCCAGCCAAGCCCTTTACACACACACAAGCACACACACACATATGCACATAGAGGGAAAAGGGTCGTACACTGGCGATAGCTACTCCATTTTGTATATGATGTTTTAGGGTGACCAGCTGACGTCAACAACAACAACAATAAGAAATTAAAAATTATGATTCTGCTTTAAACTTTAGAGATGGTTTTTTGTGAAGTCATATCTGATGAATAAAATATCTGATCTTTGTATGCTTTTATCATTGGATTTTTAACGTCAAGATTCAACTAGAAATGATGTATTAAAAGTTTTGGTACACACGTATTTTACTGAACGTGCTTAAGCGTAAGTAAATCATTCGAATAAACTTCAATTCGTTCCAAGTATTTGCAAAAACAAGGCATGGTCACCCTACAAATAAACAACGCTTTGCATAGCAAACAACGTAAGCCGTAAGCCTAATGAATGGTCTGCCAGCTCATGCATTGTAATGAAGGTGAACTTGCTACGCAGTACGCAGGACACGCACACCGGACAGGATACACGGACAAGGACACAAGAAGTAAGCGATAGGAGGAAGCGGGCAGGATAGTCAAATAGAAAAACACTGAAAAACGTGCGACGTGTAATGATAGGCCCATTTTCATATGCATATTTTATTAACTATTAGCGATGCGGCAAAAGCTGCAACAATAATTGATGAAGGCGCCAACTCACACTAAACAAACACACGCACACAAACATTGGAGAGTTTTCCCTAAGGGCAGAAGCTACTGAAACTGAGTCTCATCCCAGCGAACACTCACACAGAAGCACACACACACACAGTCAAACAGCATGCACAGTCATAAAATGTGAGCTTTATGTTCGCTCGTTTATCCTTTAATATTTTTAAAGCCCACACAAAATGCTAAAACTCACACACACACACACACGCACACACAAAAACACAGAAAAAGAGACGAATAAACACTCACACAAACACACTTATACGAAGTTGACGAGCACACACACACGCACAAGTGCAGAGAGCATGAAGGCTTTATAAAAATTAAATATTTGCCCAGGAGAGCCAGTGGAGCGGACTAGGCAAACAGAATACCATCAAAATGGGAAAGAGCATAAAAAAGCACACAAGCAAAAATGAATTTGCGACCGACCAAAACGTTTTCTTCTATTTTGATGCGCTGCTGTCGTTGCTCTCAGTTGCTTAGTTGCTCAGTTGCTCAGCTGCTGCTGCTGCTGCTGCTTTTCTGTGTGCTGTGGGTGGTCTTCAGCGCCTCTCCCAAAAAAGTTTCTAGCGCGTGCTTTACACTCGTTTGTGTGCCTGCCAGCGCTTAAGGCGATGCACAAACACACACCCACACACAATTACAAATGTGTGTATGTTCAAATACACGTACACACAGCTGCACACGCGGTAAATTTTTGTTTGCTTTTGATTTTTATGTTAAGAACATTACAGACATTGCACACACACACACTTTGCTGTTGTTGTTGCTGTTGTTGTGTGTTTTTGGGGTTGGCTATTTTCGTTGATATTGTTGTTGCTGGGCCTTATGTTCCGTTCGGATGCGTCCTTATTTCCGGCCACCCTCTTGTTTTTTTGTCAATTCCATTTTATTCGACTTTTTATTATATTATATTTTTTCAGATTTCGTCCTTACAAAAATCCCTAGAGCTTCAATTATGCCATTTAATGATTGGTTCGAGTTGCTCCGAGCTCAATGCCCAAAACTTGTTCGTCATTTACCCCGAGTGCTTTTACATGCACACACATACACTAACACTCTAAAAGGTAATTGACATATGTATAGATACCATAAGTTTTATTCTACATGCATCAAAAGATGGGAAGCTGAAAGTGCTCTTTGCTGCTTGTTAAAATTTCGCAAAAGTTATAAAAGTGTGTGCCAAAAATACTTTTATTTTTGTAATGATGTTAACTTTGGACTTAAGGAATGAAAGATGGAAGGGATACAAAATTTATGGGCTAAAAGACTTGCCTGCTATAGACCTAAAGATTTCCTTTTAAATTATCCATAGGAATCTGGTTTTCTTTATTTATCCTTAATCCCAAAAAATCATCTATACAGCTTGATAAAACCTCTATACCCATTACTATACTGAACAAAAAAAAAAAACAAAATTCAAGTAAATCGCATAGCATTAATATAGCTAAAAAAAACAGTCCGTTATTTTTGTTTTAGGAAAAAACCTTATTGTGATTCGCCGGAAATGACACATTCAGCCTTTTGGAGGTAAGAGGGAACAAGGACTCCATCGTTGCCATTCGACAGTCAAAAATTCTTGAAAAGTGACCGCTCGTTTTTGCCGGACATGACATGACTTAAGTTATTTTTGTGGGGAGGTGTAAATGTTGCTACACTGCCTTAATATTTTATGTCATACTAACGTTGCGACGTTTGTGTAGGGTGTTTGAATTTAAGTCCTTCGTTTACGGAGCAAATGAAGTGCCAATTGGCGTTTAAATGACTTATGTCATTGCTTTCGATGGGACAATGATTAAGCTAATAGCTAGCCCCCGTCAATAAGTCGTCTGGATACGTCTTCTTTTATTGGAGTCATCTGGGGAGCCATCATTCGAGGTCGCAACACAAAATTGACGAAAGCTTTATTGTCTTTTAAAAGGAACTTAATTGTCCCTTTTTGTAGCTTGAGAGATGGGATTCTTTAATTAAATAAAACTCCTTGCAATTACAAAAAGCTTTGGACCATTATTTTTCTGCCTTGATAGGATGTTATATAATCCAGAGCCATAATTATAATAATCCTAGTACGTTTCCTGGCCGCAGTGGAAAACGTGGTGACTTGAACGATGAGTGTTTTGTCAAATGTGTCAGGAACATATTTGTTTGAGGAACTACTTCTATTTGTTTGTGAAACTTGTAAATGTCAAAGTTCCACTGGCGGTCAGGCAAAACAATATTTTGGCTTGTCATACAGGCCACAAAGGGAGACGACTACGAAAAAATCATGTCACGTCAGTCAAACAAATAGTTTCTATTAAAACAATGGTCCTTTCGACAACTGACTTTAGTAGCTCCCATTCCCAATGGCTTCAGTATGACTTGATTAAGAAGCAAACTTCCCAAAACTTTGTTGAAATGAAAATAATTGTGAGCCATTTAAAGCTCTATTTAAATGCAGATTGAAACCCTCAAATCAAATTTACTGTGTGGTTTTCATTAGAAACTACTAGACATTGGTCTCTGTGTACAGTTGCCAGGATTCGTTGATTCGGTACATAATGACAACATTTCAACGGGTTTTAAATGAACATTTCTGCTAGTTATGCGTATACAAATGACTCACAGTTACCACTAACACATCACTTTTAGTACTCGTCGTCGTATTCCCTGAAGTGCGATGGTACCATTTGAGCATTAGAAATCCAATTGAAATTCATCAACAGAACTCAACGGATCTGAACTCAACTTAGCCTCAGTTCACTTCAATTTAATTGACACGAAGTCTTTCTTGCATTAGACAAGCGGAACTGCAAGTTTCCCCAACGGAGGCATCAACTTGCTGGTTGATTTATGGCCATGTCTAAAACTCCGCACACCTAATGCCGACCAACAACAACGTCACAACGGCGCGTGTGCGTGTGTGTGTTGTGTGGGTTTCGTGTTTGGTGTTTGCCGGCGGTTTTGGCGTTTGGTGTTCGAGTTCCGTTTGCGTTTTACCTCATTCCCCATTCCACATTCCCGATTGCAGTACCCGTTCCTATTCACCGGTTCACCCCGGTTGCCCGTTCGGGGACATAATATATTAATCAAAGGCTTGAAATCTTTATCAAGTTGTCATGGCGTACGACTGACAATGAGTCTGGCGTGAAATGTGAACGAAACCCGTTTGATCCTTAACACGCACGGGCTATACTACATAGTAGTATATTTCATGTCGGTGTTACAGTTGTTTCTTGATTGCCGACTCTTGCTGTTGATGTTGTTGTTGTTGCTGTTCGCATTCTCATTTGCAATTTGCAATCGAAATCGCAGATTTGCACGAGCCCCAAAAAAAGCAAACATTAAACTACAAATTTATATGCAACTGAACGAGGGTTGCACGATACATAAAGTTAAAGATCAAATGAATATTGAAGCTTAGTCTAAAAAGGAATTCTCTTTAGATCCAAGAAGGAAGATTCTTAGATCCCTTAGAGTATATACATAACAGCCGAGTTGATGAAACGAAGTCTGTCAGTGTAATCTGGTATAGAAACGTTACGATCACAAAATCTATAAGATCTAGAGACTCAAAGTTGTAAAGATCAAAACATATTTGAACCCATTTATACTCTAGATTTATACGTCCATTTAAACGAACGAGTTGATCTCAAAGACTATAAAAGTCAGAGATAATTTTATAACTAATTTTATTTATCGATAACTTTTATTGTTTTCGACATACATACTAATTTGATACCCAAAATAATGCGGATTTATCAAGTTTTGTCTTTTTCTTCAATAATTGAATATGAATTGAATGATTGAAAATAATTTAAACATAATTTAAAATTACACTAATATCGGTTATTAAACAGGAAAGTTATCGAATGTCCAAATTTACTCAAGCAGGCCAAAGCTTGAAAATCGAATTTTAAAAATCTTTAATAGACTTTTGAAAGATAAGGACTAGATCGACTTATTCGTATACTTAATACTATTTTATAATAATACAAACAAAATTTTTCCCAAAACAAAAGCAACTTCATGTTGTTCCTGGTTAACACTTTAACCTTATAATTTTGTTTATCCAAGACCCTATTAATTTATATGTATTTAAATTAAGAAAGGATTTTTGCAGAACTTGTTGTTTTCCGATCGAAATGATCTTGAAATGGTTTTTAATAGGAAAGTCATTTCGTTCTTAACTTAAAACACTTTGTGCTTGAACTTCACCCAATAATTGTTAATTTTTTGAAAAGTAATCTTGAATAACAGCCCGAAATTGGAACTTGACATCGGTTTATTCAAGTCCAGTACAACATGCTATAGAATATTGTTAATAAACTTAATGCTGGGAGATGGCAACGGGGCGGAAAGGCGCTGATTTTAGTGACGCCAAACATTATCATGTGGCTAGAAATATTACTTAAATTATCTTGTTTAATCTTACCGCGTATGAAAGAAAGCATTTGCTGGGAATCAAACCGGAGAACTAAGCGAACCAAGTTCCGCTCAGCTCCGGGTGGTAAATTCGTTCTTATTTTTATCATCATTGTTCTTTATTTGGTGCAAACGGAACTAGTTTCGACTTATTTGAACCAAATTAAGAACCAAAGTAACGGTTTTTAAATCCAGAACCTATGTTCAAAGTTCAAGAACCAAAACTGTATTGAAGCCCATTGAAACCCATTTGTGCTTAGTTTTTCCTCAGAGCAGTAACGTCGATTGTCAAAATTGGTTTGATCGGACCATTATCTTGAATATCAAACCATTGTAAATGTACATTATTTTTGCCATGGCGCCACAATTCTTTGAAACCAAATTCAATTTTTATACTCGATACCGAAGGTAAAGAGTATATTGGGTTTGTGCAATGTCCGTCATGGTGTCTGTCCGTCCGTCCGTCTGTCCGTCTGTCCGTCTGTATGTTCGCAACTTTTTTCCACACCCTTCAAGTTAGAGACTTCAAACTATGCAAACCCCTTTATCTATGGCATAGTAAATTAAAGTGTCAAGATTGGAGTTCTACGATAACTAGGGGGCTGGCAAATCGATAAACTCGATAACGCAAAATCGATAGATCCAGCTATTTCGCAAGCCCTTACCAGCTAGAACTACCAAATTTGGGGAGAAAATAGCTACTAACAATCCCCAAAAAGCTGCATCAAAAATTTTTGAGCCACGCCCACCCATTCAGCCCCCAGCCCCCCCGCAGTTTAACACTAAAAATGCCTATATCTTCTACAGTTTTTGAGCTAGACCCACCAAATTTGGTGCCAAGATAGGTGTTGACGATCTCCAACCAAATTCATAAAAACTTTGGATGCCACGCCCATCTATACTGCCCTATCCGCCCTCAACCACCCCAACGCTTCGCTAAAAACGGTAGTGCGTGTATCTTCCATAGTGTTTGAGCTAGAGTCACAAAATTTGGTAGGTAGATAACTGGTAACGATCCCCCAAAAACTGCATCAAAGTTTTGGAGCCCCACCCACCCATTCCGCCCCCAGCACCCCCGCAGTTGAAAAACAGAAATGCTTATATCTTTTACAGTTTTTGAGTTAGAGCCACCAAATTTTGTGCCAAGATAGGTGATTACAACCCCCAAAAAAATTCATAAAAACTTTGGATACCCACGCCAATCCATACTGCCCAAGCTGCCCCAAACCGCCCCAATGCTTCACTAAAAACGGGAATGCGTGTATTTTCCAAAGCGTTAAGGCTAGAGTCACCAAATTTTGGTAGGAAAATAGCTATTAATGATCGTCAAAAAACTGCATCAAAATTTTGGAGCCACGCCGCCCCGTTCGCCAGCCCCCTGCATTTTGAAATCAAAAACGCCTATATTTTCCACATTTTTTGAGCTAGAGACGCCAAATTTGATGCCAAGATTGGTAATGAAGAAACCCAAAAATTTTGGATGGCGGAACCACCCATACCGCCCCCAGCCCCCCCTTCACCATATTCTACTAACTTTGAGCTAGAGTCACCAAATTTGGTATGAAGATAGCAATTAACATCATAAATAGATCTGCAGCTAAACTTTGGACGCCACGCACCCCATACCAGCCCCCAGCCCCCCTTCCACCATATTCTACTAACTTTGAGCTAGAGTCACCAAATTTGGTATGAGGATAGCAATTAACATCATAAATAGATCTGCAGCTAAACTTTGGACGCCACGCCCCCCATACCAGCCCCCAGACCCCAGCCCCCCTTCCACCATATTCTACTAAGTTTGAGCTAAAGTCTCCAAATTCGGTTTGAGGATAGCTATTGACATGATACATAGATCTGTAGCAAAAATTTTGATGCCACGCCCCCATACCGCCCCAGCCCCTACCTTTAACAAACTTTGAGCTAGAGTCACCAAATTTGGAAGGAAGATAGCTTTTTGGCATCCCCATCTGCACCAGACAATCGTTGAGGCAGCGTACACCCCTGCCGTATCCACACACCATTGCAATCAGCTCTCTTTTAATCTGTTTTACTACTGGTATCGAGTATACCGCAGTCGGGTGAGTCCGACTGCAACGTTTCTACTTGTTCCTCTAATCATCATGATAATTTTTCCGGAAAAGTAGAATACAGTAACGTATTAATTTTCTAATATATGTTTAAGGATTGAACTCAAACCTGAGCGAATGATATGCAAAAGTGTTCCTATGTTCTAGCCTAGAACTTCTTGGATCCTTTCGTTGAATATCAGGTCAGAATACTTTTCATACAGAGATTTTTAAGATTGCGCGTCTAAGTTCTGTTTCTTCATTCTGATATTTAGATGCAAGTCTTTCAACCATTTATGCGTTATATAAATCTATGTATCTAAACTCAAGTTAAGAGTTCATTGAACGACCCTCGTTCCGACTCGTCCGAAAATGGTTTCAATGTTGCTGCGAATCATTTGGCAAGCAAACTCTAAAATTGTCACACAAGATTTTGAGTATTCGTTCGCTTTAAGTTTAAGTTGAAGTTTTGCGATCTGTGTGCAATCCGTTTGGTTGTTGTTGTTGCTGTTGTTGTTGTTATTGTTGGCGGCGGCGGCAAACATTAATATTCACATGTTGTTCGTTGGTATGCGCGACCAGTTACGGAGGCCCTGATATCGGCGCAACCCAGTTGCCAGTCGCCAGTCTCCATTCCCCATTCCCCAATCCCCAAAACCCAAAACCCACTCTTCTCATACCACTTCTTCACTGTCTAAACAGGCCGTTCCCCCTTGTGCTGTTGTCTCTCTGTTTTGGTTGCTTTGTGCCCACCTTTGGCCCACCTCCCTCCCTCCGTCTTACTGCCCCTGCGCTACTTACTTATAACGAATGGTTCGGGCACAAAACGCGCTTTAGGCTGCATAAATTTATTCGTCGCTGTCGCTAACTAAAGCCGAGTCGGCTGTTTTTTTTTCCAGCTTTCAGCCTCGGCATCAGATTCAGTTTTTTTTAAGCTTCGTCTCCAGCTCCGGCGCCGTCTTTGGGCCTCTAAAAACTGGTTCCATTTATGCAAGTTTTTGTATTGTTGTTGTTGTTGTTGTTGTTGTTGCCTTGCGACGCTTTTGGTATTGTGCTAGTTGTTGTTGTTGGTTGGTTGGCTGGCTGGCTGGCTTGGTTGTGGCTTTCGCATTGAATTTTGCACCTCGGCTTTTGGCGCAGATACATTTTACTTATCGGCATCTAAATTCAGACTCTGTCATGCAGTTTCCCCCAGTTGTTTGCCAACAGTTGGTCCCAGCTGCCCCAACCTCAGCCTCAAATGCGAGTTTTAGCTCAATAGCTCTGTGGAGATTGGGACCGACTGCGAATTTGGATACAGGATATAACAAATATTTCTAGCAACCAAAAAGTATCAAATTTCATTTAAAATACAACGCAGAAAAGAACTAATGAACCAATATATAAAAGTATTTCTGCTTGAAAAAAGACTCAAAACTGCACTAATCGTTTTTGATTTAAAGTCGACAGCATAATTAAATTCAAAAAAAAATATAACTATCATATTAACATTTTTGTTTAAATTATCGTTTTTTTGCTTTCATTTCACTTTTTTTTTTTAACTCAATTTAAATTTGCTTATTGTGCTCAATTTTCCAATTGTTAGGTCAATAAAGTCGACTATAAATGATAAAATTGCTTTAATGCTCTGTCTCTCTTTCCCACTCTTTCTATTTTATTTTGTCTTTCTCTCTCTCTCTCTCTCTCTCTCTGTCTATCTGTTTGTGCTGGGCAAGTAAACATCCGCTTTTTGCGTTTTTGTCCATTTGCCTTGAATTGGATTCAAATGATTTCTTTGTTTACTTGAACTCAGCAGATAGTAAGTCTCGCCTCAATGAATATACGAAAATGTACAAAAAAAAAACACAAATAAACTTATAAGCATACTCACTTATTATATGCATACATATTTATACAGATGCAAACCGAATCATACACACACTCATAGCGATATTCGTCTTTTTGTTTGTAAATAGTGAAGGCCTCTTTGAGATGATATTTACACACACAAACACACAAACACACACAGCGATATATTTGTATATATGATTAACTTTCTATGATGGACATTAAAGTTAATGAGCTTTCGTTTCGTTTCAAATGTTTATCTAGTATCTAGCCATAAACGAAAGTGATCTGATCTGAAGAGCATCGCACATTATTTACCCTCACTAAATCTTATTTGAGCTATGAGTTTGAGATAAAATCAATCTTGTATCGATCTTTTTGAAGTTTCTGGTCCGAAAAAGGTTTCATTTTCATTTAATCTTTGTCTATGATCTTGTTGCGAGTCTTTTGTTTGAATGAACTGACAGTGGAATGCTTGAATCTTAATACTTGGTCTAGCCACCATTTTGTGGTTTCTTTTGGTAATCAGATTTTTTCTTTTCTTTCAAAATCTAAAGAAGAGATTTCGAGACTCACAGTAAAAAGTAAGAAGCCTCCTGCTGGGATAGCTCGATTAAGAGAGTTAAGGTTTTATTGTATTATTATAATGTGTATATCGGAAACGGGAAGAATCGTTGATATACTAGGACTTATTTATAATATTAAATCCTTAAGCTGTGAAATGCTTTATATTTATACTTGATATGGGATCGGAGATGCATTCTTTAGCATATTCAAACATTTACTATAACATTTTGATAATTTCATGGTTTCCGGGTATCAAAAAAATCATCTTTGAACTGTCCTGAGAGATGGACTGTACTAAATTTTGTCGGAAATTATTGTAGAACCCATCCAATCTTAAACTCATTTTCAATAAAACATATGATTATTCATATACAACTGCCTTGTAATTATGAAAAAATTCAAGGCCATTGCTTAAATAAAGAAGGTTGATTATGTTTCATGGAAATTCATACAAATTTAACGTAACAACGTAACATGACTTCTAAAAACAAAATGAGTTAAAACTCCTATATTTTCTTTAACTAAAATTAATGGGTTATTGCTTTTACAACTATGTTTATCTTTAAGCTTTAAATTCGAACTTGTTTTAGATAATTAAGAAAATAAAATATTTGACAAAGCATTCTTTTAGTTGTTAGACAATTTTGATAACTTTCTTATTTACAACTCTTCTAACCAAATATTACCTTTTATATCGTTGGTATTGGAATTATTTTAGTGAAACCTTTTTAAGTGTCTACCAAAGTCCTAATGTTACCTATGCATGAAACCACTCAGTTCTTAAACATATTTATAACTAAAAATAAATAATAGTTTGAATACCCCCTTACAGTCTCTATGATGGTACTCAAATCCCAGCGAGTTTTGTTTTGTAATTCGGCTTTGAAAAGTTTTTGTGTGTGTAAAGTTTTTCGCAAAAGTTAATTGATTTATATTTTGACATTTCCCTTAGGAAAATATAACAAAAAAAGCGAAGGTGCACCATAAAAGTTGCAGCTCCAGAGACCTTTTCGTGGCAAATGCCGTTGTTGCTGGAATTGTTGTCGGTGGGTTTTTATACTCGATACCGAAGGTAAAGAGTATATTGGGTTTGTGCAATGTCCGTCATGGTGTCTGTCCGTCCGTCCGTCTGTCCGTCTGTCCGTCTGTATGTTCGCAACTTTTTTCCACACCCTTCAAGTTAGAGACTTCAAACTTTGCAAACCCCTTTATCTATGGCATAGTAAATTAAAGTGTCAAGATTGGAGTTCTACGATAACTAGGGGGCTGGCAAATCGATAAACTCGATAACGCAAAATCGATAGATCCAGCTATTTCGCAAGCCCTTACAGCTAGAACTACCAAATTTGGGGAGAAAATAGCTACTAACAATATTCAAAAAACTGCATCAAAAATTTTGGAGCCACGCCCACCCATACCGCCCCCAGCCCCCCCGCAGTTTAACACTAAAAATGCCTATATCTACTACAGTTTTTGAGCTAGACCCTCCAAATTTGGTACCAAGATAGGTGGTAACGATCTCGAACCCAATTCATAAAAACTTTGGATGCCACGCCCATCTATACTGCCCTATCCGCCCTCAACCACCCCAACGCTTCGCTAAAAACGGTAGTGCGTGTATCTTCCATAGTGTTTGAGCTAGAGTCACAAAATTTGGTAGGTAGATAACTGGTTACGACCCCCCAAAAACTGCATCAAAGTTTTGGAGCCCCACCCACCCATTCCGCCCCCAGCCCCCCCGCAGTTGAAAAACAGAAATGCTTATATCTTTTACAGTTTTTGAGTTAGAGCCACCAAATTTTGTGCCAAAATAGGTGATTATAGTCCCAAAATAAATGCATAAAAACTTTGGATGCCACGCCAATCCATACTGACCAAGCTGCCCCAAACCGCCCCAATGCTTCACTAAAAACGGGAATGCGTGTATTTTCCAAAGCGTTAAGGCTAGAGTCACCAAATTTGGTAGGAAGATAGCTAATAACAATCCCCAAAAAACTGCATGAAAGTTTTGGAGCCACGCCCCCCCTGATCCCGAGCCCCCTGCATTTTGAAATCAAAAACGCCTATATTTTCCACATATTTTGAGCTAGAGCCGCCAAATTTGGTGCCAAGATAGGTGATGAAGAAACCCAAAAAATGTGGATGGTGCCCCCCACCCATACCGCCCCCAACCCCCCTTCCACCATATTCTACTAACTTTGAGCTAGAGCCACCAAATTTGGTATGAGGATAGCAATTAACATCATAAACAGATCTGCAGCAAAACTTTGGACGCCACGCCCCCCATACCAGCCCCCAGACCCCAGCCCCCCTTCCACCATATTCTACTAACTTTGAGCTAGAGTCACCAAATTCGGATTGAGAATAGCTATTGACATCATAAATAGATCTCCAGCAAAAGTTTGGATGCCACGCCCCCCCTTACCAACCCCATCCCCCCTTCCCCCAAATTTTACTATTTTTGAGCTAGAGTCACCAAATTTGGTATGAGGATAGCAATTGACATCATACACAGATCTTCAGCTAAAATTTTGATGCCAACCTCCCCATACCAGCCCCCAGCACCCAGCCAGATCTTCAGCTAAAATTTTAATGTCACGCCACCCCCCCCCCCCCCCTCCACCATACCGCCCAAGCCTACCATCCACCTTATTCTTCTAACTTTGAGCTAGAGCCACCAAATTTGGACCAGACAATCTTTCAGGCAGCGTACACCACTGCCGTATCCACACACCATTGCAATCAGCTCTCTTTTAATCTGTTTTACTACTGGTATCGAGTATACCGCAGTCGGGTGCGTCCGACTGCAACGTTTCTACTTGTTTGTGACTGCTTTCGGCACTGTGGTGAGAGACTACAGTTTTCAAAAGTTACTTAATCATGAGCTTCAATTAGTGCAGCAAGCTTGAAGCTACATATAGTACCGTTCGTAGTGCTGCAGTACCGTTGTATTCAAAGGTTTCGTGCCAAGAGCATATTTTGTGTTGTTGGCAATCGCTGGGCTAACGGAAGACGCCAGACGTCGATGAAGTGGAGGAAAATAAAAATGGAGTGTCACGGCTGCCGCACACAACTGGCTGCAGTTGATAAAATAGAAAAAATCTAAAAAATTAAGGAAAGAGAGGGTGTGTGCCGTGAGTGGAGTGAGGATTGTGGGTAGCGTGTTGCGACAACGGCCAACGGCACCAAGACACACACTGTTGCATTCATTGTTGTTGCCTGTTGCGAGATTTTTTGTGCTAGCAAGTCTCGATGAATCGCTTCCGCCGCTTTACCTTTGTACAGCGACACCCACTCGCCGACTAACACTGCGTACCGGGTACCCAAAGCTCCAAACACTGCCGCCTGCTCGATTGCACTCACACTCTTGAGGGCGCGCTCTCTCTCTCTCTCTCTCACTCGCTCTTTCTCGCACGCTCTTGCTCTCTGGCGTTCGTGACTGAGTGTGACTCCACCTCTTGCCCCTTGGGAGTCCCACACTCTTCATCTATTAGCTCTCTGGCGTTCGTTCGGTTGGTGTTCGGGTCTGTGGCAGTGTTGTTATTGTTCGTTTGTTCGTCTGTTTAGCAGCTCGGCGCGCTCTGTTCGGCGTCTTTCATCAGCATATTTCGTGTTTATCGCTGAGTGATGAAAATTATGTTGATGACGTTTGCACAGCTCCGAGTCTGGGGCGCTGCTGTCTCTCAGTCGCTTTGTCTGTCTCTCGGTCTCTTAGTCTGTCAGTCTATCTCTGTGTGCGCTTTGCACGTCGTCACCTCACCAATCCCCTTCACACCCTTTAGAGCACCCCTCTGGCTTCATCGTTTGGCCCCAGCGGCGACAACTAGCGAAAGTTGTGCTAAATTGGAACATCAGCGTTTTGCTTCTGTTTATTTTCATGTTTGCTTTTGCGCCATCACCCATACAAAACTATGCGGCTGAGTTAGCTACAACAGCACACACACACACATACTATTTATTCAGCAAAAAATTCATAAACAACACTAAATTTATATATGTATGTATGTATGTTCGTACATGCATTTATTTATTGAGTTTCTCAAAATGTATTTTCGTACGCGACCTTTTGATATTTTCAGTTATGCTGGTCATGCTTATCAACGCTTTTGCTTTGTGCTTATTCCATTTGATATCGTGTCTCTTGTACATATGATAATATACAATAATCATATGGTAGTTTTTCAATAACTCTTTGACTGAAAAGTCTTTAGACTTTTAAGGAAAGGAACGTCTTCGACGAGTACTTAAGACTTGCATATGTTCTACGTGCAAATGAATAAGTTTAGTTGTACAATTGCAAGTAATTTAAAATTAATTTCATCTACATACTATTGTGCTCAGTATATATGTACACATACATAGTACAGTACGACCTCGCTCATCGCAACCCAACTCAGCTGCAGGCGAATTCGATTAATTGAAAGTGCAGACGAAAGCACTGTTATAGCAAGCCGGAAAGATAGAGCTTTATTAAGTCCACAAGTTCGACTAGGGAGGAGGGCGCGGGCCTGTTTTCTGAGGTCGGGCCCGTACGAAGTCTTCTTTAAAAGGCCCGGCCCGGCCCGGCACAACTTTTTTTCACGGAGGCCCGACTCGGCCCGACACTAATACATGTTCATTCATGTACATTTTAAAAAAGTTCACTGTTGCACGTTAAAAAGTGGTATGCACTCTAGCAAAAAACTATAAGCATATCGATAGTACTATCGATTAAAATTAATTATACAATAAATTTTGCCAGTACATGAAATAATCAAAAGCTAATCAAATTTTTTCATAGTTTTTTCGCGCTTTTCCGAGCCTAACCGTGCCGGCCATTTTTCCTTAGGCCCGGGTCCTAGAGGAGCCCGCACGAAACTCACTTTGAAAGCCCGGGCCTGTGCAAGCCCGCGGCCCACGGAAAAAAGCCCGTAACACAACTTTATATAGCACTTATAAAATAGTAAATTTTTCGAGCTTTATTTTGATGAAAAAAGTATGAGTGCAGTCGTACTGCATATATATATACACATATACATATATCCTTACTTGGGTTTAAATTATTTAAAATCGTAAAACAAGAAGTACAACGAAGATGTTTTTATGTTTCTAAGTTCCGTCTGTATATCCTGAATTTTAGAGACTATAAGAACTAGAGTCAGTAGATTCGAAATATATCAACTAAAATATCAAATTTACTGTGATTGCATTATAATAATTGAATTTTAGGTAAATTAAACTGTTTATACCTTGTCATGTTTCCGATTTTATCAGTTCCTCACCAGAATAAGACATTATACATTTTTCTTTTTTCTATAAAATTTTTTCGTTAACTTTTGTCAAAATTACATTTTATTTACACACAGAATGTATTAAAAATTCTTACTCAAATATTCGAATAAGCACAACTTTAGATAGTTTTTGGGAAAAGACGGATCAATCTATAACAAAATGGCGTCCAGCTTGGTAAATGTGAATAGTGTTGGAAATCGCACTGAAATGTTTTTTTTGTGAGTGAAAAACTTGAATGCGAATGCCGCTATCGTTATTTTTTGTTCATTATTTGTTAAGATATTAAGATATTTTATACCCTGAACCGATAAAATAGTTTAAATTGGTATAATGGCTTTGTGTATGTAACAGGCAGAACGAAACATCCCCATAAGTGTATATATATTCTTGTTCAGCATCAACAGTCGAGTCGATATGGCCATGTCCGTCCGTCTGTATAAACTCGTCGGTCTCAGAGACTCCAAGAGCAAGAGAATTCAGACTTAGAATATAAGTTCTCCTATACTATAACAAGAACAAGTTTGTTTCAAATTATCGATAACTATTCTTTTTTCCGATATACACATGGAATAGATTACAAAAAAATATAGAATTTGAAAAATTTAAAAATGGGATTGAAATAATGGGTAACGATAGAGCTTTTCTGAACTTTCGTCCAAATCGGTTGAGAAACACCGGAGATATCTTTAAGTTAAGTTAGTTTCTAGTTTTATTAAAATTGATCATTATTTTAAATAGAAAAGAAAACCCAAAGTCTTTTAGAAATTTAATAAAGTATTTATTGCAACTGGGTTGAGGGTATCTTCTAGACGGGCTCTCCCTAATAGTGTCTTCTTACTTGTTTTAGTTGTAAAGATTATTTTAGACTCCAAGTTAAGCTCTCATTTTAAGCCGTGCATTAATAAACGGAGTGCTTTGTTGTAAACCAACTAATAATAATCAACAAGTTTAGGCAGAACGAGTAGAATAAAAGAGTTCTTGTGGGCATGCGATATGTATATTCTTTTAGTTCCTATTTAATCCAGAATAAATTGAAAAATTGTAAAAACCATAAATAAAGTTCTGCATAGACAGTCAAACTTTCACATATCGAATCTCAAGGGGACAGAAAAAACATTCGATATAGAGAAAATTCGTAATATAGAATGGGTTTTTTGGTAGGGTTCTGGAAATTTATTCGTAATATAGAAAAGTTCTCTGAACGGACGTACGTTGCATCTTCGACCCCGTTATCTATATGTATTTTGGATCGGAATGTATGAACGAATCCATCTCAAAGACCTCAGAGCTAAAGGATTCTAAGTTGAAATACTATATTCTTTCCTGTTTAATGGGCAGAAGATCACGAGCTCCCAGTAGCAAGAACAGTATTATTCTGTGGTCGCAAAAACTTGTATTTTCAGATACAGTTTCGATATCATTAGGTCGAGCTCTTAAATTAAAAGCCTCTTTATAAGTTTATTCATCCGTTGTGATTCATCTCATAGAATCTTTTCAAATATACATGACAAAGCTCGGATTTTAAGCTATTAATCAATGCCGTCTCTTAGATAATCCGCATCACCAACAAAAAATAGCTTAAAATATGTTGAGTACAGTTTATTATTGCTTTTTAGGTCTTTAATTTCAACAAATTATTATTGGATTCAGTCGCTTACCATCTTTACCGCTAAAATAGAAAAGTTTTAGTGAAAGAAGATTGTAGATCTATAGAACTAACCACATTTGATAAACAATGTGATGTTGCTTCATTGGAAATTTATTTCTGTAAAGTTGCAAGTACGCAAACGAAAGCTTAACGCAAAGAAAGTCAAACTTAAAGTTTTCAAGCCTTTAGGGTAATTCTTTCGGCTGTCTGCTTTTTGTTTCTGTGTTGTATTCTCACTTTTGTGTGCGGAAACTGCATCCGTCTAGGCAATTTGGGACGACTTATGGGTTAAACAAAAGAGTTTGCCAACTTTTCAGACGCCAAAAAAGGCTGAAAACAATGGAAAGCCAAAAGTGATACGATAAATGAGCAGCACGAGCAACAACAAATTTTGTTACTGGACACGTCAGCAGAAACAGCAAAGAGAAAAACAAAACACAATAAGCACCTACATACTAATACGTACGTACATACGTATATGCATATATTTTATGTAATTAGCAGAGCCGAGAAAAAAACACAATGGAAAAAACTGCAAAATGTGTGTTTCTATGTTTTTTAGAGGCTTGTTTTTGCTTGTTGTATTATTGTTAGTGGTTTTGGCAAGCGAACGTTTCGTTCGTTTGTTCAATTATTTTATCGGCATCGGCAATGCGAAGCAACAACCGCAGCTACATACAACGCAAACAGCGATTGAGAGACCAAAACGGCGGCAAATGCGCTGTTGCCACTTTTCAGTAGCGCCACAACCAAAATGAAGCAACTCACACACACACACAGCGAACCCAAACCATAACAAAAAGTGGCGCGCTTATAAAATGTTCCGCGCTTTTCTGTTTTGAATCAAAATCCGCACTCACACGCACGAAAACGTACACACACATACTCGCACACAAATAAACACTCTGACACTGTCGTGCGCTCTCGTGCTCTCACTCTCTTTGCGGCGAATTCGTCGATGTTGCTCTCACATTCGGAATTCGAATAAAATATTAAGTTCGAATGAATATCTTGTCAGTTTTGCTGGCGTTTGCCGCTTGCAACGTCACGAAAAAGGTCACACACACACACACACACACATGTACACTTACTAAAATACGAACGCATTCAACTATAATTTACTTTTGAGTTTGTCGGCGCTGTTGCCAGATTTCATCATTACGTAGCATGGCGAAAATTCAGTCGTCATTGTGGGTTGTTTGCCAGCTTTTTGAAGCTTGCATGCGGATGATAGAATATGGTATGGATTGGTGAGCTAAGTGCAGGGAGGGAGGATTGCGAATGGCGCCATTTATGGCGATTATTAAGTTAACGCTGCTGACGACTGCTGCTGCTGTCGTTGATGGCACATTTGATGAGGTTTTTATGTACTACTCCGACCCATCCTCCCTTCGTGCCTTCTCTGTTTGTGGCACACGCCCCCTTACACACAGTCCGGCTGCAATAGCATCGAGAAGTTTCATTTAGGAAAACTGTCGCCTATTAAAATTGTTATTTCGATTTAAGTTTTAGCACATTAACGTTAGCTTGCGCCACTTTTATCACCTATCTTGCTTAATGAGTTTCTGTGTTTGTTTATGGTTGCCCCCCGTCTTCTTTCTAGTCTCCGCTCATTTATTTATAAATTGTTTTCAACGATTGCTCTTTAAAATGCGTCGTTTTTTCATTTTGCTTCGTTTTGCGGTTTGCCATGTGATAAACATTTAATTATAGCATTTTGGCGAGTCGCTTTTTGGCATTTGTTCGTTTTGTTTTCCAATTGAAGCACACAAAAATAAAATTGTTTTGCTAATTTTGTAGGCCAACAACAAAGTTAAAACGTGTTGATTAAATTACCAGGTTTTTTAAGCTTATGTTGATGTTTAAATCGGCTGTCCATCCGTCGTTTGTGTGTTGTTTAGTGTTTGTTTTGTGTGTGTTTGCTCATATGTTGGAACCCGCAGTGCAGCCGGCATGACGTCAATTCGTAATGCTTAAGCTGACGCAAGTTTTCTCTGCCTTTTGATGCGACGCCATTTTAAATTCTGTTTGTTACGAGGCAAAAAGGCTGTGTACAGTTGGATATTGTTGTTTTATGGTGACGAAATAAGCATGCTCGATGGGGGAGCGGCTGTGTTTTATTGTCAATCTCCAGTTACTAACTTCAAATGACATGCTGCTGCATCTGGACATTGCAATATACAGTTGAACTTCCATATAACGAATGTCAAGGGGACAAGGCATGACTTTGTTATAGAGAAAAACTCGTAATTGCAGGGTTATGGAAATGCAGAGGCGAACAGCATATCCGATACGTCCATTACTCAAAGAGCCCACGTAATGTGTTGCGTATAGCCTTTAGGTAATCAAGGCTGTAATGTAAAATTTTGTACAGAGTTGTTGCTCTTCCGCTCGTTTCCTTCTATTCGGCTTTTGAGTTCATTCTATTGCTCGCGAATTCATTTCATTTTCTGTGTCTTTCACGCATACAAGTGTAAAAATGAACGCATGCATGTAAGTATAACGGGGCTTATCTGGTTATCCCTTTTCATTGTTCGTTTTTGATTTTTGGCATGCGCCGTCAGTTCGTTTTGTCTGCTGTGCGGTGCGCATCTTGCTAAAAAATAATTCAGTTTTTTTAAGCGAATATTAAGGTTTTTGTGTGAGAAATTAAAGTTTCTGGTAAGTGTTAACAATAGTAATTTATAGTTCATTGTATGAAAATGTAAAATTATTATGTTTTCCAACCACGTGCTCTTCTGTCACAGACACACACACACACACATAAAAGAAAATGCGTGTCAAGAAGTTTAGTAAAAGAAATTTGCGACGGCTGCCTTCTGCAGAATGTCGAGAATCGACTAGTAACTTGAATTAAACTTAATTTTAATTACTAATACAAATATGTACATGTATTTCAGAAATGTTGCCGAAATCCTTAAATGTGGCCAGCGAGTTAACAGAGAGCGCAAGGAGTGGGAGCGATGATATTATAAAAAAGCTGCAAGAGTTGCAAGATGGGCAACAACAAATGATAAAAAACCAGCATAAAATATTGGCGATTTTTAGCCGCCTGACTTTTGATGGGGTTAACCAGCAAACCGGTTTCCCCATTTATTCCGAAGAAGATTTGACAGCGGTAGATGAAAAAATAAAAAATGATTCCTCACATTACGTAGGTATAAATAGGAATAAATTAACATATTAATATATTTTTATAATAAGACAAATTCTTATGTTTTGCCAATTTATTGCAGGTGAAAATCATAAAAACAATTATAAACGATGATTTAGTTAGAAACTTCGATTCAATTGTAGGACAAAATATAATTATGGATTATAATTATGATGGCGTTCAACAAAAAAAAGCCTTTAAAAATTTAAAAGCGCTTAACCATGCTTTATTTTGTAAGCCGATTTTATTTTTTATTAACTTGTTTACCTACAACAACTTTCTATTTATTTTTCTAGGTGCTGCCAAAAACTCTATAAAAAGCGAAAAAGACTACATAAAAACCATAAGGCACGCCTTTAAACTTCAAAAGGCAAGAGTATCAAAGCTAAAGTACAACGCAAAAAATAAAATATCAAAAAATGAACAAGTTATAGATAATAATAAGGAAAATAATAATTAAAATATAAGAAAAATTGAATGTTCAAAATATATTTTCATTTTGATTTATTTATCAAAAACATAATTTGATTAATGTAATTTCTGTATTCTGGTATTCTCTTAAGCTTAATATGTCTTCAACCCAATTTGCATTACATCAAATAGCATACTACCCTGTGCAGCAGTTACATTTCACCTTTTTATACCCTGAACCCATAAAATGGGTAAATCAGGGTATAATGGTTTTGTGCATAAGTATGTAACAGGCAGACGGAAGCATCTCCAACCCCATAAAGTATATATATTAATGATCAGCATCAACAGCCGAGTCGATATGGCCGAGAATATAAGTTCTCCTATACCATAAGCAGAGTAAGTTTGTTTATCGATAACTATTCTGGTTTCGATTAAAAAAATATCGAATTTGAATATTGTAAAAATGGTAGTTGAAATAACAGGCAACGTTAAAACATTTCTTAAAATTTCGTACAAATCGGTTAAGAAACACCGGATATATGGTTAAGTCAGTTTTTATTTTTGTTTAAATTGATCATTATTTGAAGCATACTTTTAGGCCGCAAGGACTGCAACTGGGTTCAGGGTATCTTCTGGTCGGGCTATCCCGACTAGAGCCTTCTTACTTGTTTTAATAGAAAATGTATTGACTACATATATACATAAATTTTAAAATAAAGGATGAAGCCTTGGCTTTAAAATGAAATTAATTTGAGGAAAATCTATCCATTAGTTCATGAGCAATGTGCGATTTTGTGAAGCAACCATATTACAACAACAACTTTTTGGATAGCACACTCATTACCGAAAGGTGAGACGTATTCTACGTCAAAAAAATGCGGCAGTAGGCTATTTAAAAAATATTTCGAGAAAGCAAAGTGTAGATAAAAATTTAACATTCAGTCAAGCCACTTCATTGTGTGTGGAACAAAAATAAACTCCTAAAAATTACACAAAAACATTTTTTACAAACGCCGCAAAAGGATTGCCAGAAGGATGGCGTCCGGCTTATTCAAACCGTTTTGCAATGGTAAATAAATAAAAAATAATCTAATTCATTTACTGAAAAACAAAAGAACATTTAATTTAAATACATTTAATTTCTTAGATTTTTCTCCAATAAACTAATACGGCCTGGGACTCGGACTCGGACTCGGACTCGGACTCGTTCTCGTACTCGGGCTGCTTCGTTGCTATCCTCATATAGTATTGTGAAAGGTCTTTACGTCGGAACTTTGGCCCTCGCGACATTGTTGCATATGCCCCCAAGTCTCACCAGCTCCATTTTCAGTTCGCTTGACCAGATCATAAGTGGTGCTTCGTGCACCCATGGACCGATTCACGATTCACCAGACAACTCGATTTAAGGACTGATGTTTCCTTTACTTCTTCCACGTTTGACGTTTGTGAAGACACAGCAAAGGATGATGTTTCTGGCAAGCAACCGCATTGCTTCTCCTCTTTTTCCTATTTTCCCTATATATCAATTTCATTGACTGTGTAGGGGTTGATCGTGCTGTAGAATACATTTCATCTTCATCACTAGTCAATCTCGAGTTGCGGCATTTGCAATTCAAGCGGTCAAATACGTTCGCTGGCCATCGATTATTTTTAAATATTAGCTTTTTGTTAAAATCTATTGTTTGAAATAAGAGGCTCTACACAAATTGTTCTTTATTAAATGAGATGAAATTTAATGAAATGTTGATTCAACTACAGCATATCGAACATTCCATGTTCAATTTAACGGGCTTGCCACCGCACAATTTTTTTTTTAACAACAAAATGTCGTGTACCACAAAGTTCTTCACTAAATAGTGGAACCCATGCACTAAAATACATGGAAAATAAAAAATCATTCATTTAATATACATTTATTTTCCAAATCAAAAATTGACATTAATAAAAACGTCTGCTCGAAGGCGGAACAAAGTTCGCTGGGCTTGCTAGTTATTCATATATCTGGGATAAAATATTCTTTTTTTTTCTTTCACTCAGAAACTTTTACTAGAAGAGTTCCAAATATAATTTAAATTATAAAAATCGAATGAAACTGAAGTTTAAATTTACCGAATTCGAAAAGTAATGCCATGTAATGGAATTCGAACCTAAGATTTCTCTTCCACTAAGCGGATGCCTTAGCCATTGCACTTAGCTTTGAACTTAAACGGAAAGCTTCGGGAATGTTCTAAGACATCTGATCTTGAATTTCAAACCGTATCATTTTAATTCTCAACATGAAGAGTCTTAGATTGAAATAATATATTATTGAAAGGAATATTTTATGATAAATATTTATCGTCTCTCTTGCGAATATCGTTTCGATGTTTAAATGAATATGGCATGACGTATTTCACAACATTTTACTACCGAATGCCTTTTGAACTGATTTGTACTAAAAAATTTAACTTAACTTTTTGCCTATTTTGATGCTAGACGCAGAGAAAAAAATTGTGTGTGTCAGCTCCGACGCTCGACTCGAGTTTACTCTTCTTCGGAATATCATAACGGAATTCTTAAATAATAAGAGAATGAACTAGCGAATGCTGGACACACTAATATAATATGAGCGCAACTGTGGATATGTGGTATGATACGTATGTTATAAGGGTATCCAATATTCGACATGCGCTAGTTTTCACAAGAACGTAACGAAGTTTGGTCAGTTGCTTTCACTCCTCATATTTTTTCAATCCGGGCTACTTATATGCAAATCGATTCTTAAGGAGTAAACTCCAAAAAACACAAGATTTTGTCTTCCAAGTCAAATATCAGTTTTGCTGCTGCTGATCATACATACTCTTCTCAAAATTTTACTCTATGACACTTGCCAACAATCCTTGTCATACAGTTATGCAAAGCTGTACACAAATAACGAAAGTGTATTTAGTAGTTCATTTGTCGATGACGTTTGCTGCCGACAACAGATTAGAAGAACAATTTAAATGCATTGCAGCAATGAAACTTACTTCTACTGTATCCAATCTAACTGTATAATATAAAATACATATGTACAAATGTGTATAATACGCAAACGTCACTCACCGGCAGCAGCAACAACACAACGCAGTTCAATGCAAGCGCTCTCACGTGCTCGCTCTCTCTCTCTCTCTCTTGTCGCTGAGCACTTTCACAAAAACAAAAAGCTCATTGCACTACACACACGAGAAAAAATAAAAAATAAAGTGATGTAATAAATTAATGTTATTTTAATATTTTATTTTCACTGCACTTCACAACAAAATAATATCAAAAAAATATACAGTTACTAATACTGTCTGAAATGCTTCGCTTATTTAGAAGATTTGCATCGAGTTTAAAGCAACAACAACGCACACGTATGGGCGCGAATCTCCTCTCTCTCTGTCTCTTTAAAATTTTTCGCGGCCCGACAAGGCAAGAAAAATTGGCGTCCTTTTATTCAAGCTAGATATGCTCAAAAACCACTTTCAAAGGCAATTAAACGGCGATCCTTAATGTAACAAACACTTTGCGTATGTTCAGTGCGTTATATAAGCACAATTTAAATTTTAATATATAGCGCGTATCAATTTTAATTGAATAAATAAACGGACGGTATGCTTCCTGCGTTGTCAAGGCGAGCTAAGCTTAAGGCTGACTGCCTTTGTGGATAAAGTGGATAAAGTGGATAAAGCCAACGATCGCTCTCTGTAGTTAGAGCAAGACATTCATTTTTATATCCGTATTCGCGATGTTGGTGTACATTTGTGTGAAGCAACAACTATACAGGCAACGTTTTTGCTCTCTTGTTCGGGATAACATAACGGGATTCTTTAATAATAAGAGAATGAACTGGCGAATGTTGGACACACTAATAAAATGTGAGTGCTACTGTGGATATGTAGTTCAATCCACTACTTATAATTGAAGCAATTTCTCAATTGTTAACTTAGTGCCAACTAAATATGCAATTTTTTGCAAATTTATTGTTGAACAACATATCCACAGTAGCACTTATATGTTATAAGGGTATTCAACATTCGTCAGACGCTAGTTTTCGCACAAAAACGTAACGAAATTTGTTCAGTTGATTTCACTCCTCATGTTTTTTCATACCGGGCTACTTACACTAGTCGGCATAAATATTTTGACGAAATTTTTTTTAAAATTTTTAAAATTTACATTAATTGACATCTTTTTAAATTTTCATGAAATAATTCTAACGTGATTAATTTTAAAATTGTGTGATCGAAATGTAAATTGAAAAAAAAAAATGGTTACGTTCTATGAAGCCAATAAAAAGTTATAGCCAAAAATGCATGATTTTGATTTCGTCAAAATAATTATGCCGTCTAGTGTATATGCAAATCGATTCTTAAGGAGTAAACTCCAAAAAAAGTTGTGATTTTTGCACTGATTTTATGCTTAAAAAGTTATATATTTAGCAAAAGTATTAAAAATTTTAATGTGGGAATGTTTGTTTACCTAATCTTAACTTTAATAACAAAAAATCAGAGTTATTGCCAAATTATTGAGATTGCTAGAGCAATTTAAAGTCTTCAAATTGAAGCAAAATTTTGCATGCTTTTGGTCTCATTTTTTTAATAGAAAATGTATTGACTACATGAATACATAAAGTTTCAAATAAAAGATGAAGCCTTGGCTTTAAAATGAAATTAATTTGAGGAAAATCTATCCATTAGTTCATGAGCAATGTACGGTTTTGTGAAGCAACCATATTACAACAACTTTTTGGATAGCACACTCATTACCGAAGGGTAAGACGTATTCTACGTCAAAAAAATGCGGCAGTAGGCTATTCAAAAAATATTTCGAGAAAGCAAAGTGTAGATAAAAATCTAACATTCAGTGAAGCCACTTCAATGTGTGTGGATCAAAAATAAACTCCTAAAAATTACACAAAAACATTTTTTACAAACACTAGGAAAACACGCCGCAAAAACATTGCCAGAAGGATGGCGTCCGGCTTATTCAAACCGTTTTGCTATGGTAAAGAAATAAAAAATAATCTAATTCATTTACTGAAAAACAAAAGAACATTTAATTTAAATACATTTAATTTCTTAGATTTTTCTCCAATAAACTAATACGGCCTGGGACTCGGACTCGGACTCGTTCTCGTACTCGGGCTGCTTCGTTGCTATCCTCATATAGTATTGTGAAAGGTCTTTACGTCGGAACTTTGGCCCTCGCGACATTGTTGCATATGCCCCCAAGTCTCACCAGCTCCATTTTCAGTTCGCTTGACCAGATCATAAGTGGTGCTTCGTGCACCCATGGACCGATTCACGATTCACCAGACAACTCGATTTAAGGACTGATGTTTCCTTTACTTCTTCCACGTTTGACGTTTGTGAAGACACAGCGAAGGATGATGTTTCTGGCAAGCAACCGCATTGCTTCTCCTCTTTTTCCTATTTTCCCTATATATCAATTTCATTGACTGTGTAGGGGTTGATCGTGCTGTAGAAAACATTTTATCTTCATCACTAATCAATCTCAAGTTGCGGCATTTGCAATTCAAGCGGTCAATGAGTTGGCTGGCCATTGTTTTTAAATATTTCTAGCTGTACACAAATTTTTCTTTATTAAATGGGATCTATCGAATTTATAGATTTGCCTACTTCACAGGTGGTAACAGACGGGTACATTGCACAAACCCAATATACTGAAAAAAAGAACCATTTTCTACAAGTAACTTCAGATAAAGCTCTCAACTTTGTTTCTGTTTGTTATTGTGTACCTGAATGCTGAAAAACAGCGGCGAGAAAACATCTCACGTAGTCGATTACCTCTTCCTGAAAGGTATTCCCTTCGAAAACTGCGTACGATTCCCGTTACCTTTAATGAAGCTTGGCCGCTTTATAGAGTGAATATCTCGTCGAGAAAGTGAGCATTCAAAGCAGAGTTCATTCCAAGTACATCCAGTATTACTGTAGTGCTGACAGTGGGCATACCGAGTCGGTACGCAACGATACACAATTTGAAGATTGTGTGCGTAATTGTGGATATGTTCGATACTTCTGTGGACACAAGGTGCTTTATGCTGTAATGCTAATACTGCTTTAAGTTAGATGGCTCTAGTCGGGAGAGCCCTGAGCCCAGTTGCAATAAATATTTAAGACCTTGCGCCCTAAAAGTATGCTTCAAATAATGATCAATTTAAACAAAAATAAAAACTGACTTAACCATATCTCCGGTGTTTCTTAACCGATTTGTACAAAATTTTGGGAAAAGTTTTATCGTTACCTATTATTTCAACTCCCACTTTTACATTTTGCAAATTCAATATTTTTTTAATCGAAACCAGAATAGTTTTCGATAAACAAACTTACTCTGCTTATGGTATAGGAGAAGTTATATTCTCTGAAATTGACGAGGACAGACGGACATGGCCATATCGACTCGGCTGTTGATTCTGATCAAGAATATATATACTTTATGGGGTCGGAGATGTTTCCTTCTGCCTGCTACATACTTATGCACAAAACCATTATACCCTGATTTACCCATTTTATGGGTTCAGGGTATAAAAATGAGACCAAAAGCATGCAAAATTTTGCTTCAATTTGAAGAGTTTTAATTGCTCTAGCAATCTCAATAATCCATCAATTACTCTGGTTTTTTGGAATTTAAGTTAATATTAGGTAAACAAACATTCCCACATTAAAATTTTTAATACTTTTGCCAAATATATAACTTTTTAAGGCATAAAATCAGTGCAAAAATTACAACATTTTTGGGGTTTACTCCTTAAGAATCGATTTGCATATAAGTAGCCCGGTATGAAAAAACATGAGGAGTGAAATCAACTAAACAAATTTCGTTACGTTTTTGTGCGAAAACTAGCGTCTGACGAATGTTGAATACCCTTATAACATATAAGTGCTACTGTGGATATGTTGTTCAACAATAAATTTGCAAAAAATTGCAAATATTTAGTTGGCACTAAGTTACCAATTGAGAAATTGCTTCAATTATAAGTATTGGATTGAACTACATATCCACAGTAGCACTCATATTTTATTAGTGTGTCCAACATTCGCCAGTTCATTCTCTTATTATTAAAGAATCCCGTTATGTTATCCCGAACAAGAAAGCAAAAACGTTGCCTGTATAGTTGTTGCTTCACACAAATGTACACCAACATCGCGAATACGGATATAAAAATGAATGTCTTGCTCTAACTACAGAGAGCGATCGTTGGCTTTATCCACTTTATCCACTTTATCCACAAAGGCAGTCAGCCTTAAGCTTAGCTCGCCTTGACAACGCAGGAAGCATACCGTCCGTTTATTTATTCAATTAAAATTGATACGCGCTATATATTAAAATTTAAATTGTGCTTATATAACGCACTGAACATACGCAAAGTGTTTGTTACATTAAGGATCGCCGTTTAATTGCCTTTGAAAGTGGTTTTTGAGCATATCTAGCTTGAATAAAAGGACGCCAATTTTTCTTGCCTTGTCGGGCCGCGAAAAATTTTAAAGAGAGAGAGAGAGAGGAGATTCGCGCCCATACGTGTGCGTTGTTGTTGCTTTAAACTCGATGCAAATCTTCTAAATAAGCGAAGCATTTCAGACAGTATTAGTAACTGTATATTTTTTTGATATTATTTTGTTGTGAAGTGCAGTGAAAATAAAATATTAAAATAACATTAATTTATTACATCACTTTATTTTTTATTTTTTCTCGTGTGTGTAGTGCAATGAGCTTTTTGTTTTTGTGAAAGTGCTCAGCGACAAGAGAGAGAGAGAGAGAGCGAGCACGTGAGAGCGCTTGCATTGAACTGCGTTGTGTTGTTGCTGCTGCCGGTGAGTGACGTTTGCGTATTATACACATTTGTACATATGTATTTTATATTATACAGTTAGATTGGATACAGTAGAAGTAAGTTTCATTGCTGCAATGCATTTAAATTGTTCTTCTAATCTGTTGTCGGCAGCAAACGTCATCGACAAATGAACTACTAAATACACTTTCGTTATTTGTGTACAGCTTTGCATAACTGTATGACAAGGATTGTTGGCAAGTGTCATAGAGTAAAATTTTGAGAAGAGTATGTATGATCAGCAGCAGCAAAACTGATATTTGACTTGGAAGACAAAATCTTGTGTTTTTTGGAGTTTACTCCTTAAGAATCGATTTGCATATAAGTAGCCCGGATTGAAAAAATATGAGGAGTGAAAGCAACTGACCAAACTTCGTTACGTTCTTGTGAAAACTAGCGCATGTCGAATATTGGATACCCTTATAACATACGTATCATACCACATATCCACAGTTGCGCTCATATTGTATTAGTGTGTCCAACATATGCTAGTTCATTCTCTTATTATTTAAGATTTCCGTTATGATATTCCGAAGAAGAGTAAACTCGAGTCGAGCGTCGGAGCTGACACACACAATTTTTTTCTCTGCGTCTAGCATCAAAATAGGCAAAAAGTTAAGTTAAATTTTTTAGTACAAATCAGTTCAAAAGGCATTCGGTAGTAAAATGTTGTGAAATACGTCATGCCATATTCATTTAAACATCGAAACGATATTCGCAAGAGAGACGATAAATATTTATCATAAAATATTCCTTTCAATAATATATTATTTCAATCTAAGACTCTTCATGTTGAGAATTAAAATGATACGGTTTGAAATTCAAGATCAGATGTCTTAGAACATTCCCGAAGCTTTCCGTTTAAGTTCAAAGCTAAGTGCAATGGCTAAGGCATCCGCTTAGTGGAAGAGAAATCTTAGGTTCGAATTCCATTACATGGCATTACTTTTCGAATTCGGTAAATTTAAACTTCAGTTTCATTCGATTTTTATAATTTAAATTATATTTGGAACTCTTCTAGTAAAAGTTTCTGAGTGAAAGAAAAAAAAAGAATATTTTATCCCAGATATATGAATAACTAGCAAGCCCAGCGAACTTTGTTCCGCCTTCGAGCAGACGTTTTTATTAATGTCAATTTTTGATTTGGAAAATAAATGTATATTAAATGAATGATTTTTTATTTTCCATGTATTTTAGTGCATGGGTTCCACTATTTAGTGAAGAACTTTGTGGTACACGACATTTTGTTGTTAAAAAAAAAATTGTGCGGTGGCAAGCCCGTTAAATTGAACATGGAATGTTCGATATGCTGTAGTTGAATCAACATTTCATTAAATTTCATCTCATTTAATAAAGAACAATTTGTGTAGAGCCTCTTATTTCAAACAATAGATTTTAACAAAAAGCTAATATTTAAAAATAATCGATGGCCAGCGAACGTATTTGACCGCTTGAATTGCAAATGCCGCAACTCGAGATTGATTAGTGATGAAGATGAAATGTTTTCTACAGCACGATCAACCCCTACACAGTCAATGAAATTGATATATAGGGAAAATAGGAAAAAGAGGAGAAGCAATGCGGTTGCTTGCCAGAAACATCATCCTTCGCTGTGTCTTCACAAACGTCAAACGTGGAAGTAAAGGAAACATCAGTCCTTAAATCGAGTTGTCTGGTGAATCGTGAATCGGTCCATGGGTGCACGAAGCACCACTTATGATCTGGTCAAGCGAACTGAAAATGGAGCTGGTGAGACTTGGGGGCATATGCAACAATGTCGCGAGGGCCAAAGTTCCGACGTAAAGACCTTTCACAATACTATATGAGGATAGCAACGAAGCAGCCCGAGTACGAGAACGAGTCCGAGTCCGAGTCCGAGTCCCAGGCCGTATTAGTTTATTGGAGAAAAATCTAAGAAATTAAATGTATTTAAATTAAATGTTCTTTTGTTTTTCAGTAAATGAATTAGATTATTTTTTATTTCTTTACCATAGCAAAACGGTTTGAATAAGCCGGACGCCATCCTTCTGGCAATGTTTTTGCGGCGTGTTTTCCTAGTGTTTGTAAAAAATGTTTTTGTGTAATTTTTAGGAGTTTATTTTTGTTCCACACACAATGAAGTGGCTTGACTGAATGTTAAATTTTTATCTACACTTTGCTTTCTCGAAATATTTTTTAAATAGCCTACTGCCGCATTTTTTTTTTCACTTACGTGACACTCTCCGTAGTTTGGTCGATTCAGACAATATCCTTATAGATTGTACCGCATACGATTATTTTGGTTCTTAAATAGCTCACCATCGATTTTCAGTTGTTTTTGTTTTATAAATTTTATGAACTTGGACTTATATATAATTATTTGACTATTAAATTTATGTGCATCAGCATTAATTTATATTTGATGCTTAAGTATACACGAATACAGTTGAATCTATGTTTTTCTCTGAGTGTACCATTAAAATAGGCAAAAAGTTAAGTTGAGTTTGTTAATTCAAATCTGTTCAAAAGGCAGTCGGTAGTAAAATGTTGTGAAATACGCTAAAAAGGTGTTTGCTACCGCCGCGTGGCGAGTCACGGGGAATGGCACTTTTGACAGCTCAATTCATTAAAAATGGTGATTTGTGTGGCAAGTCAACTCCCAACCGTGCCGCTGTGCAATAAACTTAAGTCGCAAACTTAACGAAACTCTGTCAGCAACAGCTGCCACATGCGAGTGGGCGACGGAATCGATGTAGGAGACGCAGGAATAGAGATAGGAGAATGGATGGAGAAGGGTGTTGTCGTTGAAGCCATTTTTTTGCCATCTTTAAAAAATGGGAAACAAAGCGAAAATGCTGGTAAAAAAACAAAGCAGCGGGAGTTATCGAGGCGGGGGGCAGACAGTGTGTCAATGTGGCAGAATGGCAGCTGCATCAACGCATTTTGCTAATGTCTAAATAATAAACTCTTAATTGATTGATTGTTACGACAATTTAATTAGCCTCTTGACATAAAAAACACATCACAAACAAATTGTGTGGCTGGAAAAGCCGACAGCAAATTAGGATTAAAAATACACAAACATTAAAGTGGATTTTGATTGTATGTTGTGATATAAATTTGTTGGATTTTATAAAACTGATTCTATGAAAAAACTTTAAACTTTGTGTTTGAATGTTGTATGATATTGTACTTACCTCTGTACCTCTGTGAAAAGATTATTTGATGTTTGATTTCTGGTTTTTGTGGGATTGTTATTCCATGTGGGTGGAAAAGAGTGCCTCAACCCAATAATCCGTCATTATTAAAGTCAAAAAACTACCAACTTGGGCGGAAAACAAGTTGGCCGACGGTGGTGTTTTCTTTTTCAAAGCTTTCGCTGTGTATGCAGGAGATTAAATATCTCTTGAGGATTGTTGGATTGTTTGAGTGTTATGTGAAGAGTCAAGAGTTAACTGGTTGAGGGCAAGTTGGTGCCTATTTGTACATATGTTAAAGTGTTTGTACTACTTTTTCCAGACACTACTGTACTTGCTTTTTAGGCATTATAAGCAATAACTAGTAGAAAGCGTTAACGTTACGTCAACGCATACATTTCCGGTTCATTGAAGCTTAAAATTACGTATGCAAATTTAAGATCTATGTAGGTGTGTACATATATATGTATGTACGTGTATTTAATAGTATGTTTGCTTATAATTCTTTAAAATAATGCAGCTTATTTCCAATCGAATTTTTGGCATGAGAATGAATAATGTTGTTGTATTTGTTAATAAATAAAGTGAGAGAGAAAAAGTAAATATACAAACTGTACAAATTTAGTCACGTAGCGTTTTTATAGTCGTTCGGTCGTAAAATGTCTCTCTTGCTCTCACGCTTAATTTACACGAACGTTTTGCTTGCTTGCAACGAAAGAGAGTCTGCTGAAAAGCAAAGAGATTGTGCTCACTTACAAAATAAGAGAATGCAAACCGGTTGCCGAACACAATAAACGACGAAGACGACGAACGAAGCGAGCGAACGAATGCACTGTTGAGTGGCGATTTGTCGGATATTGAACGAAAAGAGCGACCAATCAACTGTCTGCCGACCGAGTGAGCCGAGCGTGTGCGTGAATAACGATTGGGCCGAGCCCAATGTACTCTCCGATTTGATCGTTTACTCGGGTTGTTCGGGCGTGGTCGCAACACGTTTTGTTGGAAGCCAAAGCGAAAAAAGGGGCGAGTTTCTTGCGTCGCAAACAGGAGTTGCAGGCAACACACACACACACACACACTCATACCAATGTATAAGCGTATGTGCGTGTATTGATTGATGGGCACAGTTGGGTGGGTGGAAAAACAGAACACACTGCAGGTAAAAGTAAAGAGTTTGTTTGATATTAAATTAATGGCTGCAAAGGTGCGAGTTGACGTGTGTGAATGAATTATTTTCGATTACATATAAAATTGTTTGTTGCAAGGTACAGTTGCTACAAGATTAAAGATCGAAAACAAACATTGAATACTGTTGAAAACGCATTTAAGGCGAACAAAGCTAGCAAAATAATTGCCAAGCAATACAAACAGAAACTGAAACAGAAAACCCAAAAACACTTTGTCGCTTCCCTCATTACTCATTATGAAAATGACATCGAGAAGAAGCAGGAGGCAAAAATGAAAATGAAAAAGTATCTAACCATTCAAAATCAGCCATATGGAAAGATCTCTTTTCCATGCGCTGCACAAACAAATGAAACAGCGAACAGAGGGATAAAGCGAAGTAAGTAGTAGATGGGAAAACACACATACAACAAAGTAAAATGTTTTTGTGTGTGTGTGTTTGTGTTTGTGTGAGTGCTAGAGTGTGTTAGTGGTTGCGTGTTTTTGTTTTGTTGAACGTGGAAACTCGAATATTTTTTGGGGGTTGCTGTACAATAACCATTTGTTTGAGTGAATGGTAAGGGGGCAGTGGGAGTTGTTTTCTATGTACTTGAAACAAATTACGGGTTTGTTTTATGTAAATGAATGAGAAGACTTTTGTTTAACTTGCGATTTGCAGCGAGGGTTCCGTATTCAAGTGTGAACAGGGCATCAAACTTTTGCTTCTATTTGCTTAACGCCCAGTTTGTTCAATTTGTTCATTTTGACTGAATAAACTCGCCATCTTCAATGTTAACTTATGGCAACTGTACTTACTTATTTTCATTTCAATATTTATGTGCTGCAATTGTAAGCATTTTATTTGCTTAATTAAAAGTAATTGCGCCATTTTCGATAAATAGCTTATTGCGACTGTGTCAATTTGTCTATGCTGAGGGTTTGTGTATTTGCTTAACTGGTGGCGTCACCTATCAGCAAGCACACTTACCATTTAAATAGAAGTTTGGCTGAATGTTGCTGAATTTAAATTGGTCAGTGTCTTTACTATCAATCGTGGGAGTATGTCTGTGCTAAACGTTAAGTTTTATTAAGCAAAGTTGGCTGCGCTTAGAATTGCAACCTTCGTTTAGTTCACGCTTTAAACTTAACGAATGGCGCCAATAACTGAAAATCAAATACATCGATTTGTACAAAAGGTAGGCTACATTTTATATGAATGTGGGGTATGTAACTTTACAATTAATTTTAAAATAATAAATAATTTTTCCTACATAGCTTCATACTTTGATATAACTAATTAAACGAAATTGTTAAACCATTTTTTTGCAAATTCCATTTTTGACTAAAAATTCCAAAGGAATATTTTATAAATAAACTTTTTATTAATTCATAATGTTTAATAAATGGCATTTAAACGACTTTTGTATCACTCAAATGTTTTATACATGCTGGTCAACCTGTCTGCCTAACTGTCGGCTTGTCCGTTGGTTAAGCGCGTTGTGAAACCGATACACTATTAAATTCGCACTAAGCCCAACGCAATTCGCAATAGTTATTTAAATGGCATTCAATTTAATGGACAGTTTCGACTTAAGCGCTCGCATTTCACTATTTACACATTAATGGCAATTGAATTTCAATTTACAAAAGCTATAGCTTATAAATATTTTAAATAAACACACAAGTGTGTGTGTGTGTGTGGGTGTGTAAACTATACAGCTTATGCTGAGAATGGATTAACTGCAAGTAATTGCCTTTCGATTCATTTCACAGAGAAACAGAGAGAGAGAGGCTACACGATATATGCCAAAAGGCCAAAATTCAATGCATATTTTATGGGCCAAAAAAAAAAAAACGAAAATGACAAAAATTCATGTTGAGTTAAGTTGACTTAATCACTTTTAGCATGCAAATAAGCAACAAATGCCAAATGCGGCAATAAATAACGCCAAGAGAGTTTCAAATGCCAAGGGCCAGAGTTCACCTTTTTCGAAAATCATTATGGAATACTTTCCCCTCCATCCACTCCCTTTGCCAATGCCAAAACTTATTGCCACTCATCAATATTGATTGCAGAAAAGTTGCTGTTGTTGTTGTTGTTGTTGTGCAGGTGCCATGTTATTTTAGAATTTTCGGCACGAATTTGTTATGCCACAAATCCCCAGCAGCGCTTGTCAAAAACTGTTGCTGCTTGTTGGTGACTGGTTGATGGTTGTTGGTTGCTGGTTGCCAAGTCCAGAATTTGGCCCAAACACAGAGGCACAACGTATTGGACAGCACTCCATTGCAATCACCCAATCAGCCAATCATAAATACTTCATTACGTTTGCAATCCTAGCAGAAAAGGGAGAAACGCTGCACAGTGCAAAAAAACACAGGAAAAATATCATGAAAAGTTTGAAGTCAAAATATTGCAAGAATTATAGAAACGAACAATATTTTAGATAAGGTTAGAGGTTAACAAAAACTTTAAGAGTTTTGAAGAGCTGCAGGGGTGTTTTATATTGCAGATCGAGAGAGTTTATTATAGAATTTTGAAATATCCGGTTTAATCGAATCAATATCGTTACCTTGCTGTTGATAGTTGATATTTCTATCAGTTGAAAATCATTTTTCTATCCTAAACGTGAAGTTTTTAATGCGATATATTTTGTAAGACTTTTGTAATTCTATTTTATTAGTGTCAATCAATTAAAGATTTTCTTTAGTAAAAAAGCCATTACACAATCTATCAATTGCCGAAACGAAAGTTAATAATAGTTTATGTTAAGAATCCACTATAAAAACACATAATACATAATACCTCAAATAAATTTGTAGCTATTTTTATTTATTAACCTTTTCTACTTTGCTCAAAATTTAAAGTCAGATGATGAGATTTTATTTTATTCAAATATAATAAAACTTTTTGTTTGAAACACACGGCAATAAAAAACACTTTTGGCAATGAATATTTAGTAAAAATGCTTTTTTTTGTGTGTGTAAATTTTAAGTTTGATTTTTTAATTTAAGTGTCAACATATAAAATTTTATAGAGATAGATTCTGTGATACCTTTAAAATACCAAGTTAATCATCATCATTGAATTTTTTTTATTTTTGTTAGCAGCATAGATTTGAACTGTTTGAAATGCATTTTTGTTCTCTGTGTAGTAATAACAATTTTGCAATAATATTTTGCCACACTGTGCTGCTACAACTTTGACAATTACTGCTTCGGAAGGGAACAAATGTGATGTGGAATGGGCGATGCTGGCTAGGGGTAATATCTGGCGTATTAGTGAAACATTTGCAGGGTCATACATTGGGCATTAATTTATCCAATTTGGCATATTGCAACACTGAGAAACGGAACTGTTTGGCTTGTTGCATATTTGAAGCGCTTATTGGCATGTCCCCCTTTCAGTGGTGGCAGGTGCGTTTGTATCGGGGTACTTTAACTGTAGTTGGCTGTGTGTGGCACACGTAAACGTAAACACCTGAAAGCAGATTGTGCGAACGTGCTGCAAAAATAATAGCAAGTCCGTTTGCTTTGCCAAATTGCTATTTATTAAAAATCAATGTTGCTGGCAACAAAATCAGCAATTTAACCAGCCTTATGTGGCAAGCGATTGGGTGGCATGCCACAGCAGCAACCTTAACGCTGACTGTGTCTTTCTGTGTTTTGGTGTCTGCACCAAACGTCTAACTACACAGAAAGAAAATAATTGCAATTGGATTGGAGAATTTATGCAATTTTGATTTAAATCTTTAATTTAAAAATAGACATTTATTATCATTGATCTCAATTAAGTTAATTAATGATAAATATTTAATAATATTTTTATACAATTTGTATTTATTTAGTAATTTTATTTACACGGATTTAAGTCCATTAATAATAAAAGAAATATAATTGGACCAAGTCTATTTGTTGAGATGGCACTTTTTGCATAAAACCAACAACGAATTTAGTTTTTTTTTACACTCGAGCTTTGTTAATCTCAAATCTGAACAGATTTTTGCATCTGTATTGATTTTGTTTTCATTGATGTTTTTCTGGATTTTATTGACTTTATTTTCTCAGTGCAGAGTCGACTGTCGACAGTCGGAACAGTTGAGCCTCGGGGCCACAGTGCGGTCGGTGTTGTTGCCATGCTCCAATAACTGTTGCAGCAACACCCATACACACTCACACCCACATCCACACCCACACACACATCACAGACAGCACATGGCACATATGCTCCAGCCCAGAGGCAGTTCAGATGGTATGGGGGTTGGGGGAGGCTTGTTGGGGAGCTACTGGTCACCGGCATCTGGTCAGCCAGGCGACATTTCCGGGTAGTTTGAAGTAATTGCTTTGCAAGCTGTTGCCAACATCGTCGTCGTCGTCGTCATTGGCACAAGGATGCCGCAGTCTGTTGCACAGAGCTAAAAGGGGTGATGGTTAGGCAGGGGCGAGAGAGGCTGTGGGGGGGGGGGGGCAGGGGGAACAGCTGTGTAGTGGTCAGCTTAACTTAGCCAGCAAGCGGCTTAAGTTAGAAATGCGACCGAAACGCCAGCAGCAGCAACAACAGCCAAAATCGGCAAGAGAAGCAAGCGGCCAACGCGGCGTATGGGAAATTTGACAAAGTAAATGCGGCCCATAGAAAAATTGGCAATTCTTGCAGCAGCTGCTTGCAACACACAAAACGAGAGATGTTTCTAAAGTTGACAAGTGTTAAGCGAGATCGATTAAAGTACAAATATTATCATTGCTGTTGATTTAAATTTAATAACAAATTTAATTTTATTTAAAAATAAAATTTAAGTTTTAAGTGGAAGTTAAGCAGTTATATATAAACTTAAATTAGCTGTGGCGGTTTTGAAAACAGGTTTTATTATTATAATCGTTCGATATCTATTCGAACAAAACTTTGACAACATTAATTGCCTTCATTAAAGTCATACAGTTTTTCATAGTACCTTTTGGAATTTTTTTGTTGCTCCCCACTTGGATTGTTTATTTTTTTGAATAAAAAAACTATACGTGACTTTGCTTGGCAATTTCCCTTTTTTTTTTATTTATCAACCTTTGTTGGCTGCAGTTGTCAGAACTCGACTGCGAGTTTTCTTTTCAGATTTTCCACTCTTTTTTTGTCGAGCTAACAGAGAGAAGGGGTTGAAGGAGGGAGGCAGTGTGTAAGGTGGATTTGTTCCGGTGGGGGCCAACAGATGGCGTGCGTGTGTGTGTGTGTGTGTATCCGTATCGGCATCCGCAAACATATCCGGCTCCGGCTTTGCATTGCGAGTCGCGCGTTTTGCATATTAACTAAGTGAAACATTTCGTTGAAAACTTTTCAAACATTTGTGCGTCCTGCACAAATATTTACCTATGTGTATGTGTCGCTGGCAAGCACAAAAGCCCACAACAAACAAATAGACAAAGCTATCTTTCTACCCTGCGGAACTATTGGGGGCTTTCCCCTTCATGTTATTTTTTTTTTTTTTGTCGCCTCAAGACATTTGAAATTGAAATTTAAATTCGATACAAGCAAAAAAAATAAGAAGAAGAAAATATTCTTAAATGTAAAAGGACTTTAGGGCGCATCTTTTTGACCGTATCGCTTAACATTTTCTTTTAGCCAACACTCGACGCTTCTTATTCTTCTCCATATTGCTATTTATCACCGGCATTTGCTGCAACATTTCAAATACAAATTTACAGACTCACACAGCCTCACATCTTGCCGGGCAAACGCCACCCACCCCCCTCTCTGAGTCTGAGTATATGTGTTGCTCGCATTCATATTTATTAAATATTGAATGTTTTCCTTTGCCTTTGCCTTTGCCTTCCACCGGCTGCAGGCCAAAAATATTTTTCCTTTATTTTTTTTTTTGCCGTTCTGTTTTGTTTCCTTTTAGTCCTTTGTGCCTGCGGCAAGGATGGCACCCCTAAAGCCAGCCACAGACTGGGGTAAATATGCCAATATTTCTAAACGCAAATGCTGATGATGATCAATTTGTTGCCGAAAAATGGCGCATTAGAAAATCATTTTAGCTGACAGTCAGATACTCGATATAATGACAACTTGCGGATTTATCTAATGGAACGAAACGACCTACGTCTACGTTTTTTTATTATCTCCATTTCTAATATGAAGTGTAAGTAAACAATTTTCTGAGCTATTATTATATCAATACTTTTAAAGTAAGTTGGGTTTTGATATATAAAATAAAATCTTTACCTTATAAGTATAAGGCCACGTTATTATTTCCTATTTTTCCTTTAAGAAATTATAAAAACATTTTGATTTTAATTATCAGCCCAAAATACTGATAATCAGTCAAAACTAAAAGCAAAATATTTCGAAATGCAATAAAAATGTTTTGTTTTCTTCTAATCAGTTTTCAATTAATTTTTATTAAAAATCGAGTTTATATCAATTAATCGACGAGTGGAAAGCGCTAGCTTAACGTCCCCAAATCTCGATGGTAGAGTTCATACCTACGCCAACGGGGCTCTTCAGATTGATTGTGGCATAATTAAAGCCGGGACCGCCCTTCCACAGCGAGGGTATTGCACCAGAGTTGTTGCGGAAGTTATCGATAACATAGATGGCGTTAATCTTATACCAGTTGTTGGTGCCCTAATGCAAACAAATAAACAAATTTGATCGAGAAAACTGAATCTACTGCATGATCTTTTGACTTACGGCACGGGGAAATTCAACATTGATGTTCCAGTAGTTGTTCTTCATAGCCGCATGAACCTCCGTTTGTCGCAACAGCCAATAATCAGTATTGATCCTGCTGCCCCAGTTGGCGCTATAGGCCTGGCTGGCGGCAAACAGGGCCAAAAGAAGAACACAGCTGTATTGGAAATTCATGATTATTGGTTATGCCTGCTGCTGCTTGGTCGACTCTTCGTTTGAATCTGATTCAATTGCGGTGCCTTAGCTGCTTTATATACGGCACAAAGTTAACCTGTGACTAACACTATTTACACACGAGTATCTTTTTTTGTATTTGTTTTTAAATTTTTAATTAATTTTCTGTTACTGAGAAGTGTTCTTTTTTTTCGCCAGCTTATCGCTCTGGGCTCATGGGCGTAGTCTCTGCCAGCTTAAGAGGTGTTTGCAAAACACAAGTGAGATAGCTAGAAACGGCTGCTTGTTGAAGTTATGCCAGTTTATCAGTTAGTTTGATAAGATGAGAAAATTGTTATTCGATTATAAATTAATTGGCGGACATGTGTCTGTTACGAATGGCCAGCGGCACTTCATATCTTATCAAAATTATAAAGAAAAATCACATTTTGTAGTGACCGTCGATTTCGTGGAAGCTGCTCCTGATAACGATACATTTTGGCTATCATAAACTTTATAGATTTTGGGACTTTTTTGTTTTTTTGTGATTAAGCGGAAAACAAGTTTGACGCCGATTGTAACAAAACGCAAAGAGATTTCATATTTGTACAGGTTGGTTTAAGATTTCGTAAGTAAGTAAATTATATCGATTCTTGAATATTGCTAATCGATTAATCGATTCTTGTACATTGTTGTTGTGTAGCTTTCTCGATACTTTTTTTTTGCACTTAAACAGAATTTCTGATATCTGAATATATTTGAGAATGTATGGATGATAAAACGTTGAACAGTTTCATTTGTTGCCAGCGCTGTTGTGTAATTAATTTGAGCACGTTTCAATGCGTTGATTAATAAAAGCTTTTTGATAACTATTGTTTGATTTGCACAGGCAGAAGATGTATGAAAACTAAACACTTTAATTGTAGTATGACAAGAAACAATGTAGCTCTTCGATCAATAATTACTTTATAATAGCTTTGAAGCCACAGGCTCTTGGCATCATCAATCAAAAGGACCTCAATTTATGAGCAAATACAAAACCTTTGCTAAAAGTTCATTCACACCTTGCTGCCTTGTGCATTTCAAACAATTGCAACATTTATCGCAAATTGTGAAAACAATGGTTACACACACACACATATTTGAGAATATGAATAGACATTTTGCTGCCAGGCATTTTTGGGCTTAGAACGAATAGCCAGAGAGAGCCTGTGGTTATCAACGTTATGTGCGGAATTTGTTTAATTATGCTCGAAAGTTTGTGGGTTCATTAAAGTGCTGATTACTAAAATACTATATATCAAATGTCTATCCTGGCAATCCCTTAACATTGTGTCTACTATTTGCCCAGCCCAATTGAGTTGAATACAAAATCCTCAGCACATATCGCAGAGATGCCAGTTGCAGTTGGGCCAAGGACTGCCTGGAGCTTTATGGCTGCCACATGACTCCCCCTTTAAAATGAACTGTTCCAGTTCTTATCTGTGCTGACGAAGTGACTCTAGGCCTGGCCTAGCTGCATATTTATTGCAAATTACAGAACCCAAATGTCGCTCGGCTCGAAATAAAATCTCATTACTTGCAGCCGTCCGAAAGCACGCGCCTGATAAGTGGAGGGTGGAGTTGGGGGGTGATGTGGGTGGGTGGTTGGAATATTTTACTTTCTGCTCCCAATTGCAGTTGAGCAGACATATTTATCACTTATGAAAGGGATAATTTGCCACGCTTGCCAGCAACAACAACAGAACTAACAAAATGAGAATGAAAAAATTGCTTTGGGATTTGAACAATGGCAAATTGCCTGCGGCCATATAAACTTCGGATTGGGGGTAAGCGAGGGGTGCTTGGGAATGTAAAGTAACGCAATTGCAATCGACTGACGGCATTTCTTTTTTTTTCTATGCAAAACTTGTTAATCACATTTTATTGACACATTTGACATTTGGGTGTGGGTTGGAATCGAAATCTCTCGGGGGGAATCGGATTCCATTTTTAAATTGGCCAAATTAAGGGCGGCTGACTATGTATATGTATATGTATATGTTGCAAACCCGATTGCCCGATAAGCAATTTACAGCTGGAAAGTACCCTCATTGTCACACACACACGCACACACACACACACACACAGACACACATGCATACGCATGTTAAACTCGCTTCGACAATTGCCAAATTTAAAAGCAATAAACGAACGTACAAATTTCTCGGTTTATGCCACGTTCTTTTCTTTACCCCGGTTTTTTTTCTTTCTTTTGACAAGGGGGGTAAGGGCAACGCGTGCCATCCAACAGCCTGCAACGTGCACCCTTCACACCCTTCACACCCCGCCACCCATCACACTCACTTGAGCGAATGTCGTGAGCTGTGAGTCTGACTGGCATTCCGGTGCTGGCAGTGCCATTTTCAGTACTAAACATGCAAAGGCTTCCCTTTCATTTGTGCCTTCAATGCCAATTGAAGCGCACCCCAAAAAAAGAGAAACTCACAGCCGACGTACCCGTCACTCCACCCAACCCACCACCCCCCCTCCCACATTGCAAGGCAGAGTTCAAAATGCGCTTTGGAAAAATGTCAAGTGCGGAATGTGCACTTTTGACAGTTTCAGTTCATTCGCCAGTCACTCACACACCCTTACACTTTTACACCCTCACCCCCACTTGCTTACCCCTCGTCTGGCGTCTGGTGAACCCTGACAAGCTAGTATTTAACCCTAAAACATCCCCCACACACACACACTAGCTGCCATCCAGACACGTACCCATAATAAAAATTGCAGCCTGCTCAAGCAAAGCAAAAACAAAAAAAAAACCGAAACAAAAGCACAGCAAAGCAATCGGATTTACCAAATTGCGCGGCCTTAAACTACCCTATAATCATGTACTGTAACTTTAAATTGTGAACTGAGTCTCTAGCTTCGATAGAGTTATCGTAATATTTGTTATCGATATTGTTTCTAGCCCATTGATCGAATGGGCTCAAAGTAAAATTAAAGCTCTTACACAATAAAAACAAAATATTTAACTGTTGTTTAAGTTTGTTAAAAGCTGCATCATCAATAATCGGTTTTAATCGATAATGCTAAGGAATTGTTACCGATAATGATTACAAGTATCGGCATGTATAACATCAAAGTGTAATTTTGACTGTATCGTCTGATCTTCTTGGATAATTATATTAAAATCTTAAAACTTCAGAGAACTGAAATTGAACTATTATGTTTAAAACTGCTTAGGATGAAAGAAGAAGCAGAGACAGCCACTGAAGCTCTTTTTATAATAAATATTTATCGATTTTTATTTTTTTTATCTATCAAATGTTTAATTACTGAATTTTATTCCTAGAAATGAACCAAAAACCCAGAAATCGAAATTATTCGTTGTTAAACTTGTCCCTTTTCTCTTCGTTTCGATAACAGGGTATTATACACAAAAAATCAAATATTAGAAAACCGTCGGGCAAGAACAAACCCGTTACCTCCACTCAGTCACAGCGAGTGTCGTTTCTGTTCTTTTTATGTTTTTAATGTGATTCCGCTGTTGGTGCCGCATTTTGTTGCTGCCACTGCTGTTGCTGTTGCCAGCGCTTGGAATTAGTTGCCGCTGCTAACAAAATAGCGATAAAAAAAAAACAAATGTTGAGAGAACTTAATGCGACAGCAGCAAACGAATCTAAAGCCAAGGAACAAAAAGAAACATAGAGCGGCCCAAAGAGTTGAAACAACAAAACAGCAGTAGAATGAAGCAATGGCAAAACAGTAAAGTAAAAAGTGAAACGTAAAAGGCATATAAAAGCGCTTAGTTGTGCCTTGCCTCAAAGCTCAAAGCGGCAAACGGTTAAAGTTGCCACCAACAGTTGCCATTGTTGCTGCTTTGTCGTTGTTGATGTTGCTGTTGTTATTGTTAATTGCTGACTTAATGGCGCTTTAATTAAATCGCAACACTGCAGGCGGCAACTCGACTTAACGTTCGCAACAATTAAGCGTAAATGAAATACGACATACGATATAAATGTATGAACTTCATACATACATACATAAATACATACGTACATATTTGATTTGTTGTTACCAATACCGATTCCCACCCTTGCGCAAAAGTTCTTAACTGTTTGAGTCAAAAGTTGCGCAGCTTTTATCAATAACAGTAAACAAATTTCCTGCTGACCGCAGACACGACAAGTTTCTATCAATTGTTATTGTTGCGAGTGATTCATTTGGCTGCAACCCCAAAACTATGCAACACTTTTTCTTCACAGCTGCAGCTGTCGGCAGCCTTGTGCCATTTGTATCTTTAGCTGTCCCCTCCTCCTGTGCCATTGTACACCAGCATGTCTGGCCATTGTCTATTGTGGTTTAATTGCAGCTTTTATCATTCGATTCGATTCGATACGATTCGTTTTGTTTCGCTTCGTTTTCGTTTCGACTTGAATTATCGTCATTGTTGGTCTTGCGAGATGCGAACTACAAATTTGGCGGAAAATTGCAATTAACCCCAAAAAACAGTTTCCATTTAAAGCCAATGGAACAATGGAAAACTCTTGTTGCTGCACCCAGCTGGCACTGACGTCATGAATAAATTACTGAGCACAGAGACAACTGCATGCACAATACAACAACAACAACAACAGCGAGTACCGAAGACAAAATGAAATTGCATTTTATGCAGAAGACATACATACTTTGAATTTTTGCACCCAATTGCAATTTCTTGCTTGAATCTTCATGCATACTAAAATTCTTACCTGAGCAAGCAAATTTAAGAGTTTGAATTTAAGCAATGTTTTTTTTTTTTATTTTTTCAATATACATAAACTATACACACACACACACACATACTTGCACTCAGTTTAGGTCTGGTTGCACAGTCTTGCTTTAAGGTATTTTTTTATATTCATTTTGCTTTATTATTATTTTTTTATATAATATTTACGTTTCATCAAATGGAAAATCCGTTGCAATAACTGAAACTGTAATAAAACGGTTCCAGCTAGGTCGCCGCCTTGTGAACTGTGTAAATATGTTGCACATATTTCGAGATATATTTTTTAAATATTTCTGCATATCTGCGCCGGCTCATATATGTCTATATATTGCTCTCAAATTGCCAGTGGGCATTATTTCTATTGGATTTTTGTGCACTTTAGTTGAGAGCATTTAAATTGCGTCGAATGTTTTGTGATTATAAAATATTAATCCTTTTGATAAGCTCAAATAATCGATATGCATGCAACGAAATTAAACGGCTTAAAACACCGTATCGTATACTTAATATCCAATATAGAGAATTTGTTATATGTAGTAGAGTATTAAAACAACGTCAAGCCACAAGTCTATTATTTGAATGTTTTGTTGTTTTCGTGTGTTTTTTTTATTGCATCACATTGAAATGTATTTATTTTGTGGTTGTAAGCTTTGCAACATGCAATCAACGTTTCACTATAAAATATATATATTACATAAACGTATAATATATATAATTTTAATTAAAGTCGAAAACGGGTGCATAAAAAACCATAACTTCCGTTACATGTTGCCCCCAATCCTGCTGCAAAATTGATTATACGCGCTGAGTTCCACAATTTGTTTACCATTTCAAAACAATTCAAAAATCAAATAAAAACAAAACCTTAAATTGTATTATGCGAAAAGAGAAAAAAAGCCGTAATACAAATTAATCCCTTTAAACTTTTTTTTTGAACTTGTTTTGACTAAAGGAATTTTCATATTATTTTACCACATTTCAACATGTAACTGATTAGATTAAAATCTATTTTATCGATACATGTGTTTGTCGTCCATATTTATGAAAATAAAATAAACTATTAAATGAATTCGCTTTGTCAAACGTCATGTTTTATTTAGTTAGTTGTCAATTAAATTTGACATAAGTGCAAAGGTTCAGTTTAATTGTTTGGCTAGTTAAAATTTCGTTGCGTATGAGTAATTTAAGATTCATTCTGATAGATGGAAGGAAACTTGCTTAAAAACTTAAAGTTAATCGGTAGAAACGATGTGAATTGTTTTGGACATTATTTATCCATTTATTGTTGCTGAGGGAGCCCTAAACGAGTGTACAATCTGTATCCCTTGTTAAGTGCTGTAAATGGTTGCAAATGCACACACGTCATTAGTGTCGACAATTATGAGAGCGCATAAAAACCCGTTAAGCAGCCAGCACACAGCACAGCGCAGCGCAGCACGGCTGATGATTGGTTGGGCGTTGCACGGAGTGAGGCAGTGTGATGTTCGTATGTGCCACTTGATTTTGGGCACGCACAGCAAACAACTTTGGCAGCACCCAAAGCTTTTTGGTCAACTGCGCGATGCGTTGTTCCAGTTTTTGCCAGCTCAGCGAGCAAATATACAACGTAGCACTTTTTATTCCGCCACTTGCCATTTGCCACTTGCCACTTGCCACTCGCACACACTTGCCCCTTGCCACTTGCACTCAACAAAGTGCTGCCTGCCGTTATGAAAACCAACAGCGATTGTCCTCCGCCGACTAGCACAAAAAGCAAACATACAAAAAAAGAACATACACACAGAGAAAAACTGACAGTGATTTTGTAATTAGAGCGTTGTCAGTGTAGAGGGGGGGGGGGGGAGGGCAAGAAAACGCTAAAAGTGGAAGTTGAGGGAGTTACATAAATGAACAAAGTTCAGCATTTGACACGCACAACAAATATGTGCTGTGTAAGAACTCCGTTGAAAGCAGTCTTCGGCTGGAGGCATGAAAAAAGTGCTGCTTAGGTAAGGCAGAGAAGTTCAGTAGTGAGATTTTCGAATGAATCATTATAGTCATATCAATTTTGCTTGAGAGTTTGTATACAACTCTTATGCCAACGAGTTTTGATACATATTTAATAGCACGAAATGTGATAGATATTTTTGGCTTCTAAGCCTGAAACTCTAACAAGTAAGGAAACTATTCCAGCACAGAGCTAACATTACCTTATTTTTCCCTCTGCTTAAATCACGTCATTTGACAACGAGACAATATCCATTGTTCCTAAACTTATGCCAACTTCACAAGCTAACAAGTAAGTTGTTTTGGAAAAGTGACTCGCTTTTTTATAGGTCCGCATGTGTTGTTATGTTGTTTGGAGTACGTGCCGCGGCATGGACATCACGCATACGCCGCATAAGCCAAGACAAGGCAATCAAGCAGGCCAACAACTGACAATCCAAAACGAACAAGTTTGCCATTTGATGAGTTGCATTTTCACGTTCCATTTTCGGTTGTCGGCTGCAACCGACTGCTGCAACTGTTGTATAGAAAACTGTAATACTTACTTGGGAGTTATGAGAACGAGCAAAACCCATTGAGAGTTAATAATAATAAATAGAGCTTTTGTGCTTGTGTGTGTTTTGTTGATGATTCAAAAGGAACATTTATTTAATTTGCTTTTGTTTTTAATATCAGCTTGTTGTTGTTGCTGTTGTCGTTTCGGGCAAAAATTGAATTTTTGCTTTTATTTTGTTTTCGTTTTTTCGTTATAGCTATCTTAAACTGCCACCACCCACAGAGTTGGAGCTCTGTCGCACAGATGATATTGCATTTAGTGTGTGTGTGTGTCTGAGTGTGTGAGTATTTGTGAAGGGTGGGTTGATTTAAGTAAAGGGTGCTGTGTGTGTGTGTGTGTGGGTTAGTTTAGCAAATATTTATCCAATACACATACATACATAGTATACTAGGGTACACATACATATATCTTAAGTTAGACAGAGACAGTGAATACATCTATATAAAAATTGGGTAGTGTTAAAGAGTGAGAGACGTTGAGATTCGGAATGATGATAATTTTTAAGGTTTTTTTGTTTTGTTTTGTTTTGCTTTGATTGCTGTTTGGCAGTGCATCTTTGTGTGTGTGTGTGTGTGTGTGTGTGTCTCTGTGTGTGTTGTCTTAAAAATACATAGAGAAAACCTAGTTGATGCATGTTTGAGTCGTCGTCGTATCCTTATGGTGTTTTGTATTTACGTTTTGGTATTTTGTATTTGAATAGTAGCAAAATGTCCCTTGGGGATATTGGTAGCTATTTGTTTTTTGAATTCGTTTCGCTTAAGTTGTTCAATTTGAAGACAAATACACATCCAGTTAAATTTACGTACATACACATTTAGGATACATACGATTACGAGTTAGAGTATATTATATATATTTATATATATATATATATGAAACACATTCAGTTAGTTATAGTTATGTGTGTGTACAGTGTATGTGTGCAGTGTTTTTGTGTCAATTATCATAAGCTATTTTAAAATTGTTTTACACTTAGTTGAGGGCGAATTTTTTGAATTCAGTATTTTCGTTTGTTGCAACTGCCTAGCAGCTTCACACATTCTTAGTAGATACATATAGTACACATAGTTTAAAGAGATCAGAACCTTATGTGACACTTTTAGCAAAGAATTATTTTCTAGTTATTAAGTTAATGCGTTTTAGTGAGTACTCATATATTTTTAGTAGTATGTAGTAACATTCATATTCATTCATCAGTGTTTTCATTACCTTTGTAGTGCGAAGAAAAAATCTTGAGCTTGAGTTGACAGTATTTTTTTATGTTTCGTATTTGGTTTAATTTGTCTATGCTTAAAAATAAAACATACATTTATAGTGATATATGTATAGTTAGACGAATAAGCAGCGGTTAGTATTTGAAAGAATTACTTAGTTTCTGTATTTTTCTGGTTTACATTTTCATATTCATATTCCGCACATTCTGAATGTGCTTTTCTTCGTTTTATTGCACTTTCAACAATTACAAAAAACCAAAAAAAAACTTTCATCTACATTTTGATGTGGTGCTGTAGCTGTTTTTTGTTATTGTTGTTGTTGGCTGTGGTTTGGTTTGAAGTTTCAATATTTTTATTGTTTGCATGGTTTTATGGGCAACTTTCAGTTGCCTTTGTTAAGTGAAATGCAAATAATAACATAAATCTACTAAATGGAAACAGAAACAGTGCAACGCAATTTAAAACTAAAACTAAAGCTAAAGCATAAACAACAACAATAATATCTTAACCTAAGCTAGAAACAGGACTAGCAGTCGGGAAAAAAGACAACACACAAAAAACGAAACAAAATTCGGAAAAATCACAAAGTACACTGAGCTAAGTCATTGAGTTTATGCGTTCCTAAAAAGAGCAGTTTGTTAAGCCAATGCTATAAAAAAAAACTTAAAGCTTAATCATTTTATTTGCCAAGAAGAAGCTTTAAAGTGAGTTTAGTTGTTTCGACTATCTGCCAAACTAAACTTAAGACAGTGCAGAGAAAGTCAAAGTAAGTGGTGTGTGTGTGTGTGTGATGTGTGTGTGTGTGTGTGTGCGTGGTTTATTTTAGTGCTTTGAGTTCAATTTGTTCATAACTTTAAACTTTAGCTCATGACATTGACAATTCTATATATTTAACAATCGCATTTTGTTTTTACCTCACAGTGTCTGTCGTTTCACCTGATTCTGATTCTAATTTGAACTTCAGCCGCTGCTGTGCCTCATTTTGGACTCCATTTGGACTCCATTTGCGAGTTCCATTTTTCGTCTTATATAAATATTATATGTTGTAATAATATGTAATAAAAATTGCTCGTTGGTAAATAAATAAATAAATATATATTGTTTCATAACAATTGAGGACAACATTTAAGAACAAAAGATTCTGTATTTTGTTGTCGCACATTCAACACTAATTGTCACTTGCTACTCTTTCTCTTTTATTTGCTCTCCTTTCATCTTTCTCTCTTTGCTTATACACATTCAATAAAACATGCATTCTTTATATGTAGTTCACAATTTGTTATCTTTCAAGTTTTTGCTTGCATATATCGCAATCTGAAGTGTAAACATAAGCTACTTTACGTATAAGCACGTGTACTTAAATGTATTCAATTTCTAGCTATTTTATTACCAAAATGTACTTACAGACATGCGTTCACTTCAGTTACAAGTTAACTTCTCGAATAATAAATACGCATTTACAGGAACACTTCGAGTGCAAAATGTCTCTGCTTGCATCCGTTTGTAAGTTGTTGAGTTAATTGGTTTTTGTGCCACTTAAACGCTTTAATATTAGTACTTAGACAATAAATCGCTATGGAATTAAAATATGTATATATATATACATACTATACACAAACATATACAAGTACATTCAAAGGTTATAGACGCCAAAGAAATTGTTAACAGGTAATTCACATTAAATTGCAAAAGTTTTCAATTACATTTATCTTACTTTAATAAGTTGTGTATTCATTCAGTAAATTGCACAAATGCCTGCATTCAAAATCCACTTCACTTTAATTGTTAGCCTGCAGTGGTCTACTATCAGTCAGTTCATCATCCTTAGATATACATGCCCAGATCAACGTGAAAGTCCTGCAGATAACTGAGCAGCTGGGAGGGAGTCGGACGCTGTTTTGGTTCACAGTGCCAGCAGCAGTTCATGACCGTAAAACTGTGGGTCAAAGAAGGAACGAGGAATGGTTTGGTTAAGTTAAGTTTAAAGGGTTGCTTTGTTGGTTTTCAAACTACTGTTTTAGGGCTACTCACAATTCATCTGGGCAATTGACGGGCTGCTCCAGACGATAGCCGGCAGCCAAGTAATTGGTAAGCTCAAATATGTCCACCTCCTCGTGCGGCATCTGTGCGAGTGTGACTAGTTCCCAGTAGAGTACGCCCAATGCCCAAACATCACCCTGCGTAGTGTAGACCTTCTTTTGCAAGGATTCCAGTGAAAGCCACTTTAACGGACGATTCTCGTTGTCGCCCAGACAATCATAGTCATCCGGAAAGAGATCTCGGGAGAGAGCACTATCGCATATCTTCACATAAGCCTCCTCATCCAAACTGTTTAGGGAGATAGGGAATTTTCAATCTGACTATTTACCCATTTAAATATTCCCTTTGTACATACTAGCAGTTACGTGTGGCCAGATCCTTGTGCACAATACCCAACGAATGCAAGTAGGCCAGCGCCTTAGTTATATGCAATCCAAACTCTACCAGCTGTCGGGTGTTCAGTGCCGTGCTCGATTCCCTTGACTTTTGCAAGTAACTGTCAATATCATAAATTAATGTTAAAGTAATGACATTGATCAATCTCTCAAGCAGCTGGTTTTGACTCACATTTTCAGATTGCCTTTGGACGGATAGGGGTATGCAATTTCTGGTGGGCCAGGTAGCTCCGTGTTGGCCAACAAGGGTGCCAGTATGTGCTGATGACTGACGCCAATCAGCAGCGAGGCGTCCTGCAGCAGGCAGGCTACTTGAGTCAACGAGGCGCCATCGATGACCGTCTTGACCAGCGCATCGCATGTCTCCCCCAGTTTACCTGCATAGATGCGACCGAAGGTGCCCTCCTTAATCAGATGCTCGTAGGTTAAAGCTCCGGGCTGAACGCTAGGAATGCGACGCAGTCGCTCCTTGGTCTTGTCGCCATGGCCATGGCTGGCCACAGTGAAAGTGCTGCCGGTGGTAAAACCTCCAAAGAGGCTGCCACTAACATTGCCACGACTGCTCTTCGGAGTGGACATGCTGCAAACCTGGCAATAATAAGTGAAATAGATTGGTAATTTAAGAAGACTTGGAAATCATTTCTATTTACAAACTAGGCTGAGAAGAAGGAAGAGAAAATCAGTAGACAAGCAAATATACCTCCGGAGATCTCATTGAAACCCATTTAGTTTTAGCAAAACAACTTGGAAACATATTTCACTCTACTCTTAATTGTTCCTTAATCGTGAAACTCTTCGAAAGGCTTAGCTTGCTTTGAAACTGCAATATTTTCATTAACAAAACTTGTTTTTTTTTTTTAGGCCAGACAATTGATGAATTTTAGGTAGCGGCAGATTGTTGTTGACGGAGGGGAAAGAAGGGGCTGTTGTCGCAACCGGCAGGAAAAATATTACAAAAAGGGCAATGAAAACGCAATTTCATCTGCCGGATTTGCATCTTTCAGTTTGCATCCGTTTACCGTTAGTCATGCACTTGGCTGAGCTCCGTTCATTCATTTTAATGAATTGAGTTCCGTTTCCGCTTGAAGGAACTGCTGATGTTGCCAACTGGCTGGCGTTGCCAAACGTCGCCGTCAAACTCTCGCTCTGCTCAACTCGGCACTGCTCTGCCTGCGCCATAATTTGCGCATAAAGTAGGGAGTGCGGCCCATGGTGGCTTATGGAGTTGGTTACTAGGGCTAGAGGGCTGTGCCCGTATCCGCCAGGACTACCAGCCGTAGTTGTCTTACGGCATGAATAATTTATTGGTTGGCAAAAAGCTTTAATTCGTCGAGCATTATGTTTGCATAGCCTTGTGCCACGAGCCAGGATGAGGCACACGAAAAGTACCAGTAGAAGGAAGGAGGAACGGAAGAGGCCTTGGGGGAAGAAGTAGGCAGAAGCCAAGCCCTAGCATTACAACAGCAACAGCAACGACAACAACAAAAATGGGTAGCGCAGCTGTAGGAAATTGCTAGCTGAGTTGTTTAAACAAGGTTTTTCTTTCTTATAATTTTTTTTTGGGGTGTGTGGCGGCTGAGGGGACTTTGGGGCGGAAATGGGTAGATAGGGGCCTGAAAGCCACTCAAGATACCCAGAGAAGCTGGAGAGCCAACAGTAGCGACTTATCTTAGTCCTGCAAACAGCACATTTATTTTCATAAAATTCACACAACGAAAATCATTTACCCACCCGGCAGTAGGGAGGGGTCTTTCCATGGATAGCGAGTATGAAATCTCAAAGCGCTGGTCTAATAAACTCAAGAAAAATCTCTAAATTTCTTTCTTAATTTGGTGTGGAAATTTACATAAATGCTGCATAGCGCGGTTGCCACACTTGCTTGGCAAGTTGAAAGCAGCTGCGTAGAGAAAAACCACCAAGCGGAGGGTTTTGGGTGCCAGCTGAAAACGACTGTCCAACAATTTCGTTTATTGAAACAAACAGCTTCGTTTTAGGTGACAATTTGCGTGTGCTTACTTGCCACACAACAATATGTGTACTGCTATTACACTATCGTCTAGCTAGACGACTGCCAATTGTCCCGCCAATTGCAAACAGGACAACAAACAGCAGCAGCAACAGGGACATTGACAGCAATAAAAACAATAGTTGTTTGCCTTTTGTTAGTGCATTTCATTCATTATTGCCTTTATTGCCACTTTCCTCAGACAGTTCAGTTCGCCTACAGCCCCCTCCCCATCCAACCATTCACCAACTTCTTTGTGCTCAGAGCTTTGGTCTGTTGTCCTTTACTTTAGTTGTTTCTGCTGCTGCTGCTGCTGCTGTCGCACAAAGAAAATTCAATTAAAACGCAACAGTATCGCACTCCATCATCAAAGCTTCTACTCCAACTCCAGATACAGCTACAACAGCTCCTGCTTCAGCTGGCTCTGGCCAGGCTCATCAACGTTCGCTCGCTCGCTCGCTCCTCCTCGTCAGCTCGGCAGCTCGTGAATGTGGTGCTGGCGATAAATCCTTGTCGCCCAACTGGTCCAACGACATGCAAAGCGCTCTACACACAATGCCATTGCTAAAGCCAGGGACACAGGAATGCGGAGGTAGGGAGGTGCTTAAAACAGCGACAACAACAATGCCACCGACAACAAAAGTGTCTGCGTGCTGCACTACCGGGCTCGCTTTTATGACCCTAACTGGTTGATGTCCTCTCCTGGTTTTGTGTAGAAACAAGCGAAATTCACATATACACACACACACACACACACACACACACACACACACACACATAAATTTATATGTTTATTGCCTTTTTTTTGTTGTGTCGAGCATTATCTGAGCAGTGTTGTCCCCTAATGAGCACAGGTCAAGTGTAATTAGATTTTATGTAATCGGCTTAGCATTAATCGCAGTGTTGAATAATGCTGGCATTGAATCTATTTGGAAACTGTGTGAACATCTAAGCTGAGCGGGATTTAAAAAAATGTTCTATAAGCACGCAAATGAATTAAGCTTTTAACCGAGAAAATAAATGAACAAAAGTACTTAGTGATTCGAACTTTTTGTTCTTATTTTTGGTATGGAACTGAGCTCGCAATTATGTTTTTGATGTCCTTGAATAAGGAACCGTTGTTTTATATTGCACCGTTAAAGGAACCTCTTTTTACCTCTTTAGAATAATACAATTTATTGTCAATAGTAATTTTCAAGAATATTAGAGTATAATAAGCTATAGAGCTTATGACTTGACATTTTCTTCTAGGATATCAATACATAGGAATAGCTTACGGTTAATATGGTTTTGATTTAAAGGAAAATTTTAACCCTTCGTTATATAAGATCGATTTAACCACCCGAAGCTGAGCTGTTGTATGTTCGGATTACATTAACATGTTCGATTCCAAAAGCAAAGGATTTTCATGTTCGGTAATTAATTAAAATTATATTTCTTGCAGAGACACATGGGTATGAGAATGGCTTGCATCCCCAACATAAAGATTATTCGCAACTTCCTATTGTATGTTGTACTATTCTTGGTTAATCCTTGGTAATGGACTTATTTCAGGGTATTTATTAAAGACAAACTTTTGATGAAACAATATGTTCAAATTTAGGATCAAATTGTTTAAAAACTAAGAACGAAATGATATCGTAAAATAACTATTTGAACACAATTTCGTGCCTAAAACAAGAAAATCGGTCTTAAAAAATCTGTTCTTAAATTAGGCAAATCGTGCGCTGGAAGACAATTGACGATTTATGTTCTTGATTTTGCACTGGAGAGAATGGATTTGCTCTATTGAAACAGTTAGATAATCATAAGTATGAACAATTTTTCGATCACAATCAGAAAACTTAAGATTTTTTTCAGTCATTATCATCATATTTTAAATAAAAGGGGATTCAATGCTTTGAGAATGCTTCGATGCACTGATGAATGCTGCATTTTAGACATAAAATTTTTATGTTGCTAAGTTGCTTTTGAAAATATTTAAAGCCCCACTTCATATTTCTTACAAAAGAAACATTTTCTGATTAAACTCAATTCTACTTGATAGATATATGTGCCTAAGAATTTCACAACCAGCTCGTTGCCATACATTAAACATTGATGACTACTATTTAAGTGCAGTTCAATATGAAACTGAAACACAAACTTCAAATGATACCCATTCGCCTTTTTCGATCGAACGGCATCAAACTGATTTCGATGCTGATGACCAATTTCGATTGAAAATGCAGCTGCTTGAGTTTCAGCTCTCTGCATTTTTGGTAATTGAACCACCACAAACTACCTCCTCCCCAGCAAACTGCACTCGAACCGAAATGTGCACACGCACCTGCCAAAGCATCTGAAAGCTGTATCCTGTGCCAAAAGCTAAGCTATTTTTGTGAGCAATATTAAAAGTGCATGTCAAATAGACAATATTGCATTGGCTTTTGCTGCTCATGTGCTCTATGCTGTTTGGCTATTGTCGATAGTGTTTGCTTTGCTGTTGTTCTTAGTATGTTTTGTGTTGTTGTTGTTGTTGTTGTTGCTGTTGTTGGTGTGGGTTCTTTCAGCTTGAACCGAAAATTGGAAAGCATTCGTTGCTGCTGTCAGCTGTCGGACTAGTCGCAGATCTCTCATCTCGCTTTGCATTGACACTCCGAGAGTTGAGTTCAGAGTGGGAGAGAGAGTGGAAAGCCGAGCGGAGAGAGTTGGAAGAAGTATGCCCGGGTATGGGGTTGGTAGGAGGTATTGCTTGTTAGTATAAATTTGCACAAATTTTAAACTCGATGTGAAACAGGGTGGCTCATGGCAGGAGGATGCCGCAAAGTAGTGAATTCGAAAAGAGAGAGTGTGATGAGATGAGAGGCTTGGCTGTTTCGGGGAATTTGCTTCTGTGTGTGTGTGTTGCTAGCTTGCCAACACAGGCGACACTTGGCAACACATAACCAGAAGCAGCAGCAACAACAACAACAATAACAATGTGGCTCAAAACGTTTGCAATGTTGACGTTTGGTTTGCAGCTGTTTGGCTTTGTTGTGACATTTCTAATGACAACACAACATGGCAGGCATAGCAGGGTAGAAGCAGGGTGATTGTTAAGCAGGGGTGTTGGCTGCGTAACTGCTGGTCTGCAAATGACATGCACACACACATGTATAAAGACACACACAGACACACACAACCGCGCATACAAACACCAACACTCGCACTTGCAGACACACACAAATTTTGGCTTGCACACTTGACAGGCGTCTGATTTGTTTATGTCACTTGCAGCTCTACGGCTGCCCCCACACACACACACCCCCCACTATGAACCACAGCGTTGAGCTGCTGACTGGCTCGTAATTAAAAACGCTTGATGACAATTTTGCCAACATTTCGTGTGCCTCGCAGCGTTTTTGCCTGCAACCAAAATGCAACACAAACTTTCAGGCAACAACACACAAAACAGTAGCAGCATCGGCAACAGACACTAACAACTAACAAAAACTTACAACAAGCAGCAGCAGAAGCAGTACCACCAACAACAATAACAATAACTATAACAATAGCAGCAGCTACTGCTGAAACAATTTTAGCGTTATTTCAGCCAAGCCACAGTGGAACAAGTGCCAAAAAATAAGTTCAAGCATTTTAGTTTTGTTGAATTTTAATTTATTTGGGTTAATTAAAAAAGTTTCAGGATAGTTGAGGGGCTAAAATTTGTGACTGCAAGCCACATCTATATTAATAGTCCGCTAACTGACTGCCTGACTGACAGACAAGTTGACGGCTGGTGACCATGCCACGGTTGAAAAGGCAAAAGAGCTTAGAAGTTGCAAGTTATTTTTAGATGTATTTTAGTCAATAAATAAATCTAAAATAGTTAAAATTTTTAATCGGATTATAATTTTCTTTATATTGTTTCTAAAGATTCCGCAAACTTTCGAGTCTGATTGATCGATAGTAAACTATACGTGTAATTTGAAGGAGAAAAGTTAATAATATAGTAGAAATATATATTTGATAAGAAGCATTTGACTAACTCAGCATTACCACTGTGCATGCTTCGAATTGTTCTTGACACTAGACGAAAATATGCAAATGGCTGTAGCTGTAGCTGTAGCTGAAGCTGTCGCTTTTGTTGTCGTTATTGCTGCTGCTTTTATTGTTGATGTTGCAGTCACACACAATTGCCACTGGCAACAGGGGAAGCGGGGGGGGGGGGGGCTATTACGTATACGAGCTGTCACCTTGGCATTACAAGGCAAGCGGCATCTTAATGAACTGAAATTAGTCAGTTGACAAACCTGAAGATTCTTGCTGCAGAATAAAGAAAACGTGAGCTCGTAGCTCAATTATATTTCAATTTACCTGACTGCTAGCCAAGTTTTGTCTGCCTTTTGCTCCACTTGCCATTTTGCATTCGACAGCTCTTTAGAGTCGGTTCGGTTCGAGTCGAGATGAGACGAGCCTTTAATCAAGGCTGGTTGAGTTTCAAGTATTTTTTTTTTTCGTGTTTTTGTTTTCAACTAAGGGAAAACTCTCATTAATTTCGCATTTGGCTTTTAGCAGTTGGCTGTCAGCAGAGTGAGAGCCCTCTAATTGGCTGTGAAACTAATTTGAATTTTCGTTTGATTTATGCCTGATCGATTTGATGCATGGCAATTTGATGAGTTGCTGCCATGTTGGTAGAGTTGCCACCCTTCCAGCTATTCACGTTTAAATAACAGTTTGGCAACTTTTTGAGCGCCTTTTCTTGTGGTCTTAAGAGTCTAATGCATAATTAAAGTACCCCAAAGCCACGAGCCCTAATTAAAAGTGGCGCCTACTTAACCCAAACACATACACGCACATGCACATTTATACACACCCAATTACAGGTAATTGCCTTTCAATTAAGCATCGCGTGCCTCTCGACACGCCCATTGTTAAAATCTTTCATTTGTTATTCAATTGTTGCTTTGTAATAAGTACTAATTATTTATTTAAAATGTTTTCGACTCAACGTTTAGTTATTGATCTAGTATAGCCTTAAAAATGTAAATTGGAAACAAGTTAAAGCGAACGCAACCGACTGCAGATGGTTCTTACCCCAGGGTAAAATCTGTTGGCCAAAATCAATGCTAAGGGAAATCGTTTGATGCGGGTCTTTAAGAGACGTTAACAACTATTTTAGCGTAAAATTCTGTGAGTATAGCTTAAAAACTGTGGAAAATATGAGGGTTTCTGATAGTATAAATAAATAAGCTAAGAATATAGAAGATAGTTTTTGTTGAATAACTTGGGACTGCGTTCAAAGCCACTGCATTTATCAAAAGCTTCCCTTGCTTTACTCTACTTTAATCTCAGTTGCTCAAGTGACACTATAAGCCAATGTCATTGGTATTCCAAAGGAAGACAACAAAAGTTATTGCTGTTGGCAGATTTCAGTGCATCATTGAACAAGCAGTACCATGTTTTACACCCATTTCTTTTTCTATCCGTATAGCCTCAGGTAGTTAACGCAAACTGACCGCAATGAAATCAGTCGGAAGCAACAAGCAACGCATCCATCTTATCGCATTGCCTGCATTCGGAACACAGCATCCAGCCCAAGTGAATAGTGTGAAAACCGCAAAAGCCTATGCCTCAATCTGCAGATGGTGAAATCCCACAAAAGCCCAGTTGAACATTTTCTCTCTTTCTTTCTATATTTCACTCCCTATTTTGTTCTCTAGGATAACTGGCTTGCTGTGTAACGGCCAACAAAGACAACATCCGTTGGCGACTTCGGTTTGTCTCTCTGCGGCTGACAGGAAGCAATCAATAGTGTAATGGCAGACAAAAGCATCCGCCGTAGTTTGGCACTAGCCTGACACAGAAGGACCTCCAGTTCAACCTGGCCACAAAGCCAAAGGGCAACTACAGAGAAAAAATCAACGAAACTGTCGAGCAAAGAAGTAATGCAAAAATGTTGAAAAAATCAACTGACGGCTACGCAATTTGTCAAGTTTTGCCAACGGCAAACTCTCCATAATGTTTCACACCCCTCACTTAACTGGACTTGAGCACCGTCGCACATTAAACTGTCCCTCCATCTACCGACATTTCCCCTTTTCCGGTCTGTGTCTGTGTCGCAAATGTAAATAATGCGTTTTAATCAAAAGAACAACAGTGGGAAATCTATTAACAGCGTACGTGCCGCACCCCAGTTGCCCCCAGTTGGGGAACAGTACTTTCTACAAAATACCCTTCCCACTACTTTTCGCGCTACTAAGACCTAGGCTTAACTTTTCGCATGCTGATCGCGTCATTTGCAGGTTTGATTTACAAATTTCTTTAATGAGGCGACGACAACATTTTTAATTAGCACCTGTTCAGGATACACGAATCTCTCTCTCACTTTTCGTAATCTCCATAAAGTATTCCATGTCAGGGCGTGTGCCATGGAAATTAATTTCCAACTTTGGGTTGTCTTTTACTTCACTTCAAGAATGTTCCGCTTGCATTGCGCACGCACTTCTCCAACTTTGAGAAGAAATGATGCCATTCAGACGCATGGCGCAGCGTTAAGGTGTACCTTGTGCCAACCTCTAACCCATTCACATCATGTACTTGCTCGACAACTTCAACCGCAGCAGCAGCCACTTAATCCCCTTCTACAGTTATTCCCATCCTCATCCTCAGCTGAGCTTACTGCTGATCCAATATCCCAATGCCTGTCTATGTTTGCTTTGCTTGCCGCTTGTTGTTGCCTCCAAAGCACATGGCATGTAGTTTGACTAGAAATCAGCTCAGACCAACTCGCAGATCCCCGCAGTTAGTGGTTTCCCTCTCGTAAATACTTTTGTTGTTGCTGTTGCAATAATATTTTGCAAGTGTTTCTAAACAAGCACAAAGTCATGTTTCAACAGCTGTAGTCTGGCTTCTGTTCGCTGCTGTTTTTATTGTTATTTACCCCACCCACATCCAACCCACTCCGCGCCCTATTTATCCAACCATTTTCCATGTGCTGTAATTGTTGTAGTCCCCGCTGCCGTTAGCTAAACTTTCGCTGCACATTAAAGCAATTTGGCCAACATTTATAGACTGATTTAATAGAAAGCAAAGGGAGTGGTTGCTACTAGAATTGATACAACTGAAGCGGAGTGAGCAGAGAGGGTATGGGAGGGTCTTCCCACACAAATGAGATATTTCCACACAACTGAGCAGATCAGGGCCGACAACATTTCAGTGTGTGTGCACTTGGATATAATTGTTTGACTAAATGAGTGTGTCTCCCTTCTACGTCTAACAGCCCCCCTATTCATATTGGCTGGTACTTCACTTTGCTTAAAGCTCATACAAACTCATATGTACATGTAAAAGCAGGGTGGATAATGGGGGGCTATAACAAGAGAACAGCAATAATTATGGCAAACAACTCCAACTCCTCATTCTATTCAGACAAAGCCATATGCAATTTCAGGGCTTTACTTTTGCTTAAATTCATTTAATACCCCGTCGCATCCTCAGTGCGATACGAGGATGACTCTTTGCGTTGTGTGTTATCCCAGACATTTAGATATTCCAGATATCTATGTGAGTGCGTTACGACATCTATGTTTGTGAGAGCCTTTTACTGGATATCTTTGTGGCCCCCTCATGCTTCTTAGTCGAATGGCACGAAACGGTTGCCAAAATGAGTATGAAATTGAAGTCTAGGCAAACAGAAATCTTTTGAGAAAATAGAAGAGGACAAATGGAAACAGAAGAGGAAATGTAATGAAATAAGCAGCATATAAAAATCCAAAAGCGTCTCCATGGAAATTGAATATTTAATTATGCGTTGATGGAAATAGCGTTTGAAGATGGTGACGAAAATGGCCCAAACAATCAAGATGATGGCTACATGAATAAGAAAAACGGGATGGGAATTGAGTACATTGTTGTCTTAGACCCCTCTTGGGTCTGTGTAAAGTTTTTTCCAGAGCAACAGAATAGAAGCTGCTTAATAATTTATTCTAATTTGTTACAGATTTGCCAAGACCAAGAAGTCAAAAATCACATAGGAAGAGGTTAGAAAAAGAGAGAGAGAGAGAGAGAGAGATAATGAGAGAGAGACGAAAGTGAGCGAGCAATTTGTAAAAAAGATTTGGAGGGCATCATTAAATTAATCAGAGGGGTTCGACAAAATATAATTCTTGTGGTTAAGTTTGTGCTTTTTAAGTATCAGTTGTTGCTCGCGGATTGTTAAAATTAAGTAAAACGATGCAAACATCTCGTTATTATGAATACAGAGACTGTGAAGCACCTTTTGCTTATCCAAACAGACTCATACGTTTCTCTCACTTCAATATGAGAACACGTAACTATGTAATTTACCTCTGCCAGCAGTGGGTTTGTGGGTCGCAGCCCAAAGAATTTGAGCACAACGAAAACTTAGCTCAGCCCCGAGCGACCCCATGGAAGCCAGACAGCTGGCAGCCCTGTTGTGCCGGGGCTGGCATCATGACACCCTGTTGGGTGGAAAAGAGAGAGTCGCATAATTATGAATCAGTGTTGTTGTTTCGAACTAAACGCACTTCGGGAGCTTTATCAGCTCGTAAATATGAATTAGAATTTAATTTTTATCGCCGAGGAAAGGTGGCTTGAGTTGGGCATTGGATACGCCTGCAGCCTTGGGAGCAATCGTCTGGCGAGTGCCACAAATTGGCACTGGAGTCGAGTGAAGTGGTTTCCCAGACAACCGACCCACTGCGAGCTGAGCATCAACTGGATTTATTTCCATTTGAGCCTGGTACATGGCACGTGTTGCAACATATCAAAGGCATTGATTTACCTGAGGGCAGCTTCTCAGCCCCAATCAACCCCATGTGCCCACATATTAAAAGAGTAAGAATGAAAGGTGGGGACTAACCTGTGTTAGCTGAGAGGATGCGTAGTAGGATATCCTCGAGGGACAGACTGATTCTGGCTTCGAGTAAATCGTCTCAGCGGTCTGGTCGCCCATTGGCAGCAAGGCGGTGGCATAGGGTGTGGGCGTAGGTGAGCTGCGGAACCCTATAGGGAAATAAGTAGTTTTGTCTTCGATAAGTAACATATTGGATTGTGAACAGGGAAGAGGAAAATGACTTACGGTCGAATATACTGCACGACTTTTTGGTGTCCACTGGATATTTGTTGAGGCTGGCGATGGTTGCGTAGGAGCCGGTGGCACTTGGTGGTCGTCCGAGAGGATCAAGGCGAATGAAAACATTCTGATGACTGCCGTAACCCGCTGTAGTAAAGCTGGTGCTAATGGAACAATGGTAGGCAAAGGTGTGGGTTGGTGTAGTTAGCGGATGATAATTTATTTGTTAGGTCATTCCATTGCACTTACTGCAGTGAGTCCTGGCGCAGCTGCTTGCGAGCTCGAACATACATCATACTAGCCACAAGGCCTACGGCCAGAACTAGACCCAAAGCACATGCAGCCGCGCTCATCAGCGCGGGTCCCTGGGAAGGAGCATGGGCCGGGGCAGGTGATTGGTTTGGTTCAGGTGAGATGCCTGAAATCGAAACAAATGCAAATGGAAATGTGTGATGACGAGTAAGATAGTGGCGTTAAAGCTTACCTTTGGCACAGATTTTGTTGCGCTTGAAGTGGAGCCTGGTGTCGTTGAAGCGGGGAGGTCCTTGCACTACCATGTTTACATTAACAGGCAGCTGAAGGCTGGTATTACCCGTGCAAGGCAGGTAAACTAGAAAGGATTCAATCTCCTGCGGCACTAGACCCTTGTGTGGAATGCTTAACGTGGGTGTGCCCAGTGCATCCTGGTCGTTTGCGTACTCGATGCTGATTGTGTAGCGAAGCTGAGTTTGGGATAAATGGGATGGTAGCCAGTTAATGGAGTGCAAATCAAATTGCAAATGAGCTGAAAGTGGGGAAGATGGCTTACGGGATATGCGATGAGACTCTGCCAGGAGAACTCCAGCTCGTGCACATCTGCCGGGACAGGGACGGTGAAGTGCATCGCGTACGTGTTAATGGCTCCCTCGTGCACGTAGAACAAATCCGCCTCCAGCCCTGCAAATGCGAATCGAATGAGAAGCAGAATGAAAGAAGAATTAAGATGAGATTGGTATGCGGATGCATTGCAGGCATAAATAGAAAGTTTATTTCACAATTTGCTTTGTTAGACTTCTCGCCCTAGAGTACTGCCCCGCACTTCCTGCCATTTTGTACTGCTGTGCAAACTTTGTGCATTTTGTGTTTACTTTTTCCGAAAGTTGATGGCTCTGTTCGCTCTCTCCTTCCATTAACATCTACATTCCACTTTCAACGGAAATTAATTTCCTCGACATCGCAACAACTGAGGGCGTAAGCGGGTTCTCAGCGGGTGAGGTAAGTACGGTAAACAAAACCCAAGACACAATAATAATCGAAATCGAATCCGTCACCAGCAGGCGACACTGCAAGGGGCGTCAATTGGTTTTCGCACTCGGATATTCTCAAATAACTCTCGACAGGCTTTCGAAAGGAGGGAAGGGTAAGACCAAATATTAAAAGGTGTCAAGTGTTGTCTAACTCGAATCAAGGCGAGACATTAGAAACGTCATCATCATCAACATTATCGTTTACTTTTCTTTGTGAAACGCGTAACTAGCTTTGGGAACGTCCTAAGCTCAGACGCCGACCCTTGCAGTAGCTCATCCGTGATGGTTGTGAAAAACGAGCTGTTCGAGTTAAAAAGACGTGAAATTAAATTTCTTCATCCGCTTTTTATGTTCCCACCAACTTTCTCTTGCCCCTCTGAATCTTCCTAGTCGATTGCCTTACGTTGCATCATTTACTTCATGAGATCAAGCTTAGTTGCGTCTGAGTTCGTCTTGTCCTCGCTATGCATTAAAAGTCTCAAATGCTGTTTACTTTCCGCCAATGCCTCCCCTTTCCTTCGGCCTCTTGACTGTGTGTCTGTGCCGGATGTTAAATGTTGCTTTTCCGGCGAGGGCCCAACCATGGAACAAAGACAGAGACGCGTTTTTGAATGTGCGTGCATGAAGGATAGAAGAAGGAACGCTTGCTCGATTTTCAAGCAATTTCAAATCCAATTACAGAACAAGAAAAAGCATTTTTCGTTAGCTGCTTTCTGTACGTTCAAGTGCTAACAACTTCTCCCCAATTTTTTGCGATTTTCCTCAACAGTATAAGTTTGTTTTTGAATTTTAAATTGAAATGCACCCCGCTGACTTAAAAGCTCAAAAGTGTGCTACCTTCCTTTTACGTTTTCCGCTGACAAACTGCAAAAATCTCAATGAAAAACAACAAGGAGTTGCATCTGCCTCCCATTTTCTCTTGTAAAGCATCCATTTAAGGTAAACGCCACTAACCTCAAACAAGACAAATTATGTATGCACAAACAAATGAAGTGGACAATGTCACTCAGCCCAACTTTACTCGATTGATGCATGTATAAGCTTTTTAACGCAAAGGGAATGCGAAAATTAAGCGAAGTACACTTGTGACAAGCTTAATTAACTCAGATTTGATTCAAAACGGATGTGGTTCTCTTTCAACGAGATTAACATTTTGCATTACAAATGAAGTCTTTAAAGGCACAGTCTGAAAGCATCTTTTATTTTCACTTCTTCTATCTTTAAACACGGTGCTCGCAAAGATAAAGAGGACACCCAACTTGGTTACGGGTCCAAGTCCTGCACCGTCGAACTTTGGCCGTCTTTCATATCACGCGCCTTGCACAGTTCCAACTTCCGACTTTGCAGTCGCCTCAGAAACTTTTGGCTCGTTCACGAGTCTTGCCCCAGTAAATTCCCTCTGCAGCCTGCTTGTCTCTCCACCATAATTATAATACCTGCGATTGTCTGAATGGCTTCGCCGCACACACGTGACACTGCAACCGCAGACGCTCGCTGCCAGAGAGCCAGACTGTAACTGTAAAGGAGGCCATGGATGTGGAATAATGAGGCAAGAGAACTGGCAGAGTCTGATTTTGACTTTGACAATGGCGTCACACAATTTGCATAAGAGATTAAGAGGATAATTAGTGTCATTAGCTGGCAGCCGGCTAGAAGGAGTGCAACGTGCATTCATTGAAATTATCAGCTTGTTGGTGTACACCGCACCTCATACTCCCTCCTCTTTCCAAAACACTTCGACATGGACTATTCTTTTCACCGAAGGCAGTTATTTTAATTGCCTGCGCTCCTTGAATCACATTCAAGTTCGGAATTTAATTGGCACAGTTTAAATATCTTCAACACCTTCTATTTCATGTGTCTTTTTTTTTATACATTATATAGCAATAAAGCGAATCGACACCAAAAAACACACCCTTACGAGGAGTAAGGGTGATGGGTCAAGGGTGTTTTGTTAATGTGGCGATTTTCGGGTTGTTTTCTATTCAATAAAAATATTTTTTTTTGCATTAACTTTTAATTTAAAGGGAAATTTTCTAGTACAAGGTGGGAGAAAGCGCTAGATGAAGAAAGGTCCCGTTTCTTGTGGAGTTGGGACCAACTAATGTGCACATCAAAGTGAAACTTGTTGAAATTGCATTTTTACGCGCCCTTGCACACCGAGCTCCAGGAAGGAGAAAGCGGAGACGAAATTTTGATGGGGCAACCCTCCTTGACTGGTGGCTGAAGCTGGTTGGTGTCGCTGGCAACTTTGGGACGAAAATTGGTTGTTGCTGGGGCAACGTAACGCAAAGCAAGGCGAAGCGTGAAATCTTCAACAAAAGCGTAAACAATATTTAATTTTAATGTTGTCGTCACTCAATTGAAGGAAAAGGAATCGAGCTACATCCATTTGTAGCAAAAGAAATAGAATGGAATAAAAAACTGTTTAACTCATGTTTACAGCTCGATATATGGAACAAACTTTCCGATTGTGAGAACAGACATGTGAGGGAGGAACACTGTGAAGTATTAACAGTGTGAACTATGCTCACGATTTTTATTGCGGGAATGCATCACGTCAATCATAGACAGGGTGGCAAAGGAGGCACTGCTAGAGAGTGAAGTTATTTCAGAAACGCGTATGTTTAAAAGGAAGACAGAGCTTGTATATGGGACTTGAAGTTAGAGAAGAGTTAGGACACCTTAAACATTTCATGCAACAGCATGTCGAATTTAAGAGCAAGACACGCTAGTGATAATGTTTAATAGAGTGTGGAAGTGGCAGGGTCAGTTTGTTTAATTTCGTGGTGTTTATGAATTTTAAAATCATCCAAACTTCTGAGGGTAGCAAATTTTTCTGGATGGGGATGTTAACTGGTCGTTAAAATCCTAGCGAGCTTTACAGCTGGAAGCAATAAGAAGAAGAGAAGAGGAATTTATAGGAATCACGCAAAAGCAGATGAAATTACACAAAGAAACAAACAAAGTCGAAGACTCTTTGAGATGTCGCTAATGAAATCCGATTTGCATTCATGGTGAAGATGGTTGAGGCGGTCAGAGGGACAAGACCGAATGCTTTGAAAAGTGTCAGTTGCCTGGAAAAATGTCTTATGGCTGAGGGAACTCGAATGCAATCTAAAAGAGAAGTGCAAAGAGTAGCGAATTTGAGTGCATGTTCTAGATATAAATTCGTGTATAAAAGAAAGGAAAGAAAGTCAAGTCTGTGACCCAGTAATGTGAGAAACAGCTGTTGTTTAGAGTTTTGGGTCATTTATCAATCTGACCATTCTGTGGATTATTTTTATGCTGTTTAACTAATTGAAGGGCCGTGATTAGGCGATTAGAAGCGACCACTCGTACTGAGCCTGTATAATGAGATTGATTTTTCTCCAATTACAGTTAAGTGCCGGAAAATGCTGTGCCCAGCTAACAGACGAATTATGCAGTAGTAAAACAGGGGAGATCCGAACACCGAATTGGAACATTGTCGACTAGAATTTTGGAGCCATGAACCATTAATCAACGTGACGGGCACGACATCATTCTGCCTTGGCACTCCGAATGAATGCCTATTACAGTAACTATTCTTGAGGATACTTGTGGGAGTTGGGGATATGGAAGGGCCTGGCACATGGTCGAATAGGAGGCATTTGAACGGTTGCTGCCAACAATAACGAAGCCTCGCGTTGAACAACAAGCGGCAAAATAGCAAAACAAACAACTAAATGCTCCGCACTGGACTGTGAAGTCGTTAGCATTGGGCTGAGGGTGAAGGATAGAGAGTAAGGAAACGGAAAGCTACTTGCAGCTGTCAACAGGGAGGTAAAGGTGAGAGGGTGGCTTTCACACTGGATCCAGCCGGAAATCGATTTTTGTAGATTTGTATTGTTGTGTTTTCGCACAAGCTTGCGGTCCTCGTCATGGCCAACAATTATTTTGAAACTATTAATGACTGCGACGTGGTCTCCGCTCTTATTTGCCCCTCATACCCTCGACTCGACGACGTGGGCTGTTTGTTTTTCCTGTTGAGGAGCAATGAATTTATTCTGTCGCACTTTGCCCCTTAACTATTAATCATATCTGTGGGGCGGACTTAGAGGCGTTTCCTGAAGTTCTACCAAATGTCCCAACGATTATTTCCGAGTGAAAAGTTGTTCTCCTTCCCTGAATATACATGTACCGAAAAATCTAGACTTACCCATCAGTTTCATCACTTCATGGTGGCTGATGAAAATATTGAGATATCCATTGACCGAATTCAGCTGCCAAGTAAGCAGCGAGATCCAGAGGTATTGCAGCTGGAAGCAGCGACTGGTGGCCATACTGAGCCAACGAGATACAATGTCTGGCTTCGCTTATCTAGCTGCGCGACGTTCAGTTAATAACTTGTTAGACCATGTGACGCCGCAATTGGCGCTCATTTCTTCTCTGGGTTTCTCTTGATCGGTATGTGACAGCCAATTTCAGTGTGTGGCCAATGAAGCGTTCTGGATGGATGCACAGGCGCAGGAAGTGTAGAATGAGCAGTGGGAGGGAGACTCTTCCGTTAGGGCCAGAATTTAAATTTGATTTGGCTGCCAAACAGCCGACGCTCCTTAAACAGTAAATGCGTTAAAATCAAATTTCAGATTCAGAAACAGCAACTGCTGCTAACAGATCCGGATGCGGCCTCAAAGCGACAGGAATTCTGTCTGGCAAATTTTGGGACTTTTCAGCCGCTGCAGCTGTCTCTTACTTTCCCCTTGTCCTTTTGTGCTACTTTTGGATGTCCCCTTTGGAACACAGGGTTTAACTTTTGCAGTTTTGTTTTTGTTGCGGTTGCTTTTCTTGTTGCTGTGTTTGTTGTTGTTGCTGGATTCGCCTGTCCACTGCAAGCGACATCAGCATTTTCGCATCTGACTTTGCTGGACTTTCGTTAGCTTTTTTATTGGCCAATCCTTCTCCGTCTGCTCCTCCTTTGAATAAATGCTGCTACTGCTGGTGGTGGTTTAGATCTCGTCTCGTTGGCAACGTGTCGCCCGCTGGTCAGTAGAGAGTGAACAGCAGCCAGTGACCAAATAGCCAGTTGTTGGTGTCAAAAACGTGTTCTGGTTGTCCTCGTTGTTCTGGTGGCCTTTTTGGTTGTGTCTGCTCGTCGAGACGATGGTTGCCTGCCTGGCAGGTTGGTTCGTTATTTTATAGAACGAGAGTCCTGTTGAATAGAAAGTGATTTAGTTGAGTTTCGGACAGCCATTGAGGCTAAGAAGTTGAAGTTGATGTTGTTGACACTGTGTGGCTCAAAAGTGGGTAGTTATGGAGTGTGTGGTGCTGAGTGAGGTTGAGTTGCTTTGTTGTTTGTTTCGAATAAAATTTGTGAATGTGCTGTTGAGAGAAAGTTTTGTGAATGCAAAAGTAATTACAAAGTTGAAAAAAGATTAACAGCTTAGGGAATCGCATACGCAACTCTTGCCCCTCACTGACGGGGAGAGAAATGGAGGTTTGCTCTTATGAGTGAATCTCACATGAGATGCGTCGACTGATGTTTCAATAAATTCGTGTTAATATTTTGTGTTTCAGTTTAAATTATTCAGGCAACAAAAGATAAATAGACAGAGAGCAACGAGGGAGATAGGAAAAACTTTTCGCTTGTGGATTTTGTGGTTCAAGTGGTTTTTCCTCCCTTGTTGCAACCTGCTGATGGCATGCAGCAATTCGAATAGCTTTCCAGGTGCAGTCAGAGTTAAAACCAAAACCTAAACAGTTGGCCAGGTGGAAAAGTCAAGGAGTTGGCATGGAAATGGAAATATAAAGTGAGGACGGCAGTCAAGTGCCTCCAAAATGAAATTGTTGCCAAGAATACCGATTTCCCATTTCACCCGAATTCTCTTTTCTTGCGTCCTCTAATCTCCGTGGCAACAGATTGGAAACTGTTTCAGAGTTTTTTTTGACGCAAGAAAAATCGAAATCAGAAAACTTTGTTGCCTCTGACACTTCTTTTTACTGTTACCATACCGTTTACCCTTTTAGCCCTTCAAACACATTCTCCCTCAGCTTTGGAAAAGTGCTTTAAGTTTAGCAATGCGCGGTCAACTCATCAGTGGGCGTGGCAGCAAGGTAAGGGGAATGTGCGTGGGATTTAATTAAACTTATCTGCGATAAAAGCACCTGCCGCAAGGATTCATCCAGGCGACGACTCACTTGATTAAAAGCAAGATAGATCATCAGGTCTTCAACTACAGCCCAGTTCAGTTTACTTCAGTTCAGATGCCGGCCAGAGGCAACCAAAGCTTTTGCTCAAGCAGCGAAGCTGAAGCCATTCAACGAATTCATTAATAATTCAAAAGACAAATAACGAAATGTAAGTGCACAAGTTAATGTCAATGTGTGTCCCTTGTGTGTGTTTGTGTTGACATTGCGAAAAATGTAACTGATTTAAATGGAGCAGCTGATAAAACGCCAGCAGCCAGCAGCCATGCAACTTCCATTCCCTCTCCACAAATCATTCGCAGCAGCAAAAGCTGCCAAGTCGCGAGCGCGTTGAAAACACTCGCTGAAGCTGGCGTTGTTGCCTCCCAATGGAGGAGCTCGCATCATCGTCATCGATAACATATTAACGACGTCAACTCAATCATAATCAAAACGACCGATGAGAAGAAGGGCGAAAGCGGAATGACAGGGGCTGGGATAGGGAGTTGTCTCTGCAGCGTACTGGAGCAAACAATCGGGGAACCAATGCTGGAAATTTTCTGCTTAGTCACACGCATCATCAGTCAGTCCCCCACCCTATATCCACACCCCCTTGTTCCTCTTCTATTTAGAGTCTAGCTAGTGACAAATTGAGCGACGGGGTTTTGTCTTTGGGTTGAAGATAACGTTCGGGATGTTCAGAGTACTGACGATGATGATGATGTGAGTCATGGCTGGAGTTGTGTTTAAAAAACTTTTCAATTACATGATTTGCTGTCTAATGAATAATCATCTTTCTTTCTCACTCCTCTCCCTATAAGCCATTATAATTATCTTTATAGACTTTTTCTTGTCTGGTCCCTGTATTTTAATTTTGAGTTGCTCGCAATTTTTATTGATGTTCTTTATTGTTTGGCTTGAGTCTATCTGCAACCGATTCGCGTTTATCGTTCATTTTGGTTTGGCAATTCAAGTGGCGGCTTTGGGATGGAAGTAGGGAGAAGTCAGTGCCGGCAGGCGTGGTGGCATGGGGAGGCAGCTAAAGCTTGTTTCAATTATAAAATGGCTTTTGTTTCTAATTGAATCGTGAGTTTGAGTTAAGCAAAGTTAATATTTTATTTCCGCCTCGTTGTTGTTTCAATTGCCAGTCCCTGCCCTTCTATTGCATGTTTCCTTCTGGGGCACACTGTGCCCTCTGCTGTTTGCAAAGCGTCCCCCTTTTTGGCGACTTTAAATGCCAGATTCGACTTGCTCCCGTTTCCTATTTCTCATTTCTCGTTGCCGTTTCTAGACTCGTTCCAATTGCTGTGCTATGTTGCTTAGAGCCGCGAGGTATTTGCTTTAACTTCAATTGCAGACACACAATGGTAACGAGGGGGCAGGGGATGCTGTCTGACGCCCGAATTGTTATTGCTGTTGTTGTTGTTTGTTTGTGCCGCTGTTATTGCTGTTGATGATAAACTGGCAACAGATTTAATTGCTGCAGCAGAAGTCGCCTTGGCTATTAATCTGCCCCCAGTAACTAGAACATAACAATACACCATAAAAGGAAGAATAACCAAAAAAAAATTGAAACTTGAGCTCTCAAGTAATTTGAGATTTACGCATTCGTAAATAAACTCAATTCCGATGCAACGCCTTGCGGCACTTTTTGTGTCACTCATTAAGCAAATAGTTGGTTTTCAATTTCCAAAGTTAAATGTTGCGCAATTTTAATGGTACATCCCAAATTTTATTTCCATCCCCCACTCAACCACTCACTCAACATTGCCATAGTTTAAATATGCACCAAACACAAATAAATTTATACAAATAGTCAAAAGTCGGACAGCATAGAGGGTGAGTTGGGCTTTCGCGACTTCATTAAACTCAATGTAAAATGTGTAGGAAAAAATAATGGCACTCACAATATTAAAATTTAGCTGAAATGAAAGTTGTTGTCCACCAGATTCTCGACAATGGTCCAAATATATTTACCGGCTATACATTTTGATGGCAGATTAAAAATAACGAGCGACATTTGCATCTGTTTACCTGGCAATGACAAAATGTTGCCATTATACCTTTACAAAAGTAATGAAATTGACAGGGTATACTCTGTTTTCATCCTCATTTCGGATTTTAAAGTTAATTAAAAGCTTGAAGGTCCATAACTTTTATTTTTTTGCAGACTAAGTATCTATTTTCAACGTATATCTTGGCAATGAAAGCGTCCGTTAAGGATATCATTTGTAAGTTAAGCGTACGTATTGGGGTTTATTTATCACTTAAAAGTCATATTTTCTATGAGTAAAGCACCAAACATATGATTCATTTATAATCACATCCATTTGCCATACAATGAGTATATAATAGTTGAGCATTTCGATTGCAAGCTGTTCTGCTGGTTATTGGGCAATTATTTTGTGTGGAGAAATTTGGGAGAGCCGCTTTATGCCTCGCTTTTAGATACATACCTAACTAACATAGTAGTAGTATATGTATGTATGTAAAGTCTTTTTTTGGCAACATTTTGTGCTTGTGCTGGCTGGGCCTAATGTCCAAAATGTTCGAAATGTTCGTCGAGTTGGCTAATTTGTACAGGCAATTAATTTACATTTGGGCCGAGGGCGATGGCCATTACATAGTGCTGCAGGAGCGGATTGTGCCGCAAAGAGGTGGTGCTTTAGCCATTTGTGCGATTTTGTTACGTTTCCTTGCTACGCTCCACTGGGCAAACAGAAAACGGGAAAGGGAAGTTGAAAATTCAAACATGTGTAATATTCAGGCTAGAGAGAAAGCAAAATCGAGATTGGAATGAGATAGAGAGAGAGGCGATTTGTCCTATGTGCATAGAGGCACACATGTGTAGTAAATACCGCAACTCCATGGACACTAATAAAGCCTGTGGCGCACATTGTGGTTGGGGATTGGTGGTGTTGCTATCACTAGGGTGGTTGCTGGCACATTCGGGTTATTTGTGGTTCAACTGTGTGTCATTTAATTTGTTGCTATCTAATTGACAATTTGTGCAATTTTCAATGAACTAGCACAATTTATTGCCGGCTACAATTGTGGCATAAATAGGCAATGTTCCACTTAAATACAACAGCAACGCTAGTCAGCCAGTATAATTATCTAAATTTTTGAACAAAGCTTAAATATATAAAGGAAATAGTTGCATAAGCAACTGAAAGAGTGAAATTTTAAAGAATTTTTGCTTTTAGCATTCTGTCACAAATTGTAACACTTTAGTACTCAAAGCTTCCACGTATTTATATTAAAACATTCTTGCCACGAATAAATAGTTTTTGTTCCCACTTAAAATGGCAGCTCCATTTAATTGAACCTGACGCGCACAAAAAAAAAAAAAGTTTTGAAACTCATTTAAAATTAGTTTAATTAAAAAACAATAATAAAAATAGTTTTTGCGCAAATGTAGGGCTGCCATAATATTGTTATGGAACAAAGTTAGGCTGCATATGCATAATTAAAATGTGCCTCCATTTAATGAACTCGTGGATTGTTTGGTTTCGAAGTACAAACTTACTTTCCAAGTTGTTAATTGTGTAAAATTCAGTTAACACAAAATATAAATTCGTTTCTTTCTTTTATTTTAAAACAAATACCAGTTTGCAGTTGTTTGGTTTAAAGAGACTTGATTTCCAATTGATTTTATAACCTTTCATTTTACATGAAAACAATCACAATAATGTTTTATGAGCGCACATCGATAACTCAAAACACCCTTCGGCCATTTGTGGCCATTTCTCAGCATTATGTGCTTCAAATTTATTATTATAATCGAGGGAATGTGACAGGATCTTAGCCAAGCGATGACACTTTTAGGGGCCCTCAAGCCACTCGCTGGAGCCACACAGTTTGGGGTTTGAATGTCTGACTGTGGCTTTTATCTGGCAAGTGCCATAAAAAGAAATAACCCGACTCAACGACCCATTTTAAAGCCTCGAAATGTGAGCTTGGCATTTTGCAGGACAATGGCAGGCAATAATCATTGATTTATGACGGCTGTCATTTGGGCTTATTAAATGTGATATCTCAACACAACGAATATTCAAATCTTTGTATTTATGACCTTAAACTCTTAGCTTGCAGCTGAGCAGGGGGCTAAAAGGAATGTTAAAGCGGAAATTAAATGTACCTATTCAGCTCAAGTATGCTTCAACCTGTTCAAGTTCTAAGTGCATTACGGGTTGGGTAAAAGTCCTTTCTAATTGAAACATCGAGTCATAAAGCCCTGCCACAAAGTAGGGCGCTAAGAGCGTGCCTAATCTATGCATATTTTTCAAGTTGGTCGCCATAATCAGAAGCCACCCACTTAGCCGACGTCCCAAGCTCAGGCAAACAAAAATGGAAGCAAATCAAAACAAGCGCAAAAAACTGTAGCATACATTGTGGGGCAACATTTAGTTGCACTTTGGCTTGGGCTTATTGTTGTTGCTTATGTTTGGCCATTTATGTTTGAGGCAAGAAGCGTGTGTCCTGGCCAAGCACTTAAGCATTCCATCAGCGTGCGCCATGGCGTGTCTGGGGCGTTAGCGTGCGGAAATGTTCGTGGGGTTGTGGTGGAGGGGTAGGAGCAGAAGACGAGGTTATCGCAGGGTACAGGGTTGGGAGAAGACTATTCAACACTGTCCAAGCGCAGCGCAGCGCAGGATTTGCATAACTTTACGCTCTCTCAAGTTGTTATTGTTGCGCTGTTGTTGTTGCTGCTATAGATTTGAACGGATTTTGCGGCCATTTACTTTCGCTTACTATAAACGGGAAGCAAGCATTATTCGTATACCCCGTAATACTCGAGAGGGATATGATAAACTATTCGATAGCCATAAATATCAAAAGAGTTCAGTTTTTTGCACACATAATTCTAGGACTTACGCAACGCGTATAATTTTACAGGGCATTTGGTCAACTGACGGTTGCTTCTACTTATTTTTATTGTCTGCTTTGAAGCTTTGGTCAAATGCTTTTAATCTGTCGCACATTGCAATTAGTGTCAACGCTTAACACCAGACACTTTACAACAAAACTACACTAAGCAAAAGCAATGTGTTCTTAGATACTTTTGAAAGCTTATTAAATATTTACAACTTTCCTTCTAAAAAGTAAAATGGCAAACAATATTTAAAAATATCTAAAACACGTTTCTCTTTAAGAACTAGATTTTAACATTAAACTGGTTTCTTATGCGAAAGCTTTATGAAATTTCACAACTATCTTAAGTTTTTTTTTTAGAAATATTGACTTTCAAATGTCACCAATATTTTAAGCTGCTTTTGCTCGCTCAGTGTATCAAATACAAACTCAAAGCACTCACACAAACACATATATCTACGTGTAAAGGATGAATTGAGAAAATGTGAAAATATTTATTTAGTTTCACTTTGAAGTGGGTCGTCTGCTGGCATTCGTCCCATCTCGATCCGTGCCGGCTGGTTAGTCACGGCTGCTGCATTTGGATGCGAGACGGATGCGAAACGGGTCCTCGATATGTTTGTGTGTGTTCGTGCGGGTGTTCAAGTTGTTGTTGGAGTGTTGAGAAAAGTGTTTAGCAAAACACATTAAATGCTTACTTATCAAAACGCAATCAGCTTAGGCGCAACGAGTCCTCTTGCCGCTGTGCGATGTCCTGTGTCGTCTGTGCGGACTGTCAACTGATATGAAATGTTATGCTTTTAATCCATTCATTGGTAATTCGACACAGACGCGTTGGGGCCTTATGGCCAGTTAACACGCACAACAAAAATAGCACACACACTCACACACACACTTGAAAAACTCCCTCAGCTTTGTGAGGGAGGCGTGTGCTTAATCCTTTTGGCTAAGAATGAATTCGCACTTTGGGCCAACACTTTTATTTGCTTTGGGTGTAATTTATCATTTTCCACAGGACACAAAGGACAGTGCCAAGCGTTGACAGTAACGAACAGAGCGCGCACTTTGTTGTAATGAGAAAATCGCCTTGAAATTTAAGCGCTTAAGAGCCCATTTAAGTCTGTCAACATGGCTCTTGGGGCACACTTCCAGCTCAATGGCATCCTTGCTGCCTTCAGTTTCTCACACAGCTTAAAGCACAGTCAGCAACGAACCACCAGGCGAACCACTAGCCGCAAACAAGGATAATGCTGTTGCTGTTGCTGATAATAATAATGATGATGTTGTTGATAAGGACAAAAAGCACGTTCACGTTATTAATGATTTGGTTGGCATTCAAAACTGTTGCACTATTTTGTTGCTGTTTCTAGGACTGGACGGAAACTCACGTCACTTCACAATTCCGTACGAGTTCTTGGGCGATTTTGCAAAGCGATTTTGCGAACGTGCCTTCTTTCGCGTACTTTTCACGCTCCACGACCGACTGACTCTACCGGAAAGTTGTGTGCGACTAAACGTAGTCCTAACCAGCCCAAAAGCCAAAATACCGAAACGCCAAAAGAAGCTCGAAGAGCCGAAGGAACACGAGTTCAACTTCGTCTCTGTCTTGTGTGGGCACATGCGCATTTGGCGTTAAAATATGCCGGCTATTAAATGGGTTGGTGGCGGTGGTGTAGTTGCCTTTGGGGCTGTTGAACAGCCGAAAGGACAATTGTATGTTGTTGCCACATGCAACTGTTGCGCATTTTTTCTAAATGGCCAAAGTGGAGCATTTGTTATTGTTGTGCTTTTGCCATCTCCCTTTTTTTTAATACTCTGATACCGAAGGCAATGGGTATATTGGTTTTGTGCAATGTCCGTCGAGCTGTTTTTCCGTCTGTATGAACGCAATTTTTCTCGACACCCTTCAAGCTAGAGACTTAAACATTTGCAATCACCTTTGTCCCAAGATTGGGCTGCTACGCCTACTGAGAGGCCGGTAAATCGCTAAGATCGACAAATGAAAATCAATAAATTTATATGTTTCCCACATCCTTACGGCTAAAGTTAATAAATTTGCTACATAAACTCTGTATCTTCTAAAGTTTTTGAGCTGGAGTCAACCAATCTGGTTGCAATACAACTCGTGACTTGCATCAAACATTTGGATGCCACGCCCACTCATACCGCCAGACTGAGTCACTTAAAAGTTAGAGTAAGCCGCAGTCGGTTGTGCCCGAGTGCAACGTTCTAACTTGTTGTTTTTGTGAGATGAGAGAAAAACAAACGCGCAGCAAAAAGAGAGTTTGTTGTAGAGGCCGAGTGATTTCTTTTGATGAACCGATAAGCTAATAAGCAGTTCACATTATTTAATAATAATTATTGGAAATGTTATTACAAGGCCCGATTAATTGTATAGCACGGAAATGCCGGCCTCGAATTAATATGTTGATTGAGTTAGATAGATAGTTTACCTAAACTTATTAAGTAAAACAGCTAATTTTGATGGTTGAAGGACAAAAGTTAGTATTGTAGTTTTTGCTTATTTCACCTTAATTATTGTTAGTTAATCTCTTTCGTTACAAAAACTTCTAATATCTGAGTTTTTTTTTTGAGATATCTTCAGAACTAAACATTTTCCTTAACTTTCTTTTCAGAAATTCCAATCCTGATATTTTTTTCATTAAGTACCAATACGATTTTGGATTTTATTTTAGCTTGTAAAAGATTTAGAGCCGTTTTGTGGGGCAAAATGAAATAGAGGACGTTGCATGCAACGGAATTGAACTGTTGTGTCGTGCATGCACATGCATGCACTTAATTGTATTTCAGTCGAATGTGTGTGTGTTTGTGTAAGTGTGTGTGAGCCTGTGACAAGTAGCCCTATTTGTTGCGCTACAAATTCAATTTGTCACTCAAAAGCCGTCGAAATGAAGCAATTTCCTATTTGCTGCCAACAACAGCTACAAAAACAAACACAAGAAAAAGCAAAAGCAAAAGCAGAAGAATGCGAACACGATGATAAAGCAGGACACGATGATGAACTGTTAGAAGCAACATTTTCCAAACTAATTAAATGAAACGAACTCTACAAAGTTGGAACCAAACTAAGCAAATTGGGCAACTTGTCGCTGTAATTACATCAAAATATCTAGAAAAAAAAGTAAGCAAAAGTAAACGTTGCACAAAAAAATGTTTATATGAAAACTGTCAGTTTGATTCATTTGGGAAAGAAAAGTTATTTGGCAGGACCTGTCCCCGGCTGACAGATGGTCAGAGCTGCCAACTGCCGACACAAAGCTCAATTTACTGCAAGAACGAATGTCAATTAAAATTTTTTAATGAAATAACTTTCTTTGATTTTCCGGACGATTTGGATGGGAGTGGAGGGGCTTCGACATTCAGGCCGTTTAGCTATTTGCCTTTGCCAGCTGCAGAAATTCAATTAAAAAAGGTTGATTAGTTCGCAATTACATTGCCAAACGCCTTAAATACGTCTCATTACCAACAACGAAAAGCAGCTAAAAAACACAAAAGAATGCGCGAGAAGGACACTTAAGACTTTGGACTTTTAATTAAAAGCAAAAAATAAAATTTTTTTCATCAGCATGAAAAATATCAAATTAAAAATCCAAACAGAGGCCTTAAAAATAATTGAAAATGTTCACGTTGTGCTGTGAAAAACCCTTTTCTTAATTTGTGACATCATTTATGATGTTTTTCACGTGCAACAGTCGAATTAACTGTAGATGGGAGATTGGAAAGTAAACTTCCTGCTGTAGACACGTGTCTCGTGTGGCCATTAAGCGGCAACCAAGTAAATTGCAGGCGATAAAGCTCAGATTTAAGACAGGGATTCCCTGAAGGAGTGCTACTGATAACTGATAACCAAAGAAGTAAGCACAACCACACGAGAACCACTAAGCCACCAAACGTGCACTTATCAGCAAGGAGGCAGGAACCAACCGTCCAGGGCCACGCCCATTTAAATACTCGATACCGAAGCTAAAGAGTATATTGGGTTTGTGCAATTACCGCCATGGTGTCTGAAAGTCTGTATGATTATATTTTTCTATGGCCAGGACAGATAAAGTTTCAAGGTTGGAGCTCAATGTTCATAGGGAGGCTCGGAAATCGATAAATTGTATTGCTGAAACTCGATAAATCTTTACTATTTCAACATCCTTACTGTTTTAGTTACCAAGGGTGATAGCTATTGGCATTCTCCAAAAAACTCTATCAAAACTTTGAATGCCACGCGCACCCATACCGCCCCTTGCCTTTTTTAAAAACTTGTATGCAAATTGCTCCCCAAACCATGCAACATGCCCTACAGTCACCAAATTGGTGGCAGTTTAGCCTGTAGCATCGCCGAAAGATTTGCATCAGCCAATCCTTGAACACAGCATAAACCCAACTGCATCCTTTTACTTATTTTTAAACAGGTATCGAGCATACTGCAGTCGATTGCTTCTAACGTTTCCACTTGTTTAGTAATGACTCCAACTTTAACTAACACAAAAAGTGAATCAAAGGGGCGCAGTATGGATAGGGGTGTTCAACTAAAAGGTTGAGCGAGCCACCAACCCGTGCAACAAATGTGTAGAAAAAGCTGTACAGAAGGATAACAATAGGCAACAACAACAATTGACAGACGCTTAAACAGTTGCAGGAACAGAAAAAAGCTGCAGCAAAGTGGCAAAGTTCACACCAACCACCAGCAGATAGGTTGCCGAGAGGGGAAAGGGGTTGAAGGACAATCCTTATAAAACCCAAAACACACAGCAAAGCGGGGATAAGAATAAAGGAAAAGGATAATAATGCGAATGCGAGCACAAAAACAAATACGTGAAACTCGATCTGTGGCTGGGACTGTTGTTTAACTGTGTTTGTGTGCATGTGTGAGCTATGAGGAATCGTGTGTTGGGTATAAGTGGCAAGTGGCAGGCCGGCACACGCGAGGCAGGGGACAACAACAAATAGAAAATAGAATCAAATCGCAATAAAACGAAACGGAATCCCCTTAATGCACCATGTAAACAAAATAAGCACGTGACCCGCAAAAGGGCGACTTTACTCAGACTATTTTGTGTCCTGCTGGCGCCGAACAAATTGCCTCATGAGTAAAATCCAGCCGGGCAGCAGCCGAAGCTGCAGCTGCAGAAATGCCGTGTGGCGCCGTCGTAAACTGAGTAGAGTCTCGAGTTTTGCCTTGGTAAACTTTCAACTGCTTGATAAAAAATAGGGGAATAAGGAATGAATAATTCACACTTGACCAAACTCTGCGAATGCACTTATCATTTCCTTCTGCCAGTTTTCCTTTTCTTATGGAGCTCTGCTATCAAAGTCCTTGAATGACTGTCAAGTTGTGGCCGCTTTACAAATCGTTGCAGATTCTCAGATCAAACATCTAAGTAAGGAGAATAGGAAGAAGAAGAAGTGTGTAACAATATAAAAGATATATCTTCCATCTGCCCGATGAGAGTCCCTTGCAATTCTTTGCCGCAGTCTGCACCAAAAGTAACATAAACTCGGACACTTGCATCCTGCGTCCTACCCCTGCCTGTTGAATGGTTTGCTGCCACATTTTGGAGTATTTCCTTCAACGCTTTGCAATGTTATTGTCAGTTGCCGAAAATGTAAAGAGAACCTGGGAGGAAACTGCTGCCATTTACAGTTGATATCTCAAGTTCTCTCTGGGTGGAGGGGAATCCTTATGGCCCGTTGCCAGCTGTTGTCTCGCGTATTCTTCACTTGCTTCAATCGAAATTGTTAATTACCTCAACAAATAGGGAATTACAGCACTCAAATAGAATGTGAGGCCAATAACCCCCAATGACTTGCCTACAGTTGAGCTTTTAACTCAACTCCACTTAATTTTATGCGTCACAATTTGTTTTTAGTGTATTCCTCTCCGCAAATACTATGTTAAGAATCTCTGGCAGGACTCGAAACCATCAAGATTTTACGACTAAAGTTATGAAGTCCGAAAGATAATAATGAGCCAACACTTTGTGCTTGGCACTTATTCAAAATCCGCCAACAAGTTGCAGAAGAGCCTCTAACCAAGGCCAAGTTTGCCTGTAGTTGGCTTGTTGGCAGCCGCACTAGCCATAAACATTCCTGCACCAAGAGAAATGGGGAATCAGTCAAGGGCATCAGTTTTTACGATATTGCGAATATTATTATTATTCAGAAGTAAAACTATATGTGAAACTCTAGCCAAAAGTCAAGCGAGGAAATTGTTTGCTGCTTTAAGGCACAAACTCTGTCGCATCCGGCTCAACTCGAGGGGTAAAAGGAAGAAATGGAAGGAGGAAGCATGTCGGAAGCGACGGAAACTTTAGTTGCCAACAGCAGCAGAAGAAGTAGCCATCAGCTGACAGGCTCCTCTTGGATGTCAGCAGTCGGCTATGCGCCAAAAATATAAGCAGCGTCGCCGTATGAAAGGTTTGCTCATCCACACAACAAGGGACAACGAACCAGGGAGTAAGGACAATTTCTTTGCTGAACACTTTTATTACTTCTCGCTGTCTGGAAGTTGTCTGTTAAAGTAGCGCCAAATTTGTTTGATTGGAAAAACTACAAAACCAGACAGTATTTCGACTAGCCTGGAAGGGAATTGAAATGAGAATGGGGATAAGGATGTGTGGCCAGAAGGGAGGGTGTGTAACTGTGGAGAAAGCACGTCGGGTAAATGAAGTGTGACGCTTTGTTTTTCTTTGATTTAGTTTTATGGGTCTACATCGGATGTAATTGAATTATGCAACTTGGCGCCGACGCCGAACAGCACACAACAGACATGTTTATTAGCATTGGATCGTAAAAGCGACTTGTCTATCAACTTTCCAAAGAAGGGGATGATGAAAACAATAACGACAATGATGATGAGGAGCAAAAGACTGTTGCACAAAATGGCTGCCAGAGGCTGAATTTGATGTGATATGTTTGCAGAAAGCAATAGGAACATGAATACGCTTTTTAACGGTGATATCTGAATTTTAGATGCTTCGCTCATGCACAACTCGCGATGAAATGAGTTGGAAAATATGTCTGCGGTTACCCGCCAGTCTGAAAATATCCCGTGACATCCCGTTAGATATTTCTGAACGCCGTCAAATTTCCATAACTCAATGAAGCGCCATATTAACTGATAAGAAGTAGTTATCAGAGTTTCCTGTGGGTCTGTGATGAGTGATGGAAACATAACTCAACATTCAATGAAGTCAACGGAATCGAATGGGAATCAGTAAATTCCAATGAAATGGCAATATGAGCTCTTTAGAGTCAGAAACACACTGAGGCAGAGATAGATACATAGAACAAAGCGATGCACAAAGCCTAATTGACTTAAATAGATGCCCCTGTCACAGTCGACGTCAACATCGATCCAAGGATTTAACACAACTGAAACTGGGTTTAATTCAGAGGCCAAGTAACACGCGTTTGCTTTCAGGCCAAGGCTCCCAAGAGAGCATAAATTGGAGTAGATATACTTGATTGAATGAAAACGGGTTTTGTTACAATATAATACATCAGTGCCTGGGACCAGCCCCATAATTAATATGCGAGTTGCCATAGAGCAATCTGTCATTTCATATGAGTAAGTCACCCCCAACCTTCCACGTTAAACAATCTCATAGGGAACTCATATGATGTATGACAAGAGAACATATGCAGGTACAGATTCGGACAGCTCGCTTCAGTGGCTTCCTATTACAGTTTCATATCCTGTCAGAGCATTTCCACTTCCACTCGATGCGAGTTTAAAGTCGAAACCATGCAACCAATTGAAATCAAAGACACTCATCCTCAACTGGAGTTGCGATGCATAGCAATGTACACGGTTGGGGGAGGTCCAATTGAGAGCTCTAGCATTTGTGTTGTCGTTGCTGGTGTTTGCGTCCTGTTGGACAAGGACTAAGCTGTGTAAACGACAACTGGTCAGCACAGCAGCAGAGTAGCCACGCACTAACACGGAGGCTTACAAGGCTGGACTGATATCGTAATTCCAATCAACACGAATTGAGCTCGGGAAACCCAAAACAAGTTGAGGACTAACCTGCCAGCAGGCAGATTGCTGCAGACATCGATTGGGGAACAATGCAGTTTAGTAGAACGCAAAGCGGAGGCTCAAAGTGTAGTTTCGAGTTTTTTCTCTATTGACGAAAACGCTCACGTCCTCAGCACGTGACCAAAATGTTTGCACATAAATAAGGCAAATATGAAAATGAAGAGATGTGCATATAAACGAGAGTCAAGTTTTCCCAGTCAGTTAGCGACTTCATATGTTTTCGTGGGTACAAACTTTGCACGAAACCTTTGAAAAATTCATCAATGAGTCGTGAATAGCAACTGAAAGGCGTTGACGCTTTCTGTTCTTTTCCTCTTTTGCCATTTCTTCTACCCACAAGACATTAACCCCAATTGGCTAAATAGCTCATTAGGTCAGTGGGGGAGTTCTACAAACGAAGTGTATGTCTCTATGAGGTAAGCAACAGAAGTCAGTTGGCTGCCTTAGAGAATTTTTTCCCATTCAACACGCCGGTCGTTAGGGCATTTGTATTTTTATTCTATTCATTCGCTCGCAATAGAAACGAAAACAAAACGCAACCGAGTTGCAGTGCTGCGTGGTCAGTTATAATTAGGAGGCGCTTCTAGGGTTTTATGGGCTAAGCGATTAGCACAAGAGCCAAACCATCAAGCGAGGAAAGTGAAGGCGACTCGTAAACACTTTCACGTTGACCCACTCGAAGGGATTCCATTGTACCGTTGTGGTCTCCGGTCTCCCTCCTCTTGCTTAATGCCTCCACGCCACTTCAAATTCAATATTGTTAATTGGCATCATGGTTCCGGCATAGTTCGAAGGCCCAAGCGACCCATAAAGCTATTGGATACAGCTTTATCCCAATTGAAAGCAGTTCTAAATTATGTTTTGGAATGTTTATCTAACTTTGGGAGGGATAGAAACATAAATGGGAGCGGTCGTATATATGAATAAGTGAATGAATATATGTTTCAAAGTCTGGGAATGGTTTCAGGACTGAATACCCTATATAGTTATTAATTGGTCATAAACAACTCGATTAGCATACTAATTTTTACACAAAGAAACTAATACATAAGAAACTTTTAGATCAACCCCATTAAGGAAGGGTGGATAAGCCATCTTACGAATTACAAACCCGTATTTCAACTGGACCAATAAAGCATAAATTCTTTGAGTTTTAGCAAAGAAACCATTTGAGCTTCATATGTCTGCGCTACATTTACCGATATGATTGTGGGGTGCAACTATCGCACCATAACCAAAATTGCATGGAGCGAACACAGTTGCCCCATAATCAAGGAGGGATGTTGATGCGGTTCCAATGCCGAGGGGAGAGAGTAAACGCAGGGCTGTAATTGCTTAATTTGATTACGTGCCGCCGTAAAAAGCAGAACAGGAAATTTGCACACACACACTGAAACACACACATACGTGTGTTCCGACGGTAATGAAGTTGATTCGCTGTTTGGATGGATGGATAGGTGGATGAATGGATGGATGTTTGGATGGCTAACTGCCTAGCAGGCACTTGCACACGGGTGCTTCCAGCATGTTTTCCCATTCCCCATTTTATTTACGTCCCACTCCCCACAGTCGTAGTCTGGCAGACCCCGTTGACTTTGTACTGTATTTTAGATCCAAAACAACTTAATTTATGTTTTCGACTGAAGCTGAAACCCTTTTGCCAGAATGTCGCCATCGTATTTGCAATAAACAACAGTGCGGACAACAACAACAACAACAACAAAAAGACGCAGAGCAACAACAAGGAGAATTAACTACATAAGTGCAAATTCGGAAGCAACAATACAGCGTCAAAGGCACGAAATGGAAACCCATTTGGTACGGTTCGGTTCGGTTTGCTCGTGCGATAATTAGAAGCGACCTCTGCACGCTCAATTAGAAGCTTGTAAGCATATCTAAGGGGGGTAAGAGGTAGAGGGTACGAAATTGGAGCAAACACGTTTATATGAACACTCTCTAGCTGAGTTGCAACAACAAAATCACCAACTATAACAGAAGCCAGCCAACTGGCCGCAGTGTTAAAAGGGAAACACGCGACGGATTGCAGCTGGACATGGTGAGGATGAGGGACTGAGGAGAGAGGACAGGGATTAGGCTAAAATACGACGTCAAAGAGGCGAAGAGTCAGTGGGTGGTAAACTGTGAGGGGGAGAATAGTTAAATGTCTTAATTAACTGTTAGTTGCATTCAGTGAAAACAACAGGTGGGGTAGGTAAGCGGAAGGGGCAACACGAAATGGAACGGGAAAGAAATCTACCTGACGCCTGTTGTTGCCACTAAATAATGTCGAGTCGTGCCTCAACTTATTTATGATTCTCAATTATTATCAAGAGAGAGGAGGTTCGTTGTATGGAACTTAAGAGGGGGTGGGGTACGAGTTTCGTTCGCTTATCTGATTTAGGGATACACGAAGTGTGCATAAACCTGAACACATCCCCATCATCAACACACACACACGCTCTTATATATTGTTTTTTTTTTGGTGGCGGCCTCGGCGCCAGACGAAAGTGTTCGCTAGACAAATGCCATAGGGCTGAAGAAGAGGTAGGGAGTTAAGGGGTTGCTAGTGGAACCGAGAGGGAGAGTGAAATAGGGAGACTGGGCTGACATGTCACTTGGCCATAAAAAAAGTTTATGTCTGACATGAGCCAAAAACAATTTGCATATTTTTCCACTGGATAACAACTTAATTTAGGATACATTCGAGCAACTACGACAGCGACGGCGACGACGACTGAGACTATTGCGTAAGCGGCTAGGAAAAGCGGAACAAATTGTTCATATCTATGAATTTATGTATGTAAGTACAATAAAAGGGTGTTTGTTCACTTGGCATTGAAGACGAAATTTAATTTCGTTGATTTTTGCTTGGAACAAAGGAGTCAAGAGTTGACCAATTATTTGCTGAGTGGCCTTTGGCGTTAAAGCCATGACTTACTAAAGAACTAAAGTGCTTTTACACTTGAAGAAGTTGCTGTTGCGGTTACCACCTGGAATGCAATTTCTTTGCTGTCGTCAGTCTGACTTTTGACTGACGCCACATTTTCCGCAACATTTGCAATAGCCGTGAGCTCATCCGCTTCCGTGCAACGCGAGACCACTTAGAAAAGCTTCTTTAGCTTCTCCTCACAGAGAGAAAGAGAGAAAGATGCATATGCTGAATGCGAACTCTGGCTGGGCATTGATGCTATGCAGTCATTTCTCAAAGTGTCATGACTTACTGAGCTCAGACGCAGTGAGCCACTCACTGACTTGCAGCAACTGATAGATTAGCATAATCCAGAACTGAAACTTATGCCACAAAGACTCTTCCCTTTCTTGTCTGCTATCTGTTGTCAATTAGTGGTGCTCTCAAGTTAGTTAGAGAGTTAAAGTCTTACAGTATAGAATAAGATAAAGATTGATATATACGCACAATAAATTATTAAACTTTACTCTTGCCCTTAAACAACCCTCAACTCTCTGTCTTTGACCTTATAAAGGCACTTAAATCTTATTCTACCAGCCAATTGAGGCTGCCTTTGATGTGCGTTTTATAAATTATATGATTAGAGGCAATTTTTAGCTGCATTTACAGTTATGAAAGCCAGTGACTATAATCTAATATTATAAAGTGCACAAAGCCAAAGCCAAAGCTAAAAAGCCAAAGGCGCCCCCCCTCAAAATTAAATCGGTTTCATTCACTTTGTGTGTGGCACACTTGAAAGTGGATTTCGCTTTCCGAACCACTTTGTGGCGCGTGTGCTACCATAAAAAGTACAAACTGAAAAAAGCCATTTATTCACTACCCAAGACCACACAACAGCCACAGCAAAAGCACCTCAAATGTTGTATAGCTTTAAATGCAGTTTGCGTAGCTTTCACCTTTCTCTGTGTGTGAAGCAAACGCTTCCGCTTGTGGCAAATGGCAGATGCGTTTTAGCTAAAAGTCACGTCAGTTCGCTGTTTTAATAACCTAACAATGGGTATTTTAAGTTATAACAATCAAGATTTTCGTACCCAACATTTCGAACTTGATTTCTCACTAAGCACGGAAGAATTTAGGTTGACAATATCGGTTTTGTATTAATTACGATTTTTAAAGATCGTTTATTCTTCTCTAAAATTCACTTTAAACTTGAATAAAGCTCTAGAGTTTATTATTTCACGATTTTTATGATATTAAGATGATATTAAGTTAATTGTCAACTTACTATTAATTGAATTCAGTATTTTGTTTCAAGAATTTGTTAACCTGATTTAAATATGACAATACTTAATTTACAAAATTATTCAAAATTCTTAGCCTTCGCGTTCTATTTAGTGGTAGTTTTGGTTATAAAAACATCGATTTTTATGAAGAATGTATTTTTACAAAACACATTCTACGTTGAGGGAAATCTCTTAGCATTATTATAAAAACACTCATCTCAAAAAATTGGAAAACTTAAAAAAAAAAAAACTATTCACATGTTAACAGCCAATAGAAAATAAATTATTAAAAACCTCTTGAGGGGTTTGAACCAGGATTTCGTTCTAGAGTCAAGAAGTTTCGTACTTGATTTCGGTGCGCACGTTAAATAGACATCGGCAGAACTAGAAGCAAAGAGTATCAATCGATAAATCCGTGTCTGCCATTTCGTCATTTTGTTTCAAGGCAAATTAGTTTCTAATGATATTTTTAAGAATCTGTGGCATGGAAATTTTTAACGTCAAGAGTATTAAATACTCGTTGTTCCTTTGTTGGCACTTTTACATAATTTTTTTGGATTTGTTCATTTCATGTGAATGCACTTAACCAACACTATGAGCATTGTACAACACTGCTGCACGCTAATAAACTTGAAACTTTCGAAAGGGCCCCAAAAACGAGTCAAAACTTTTTCATTGCCTGTCGCTGCGTCTCCTTTGTCTACTACTTCTTATGTCGTTCTATCGTTCTGTCGTTCCGTCGTTCTGTTTTTTTGTTCCGCTCTACTCCGGCGCGTATTGCTGTCGTGTAAAGGGGCGCCAAAATGGCGCACGCTGGGCGCCAAATGAATTTCGTTTCACAGACGCAACGCGCGCAATTTTATTCACTGTCAAACCAAATTTGCTTCTCGCAGTGCCACGAGTTGAAAAACTTTGCCCTGGCAATGAAAATTCTACGAAAAAAATAACCGAAAAAAAAAACACAACATTGAAATTAATTTGCTAGCTGCTTTTTCTTTATTTTCTGGTGCTGCCTTTTAAGCTAATTTGTCGGAGTCCATCTCTGGCTGGCAATGGCTCATCCATTTTCATTTTCATTTCCATTTTCCATGCCAAAATGGCAGCAAAAGTTGGCGCACGATTCATATACAATATATAGAGAGCATTTTTAATCCAATGCTAGTTGCTGCTGGCTCTCAGTGAATTAACCGTTTCCTGAGAAGTCGCTTAAATGGTCTATCATAAAGCTCTTTGCCAAGCCGTAGCCCCCTACTCGCATGCACGTTTTATGTTTCACGACAGGCCAAAAAGCAGTTTGAAGCCGTTAACAAGCTCTGCCAGATGCTGCTGATGATGCTGCTGCTGCTGCTGATTGCGATTGGAATTGAGTTTGCGATTCGTATGCGAGCCGGTTGCTGGTTAATATTGCCAAGGCAACCAACACTCACTAACAGATAGCCTGGCAAGTGGATTGGGATGGAAACACTTTAGCAATTTGCAATTGGCATATCGAGAGCACAGCAGCCGAGTAGAGTAGATGCGAGCCGAAAGTCAAGATGCATTCATGCATGCATGGACAATCCACGGCTCGACGCACTTCTATGCAAGTGGTTTGGTGTCCGGCACAGGCACTCAAACAGACTCCCTCCCTGTTGGCATGGCAGCCGCAAAAACATGCAAAGAAACAAGGTGGATGTTAGTGGTGGGTGGTGGGATGGGTGTGAGGCGGGAACAAGCCAGGAATGTGGCAATATATCATGCAACGTTGATTTCATTTTGCAAATAACAATGTCATATTTACAGTTGAACTTAATTTAACATTATTCACAAATAGAACGCAGTTCAAAATTCTATGCTTTTTGGTCAATTTAATCCATTCGAATTGTTTTGGCATAACATTTTTTAAATGTACATATACATATGAATTTAATTCATTCCTGTTTGGAATTTTAAAATTCATATTTCAATCGAATTTGACAGCGAAAATCTATTTCAAATGACATTCACAGCTTCTCATTTGCAACACAAATTACGCAAATTTAGCGGATTTCAAATTTGGCAAAAACATTTTGTCAAATAAAATAAAAGTAAAACACCGCCAGCTAGAAAAAATTTAAAAGTGTTGACTTTAATAATGCAAAAAATTTCTGGATTCTTCTCAGACTTTAAAACTTTACCGAAAGGGCGTTAACTGAGCCACAGATAAATGTCAAAGGGCATTTGGCACTTAATAAAAATGGTTTTTTTATTTTGGTCCCAATAGTTTGTTGTTGTTTGTTGTATGTGGCTTTAATAGAGTTCCACAAAGGCAAAACAATTAATTTCATGGCTCAAAAAACACAAATCGTAAACAATTAGAAAAAGACCTTACTCAAACACAAACACACACACACACTCACAGACACACAAAGCAACCGCAAAAACACGCATCAATGAACCAAGTTTGAGAAAGAATTTTTGGGGTAAACCAAAACAAAAACGACATGTTAGAAGAAGCAAAAATAATTCTCTGCAACTTTTTCTTAGCCGCGGCAATAAATGTTCTTTGCCCATTGTTCAGGACAATCGAACACCGACCGCAGAGCTGGAAAAAACACATCAGTAAAGCGACTAGTGTATACCCTGTAGACCTGAAACATATTCATAGAATTATTGTACTATTTCAAAGATATAGCAATGACTGTGGCTAAATATTTAGAATTTTTCGCATCTTAAATTTCAATTCAAGTTAAACTCTGTTGAGCTTCTTAGAAAACAATAACTTTTATTGTTGTAGAGTATTCAAAAGTGTTACGTATTAAATCTGAAAAACAATTGTCAAAGTTGGCAACTTGTTTGATTGGGCCAATTGTTAACAGTTTGTTCACACTTTGAGCCGGACATGCAATTAAAGTTTGTGGTCGTCTTGGACAAGCCCCTTGGCCAAGTGTGGTCTGACTTGAATTGATTTCAAAGTGTTTTTCGCATGAAAAGTGTTCTTCAAACTGCAAGTTTAACGATACTTTTAATTGTTGGACGAGTCGTGGCTAAACTCGATCCGACGTGGGCTTGTCAAAGCTGTGCACTGAGTGTTTGCTCATGTGTACACGCAACAAACTGGCAACAAGCTACTTGCAACATGACTAAGTGAATTGTCTGCCAAGCAGGCCAAGCCCAAAGTCTTCAGGCCTCAATAGGGATTGGTCTTAAGGTGGGTTTGGTTTAGTCTGGAGTTGCAAGTTGCGAGTTGCGAGTTGCGAGTTGCTCGTCTCTCCGTTGTATTGGCAATGTAAATACGTGTGCGAAAGCGACCACCTGAGAAATCAGCACACGACATGCCATGCCCCCCCCCCCACTCGATGCCATGCCACATCGCGACGCGACTAAATTCAACTGGGTTCTCCGGTTTTTCCTGGTCTGGCTTGTTACCAAATCGCTTTAGCGTCGCCGCAAGCTAACAATAAAAATTGCCGCCCACTTATTGTGTTGACTGTTTCCGAGTTGTTATTGTTGTTTCTATATATTGATCTAAAATTTAATATGGCATTGTATGGCATTGGCAGCTGCTGCATGTGTGGGTAAGACTACAGCTGCCATTTGCTGGCGTCGCTCAAAAAACTGGCTTAAGAACTTTTCTATGAATCATGCAGATCCAGATGATATTTAAGAATTTGACATGAAAATCTTGCCATTGTTAAACATCAAATGGCAACATGAACCACCCACCGAAGAATACCTCCCCCCTCGGCTACCATCCCTGCTGTGTTTTTTAATGTCTTCATATATGTGCGCGTTGTGCTTGCGGCCGTGCCACAGATTTTTATGACATTGCCGCACATTTAATTTTACAGCTTATCAAAACAGTTGACACTTCCACAGCTCCTCCGTCTGCCACTCCGATTCCGGCTTCGCCACTTCTTGCTGCCAGTTTGAGTTTGAGTTTTTGGCTTTGTTTTTTGGGCTGGCAAACGAACCGCATTGAATGCGACACAGGTTCATGTTCATGTTCAGATTCAGGACAAGCGGCTCCCTTGACGCTATTTACAATTTGGTTAACTGTAAATTGGCTTTGTTTTCAATGTCTCTGTATGTGTGTGTGTGCTATAAAGTTTTTTGAAGCTCATTGAGCGCGTTAATTGATTTTCGCGCCAAACAAAAGGCAAAAGTTTGACACGAGCTGCCGGGGTATCCGAGGTGTTTGGGATCCGTGTGTGTGTGTGTGTGTGCAGAGACATGGACATACAAAAGCGACAGCGACCAAAACAGGACGAAACGACAACAAAGGCCAAAAAAGGCCAATTGTCGGCAACGGCGGCCATACAACAAATGTGAAAGAAGCACTAAAAAAATATGCCAGCAACAACAACAACAGCAACAATGAGCGGGCAGGGTTGATTGTGGTTGTTAGGGAGCGGAGTTGTGCACAAACGGCAACTGAAGCAATTTACAAAATGACATTATTTGAACGCAAAGAAGCATAAAGAAAAGCATGCGCACAGTGGAGCAAATAATGGAGAATAAAATTATGCCAACAACTAAAGTAGACAGCAATTCCATACTCGCTCTTTAAATAGTCACCCTCCCCCCCCCACGACTGTTGTTATTGTTTTCTGTCTTTAACAACATTAAGCAACAACAACAGCAAGTAGAACAACCACAGCAGTTGCAATTTTTTACAAATATTTTTAAACGGGGAGGGGGCGCAACTATTTTTATATAATTTTTTTTTGTTGCCACTTCATTTTTTCGTTCGTTCTGCGCTAGTTTTTCACTCTCTTTTATTTTGTTGAGTTTGTTTGGCTTCGTTGTCCCTTGAAAAACATTTTATAGCCTCTTGTTGCTGTTGGGGGCGGGGCGAAGCAGAAGGTTGTCAGGTCAATTGCAGCCCTTTTCTCGGAATTTCCCTCCGGTTTTTTTTTTTCGTATGACATTGCATATGTGTGGGTGGCAATGGGTTCCACCGGATTGCAAGGCATTCCAAAAGCGCGGGGGTTGAGTATGGAAATGATAATAAAAGCGAAATAAATTTTATGCAGCATGGCCCAAAGGCAGTCTAAGAGATGAAGCGGGGGGGGCAGAGTGACTAACCAAGTTAAAGGAGGAGGATAAAACGCATAAAATAAATGAAGTGAACGAACACAAACAACAGCTTCTACTACTCTTTGGGCGTGTTGAATAACTGATGAATATTTTTGAGAAATGCCTCATAAAATAAATGGCTCAGCTGCTAATGTGCATAAGGAGCCATAATATTCTCTTTGTCTCTTAAAGGCATTTCAATTTTGTTTTTTGATACGTTTAAAATTTGAATAAGCCCAAAAAATGTTTCCAAATTTATCAGCCTGCTAGAGTCAATAATATGAACATGTTTGGTCATGTGCCGAATAGTCTTACGATACGCCCAAACCCCATTCCTTTTTGAGGTATGGAAAGGAAGGGCTCAGAAAAGCCTTTTAATTAAAAATGTGAAATCATCTGCAATGCAAAATTGGCGGCAATATCTGCACAAAATTTACCTTTACCTGTGTCGAGCCAATATTTACCTGTTTTGATTTCAAAAATTCTAGTCACCGCTCTTTGCACTACTCACCGCTTCTCGCCACTCTTCTCTCGTCCTGCTTTGCTTCACTGGCCATGGCTCTGACCCTGTCAGCTATTTTATTTGAACATGTCAAGAGCCAGGCAGAGTGCGAAAACAAATAGCAATACATGCATACAAACATGCATACATGCATACATGCATACTTTATACGTTTTTGCACATGCAGCTCTATAAATATGCAGATGTGTTTGTGTGTTAGTGCATATTTCAACATTTGAACTAACCGAAATGCAGTTACCAAGTGCAATAACCATCATCAATCATTCATGTTCTGAAATTTGTTCAAATTGTGTACAAAATTCTTTCACACTTGTACATATTAACTTAGCATCTGGATAGAGGATTGATTGATGAATCTCTCTTTGGTTATTTGTTAGAGTTAAATCTGAAGTGTTTTCAAAAGGATCTTATTCAGAGTAGTTAAAAATTTTTTAAAGCCCAAACGTATCAATTTCATTATTTTATACCCCAAATATATTCAATTCCTTACCATCATTAACAGTTATTTAGTTAGTTTTTTGCTTTTTCTTTTCGAGATTCATTCAATTCTGCCACATTTCGTTAAGCGATATCCAAATTCGGAATATTTCTTAACAAATTCTGCAGTGTAATGGAAAATTGTGCTTGTTAAACATGTTGAACACAAAGTTAAATGCTTCAGCAACACAGGAGTGAGAGAAAGAGATACAATGCGAACGAGAGTGAGAGAGAGAGAGAGAGAGAGTAAAAGAGAAAGGTAGTCACAAACCGAATGCAATTGTTGCCAGAAAACCAATGCCAATGACAGACACAATTATGCAAATGTATGTGTGTGTGCGCGTGTGTGTGTGTGAAAGCAACATGGCATAATGAATGCTTCCCGATGCATGGGTGTTCGATATGTTCGTGTCATGTTAAATATGCGAACATACAGCACACACACACGCACACACATACACATTTATATGGCAGCCATTGTCCAGTGATGCGTGCATCTGAATCGCAGCTGAATGTGAATGCATATTGTGAACGAACGAGTGTTCGTGTGTGTGTGTGTGTGTTTGAGTTGTGCGATTGGTTTTGGTATTTGTTTGCAACAACTGACCCTTTGATTTATCAAATGAAATTGTTAATTTGCAACCAAAGCCAATTTTCAGTTGCACATGCGACACTCCGTTCTTCTTCTTCTTCATTTTCTTCAACACTCTCTCTCTCTCTCTCTCTCTTTCTCGCTCTCTCTCTCTCTCTCTGTTTTGCTCTTTGATTGCAGCCGCATTGGGTTGTGGGCGAGCAAGAGACCACAGAAAATGTGCTACAATAGTTGATGCTGTGGCTGCTTTTGCAATATTGCCATATGCAGCATTGTCAATAATTGAGTACAACAACAATAAAAACAACAACAACGAGAACTGCAAATTCAGTTTCAATTTCAATTTCAATTTTGTGCTTCAATTTTGACCACGAAACGAAAATTTTAATTAAACTCTCTGCTCGAGCCAATTAATCGATTTCCATTTAAAATTTTCATTTAAATCAATTGCTGCACAGATTTGTTGCTGTTGTTGTTGCTGTTGTTTTTGCTCTTGTTAATGCTTTGCAACATGCATTTGTTTGACTTGCGGCTTTGCGGGTGTTTTTATGAGTGTGAGTGTGTTTGCTTGTTTGTGTATGATTGGTTATAGAGATCAGACACAACAAAAATGCATTTACCATAACCAAATTGATGGCAATTTTAATTGGCATTGATTGCGAAATAACAATTGCATTTAATAACCCACTCAAACAATAATTTATTTTTACATATAAACATACACAAACTAATATATATGTACATACATATGTCCACACACACACACACCCATCAATAAAACGTGACATTTTCAACAAGCACTCAATTGAAATCGCTTGGATAATTCTCTTCCTTTCCCTTTCTCTTGCTGTCACACTCATGCTACATCTCATTTACTCTCTTTGTTTATCCCTATCTTTTACACTGTGCTGATGTCTACCGTTTATAGCAAAGACAATTATAATTTTAAAGGTGAGACGCCATTTTGATTTTGATCAATTTAAGCTAGCAATGACATGAAACTGTTTAAGGGATTTATTGATTTTAAATGTAAAGATATGAATTTGAATTTGCTCCACTTTATTTTATGATTTACACTTAGCTTGACGTATCTTTTAGATATAATATCAACTTATTAGGTTATAAATCAAAATTGATTATTTACAACTACATTTACATTAACTACATCTCTTTATATAAAACTACTTCAATACCCGGAACTGACTAAAAGCTAAAACGATATACTATTTGTAAATATTTGTAATAAATCGATATAAACTCATTTCGTAATCGGAGGCGCAATGTAAAATCAACATATATGAGAACCATCTATATACATAGGCATATCTTTCCGGGGTGTTTTCCCAGTTTTTCCTGTTCCTCCTTCACGCATTTGACAGGGCACATTTCATTCACAGAGTCTTTTGTTTGACTGAAAATTCAATTAACGCACATCGTGCATGTGGAGCCCACAGCCAATTTACAGTTAACCAACATTTGAATGACTTTGGTGAAAAGTGGCATTCGTTGGTGCGACGACGCCCCTGCTCGGATTTTCCCGTCGCCCGTCCTTGGGTTTGGGGAGTCTCTTTGATAAGTCATAAAATTTAATGCGCCATCATGGTCGTAAAATCTGTGTTGGGAGTGGTGTTAGGGTTTGACGTCGCCGGCGTCGACAACAACTCAATGAAGTTGCCACACACACAATATGAAGTCATATAAAGGGAAGGCGGGACAGGAAGTTAGGGGAACTCAAAGAGCATAAAGCAGCCAAATATGCATGATGTACGAGTAGAAGGAAGTCCGGAGGAACAAGAGGAGAGTTAGTGAAAACTCTGGCAAATGTTGCCTGTTTGGCTGGTTTGGATGGTTGGTTGACTATCGTCTGGCTATCGTTGATATTTTGTGCTGTTGCTTTAAGAGAATGCCTGAAATTCCGTTTGGCAAATATTTGGCCCCGATAAATGGGCGAGTTCCTGTACGGCGTACCTTTGGCTAACCCATTCAGGTGCTGATAGAAAGGAATTTTCACAGGTGTTGCGCCGCAGCTGATTTAAATTATTCGCATGTTTGGCTTTTGGCCGTGGCAAGAGCATAAATTCACCATAGTACGAAATGAAAATGGAATGAGACTGTAAGCTGACCGAAAGCAATTGGCCGAGATAAGATGTAATGGCTTTTTATGGGTCCCGGCCCTCATAGTGGAAGTTATCAACAGGAATTACGAGCGAGGCCAACGCCTGGCTGACCAGTATCCAATGCAGTCTGGCACTTTGGCAGTTTGGCAGTCTGGCAGTTAACAACTGCAGCTGGTAGCTGAAAGCTGATAGCTGATAGCTGTTGCTGTTGCTGCTGGCCACATACACAGCTTAAAGTTGCAGTCAAGTCAATGACACTTGGCCAAGTACTATGCTCTTGCCAAAGCAGCCACCCACAGCAACTTGGCGCCCAACTTATTCGTTGCTCGTTGCCAGTTTAATGGCCGCTGAATGATTTAGCAGAAGTCTGCCTTTGCCGACATTGGCTAGCAAGGCTGTCACGCCTTCTCCTACTCCTACTCCGTTCACACTCGAGTAACCATCTCCTGTTTGTTTGCCAAGTTGCCGTCAGCTGCCGCGATTCCCACGTGTATCAGCCCACGTTCGATTCATACTGATTCATTTTGATTCATTTCAGCTGCGCTCTGCACACGGCCGTAATTTACATTCAATTTTAGATCCATGACACAACGCATAATGGAGAGACAAACATAGTATATTCCCCAAACCTTTTCCGCTCACAATTCTGGCCACAATAAGCTGCTTCATGTCGCCGCATTTTGTAACATTTTTATTTTTGCGTCCCCTTTCGTGCTGGCTCAGACAATTGCACTTGATATCTCAGGTGCTCGCTTTCGCACATGTATTTACATTACCAATGCAGCAGATCGACTAGCCACCCAACCCCTCATTTTACCAACCGCCCAACCTTACCTTGACTGCTTTGTGCCTTCGTTCCTTTTATTTAGCCTTTGCAAGTCGAGTTGTGGTCTTGGTCCTGGGTTCGCCTTGACTTTCCCTGAATAGTTTGTGCGGCATTGTCTCCCAGCTTGCCATTTTCTTGTTCCTTGCAACCAGCTCCCCTTTATGTTCAGGCACAAGCACACAAATACACAAACACATATATAACTTGCATCTTTGATGTGCAAAAAGCTAGAGTTGGGTGCAGCCATTTACTTCTTGAAACTTGGCCCACAATTACAAGTATCGAAAGTTGCACTTTGAAGTGCACTCTTCATGCGAAAACATTTGAAACAAAGTGTTTTCTGGCTGGGATTGCATTGGGAACACTAACATGAAATGCTTAGACCGCAAACATTAATTGCTGCATAGCTCAAAGTGCAGACAATTGGCCAATCAAATAATTTGCCAAACTTTGCCTTCTATACGGCTGGCAAGAGCAGGTGACACAGGTTTTTTAACTCACCCGTTTGAAAAAGAATGTGAATTTCTTAACATTTTGGGTGGCAATACTATGTAACTTGGTAAAGTTGCACTTGGGATCATTTTAAAATGCAACTACTCGTTGGTTAAGTTCGAGAATTGACTTAACTAACAACTGTCAGCGCTTTACTCAACCTCGCATTTAAGGCATTTCTAATACACTTAACTCTTCAAGTATTCATAACACATGTGCCAACAATACAAGTATAAATGTAATCCCTATGAAAGCTTCTTTCACTTTAACCATTTTCCACACATCTCAGGGTTACGGAAAGAGGAGTGGGTTGCTGAGTTGTGTGTTAACACACACATAAATGAAGAAAGAGCACACAATGAACTTGATTATGTGCTTACACATAAACACCTTTTGCAGCTTTTCTTTTTCGCAGCTTTTCATCATCATTTCTGTGGCTTTTTCTCACTTTTTGTTGATGTTGTTTTTGGCTGTTTCAACAACAATTATTTCCAATTTAAGTTCTGCGAGCCATGAAATTAATTTCTTTTGCTTTTACAGGCTGCCAAACAATCACATTTATGTAGGAGTTATAATCCCTAACCACACAAATATACGTAAAATACTTATATATCTTTATAAAAAGAGGTTAGAAGGTGCTTTTCAAATGTGAGCTTGGGGCCAAGTTGTTGTTGATGCTGTATGGAATTAATCATTTTTGACATGTCAGTATCCTCCTTTTTTATTATTTTTAGACGCTTCTATTGTTCAAGCGATTGTCCTGATCCGGCTTTAATAACAAAAGGAACAATTGGAAACCAAAGAGCGATCTATTTAAGGGAAAAGTTCGTTACAAATGAGTACAGAGTGGTCTGATTTATAACACTTATTCATCCCATCTGGCGGGTATCATCTCTTTATTATGCGATTCATTTTCATCCACTTTATATCAAGTTTATCTCAATTTGGGTCTTCTGCCCCCACTATTCGTTTTTGTTTCTGCACTCTATAAAATACGATTACTAATCGCTTTGTCTACTCTGCTTTCGCAAGCTAAGGCTTTGCATAGCTTGGCTTGGCTTTGCTCTGTTCGGGTCTGGTCTGTTTTGTTCTGGTCTAGCCTGGTTCTTGCTGCGGGCTCTTTAACGCAATCTCTTAGTCATCCACGTCACAAAAAGTACACGCCCACTGCACAAGAATTTTGCCAGCTCATCATTTGTGCAAGGCTGTGTAATTAAAGGCGCTCCGAAAAGCTCGACCACAGCTGAGACATACAGGCAAACAGTCAGTCAGCCAGGCAGTCAGTTAGGCCCAAGGCACTGACTCGCAGAGGACTCGAGTGAGTTGCTTAAATCTATAGCTTTGTCTATGATTCTTTCCCACTCTCGGTCTCTCTCTCTCTCTCCCTGTGTGGCGCCTTTTCATGTTGATTATGCTAATTTCCAAGTCGACGCTGAACACAAATTTCAAGTGAACATGTTTCGAGCTTGTTCAACAGCAGCAGCTGCAACAGGAGCAGAAGGAGAAGCAAAAGGACCTGTCAGCTACACAAATCCATCCACGGGACGTCTTTGACGTTGGCCACATCCGTTTCTACATCCACTTCCATTTCCGCCGCGGGGCACACAAGCAATGCCGTTTGCCACTTTAATGAAAAATGCTGCATAATTCGAAAAATCCCCCTACCTCAAACACCGACCCGCACTCTAATCACTTAGGTGTTGTTGCTGTCCGTAATTAAGCCCTTGGAGTGAAGAAAAAGCAATGCTCATGTTAGATTCCTCAGCTCCTGGCCATTAACTCCACACTTCGATGGCTAAGCACAAAGTGCGACACTTGCACAAAAGAAAATCCCACACCCCAAACCTCTAATCACGAATGGTGCAGGTTTGCGGAAATGAACAAGAGAAAGTAAAAGAAAGGGAGATTTTCAAATGCGGGGTTTGGGAAATTATGGATTGTGTAGCATTTGGGGCGACTGTGAATTGTGCACGCAGCTGACAGTTTTGAAAAATGAATGGGCGAAAAGAGGTGTGTGGGTGTTTGGGCGTATGGGCGTGGCAATAAGCTGGCAACAGCGTCGTCATAAAGCATCGGAAGCCGCGCGGTGCCGCAAATGTGGCGGAAAATATGGCGTCAGTCAAAAGTCATCGCAGCGCGTTTAATGCGCGCGACAGCAAATAAATTGCATTCGGCTGCAGTGCACCTAAGAGAAAACCTCCCATACCCACCTGCCTTAACCTTGCACTAGGCTAACGCAGAAAAGGAGATGCTCAAACAGAGAAAAAATACGGAAAAAGTAAAAAGCAATTTCAATGGACGCGTACCACCCGCCGCGACTGCCAGCAAAAGGTGTGAAAAGCAAAAGAAAACGAAATGGAAATGAAAAAAAAGCAAGCTAGTTTTTCTGCTTTGAAAGAAACTAATAAAGCATCACAACATCATGACATTGAAGCTCCTAGAATACATTTTTCACCTCACCTGCACAATGATACATATTTTGAATGAATGTGTATTATGAATGCAATAAATTCCTGAATAATAAAAATGAAGGAGCAGATCATAAGCCAATATATGAAGCAAACTCGTTAAAAAGAATGTCATTAAAATGAGCTTCAATCTCTGGGCAAATATTTCTGAAATGCAAAATTTGCTAAAACGACACATACATATACCTCAAAGCTGAAGTCACAATAAGTTCGTTTTAATTGCTATGACAGCCAGACAACAAGCTCCCCAAACCCTATCCTCAAATAACCATTCCAAAACTATACGCAATAGTTACAGTCAACGTTGCTGCAATGTATCCTAAATTAAGTTGTTATCCAGTGGAAAAATATGCAAATTGTTTTTGGCTCATGTCAGACATAAACTTTTTTTATGGCCAAGTGACATGTCAGCCCAGTCTCCCTATTTCACTCTCCCTCTCGGTTCCACTAGCAACCCCTTAACTCCCTACCTCTTCTTCAGCCCCATGGCATTTGTCTAGCGAACACTTTCGTCTGGCGCCGAGGCCGCCACAAAAAAAAAAAACAATATATAAGAGCGTGTGTGTGTGTGTGTTGATGATGGGGATGTGTTTAGGTTTATGCACACTTCGTGTATCCCTAAATCAGATAAGCGAACCAAACTCGTACCCCACCTCCTCTTAAGTTCCATACAAAGAACCTCCTCTCTCTTGATAATAATTGAGAATCATAAATAAGTTGAGGCACGACTCGACATTATTTAGTGGCAACAACAGGCGTCAGGTAGATTTCTCTCCCTTTCCATTTCGCGTTGCCCCTTCCGCTTACCTACCCCACCTGTTGTTTTCACAGAATGCAACTAACAGTTAATTAAGACATTAAACTATTCTCCCCCTCACAGTTTACCACCCACTGACTCTTCGCCTCTTTGACGTCGTATTTTAGCCTAATCCCTGTCCTCTCTCCTCAGTCCCTCATCCTCACCATGTCCAGCTGCAATTCGTCGCGTGTTTCCCTTTTAGCACTGCGGCCAGTTGGCTGGCTTCTGTTATAGTTGGTGATTTTGTTGTTGCAACTCAGCTAGAGAGTGTTCATATAAACGTGTTTGCTCCAATTTCGTATCCTCTACCTCTAACCCCCCTTAGATATGCTTACAAGCTTCTAATTGAGCGTGCAGAGGTCGCTTCTAATTATCGCACGAGCAAACCGAACCGAACCGTACCAAATGGGTTTCCATTTCGTGCCTTTGACGCTGTATTGTTGCTTCCGAATTTGCACTTATGTACTTAGTTCTCCTTGTTGTTGCTCTCCGTCTTTATGTTGTTGTTGTTGTTGTCCGCACTGTTGTTTATTGCAAATACGATGGCGACATTCTGGCAAAAGGGTTTCAGCTTCAGTCGAAAACATAAATTAAGTTGTTTTGGATCTAAAATACGGTACAAAGTCAACGGGGTCTGCCAGACTACGACTTTGGGGAGTGGGACGCAAATAAATTGGAGAATGGGAAAAAACACGGTGGAAGCACCCGTGTGCAAGTGCCTGCTAGGCAGTTAGCCATCCGAACATCCATCCATTCATCCACCTATCCATCCATCCAAACAGCGAATCAACTTCATTACCGTCGGAACACACGTACATATGTGTGTGTTTCTGTGTGTGTGGGCAAATTTCCTGTTCTGCTTTTTACGGCGGCACGTAATCAAATTAAGCAATTACAGCCCTGCGTTTACTCTCTCCCCTGGGCATTGGCACCGCATCAACATCCCTCCTTGATTATGGGGCAACTGTGTTCGCTCCATGCAATTTTGGGTATGGTGCGATAGTTGTACCCCACGATCATAACGGTAAATGTAGCGCAGACATATGAAGCTCAAATGGTTTCTTAGCGGAGCTTCAACATATTTACACTAAGAAAAAAAGAATATGTTTTCTTGATATAAGTAAGTCGATATTTTCGACAAAAATTGTTTCCAAAAGATTTGTATAGTTTTTTTGTGAAAGTATGTTTTGGATTGGATAAAGTTTTTTTTCTTAAATAACAAATAAAGTAAGTTAAAGTAATGAGTCTTACTCTGAAATTTACAAAGTTTTTTCTGTGTACTTTGCTCAGTTGCAAACACACACATACAATTGATGGCTGTTTCACCCTTCCCAAACGGGTTTATCTAAAAACATTCTGGAGTTTTAGTTTTAGTTTCCTGCTGTCAAAATTAGTATGCTAATCGTTTGGCTTATGACCAATTAATTAACTCTACAGGTTATTCAGTCCCGCAACAAGGTCTAAGCTTACAAACTTATATTCTTCGACTTATTCATATCCACGACTACTCCCATTTATGTTTCCATACCTCCTCAAGTTAGATAAACATTCAAAAAAATAATTTAGAACTGCTTCGAATTGGGCTACAGCTGTAACCAATAGGTTTATGAGTCACCACGAGCCTTCGACTTACGCCGGAACCATGATGCCCATTAACAATATTGAATTTGGAGTGGAGGCATTAAGCAAGAGGAACGGTACAATGGAATCCTTTCGAGTGGGTCAACGTGAAAGTGTTTACAAGTCGCCTTCACTTTCCTCGCTTGATGGTTTGGCTCTTGTGCTAATCGCTTTGCCCATAAAACCCTAGAAGCGCCTCCTAATTATAACTGACCACGCAGCACTGCAACTCGGTTGCGTTTTGTTTTCGTTTCTATTGCGAGCGAATGAATAGAATAAAAATACAAATGCCCTAACGACCGGCGAGTTGAATGGGAAAAAATTCTCTAAGGCAGTCAACTGACTTCTGTTGCTTACCTCATGGAGACATACACTTCGTTTGTAGAACTCCCCCACTGACCTAATGAGCCATTTAGCCAATTGGGGTTAATGTCTTGTGGGTAGAAGAGATGGCAAAAGAGGAAAAGAACAGAAAGCGTCAACGCCTTTCAGTTGCTATTCACGACTCATTGATGAATTTTTTCAAAGGTTTCGTGCAAAGTTTGTACCCACGAAAACATATGAAGTCGCTAACTGACTGGGAAAACTTGACTCTTGTTTATATGCACATCTCTTCATTTTCATATTTTCCTTATTTATGTGCAAACATTTTGGTCACGTGCTGAGAACGTGAGCGTTTTCGTCAATAGACAAAAAACTTGAAACTACACTTTGAGCCTCCGCTTTGCGTTCTACTAAACTGCATTGTTCCCCAATCGATGTCTGCAGCAATCTGCCTGCTGGCAGGTTAGTCCTCAACTTGTTTTGGGTTTCCCGAGCTCAATTCGTGTTGATTGGAATTACGATATCAGTCCAGCCTTGTAAGCCTCCGTGTTAGTGCGTGGCTACTCTGCTGCTCTGCTGACCAGTTGTCGTTTACACAGCTTAGTCCTTGTAAAACAGGACGCAAATACAAGCAACGACAACACAAATGCTAGAGCTCTCAATTGGACCTCCCCCAACCGTGTACATTGCTATGCATCGCAACTCCAGTTGAGGATGAGTGTCTTTGATTTCAATTGGTTGCATGGTTTCGACTTTAAACTCGCATCGAGTGGAAGTGGAAATGCTCTGACAGGATATGAAACTGTAATAGGAAGCCACTGAAGCGAGCTGTCCGAATCTGTACCTGCATATGTTCTCTTGTCATACATCATATGAGTTCCCTATGAGATTGTTTGACGTGGAAGGTTGGGGGTGACTTACTCATATGAAATGACAGATTGCTCTATGGCAACTCGCATATTAATTATGGGCTGGTCCCAGGCACTGATGCATTATATTGTAACAGAACCCGTTTTCATTCAATCAAGTAGATCTACTCCAATTGATGCTCCCCTGGGAGTCTTGGCCTGAAAGCAAACGCGTGTTACTTGGCCTCTGAAATGAATCCAGTTTCAGTTGTGTTAAATCCTTGGATCGATGTTGACGTCGACTGTGACAGGAGCATCTATTCAAGTCAATTAGGCTTTGTGCATCGCTTTGTTCTATTTATCTATCTCTGTCTCAGTGTGTATCTCTGTTTCTGACTCTAAACAGCTCATATTGCCATTTCATTGGAATTTACTGATTCCCATTCGATTCCGTTGACTTCACTGAATGTTGAGTTATGTTTCCATCACTCATCACAGACACAGTGGAAACTCTGATAACTGCTTCTTATCAGTTAATATGGCGCTTCATTGAATTATGGAAATTTGTCGGCTTCAGTAAAATGCCACGGGATGTCACGGGTTTTTTCAGACTGCCGGGTAACCGTAGACATATTTTCCAACTCATTTCATCGAGAGTTGTGCATGAGCGAAGCATCTAAAATTCAGATATCACCGTTAAAAAGCGTATTCATGTTCCTATTCCGTTCTGCAAACATATCACATCACATTCAGCCTCTGGCAGCCATTTTGTGCAACAGTTTTTTGCTCTGCATCATCACTGTCGTTATTGTTTTCATCATCCCCTTCTTTGGAAAGTTGATAGAAAAGTCGCTTTTACGATCCAATGCTAATAAACTTGTCTGTTGTGTGCTGTTCGGCGTCGGCGCCAAGTTGCATAATTCAATTACATCCGATGTAGACCCATAAAACTAAATCAAAGAAAAACAAAGCGTTACACTTCATTTAGCCGACGTGCTTCCTCCACAGTTACACACCCTCCCTTCTGGCCACACTTCCTTATCCCCATTCTCATTTCATCTTCCTTCCAGGCTAGTCGAAATACTGTCTGGTTTTGTAGTTTTTCCAATCAAACAAATTTGGCGCTACTTTAACAGACAACTTCCAGACAGCGAGAAGTAATAAAAGTGTTCAGCAAAGAAATTGTCCTTACTCCCTAGTTCGTTGTCCCTTGTTGTGTGGATGAGCAAACCTTTCATACTGCGACGCTGCTTATATTTTTGGCGCATAGCCGACTGCTGACATCCAAGAGGAGCCTGTCAGCTGATGGCTACTTCTTCTGCTGCTGTTGGCAACTAAAGTTTCCGTCGCTTCCGACATGCATCCTCCTTCCATTTCTTCCTTTTACCCCTCGAGTTGAGCCGGATGCGACAGAGTTTGTGCCTTAAAGCAGCAAACAATTTCCTCGCTTGACTTTTGGCTAGAGTTTCGCATATAGTTTTACTTCTGAATAATAATAATATTCGCAATATCGTAAAAACTGATGCCCTTGACTGATTCCCCATTTCTCTTGGTGCAGGAATGTTTATGGCTAGTGCGGCTGCCAACAAGCCAACTACAGGCAAACTTGGCCTTGGTTAGAGGCTCTTCTGCAACTTGTTGGCGGATTTTGAATAAGTGCCAAGCATAAAGTGTTGGCTCATTATTATCTTTCGGACTTCATAACTTTATTCGTAAAATCTTGATAGTTTCGAGTCCTGCCAGAGATTCTTAACATAGTATTTGCGGAGAGGAAGACACTAAAAACAAATTGTGACGCATAAAATTAAGTGGAGTTGAGTTAAAAGCTCAACTGGAGGCAAGTCATTGGGGGTTATTGGCCTCACATTCTATTTGAGTGCTGTAATTCCCTATTTGTCGAGGTAATTAACAATTTCGCTAGAAGCAAGTGAAGAATTCGCGAGACAACAGCTGGCAATGGGCCATAAGGATTCGCTTCCACCCAGAGAGAACTTGAGATATCAACTGTAAATGGCAGCAGTTTCCTCCCAGGTTCTCTTCACATTTTCGGCAACTGACAATAACATTGCAAAGCGTTGAAGGAAATACTCCAAAATGTGGCAGCAAACCATTCAACAGGCAGAGGGGTAGGACGCAGGATGCAAGTGTCCGAGTTTATGTTACTTTTGTTGCAGACTGCGGCAAAGAATTGCAAGGGACTCTCATCGGGCAGATGGAAGATATATCTTTTATATTGTTACACACTTCTTCTTCTTCCTATTCTCCTTACTTAGATGTTTGATCTGAGAATCTGCAACGATTTGTAAAGCGGCCACAACTTGACAGTCATTCACGACTTGAATAGCAGTGCTCCATAAGAAAAGGAAAACTGGCAGAAGGAAATGAAAAGTGCATTCGCAGAGTTTGGTCAAGTGTGAATTATTCATTCCTCATTCCCATGCATGAAGAGGCAAGAGTGGAAGGAAGATACAATGCATATGCTGCCCAGCAGAATTAAGTTCACGAGGCAATTTGTCTGGCGCCAGCTCTCCTGCTGGTCACGTGCCCATTTTGTTTACGGGGTGCATTAAGGGGATTCCGTTTCGTTTTATTGCGATTTGATTCTATTTTCTGTTCTTTGTTGTCCACTGCCTCGCGTGTGCCTGCCTCTTGCCACTTATACCCAACACTCGGTCTCAGATATAGTTTCATAAAATTGATATACTCTGATATCCAAGAAAATCATTTCTTTGATCTGCACTTTCAACCCGTTAAAAGCAATTTGGTTCTTTAACCCATAAGCTGGGGACAAGGATTTGAAAGTTAGAATGTTTGTAAACATGTCTGTATCTAACAAAGCATCAAAATTTATGTACTTTACGACAGGGTTTCTGGTAAAGAACATATGTTGATGTTTTTCAAATGGGACTATCCTTAGACCATTATAACAAACTATCATCTCTCATGTAAGGTAACATAAATTTGTATAATATTAAATTAAGTACTCCACTTACAGAGCATTACGCAGTCGGATTTTGGCCAATTCGAATGTACTCAGTTGTTTTTTGCTCTCGCATTCACAGCATTATCCGTTTTCCTAATTCTTATCCTTGCCTTGCAGTGTGTTTCTCCTTCAACCCCCTTTTCCCGCTCGGCAACCTATCTGTTGGTGGTTGGTGTGAACTTTGCCACTTTGCAGCATGTTTTTTCAGTTCCTGCAACTGTTTAAGCGTCTGTCAATTGTTGTTGTTGCCTATTGTTATCCTTCTTTGCAGCTTTTTCTACGCATTTGTTCCACGGGGTGGTAACCCGCTTAACCTTTTGGTCTAACACCCCTCTCTACACACCGCTCGATTGACTCACTTTTTGTGTGTGTTCAAGTTGGACTCATTACTGAACAGTGGGCGTGTCCTCTCCTCCTTGCTGATAAGTTGATGTCAGTCAAGGCTTAGTGGTTCTCGTGTGGTTCTGCTCACTTCCTTGCGTGTCACCTATCAGTAGCTGTTGCTGTTGCTTTTAAGCACTCCTTCAGAAAATCTCTGTCAGGGAACACGTGTCTACTCCAGGAACTCCCAATTCCAATCTTCCATCTTCAATTAATTCGACTGACGCACGTGTCAACATTACGAATGATGGCAAAAATTAAGAAAAGGGGTTTTCTCAGCACAGCTCGAACATTTCTTATTTATATTTTTAAAGGCCTATGCCATGACTTCAAATTTTCATTTACCTTTTCTCGTATTTTTTCCTATAAGATATCAGGTAATCTGCTATAAGACACGTTTTTTATGTTTCTTACGAATATTTTTCGTCGTTTAATTAAGTTTCAAGTGGGTGGCAAACGAACAGGAAAACCAAGTCAAAGAAGAAAACGACACAGATGATTTTTTTTGAAGAACTTGTGTTAGACGTTTTTGCCACTTTGTTGTAATTGGCTTTGACGAGTTGTCCAATTTGCCTGGCTACATGTATTGGCCTAATCAAATCTAAGACAGCTTTAATTGGACTGCATTTTCAGCTGACAATTAGTTATGCGAATATATGCGACGATGTGCCACGCTGCAACAGATTGGATTAAGGTCCATTTGCATTCATCAGGCAAAAAATAGAAGGCGCAACAGTTGCAACATGGAGATGGGGGGCGGCTGCCACTGCGCATGTGACCACGCAGCCCTTCGTTTTGCTAGGAGGAGGGGGCAGCGGTGGAGATATGTGGGGGATTAAGGCTTCGGGATTGCGGGCTTCGTTTGTGTTTGTTATGTAAACAAATTCGGCAGTTGTCTGCCGCATGATGGGCTTTGCGGCGTGTCTGCGACAACTTTGCAACAATTGCCACAGAGTTTAGCTTTGGGCGCTTACTGCCTGGCCTGTGTCCTGCCTGAATCTGCTTCGGACCGAGCGACGACAGCAATCGATAAACCGTCAGCTTTAAGCGACTTAAAGTCCCTTTTTTTATAGGTATCTTATTTCTTTAGGTTCGTATCGCTTGTAAGTCAGTGACCAAATCTTTTGCGTGGAAAACGATTATAGGCCTGGAAAACCCAAGCATTACATTTAACCCATTTGTAGCACCTTTTGTGAGTTATTTAATTTATTTGTCTCCTGCTTGAACCTTGAAAATATATGCAGCCGAATAGCTTTTACATGGGACTAGTATAACATATCTAACAACCCACAATCGCCCTCAATTCGACTCGTAAACTAAACTGGTTGACAAAAACGGATGGCAAAAATAACACATTCAAGCTGATTGCGTTTTGATAAAAGCGCTTTTAATGTACGCTTACATGTCCTTGTTTGTGTATGTGTTTGCACTTGTGTGTGTGTTTATGTGTTTGCGTGTGTGTGTTTGACTGTGTGCTTCTGCTTAACACAACATAACACAACACCAGAAACCCAAACGATCTAGCAAACAGACAGCTGCCGCTCCACTTCACACAAGCAAACAAACAAATATTTATAATGCCCTGCTAATTTAAATTATGCCAAGAACATTTTTAAGCTTTCCTAGAAATTATAACTTTAATTACTTTGTTTGCATCTTAGCTTTTTGCAACTTTTAAGCTTTCAGGATTATTAAAACCGTTTTTTATTTTGCATTAGGAGAGAATATTAAAATTATGTAAAACATTTATTATGGATTTATTGCCCTTGATAGACTGAATGTTTTGCAATGATGTACCGTAATAATTTTTTGTGAAAGTAAAATCGAAATATTATGATGTTAATCCAGCATACTTAGTTAAATTAAATATTATGTTTTAAAAGTTTTGCAAACTTGTTTAATTTATGTATAGCTCCATATTATATTTGGAGTATGTGTTTGTTTGTGAGCTGTCACCCGATAACCGCAGGACTGCGTGACCAGTTTTCATGTATGTGGTTTTACTTTGCTTTTGTGGGCTGTGTGTGGACTTCGTGTGGGCTGTAAATTGTTTAATTTTGGAAATGGGCGTGTCCTCTGTTATTATTTCTCTGGACGTGCGTGCGTGTGTGTGTTTATACAAAAATCAAATCAAAAAAGTTGACACTAATTGCAATATGCCAAGGATTAGCAAAATGGGCCCTAAGTAATGGCAAACAAACGACAACCAACATTTTATTCCCAACCACCGCCCCTTCCAGTTGACCAACCATAAAAGAAAATTATGCAAATTTCTCGCTGCGCTTGGACACTTTTCAATGCACGCGCCCCTCACGTCCTCTGTGCATGGGCTTGATTGAATGGTCACTAAGTGCTTTTGCTTCGATGTGCCTCATAAACAGCAACAACAACTTCAACAACAATCATAACGACAACAACGTCAACATTGTAGAACCCAAGTGCATCGGATTTGTTGGGCCCCTAAAAGTGTTTGCTGATATTAATACCTCATACCCTGTAATCAACAGAAAGGGTATCTTAATCTTGCTTGCAAATAAGAAGATCGCTTTTTTAAACTGTTCATAAATTTCAACAGACTTGCGATTTAAAACAGGATCGATTGAGTTCAATGTAAATTGATGAAGTCAATTAAAATATGTTATTATAAATAAAATAACAATATTCAAATCCACCGCTGAATAACCAATAAAAAACTACATCTATCACTTGTCAAACTTTAACATACAATTTTAAAACTTACTGCTTGCGATCTTATTCTTAAAACTTAAGTAAGCCCATAATTATTTTTAAATTTATTGAAATGATTTCTTACAGTGAGAAAACCTTTGGAGACTTTCTTAAAAAACTTATATGTGTATGTACTTACAAAACTTGTGACTAACTTTAAGTTTGATTTGAACCTTCAGCTGCATATAGGATATCTGATTGTTGCATAAGCTTTCTTGCTTTTTTTCACTTCCTGCTTGCTGGTTTTTCTGTGTTGTGGCCTCGGTTCCATTGAGTGAGTAAACTAAGACATGGACTTAAGCATGGGCATAGAGATTAGGCACGGACACGGCTTAACGAGTCGAATATTTCAATTTGCCTCTTAGCCGGTCAAGAGGACACGAGCCTAAGTAGGCTAAGTCGAGCAGCATAATTTCCAAATGCCGTCAAGAGTTCGTTGCCTCGACCTACAATCGTTAAGCGTATCTAAATATAGTCAACGCCAGACAGCGACTGCTGCTGGCAGAGATTTGCGTAAAAAAGAAATTTGAGTTTAATAACCAAAATGACAGCGATAAATCAATGATTATTGCTCCATTGTACAGGCGCGACAGCAAGAAGGGAAGGAGGAGCTCTCGTTTTTAGCTCGAGTTTGTTTTTGCCGCTTTAAAGTGGCTACAGAAATCTGAGATATTTTTATGGGCTACTTGGCAGATAAAAATACTGGCCAGACCTTAGACGGCGTCTGTCACTTTGGCGCTTTGTCGCTTTGTCGCTTTGTGCACAATAAATTCAGCCACACAATATTGAAAATTTTCAGCTTAGGACCCCAGTTAACGTCATGTCCTGCAGCCATCGTGTTGAGTTATAAAACGTAATTGAGGTTGTATTTCATGCCAAATGGTTGCTTCGTTTTTCAGGGGGCTCAATGTCCCAAAAGCAGGTGGATTTTGGTAAAGAGATTTCTGTAAAATGTGAACCGTAATAATCACATTTACGCTTTTTGAATCCCATAAGCTCTGTCATGAACAAAAATCCTGCACTATCTATCTTTCGCTCTCTTTCTCTCTCTGTCTGGGCATCATTGAATTTGTTTGAAATTTCAATATCCCATCAAGATTTATTTTATCAATTTTACACCATAATAACAAAGATATATTGTGTACTTTAGCACAAAGTTTTCAAACTCAGACAACGAGTTAAGCTGAGCTTTGAGCTCTGCTTATTTTAGTGCTTTTTTAAAAACACATATAATAGTTCACACCAACAGGCACATCAACTAAAAAGTTTGCCCATTTAATGCAATTAAAAATTTAATTTTTAATATTATTACGCTAAATAGCATTTGGGTATATTACATAAATTAGTAAACCGTGTTGACTTTTCATGTTAAATTTCGCTTTTAACTCAATTGATTAAATATCGTTTCGCTTTAGTACTGTCATAAGCTTGTTATTAATTTGCCAACAATTGAAAGGCATAAATTATATTTTATCACCATGTTTAAACATATATTTATTTTTATGACTGTCACTTATTATTACTTCGTTGCCTACACATAATATGAAAAAATGTAACAGCTTTAGTAGCTATTGTCTACCAGGTAATTCCAACAACTAGAACAAAGAACCTTTCACATTCCATAGGCGAAAACCTACTTCCATGCCTAATGTAAATTAATTGCTTTTACAAATTAGCTGGGAAAACAAAAACGTTTCGATTTGAACGCTACAAATGCGTTGACCAAATGCATAATACGCAACTACCCGATTGCTTAATTTTTGACAGATCAACAGATACCCTACATAGTAAACTACATTTTATACAAGTAGAAATTTTTAGGGAATTTTGAATGCAAAAAAAGTTATTTAAGTACTTTTAATGTTAAGGAGGGTTTAGTGATGAAACTTTCTTGAATTTTTAGAAGCGTATATGTCAGCTTATATACCCCAGAAGTATAAGCATTGTATCCGTAACACAACAACTCGAGCCTCGCTCGTTATTTTTAATCAGTTATCAAAATTTATCGCTGGAAATTTGTCTGCAAAAGCAGCGGGAGTGTAGGATGTAGGAGGACTTGGTATATATGTAGATATATTGTATATAAAAGCCAATTGAAAAAGCTCGCAGCTGCTATTTTGTGTTCATTTTAATTTTGTGCGCGTTAATTTTGCGTTTAACATTTACGCGAGTTTAATGAAGTTGACCACCCAAAATCCCCCCATCAAAAAAACCCCAATCCCTCGTATTGCGCACACGCTGGCCAGACTCATGTTGCATTTTCCACTTGTTTATCGTCGAAAATGGATGTGGAGCACATTAAAGTTAATGGGAAAAGCCAGAGGCTATTCAACGCACAACAATATCGGATATGGGATGAGGAAGAGCAAGAGCTGAAACAATAAGAGCTCATAAAACTCAGTTGAAATGCAATTCGATACTTTTTGGCCTGAAACTGAGCCAAAAACTATTTGCCAAATGAGCAAACAGCCAACGGCTGCCCAAAAACTCAACTAGCAATGGAGTTTTAGCAAACTATTTCCTCCCATGTTTCTATATGAAACTCAATTGGATTATTCGCATTGTTGATATTCGCTTTAGTGTGCCACAAATAGAATTAAAGAATTTTTAAGTCCGAAAGTACTGTAGATTTTAAGCATAACATCTATTTTAATTTTTAAACTTCAATTCAACGGCAGCGACAACAAATTCCTTATTTTCCTGAATTAACTGCTCTCGCTTAATTCGATCACAATAATAACTGAAAGCACCACGATTTGTCGTCCAATCCTCTTCAGCCTCTTATAGAAACGTGGTCTGCCTCACAATTAAAGTCCGCATAGGGAAAGGCTCTGAATCGCCGGAAATGGAAATTGACGTTGAAGCGGACAAACAACGTTTAGTTGGCTTAACTCTCCGACTCACGGATTCAATTAGAAACAGAAGCCATTTTATAATTGAAACGAGCCTTCCACGCCCCCAGGTGGATACGAAGCCTTCAATGAATGAAGCGAAAGAAAAAGACAAAATTAACATCAGTAAATATTGTGACGAACTCAAAATTAGCAAACGTGCGTTAAATAAGGGAACCCCGCGATAAAATAGCTAATAGCTAGTAAGGGAAAGAGAGTTAGAGGATACATAATTATTCATTAGTCGACGAATTATGTAATTGAAAAGTTTTTTAAACACAGCTCCAGCCATGACTCACATCATCATCATCGTCAGTATTCTTAACATCCCGAACGATATCTTCAACCAAAAGACGAAACCCCGTCGCTCAATTTGTCACTAGCTAGACTCTATATAGAAGAGGAACAAGGGGGTGTGGATATGGGGTGGGGGACTGACTGATGATGCGTGTGACTAAGCAGAAAATTTCCAGCATTGGCTCCCCGATTCTTTGCTCCAGTACGCTGCAGAGACAACTCCCTATCCCAGCCCCTGTCATTCCGCTTTCGCCCTTCTTCTCATCGGTCGTTTTGATTATGATTGAGTTGACGTCGTTAATATGTTATCGATGTCGATGATGTGAGCTCCTCCATTGGGAGGCAACAACGCCAGCTTCAGCGAGTGTTTTCAACGGGCTCGCGACTTGGCAGCTTTTGCTGCTGCAAATGATTTGTGGAGAGGGAATGGAAGTTGCATGGCTGCTGGCTGCTGGTTGCTGGCGTTTTATCAGCTGCTCCATTTAAATCAGTTACATTCTTCGCAATGTCAACACAAACACACACAAGAGACACACATTGACATAACTTGTGCACTTACATTTCGTTATTTGTCTTTTGAATTATTAATGAATTCGTTGAATGGCTTCAGCTTCGCAGCTCGAGAAAAAGCTTTGGTTGCCTGGCCGGGCATCTGAACTGAAGTAAACTTAACTGGGCTGTAGTTGAAGACCTGATGATCTATCTTGCTTTTAATCAAGTGAGTCGTCGCCTGGATGAATCCTTGCGGCAGGTGCTTTTATCGAAGATAAGTTTAATTAAATCCCACAGATGCGTTGACCGCGCATTGCTAAACTTAAAGCAATTTTCCAAAGCTGTGGGAGAATGTGTTTGAAGGGCTAAAAGGGTAAACGGTATGGTAACAGTAAAAAGAAGTGTCAGAGGCAACAAAGTTTTCTGTTTTAGATTTTTATTGCGGCAAAAAAAACTCAGAAACAGTTTCCAATCTGTTGCCACGGAGATTAGAGGACGCATGAAAAGAGAATTCGGGTGAAATGGGAAATCGGTATTCTTGGCAACAATTTCATTTTGGAGGCACTTGACTGCCGTCCTCACTTTATATTTCCATTTCCATGCCAACTCCTTGACTTTTCCACCTGGCCAACTGTTTAGGTTTTGGTTTTTACTCTGACTGCACCTGGAAAGCTATTTGAATTGCTGCATGCCATCAGCAGGTTACAACAAGGGAGGAAAAACCACTTGAACCACAAAATCCACTACCGAAAAGTTTTTCCTTTCTCCCTCGTTGCTCTCTGTCTATTTCTCTTTTGTTGCCTGAATAATTTAAACTGAAACACAAAATATTAACACGAATTTATTGAAACATCAGTCGACGCATCTCATGTGATTTTCTATCAGAAGAGCAAACCTCCGTTTCTCTCCCCGTCAGTGAGGGGCAAGAGTTGCGTATGCGATTCCCTAAGCTGTTAATCTTTTTTCAACTTTGTAATTACTTTTGCATTCACAAAACTTTTTCTCAACAGCACATTCACATATTTTATTCGAAACAAACAACAAAGCAACTCAACCTCACTCAGCACCACACACTTCATAACTACCCACTTTTGAGCCACACAGTGTCAACAACATCAACTTCAACTTCTTAGCCTCAATGGCTGTCCGAAACTCAACTAAATCACTTTCTATTCAACAGGACTCTCGTTCTATAAAATAACGAACCAACCTGCCAGGCAGGCAACCATCGTCTCGACGAGCAGACACAACCAAAAAGGCCACCAGAACAACGAGGACAACCAGGACACGTTTTTGACACCAACAACTGGCTATTTGGTCACTGACTGCTGTTCACTCTCTACTGACCAGCGGGCGAGACGTTGCCAACGAGACGAGATCTAAACCACCACCAGCAGTAGCTGCATTTATTCAAAGGAGAGGCAGACGGAGAAGGATTGGCCAATAAAAAAGCTAACGAAAGTCCAGCAAAGTCTGATGCGAAAATGCTGATGTCGCTTGCAGTCGACAGGCGAATCCAGCAACAACAACAAACACAGCAACAAGAAAAGCAACCGCAACAAAAACAAAACTGCAAAAGTTAAACCCTGTGTTCCAAAGGGGACATCCAAAAATAGCACAAAAGGACAAGGGGAAAGTAAGAGACAGCTGCAGCGGCTGAAAAGTCCCAAAATTTGCCAGACAGAATCCCTGTCGCTTTGAGGCCGCATCCGGATCTGTTAGCAGCAGTTGCTGTTTCTGAATCTGAAATTTGATTTTAACGCATTTACTGTTTAAGGAGCGTCGGCTGTTTGGCAGCCAAATCAAATTTAAATTCTGGCCCTAACGGAAGAGTCTCCCTCCCACTGCTCATTCTACATTTCCTGCGCCTGTGCATCCATCCAGAACGCTTCATTGGCCACACACTGAAATTGGCTGTCACATACCGATCAAGAGAAACCCAGAGAAGAAATGAGCGCCAATTGCGGCGTTACATGGTCTAACAAGTTATTAACTGAACGTCGCGCAACCAGATAAGCGAAGCCAGACATTATATCTCGTTGACTCAGTATGGCCACCAGTCGCTGCTTCCAGCTGCAATACCTTTGGATTTCGCTGCTTACTTGGCAGCTGAATTCGGTCAATGGATATCTCAATATTTTCATCAGCTACCATGAAGTGATGAAACTGATGGGTAAGTCTAGATTTTTTGGTATATTTATATTCAGGGAGGGAGAACAACTTTTTACTTGGAAATAATCGTTGGGACATTTGGTAGAACTTCAGGAAACGCCTCTAAGTCCGCCCCACAGATATGATTAATAGTTAAGGGGCAAAGTGCGACAGAATAAATTCATTGCTCCTCAACAGGAAAACAAACAACCCACGTCCTCGTGTCGGAATAAAGGCGGAGACCACGTCACAGTCATTAATAGTTTCAAAATAATTGTTGGCCATGACAAGGACTACGACTTAGATGACCACAAAATTGCGCGAAAACACGACAAAACACATCCACACAAATCGATTTCCGGCTGGATCCAGTGTATGAGCCTCCCTCGCAATTTTACCACCCGGTTGACAGCTGCAAGTAGCTTTCCTCCTTCTTCCCCTCAATCCATCGGTGCAATGCTAACGACTTCACAGTCCAGTGTGGAACATTTAGTTGTTTGTTTTGCTATTTTGCCGCTTGTTGTTAAACGTGAGGCTTCGTTATTGTTGGCAAGCACCGTTCAACTGCCTTCAGATCGCCTGGGCTTTTTGAGCCCCAACCTCCATATGTAGGTACAGTAAATAAGCATTCATTTGGCGTGCCAAGGCAAAATGCCGTCGTGCCCGTCACGTTGATTAATTGGTCATAGCTTCAAAATTCTAGTCGAAACTGTGTAGCTGTGCACAGCATTTTCCGGCACTTAACTGTAATTGGACTAAATGCTTCAATCTCATTATGTAGGCTCAATTCGAGATCCGATTCTTATCGTCAAATCACGGCACTTAAATTAGTAAAAAACGATTGATGAATAGCCTGCAAAATCGGAGCTCCACCTATTGCTCAGATCACTGGGTCAACAACTTAACTTACGCTCTTTTATCCATCCGCATTAAATCGGAAATTGGAGCACTCCTAGGCAGTTGGCCATTTACAAAGCAACCGACCCTGTCCCTTTCTGACCATCAGCTCTGTCATCCTTAATTACAAATCGGATTTCATTACCGACAGCTCAAAGAATCTTCCACACTGTTTGTTGCTCTTTGTAATTTCCTCTCCTTTGCGCGGTTCCCATAGATTTCTCTCCCCAATTCCTTTAGATACCGTTTTGTTTTATTTAAGAATCCCCATCCACAGAGCTCGTTATGTTTTTAACGACCAGTTAGCACTCCGCTCTGCAATATTTGCCACCCCCAGGGGCTGTTTCCATTTCAAATTAACCAGCACCACGCATCAAACAAACTGACCCTCCTACTTCCCCCTCTACCATCTTCTTCATCACTAGCTCCCCTTACTTTTAAATGCTGTTGCATGATTTATTTTGTCACCCTCCTCTGCATATGTTTTCTCTATAGCTGTTTGTTCATGTGGAAGACGCATCACGGCTGCATGACCTTACTCCTAGTTCAATTCACAATCTCTGTCTTCACTTTGAACATACGCGTTTCTGAAATAACTTCACTCTCTGGCAGTGCCTCCATTGCTTGCACGGGTGTGATGACGTGATGCATTCCCGCAATAAAAAGGGCGTAAATAGTTTACAGTGTTCACCGCTCACATGTCTTTTGTAACAATTGGAAAATTTGTTTCATATAGCGAACTGTAAACATGAGTTAAACAGTTTTGTATTCCTCTCTGTCATTCTAACTATACATATATGTAGCTCGATTCCTTTCCCTTTGATTGAGTGATGACAACATTAAAATTAAATATTGTTTACGCTTTTGTTGAAGGTTTTAAGCTCTGCTTTCCACTGCGTTGCGTTGCCCCAGCAACAACCAATTTTCGTCCCAAAGTTGCCAGCGACACCAACCAGCTTCAGCCACCAGTCAAGGAGGGTTGCCCCACCAACATTTCATCTCCGCTTTCCTTGTCCTAGAGCTCGCTGTGCAAGGGCGCGTAAAAATGCAATTTCAACAAGTTTTACTTTGATGTTCACATTTCTTGGGCCCAACTCCGCAAGAAACAGGACCTTTCTACATCTAGCGCTTTCTTCCACCTTGTGCTAGGAAATTTCCCTTTAAATTAAAAGTTAATGCAAAAGAAAATTATTTTTAATGAATAGAAAACAGCCCGAAAATCGCCACATTAACAAAACAGCACTTGACCCATCATCCTAACTGCTCGTTAGGGTGTCTATTTTTGTGTCGACTTGTTTTATTGCTTAGTAATGCGAAAAAGATGAACAAAAACGGGAAAATTAAAAGGAAATTGTGGAAGATGTTAAAATTGTGCCAATTAAATACCGAACTTGGATGTGATTCAAGGAGCGCAGGCAATTAAAATAGCTGGATAAAGTGAAAAGGTTATAGCCATGCTAAGGTGTCACTTGGACTGAAGAAAACATAAGATGCGGTACCGTAAAGGCAAACTGAATATTTCATGGAATGAACGTCGCACTCCTTCAAACCGGCTGCCAGATATGACACTAATTATCTTCTTAATCTTTTATGCTTATTGTGTGACGCCATTGTCAAAGTCAAAATCAGACTCTGCCACTTCTTTTACCTCATTATTCCACACCCACCATGTCCTCCTTTCCAGTAACAGTCTGGCTCTCTGGCAGCGAGCGTCTGCGGTTGCAGTGTCACGTGTGTGCGGCGAAGCCATTCAGACAATCGCAGGTATTATAATTATGGTGGAGAGACAAGCAGGCTGTAGAGGAAATTTACTGGGGCAAGACTCGTGAACGAGCCAAAAGTTTCTGAGGCGACGGCAAAGTTGGAACTGTGCAAGGCGCGTGATATGAAAGACGGCCAAAGTTCGACGGTGCAGGACTTGGACCCGTAACCAAGTTGGGTGTCCTCTTTATCTTAGCGAGCACCGTGTTTGAAGATAGAAGATGTGGAAATAAAAGATGATTTCAGGCTGTCTCTTTAAAACGTTAAAAATGTTTTTCGGAATGTTACAGTTTTCGTTTAATGTGTATCACATACGTTTGTAATCAGAACTGAAATAATGAAACTTAACATAGGTGCATTTCTCAAACTCTTTCATTTTGCGGTAACAGGCTCATATTTGCAGCACCAAAGTAACTTCTTGTCCTACAATAAGCTTAGGCTGAATACGTAAATCCGTTTATACTTTGTTTGTGTTTTATTTTTTGTCTGTGGCGTGTACCAAAAACTGACAAACCTCAAGACTGAAGGGGAAAGACGACAGTCAGTTGCAGAAAAACGGAAAACATGAAAGAAAGTTTAGCCTTAAAGTCAGCGGGTTACCCAGTATATTCAAATTCAAAACAAAAGAAAACTGTTGACGAAAAGTGTTTAGCAGTTTGAAAAGAAAGAATATTGCGAAAAAAGCATTTTCTTGTTTTGTAATTGAATTTGAAATTGTTTTAGAAATCGAGTAAGTAGCTCATCATCTATCCTTAATGCACGCCCATTCACATACGTGTTTCTGTTTTGTTTGTAACTCTGGCTAGCCTCCGCCGGCAACGCAACATTCAACATCCGGCACAGACGCACAGTCAAAAGGGGGTGACTGAACCTAAAGTTAAGGAAAGTAAATAGCATTTGTGACTTTCAATGCAAAGCTAGGCGGAGACGAACGCGGAAAGGAATAAGCTTGATCCCATGAAGTAAATGATGCAACGTAATACGAACCGACTAGAAAGAGGCAAACAGAGGGGAGAGAAGTGGTGGAAACGTATAGCGGATGAAGAAATTTAATTTCACGTCTTTTTAACTCGAATAGCTCGTCTTTCACTACCACCAAGGATAAGCTTCTGCTAGGGCTGGGGACAGAGTTCAGGATGTTCCCTATGCTAGTTATGAGTTACACAAAGCAAAACGAACGATTATGATGTTTTTGATGTCTCGCCTGCAATCGAGTTAGAAAACACTTGATACCTTTATATATTTCGATTCAACCGCTGCGCTTTCTTCGGATTCCTGTCAGGCGTCATTTGAGAACATCCGAGAGCAAGAACCAATCAACGCCCCTTGTATTGTCGCCTGCTGGTGATGGACACGAATCGATTGTTGTTGTCTCTTGGGTTTTGTTAACCGAACTTTTCCCACCAGTTGGCTGGCCGCTTCCACCCCCATTTGATGCGTTGTCGAGAAAATAAATTATCTGTTGAAGTTGGAAGGCGGTTCCAGTGAAAGTAAAAAAGTAAAATCAAAATGCATAGAGTTTACACAGCAGTACAAAATGCAGGAGGTGCGGGACAGTAGTCTAGCGGGAAAAATCTAACAACGCAAATTGTGAAATAAACTTTCTTTTTGTGCGTGCAATACTTTCGCATACCAATCTCATCCCGGTTCTTCTTACATTCTGCTTCTCATTCGCAGGGCTGGAGGCGGATTTTTTCTACGTGCACGAGGGAGCCATTAACACATACGCGATCACTGCCCCTGTACCGAGCGGATGTGCACGAGCTGGTGTATTTCTGGCACACTCTCATCGTTTTCCAGGATGCACTGGGCACACTCATGTTGCGCATTCCACACAAGACTCGAGTGCCGCAGGAGATTAATCTTTCTTTGCCTACCTGCCCTGCACAGGCAACCCCAGCCTTCAGCTGGTCTCCACATCAAGTGCAACAAAATCTGTGCCAAAGATAAGCTTCAACGCAACTATTTTACTCGTCATCACAATCACAGTACACCATACTCACCTTTGCCAACCTTTATTCTATTAGCATCAGCATTACAACAGCGGGCTATGGCAGTCATCAGAATCTATGCATTCGCCTTGATCCTCTCGGTTGACCACCAAGTGCAACCAGCTCCTACGCAGCCATCGCCAGCCTTAATAAATATCCAGTGGAGGCCTAAAAGTCGTGAAGTATATTTGACCGTGTGTCATTTTCCTCTTCTCGTTTCCAAATCCAATATGCTACTCAACGAAGACAAAACTACTTATTTGCCTATAGGGCTCTGCAGCTCACAGCTAACTCAGGTAAGTCCCCACCTTTCATTCTTACTCTTTTAATATGTGGCCACATTGGGGTTGATTGGGGCTGAGCAGCTGCCCTCAGGTAAATAAATGCCTTTGATATGTTGCGACACGTGCCATGTACCAGACTCAAATGGAAATAAATCCAGTTGATGCTCAGCTCGCAGTGGGTCGGTTGTCTGGGAAACCACTTCACTCGACTCCAGTGCTAATTTGTGGCACTCGCCAGACGATTGCTCACAAGGCTGCAGGCCTTACCAATGCCCAACTCAAGCCACCTTTCCTCGGCGATAAAAATTAAATTCTAATTTATATTTACGAGCTGATAAAGCTCCCGAAGTGCGTTTAGTTCGAAACAACAACACCCATTCATAAATATGCGACTCTCTCTTTTCCACCCAACAGGGTGCCATGATTCCAGCCCCGGCGCAACAGGGCTGCCAGCTGTCTGGCTTCCATGGGGTCGCTCGGGGCTGAGCTAAGTTTTGCTCAAATTCGTTGGGCTGCGACCCACAAACCCACTGCTGGTAGAGGTACATGTTCTAATATGGACGTGGAACGAAATGTGTGAGTTTGTTAAGATAAGCTAAATGTACATCACAGTCCCAGACAAATAGAAATAGACAACTCCTGCTCTCTGTATACATCATTACGTTTTTCTTTTAAGCGAGATGTTTGCTTCGTAAAACTGAATTTAAACTAAACGAAAGCCACAACTGAGACTCAAAAAGCACATACTAAGCCACTAGAATTATATGTACGAAACCCTCTGATTAATTTAATGATGGCCTCCAAATCTTTTTTACACATTACTACCTCACTTCCGCCATTCTCTCTCTCTCTCTCTCTCTCTCTCTCTTTTCCTCTGTGACTTTTAAATTCTTGGTCTTGGCAAATCTGTCGCAAATTAGAATAAATTATTTATCAGCTTCTATTCTGTTGCTCTGGGAAAAACTTTGCACAGACCCAAGAGGGGTCCTAGTCAACAGACCTTAGAGGGGTCCCAGTCAACAAAGAACTCCATCCCCATCCCATGCTTTTCTATTTTCTTTCGCCATCATTGTGATTGTTTGGGCCATTTTCGTCACCATCTTCAAACGCTATTTCCATCAACGCATAATTAAATATTCAATTGCCATGGAGAGTCTTTTAGATTTTTATATGCTGCTTATTCATTTACATTTCCCCTCCCATTTGTCCTCATTTATTTTCTCAAACGATTTCTGTTTGTTTAGACTTCAATTTCATACTCATTATGGAAACCGTTTCGAGCCATTTAACTGAGAAGCATGAGGGGGCCACAAAGATATCCAGGAAAAGGCTCTCACAAACATAATTTTCCGAATGCACTCACATAAATATCTGGAATATCTAAATGTCTGGGATAACAAACAACGCCAAAAGTCATCCTCGCACTGAAGGCGAAATTATTTAAGCAAAAGTGAAGCCCTGAAATTGCATATGGCTTTGTCTGAAGAGAACGAGGAGTTGGAGTTGTTTGCCATAATTATTGCTGTTCTCTTGTTATATCCCCCCATTATCCACCCTGCTTTTACATGTACATATGAGTTCGTGTGAGCTTTAAGCAAAGTGAAGTACCAGCCAATATGAATAGGGGGGCTGTTAGACGTAGAAGGGAGACACACTCATTAAGTCAAACAATTATATCCAAGTGCACACATACTGAAATGTTGTCGGCCCTGATCTGCTCAGTTGTGTGGAAATATCTCATTTGTGTGGAAGACCCTCCCATACCCTCTCTGCTTACTCCGCTTCCGTTGTATCAATTCTAGTGGCAACCACTCCCTTTGCTTTCTATTAAATCAGTCTATAAATGTTGGCCAAATTGCTTTAATGTGCAGCGAAAGTTTAGCTAACGGCAGCGGGGACTACAACAATTACAGCACATGGAAAATGGTAGGATAAATAGGACGCGGAGTGGGTTGGCAGTGGGTGGGGTAAATAACAATAAAAACAGCAGCGAACAGAAGCCAGACTACAGCTGTTGAAACATGACTTTGTGCTTGTTTAGAAACACTTGCAAAATATTATTGCAACAGCAACAACAAAAGTATTTACGAGAGGGAAACCACTAACTGCGGGGATCTGCGAGGGGTCTGAGCTGATTTCTAGTCAAACTACATGCCATGTGCACTGGAGGCAACAACAAGCGGCAAGAGAAACAAACATAGACAGGCATTGGGATATTGGATCAGCACTAAGCTCAGCTGAGGATGAGGATGGGAATAACTGTAGAAGGGGATTAAGTGGCTGCTGCTGCGGTTGAAGTTGTCGAGCAAGTACATGAGGTGAATGGGTTAGAGGTTGGCACAAGATACACCTCAACGCTGCGCCATGCGTCTGAATGGCATCATTTCTTCTCAAAGTTGGAGAAGTGCGTGCGCAATGCAAGCGGAACATTCTTGAAGTGAAGTAAAAGACAACCCAAAGTTGGAAATTAATTTCCATGGCACACGCCCTGACATGGAGTACTTTATGGAGATTACTAGAAGTGAGAGAGAGATTCGTGTATCCTGAACAGGTGCTAATTAAAAATATTGTCGTCGCCTCATTAAAGAAATTTGTAAATCAAACCTGCAAATGACGCGCTCAGCATGCGAAAAGTTAAGCCTAGGCCTTCGGAGCGGGAAAAATAGTAGAAAGGGTATGCTCTAAAAAGTTGCTCTGGGGGCAACTGGGGTGCGGCACGTACGCTGTTAATAGATTTCCCACTGTTGTTCTTTTGATTAAAACGCATTATTTACATTTGCGACACAGACACAGACCGGAAAAGGGGAAATGGCGGTAGATGGAGGGACAATTTAATGTGCGACAGCGCTCAAGTCCAGTTAAGTGAGGGGTGTGAAACATTATGGAGAGTTTGCCGTTGGCAAAAGTTGATAAATTGCGTAGCCGTCAGTTGATTTTTTCAACATTTTTGCATTACTTCTTTGCTCGACATTTTCGTTGATTTTTTCTCTGTAGTTGCCCTTTGGCTTTGTGGTCAGGTTGAACTGGAGGTCCTTCTGTGTCAGGCTAGTGCCAAACTACGGCGGATGCTTTTGTCTGCCATTACACTATTGATTGCTTCCTGTCAGCCGCAGAGAGACAAACGGAAGTCGCCAGCGGATGTTGCCTTTGTTGGCTGTAACACAGTTAGCCAGTTATCCTGTTGTTCGGTGAAAGTTTCGGCTGTCCGCCATGGGCTTTGTGTAGGATTTGGCCAGCCGCAGTGCAGCACTTAACATAAGCAGCTTCCACTAGGCGCTTGCGTCCAACTCCTATCTCCCAACCCCTTTGTGGTTTTAGATGTTTCTGTGCGCAGTGATCCGGTGATCGTGCGTCCGCGGTTTTCGCACCATCCACTTGCCCAGTGGTGGTTATTTGCATGTATGTGTGTTTATATATATATGTGTGTGTGTGTTTATATGTTTGTATGTGTATGTGTGTGTGTGTGTGATTTCTCAGTGATACAATTGCGGTCAAGTTGCGTTCACTCTAACCTAAAAGGAAAAGAGGGGACGGAGGCCATTAGTTGCACTGTTGCTGGTCTGTGTTGATGAGAGGAAGGAGCGGGGATGAATGGGTGTGCACTCAACGGGATTGACAATTGTAATGAGCCAAAGGCAATGATTAGCCAACTGTAGTTGAAGACAAGAGTCAATAAACTGGGTCAAACTAGCTGCACTTCCATCCCCTCTGGCCCGAAAGAGGTCAAAACTTTAATCATTCGTTTTGTGGCTGAGCGTTTGGAGTGTTTGTGCAGCTCTTCCGCTGAAATGTCCATTAGAAAATGAATGGAATCGAATGTGATCAAGTGGAACGGGCAATTAAAAGACTGTATACCCAACAAAACTTGATTCTCTCGATTAAAGCGTGTGCTACGTGAGAGGGAAACGAATCGAATGCCGATTATGGCTGACAAGTAATCATTCAATATTCATGAGTGTGCAGTAACCATCCGTAACTGACCGATCAATATATATGTACATGTATCCATGGATACCCATCAATCAATTTTGAATTGCCGTTGAGTTATATTACGTGCATACAAAATGCTCCACAAATGTTCCCAAACTAATTGCATTAAAGTGCTGCCCCGGTGCAACGTTGCGCTGCGCTGCAGAGGAAATTTGAGTGGACTCCAACCGGATGTGCAACAAATTATATAACGGCTGTCACTGAAGCGCAATCCAATCAACAGCCAACTACTATATACACATGTTTGATTGTATATTAAACTGGGAATATGGAAATGGAGACCCCGTAGTTAATTATATGAATTCAGCTTGATTGACTATAATTTGGCATATAGTATTCATAAAGTTTATCTTGTCGCAGCCAACCGTTTATTGTTTTAAAATTAAACGATTAAGTTTTCTTTTGAGGGCCAATTATTAACTTATTTTTAATAAATTGAAATTAACCAAATAAATGAATAATAAAAGTGTATTTAACTTTCAGAGCTTGTCTTTATTTGTTGTAGAGTTTAAATGCGATATGAATTTCAACTCGAGCATCAAATACTGAAATATACAATCGAACTTCCATGTAACGAACTTTTCTATACAGTGAGTTAATTTACAGAATTCTGAATTTTGGTTCATACTTAAGTGTGTTTTGCTCTGCATGAAATTTATTTATCTCACACAAATTTTTCCCTGTTCCCGTAGCTCGATCTTGAGATAATGATCATATAATTTTTGCATTAATGGGTTTCTATTATACACGAATGTATTCAAAACAGGAAACGAGACAACAACGTACTATTTTTTCATTAACCGTTTTAATTCGATTTCTTTGCGAAATCTCTAAAGCTCTCAAATTGGTCAATTGGTATAGAGCACATATTTATATTAATTCTAAATAAAATTGCCATTTATTACAAATTATAAATAAAGCAAAGTTCAAACAACATCAACTGAACTTGTATGGCCAATGTTTTTATATGAGACAAAATGGCTGCATAGCCATAGCCACGTTTCACAACGAGGTGGCATCAACAAAAACAACAACAACCATTCCGAACAAATTGAAATATAAATGCGTGGCTAAGGAACCCCCCATTTCACCCACACAGTGCAAAAAGTAACACGCCCAGCGTGACACCTGCTGACTAATTTATGTTCATTAAGCAGGCGTTAAGTCGCCTTGAGAGCAGCTGCCGTCGTCCTCGTCGGCTCTCATTTGCATACATTTAGGTGCAAGCTATGGAAGGGTAAATAGAGGGAGGGCTTATAGCAACGCGATTGCCGAAAGCATCGCATAACACACAACACACACATACTACATAGAGCAAAAGCTGATTACTTGCCGTAGTGGCAAGGTGACAAACCAAAATGTGTAGTTTCATGTAATTTTGGGGTCGTTGAAGCGGCTGCTCTTGGCCAGATTAATATGCAAATTCTCATGTTGCAAAAGGCAGGACAACAAAGAGCGAGATGCAAGAGGTATGCTTTGAGCAGAGATTAGGCAAGTGGCAAGCAACATTGCCCGAGCGAATACAGACACAAAAAATCAATTTACAACACGCGTCTAACGCCTTGTCGTCGCCTCTCCCTTTCTTTCCCGGCACTCTAATTTGTTGGTAGTGCATTTTCATGTCCTTGTCCGGAAATGGCGGGAATTAAAGCCAAAGTGGAGAATATCGGACGCTTAAACAGCGACGCACAACAAAACGGTTGAGTTTGTAATCAGCTTGAGAGCTCTCTGGCCCAAAATCCATTTTGCTCAGGATGGATTTCGCATAGCAAAAACGCGCACAAATCCTATCAAATCTATCAACATCATTTAAGCAAATCACAACAGCACAATAAATGGTTATATCTACGGCTGCGGGCTCAAGTCAGGCGCCATCAGTGCCGGGTTTTTTGGTTTTGATCCTATCAAGGATCCACAGTGCAACTTTATTAAAATTAAGCAAAGCCGTTCACACTACCAAAAAAAAAAAAGTGAAAATATACTCTGACACTGGTGGTAAGAGGTCTGCTTCCAAAGTTCAAAAAGGATATGAATTTTCTACGTTGAAAGACGGTGGCTCGTACAGCTGACTTTAAAAAAAATTTGTTGTTTCTAGCTGCAAAACTGTGGAGGGTAGAGGTGATTCCGTTGGCGGATGGGATGGGCGATGCAAAAAATGTATGATACGGTTTTTTTTAGGATGTCAGCACCTATCATATCACCAATTTTAGTGGTTGGAGCTTGGAAACAATGGAAGCTGTAGGCGTGTCCTATTATAAATTCGGGTGGTCTTTAGGCGTATTGGGTGGCCGTGGCTTTAATTTTATCTCCGGTTTTCCTCAACCGATTTCGATCAAATTTTCAGAAATTTTATTATGTTGTCTTTAATTTTTGGAGCAATACAATTTTCGCATTCAAAATATGTTTTTTATTAATTTCATACACATGTATATATCGGAATCCTAAAATGTTATCGATAATGAAGCTGTAATCTGACGTCTTACAGACGGACGGACATACATACGGACATATTCCCAACAGCATAATACCCTTTTTGCCATTTTGCCATTCAGGGTATAATAACGAGTGGTGCAAAAACTGAGAGCATCAGCGACAGAAAAGGCTTAGGGGAACCCATCGCCCAACTCCAGAGACGGAGAAAGAAAGAATGAAATATAGAGACGGATACGGAGGAAGTGAGACAGCAAGTCTGGAACTCAGTCAATTCAGTAAATGTTGTTGTTTTGTTGTTTATGTAGTTGCGTGGCTGTTGCTCAAACTTTTAATTACACGTTCGCTGTGCTGAGACTGGGAATTGAGCCTTGAACATCGCAATTGGGATTGGGTTGGGCTGATATTGCAAGGGTAAAGGGGTTGAAGGGGTTTGCCCGTAGCTGCAAGGCCACTAAAATTTTTGGCATTGCTACTGGAATGTTACGGCTCTTTGGCCTTGGCCATTGCTCAGTTTTGGTTCGCTGTTATCCCTAACTAGCTATTGCTTTTGTTGTTGTTGCTGTATTCAAAGTGCCTCGTATTTTGTGTTTTAACTAAGCAACATCGGTTTATCACCCAGACAGCCAGGAACAGGAAGAAACAACAGCAGCAGCACTCAAAAAACAACAACAAGTAAGGTCTTAAGTCAAGCCCATTGAGCTTGATTTTGTTCGGAATCGTTCCTTATTTTTGGTTCTTAAATCTTATACGCTAGCAATGACATGTTTATGATTCAGTAAAAGTGAAACAACTTTGTTCTCTATTTGGTTCGTATAGAACGTTTAGAATATAATAACGCATTTACCACGCAAAGCTGAGCCGAGATTTGTTCGCTTTACATTAGACTCAACTGTTTGCGTAACATGTTCGGTACCAGCGCAATAGCTAAGGCATCCGATTGGTAAATAAAAAGCCTCAGGCTCGATTACGCTGTTTTTCATAATCGGTAAGATCATACAAATTATTTAAATAACACTTTGAATAATTCCAGCAAAGACGCATTAGTATGAGTATTTTTTTGGCAGCAGTCTAAAATCCCCTCCGTTACCCAGCATATATTTCATTAGCTATTTCCTTAAGTATATCTTATACAGTTTTGTTTAATTAATATTTTAGACAAGTTAAGTTCAGATTACTTTTAAAAAAATTCGATCATAAAGCATGACCGTTCATTTATTTAAAAATGGCGTACTAAATATACTATTGTAATGATTTGGTAGTTTAAAAAGTTTTAAAATGTCTGAGTGAAAATAACTAAAAAATTTGAAACTGGTTAAAAGACAGAACATTAAGAAAGCAGAGTAATAGAAAATATTTTATTCAAGTAAAACAAAACAAAAAATAGTTTTGCTGTAATAATTAAAGTTAACATATGATTTTCCTTTATATACATACATACATATATACTTAGTACGACCTCAACGCAACCCCACAATTACTGCAACACCCGAATTCTTCTCATTGTAGATCTTCGCTGTTAAGAAAAGTATAAATTGCAACAAAGTATAGATCACAATTTCTCAGATTTAAAAAAAAAAAAAAACAAATAAACTGAAATGAAATCCTGGCTTTGAACACAGACATTCGATTAATGATTAGAAAAGCCCAAAAAAAACTCCCTCGGTTTTTGCAACAACCTCAGGATCAGGGAAACCAAAAATAAACTTTAAAAAGACAAATAAGTATGAATTAATTTTGACAAATATCTGTTGTAGAGCATAAAATAATTATAAAAATAAAGTACTATTTTTAAATTTATACAAAATAAGAAAGATAATAAGCGTACTTTTAAAAATGTTCTAGAACTCTGAGTTCCTGCTAACTTTTAAGGCAACCCACTTTAAAGCGCTCATCACGTAGTCAGTAAGTTTTGCAATTGCTGCTTGTTGGGGGTTTTGGCGGCTGCATGGTTGGCTCCAAATGGGTTTCGGTTCGGCACTGCCAACCCACTGTTGTAGATTGAGGGAGGGTGGAGAAAGTGCAGTGTGGTTTGTCAGCTTGGCGCTCGGATGATGGAGTGCGGCATTGTTGCATTTTAATTGAAATTTCTTTGTGAACTTGCCGCAACAACAACAACAAGACTAACGAGGAAACAGAACAGTGACAACGGCAGCAACAACAACAACGTGTCGCCAGCAATCACACAGCGCAACAACAAACGTCAACAACAACAACACAAAAAGTGTAGAACGCGAACAACACCAAAGTAGCAATAATAATGAATGAATAAAACGAATAACAACAGCAGCAACAACAATTGTTATGTGCTTTTATTGCTATTGCTTTGTTGTTGTTGCCGCTGCTGCTGCTGTTGTTGGTGTGTTGCTGCTGTCCATTGACGTTGTGCTTTAGCATATCGAGGGGAGCCCTTTAGGGAGTGTTATGGATTGAGGCACGGCGTCGGTAACGTTCGCATTTTTGCGGCATAACGCAAATACATACAATAATAATAATAATAATAAATTTCTCATATTGCTGCCTGCTTCAGCTATTATTTTTCATAAGTGAAACTGTTGTCAATGCTGGGATGTTGCTGCTGCTGTTGTGGTTACTGTTGCTGTTGTTGGTGTTGGTGTTGCTGTTGCTATTCTTGTTGTTTGGTTTTTTGTCACCGCTTTATTGTTTTACCACCCACCAGGCTGAATGCCTGGCATTGCGGTCACTTTATTGTTTGCCGGATATGGCAAACAACAGTTGCAAGCTCAAAAAACCTGGCCAGGAGTGCGGTCGCTAGACTCACAGAGGTGGAAAGAAGGTAAGAGGGAGACAGTAAGAGAAAGGGTGACTGCATGGCAACCACGTAATTTGCCGTCTGATGAAGATTTACGACATGAAAGCCGCAAAATAAACGCCGAAAACACAAACACACATAAACCAAAAATCCAATAGACTAAAGGGAGCAAAACACTACCCCTTTCCAAACGGCCTTAATGATGGATGTGCTGCGGCTTAGCAAAGACAGCAACCCTCTCGAGCCTGAGCTGTGCTGAGCCTGCTGTACCCTCCAGTAGGCAGCTTTAGCTGCTAGCCATTTATGTAAATTAACCAACAAAATGAACAGATTTGTCTTGTGTTTATTAGCCAAGCTTTGGCCAAAACTGTTTCGGCCATAACTCTTAAGCATCCAATGCCAATTGCAACTGGACCCAGGAGACAGTAGCCCAAGCTTAAGTAAAAAGACATCCTGATGAAAACGAATTTTTAACAAAGTTCTCCACTCAAATGAGTGGGCGTCAAACGCCCACAAAAACCAGGCACATATGTAGAAACATAGTATCTGCTTCTAATGGCAGCCCTATTAGCCCGCCAAGCCAAAGAGATGAGTAAGAGTGACAGAGAGAGGGGAGGGAAGCTGATTAGGAACACAGCTCCTCCAACTCCACCACCCTATCCTACTTTGAGTGCTTATGAATACTTTGTCCAATAAATAATTCATGCTGCAAGTAAGTTGTCTGCCCGGAAATGCCGCCCAGAGTGTAGCTCGAGTGGCCAACTGGGCATCCACCCTACGGATGTGGATGATTGTGAACGATGGGATGGTACGCCTTTGCGTAGAGAGAGAGAGAGAGAGAGAGAGGAGTGTATTCGCATACAAAGCGGAAATGTAATGCAATTCACAAGACCAAATGAACGGTTTAAGGAGCCTGAAAATCAACCTAAGCAGATAAGGGACTACAAATGTTTCCAAGTCGAAAGGATTGCTAAGAACCTGATAGGGGATAAGGGAGTAGCTTATTAATTCAATGTATTGTGTACGGAATGTAAACTTAATCAATTATGTTCAACGCATTCGAATCAGATATTAAAACCCTTATTGCAATTGTGCGCAACTGGCATTGTAATACGATATGCTTCAAAACTAAGAGGTATTGAGAATCAATACATAGAATGGCGCACAATTCAATATTTATAATGTGTAAACTGATTAAGTTAAAATTAAGTTTGAATGTATTTGAGTTGAGTTGAGATTTTAAAGAATTAAACTGAGCCTAATCAGGATAGTTCTGCATTAACATAACCTACAGTACAAATGTGTTGGAAAAGCTACCCCTAAAACGTATTGAATGAACCTATTTTTTAGAAAATTGTTCAACGATTCCAAATTGATTTGCTTAGAAGATAAAACCCATTTAAGTTGTTGACGCGTCGCTTTAAAATTAAATACGAAAATTTCTAATGTTTTTTCCAGTTTCTAATGAAAACACATTTTAAGCACACAATAATTTAAATCGTGTTTAAAAAAATCGTGCATAGAGAACAGACAAATTTGATTCAAGTTTAAAGTGTACTTAACTCAAGAACTTAATTCTCGATTTCAGCAATTCGGTTCTTAGTGGGAAATAAAATTTAAAATGTTGGTCTTTAAGTAAGACGTTCTTGATAATTTCTGTCCGTGTTTATATACCTAACTGAGGCATTTAACATTAAATCTAACTTTATATTTTCAGTTTTGAAATTGTTTATGCTAAATTTATACAAACAATCAAGTTACTTATCAGTTTCAAAACACATATTTAGTATTCTACCGTCAAATTAAAAATAAAGTCATAATTTCATTCTTTGGTAAGTACTCGCTGAGTGACTGCCAAATGGATTATTTTTATTATCACACCTTAATCATTGACTTACTAAACACAATTAATTACCTGGAGTACATCTAAGTGTAAGTATGTGTGAACATTTATCTATATCTATAAATTAGGTAAAATGTTTATTTAAATAAACAACATACATTTGGCTAGTTGAATTCATTTAGACAATCGATTTGAGCAAGTTTAGAGCTCAGTTAGTAGCTAAATACTTAGATTGGCTAAATTCAATGAGGTACACATACGTTCGAGAGAGACTTGGACTACAGTAGCAGGATGAAGGCAGGGCGGGCAGCCCTCTTGTACAGCATGAGCGATATGTTGACCAAGAATGGAGCAGCCAGGCAAAAGATGAGCGTTCCAATGCCTGTTGCCTCGCGATTAAAGATGCCCGAAGCGCCGCCACGGCCAGTATTGCAGAAGGACTCCTCGCAGCAAGAAGTACAGGCATAGAGCTTGGTCCGCTCACCAATAACAATGCAGCCAGGCTCACAGTTGGCAGCGCATCGACGATCCAGCGACCACATCTTGGGTGAACTGGTTGAGTTCTCAGTACTGGTGGTGTACGAGAATCGCTTGACCTAAATAATGTGCATAGAAATGTAAGAAATATAAGTGATAATAGCACAAGGTACATATTCCATTAATTCTTACCATGCAGAAGAACTCCTCGCCTTGGCACTTCTTCATAAGTGTCGTACCATTGCGCTCGAGGACATCCACACAGGCTGGGCCATCGTCCATTGTATCGCAGGCATAGCACCAGAGTTTATTTACCCGCTCTATGGCTGCTGCCGTGCGATGAATATGCCCGCTGTTCGTCAGCGATGTACTAAAGCTGGCCGAAGAGCTGGGACCCGATCCTGGCGAGCTGGTTGCAGTGCCAGTCACTGGCCAAATAGAGACGTAGCATGTACATTTGTTTATTGATTTTCCAGGCAAGAAGTTTGAAGGTCGGCACGGCACACTTACCGTTATTGACGCAAGCAGTGAACACAATGGAACAGGAGGTTAGCACAAAACAGGCGAGCGTCAGCAGCGCTCTGGACATGTTGTGGCCGCTAACTGGGCCGATTACAGCTTGCCCAGCCAGCTAAGCAACTTATTTTGTGGATCTGTGCAGCAGCTGATAAACTTTTGTTTATATGCTAACTATGCACTGACACTTGAGCACAAAAGACAGCAAAATGAAACCCGCACGACAAGGACATGCGCACTGCAAGCAGTCTAAGAAAAGGTTGGCAGCCCCAAATTTCTACACTTAGTGAAGACACAAGCCCTCGAACAGTTACCGCTTTGCATGTTTACCTATTTTTTTTTCACTTTATTAATAACGAATTATAACTCAACCAATGTTTTTCTACTGCATATTATATATTGGCGCTAACATACAAATTTTGAAATCTAAGAAATTATGAAATTTGTGTAGTTTCAGTAAAGACGCAAATACTGTAGTGCCTGGCGACTTTGCATGGGATATAGTTCGCCAATGTTGTACATGAGATCAACAATGTGAGTCGGGCGCAGCATGCGCCAGGGCATAAACTTGAGTGTCTTTTTATCGCAGTGAATGTCCTTTTCCAGTTCCAGGGGCAGCGGTACTTCATTGTACAGCACACGTCCATCTACGCTGCGTTGCAGGGTGCAAGGCAAACCGATCTGATCGGCGAAGCCCTTGAAGAGAATCGCTCGCTCAAACTGACAGCCGCTGTTCACCTCGCCAATGGGAATAAAGTTGGTATGATAGACGTTGCGAAGTTCGTCAAGATGGCAGCGGACTGTGTGACGCGAGCACTCCTCGGTGGTATTCAGGTCAAGGATCTTGATTTCGTAGCTCATAACGCTGTTCACGGCCTCTGCAATGATCTTGCTTCGCTTGGCCACGTTCTCAAAGTCAATGCTTCGCCTGATTTTATCAGGATTCTCTACAAGACCGTTAAGCTGGGGGCGACAGGTAAATCAATAAATACAGCTAGTAGCGAATGGTTGACAAGATCATGATACCCACTGCCAAAGTCTCATTTAGTGCCTCAAGATATTCGGGTAGCTTTGGGTCGCCGGGTCGTTTGCAGTATGCCCATTTCTGGTCGCCGACGATATCGATTTCATGCAGACAAGCGGTTGGCACACAGATCAGATCATTCTCATCCACTTTGGGGCGCTCAAAGTTCACCACAAGCACTGGATCTAATGGTGAACAGTCCTGCCGTAATATATCTTGAAAGCAGCGAAAGTCTTCAAACTTGCGTTTAGACACATAGAAATCCTTTCCAGCGGTAATATCTGTAAAGCCCAAACAATCACGAATGCAGAATTTCATGGTAGGACACTTGGACAGAATGCTTTCAATAGCCGGACTCCAAGTGAATACACAGAACGCGTGCTTCTGGAACAGCATCAGTCTGCATTAAAAAAATCATTATAACGAATCTGTCAAACGAAAATTGCACCTGATTTAATGGTATAAACACTTACACCTCTAGAATGCCACGATCAATGTATGTTTCCACGAACTCCTTGAAACGTGTGGTCTGTAATATAAAGTTGGTTACAGCTGTCTTAACCAGATTCGAAAGGGATTTCAGGGCGCGTTTTATCGACGATACGATATAGTTATTGAGCAGAACCTCACGAACGGGCTCCTCGTCAATGATGGTGCACAGGCAACGGAATATATTATGTACCAGTATGGAGTGTGCATAAGAGTGCTATTAGAAAGAATACATCAATAAATTGGTAATTGGGATCGTAGGGAATGTAGTGATATTACCATAAGTAATTGTGCAATTTGTTCTGTAAGTGGTGTATATTGACCCAAAACCGTGCGATACTCATCATTTTGTGCCAAAGTCTCGACAATAGCCAGCAACGACAAAATAAGATCTATCGATAGATCCGGTAAGCCCTGCTGTATGGTATCTGCGAGCTTCTCAGCGATGTCCATCGATATGAGATGGTCAGCCGTGGTGCGAAAGGAGGCGATCAATAGGTTCACAAGGAACTCGGCTGCCTGTTCTCGGGTTTTAATGGACACATCCGGCGCTCGCACTAGGCTAACGAGCCGCAACAGTGCCCCATTGTCGTACTCGGCGACAACGGTGCGCAACGCCTCCGGATGAACAATCATACGAATAAGACCCATGATAACGAATGGCGATGGCTCCGGATTGCTATTCATCAGACATTTGAGGAACATCTCAGTTATATTGGCATTGTGGATTCGTGCCAGGTAGCTTTGATATTTTGCAGCTTCGGCGAATATAGAAATGACGGTGCATACTACTCCAGGCTCCAGAATTTCGATATCTTCCTTTAAATGCTCGACCATCAATTCAAAGAGATTCTGCTCAAAGAATAGCTTTGTCATTTTCTCGGAACGCAACGCTGTTGCAAGCACTTCAATCATGTCAAGGGCGTCGGGTGCCTTAGGATTTGCACAGAAAGCTTTAACCAGCTGCTGTAGCACAAAGAAGCAACGATGCAGAGGCTCAAAGACACTATCGTCGCTGGTGTCGGGTAAGAGGGTTTTCAGAACCTTGATGGCAGCCAGACGGATCTCTAGAAAATCGTTGGTCAGCTCACAAATAATGCGGTCGATAGGAAATCCCGGTTGTTTGGTAAACTCTAGCATTTCCTCAGCACTTAAAACTTGTAACATTCTATGCAATGCCTCAATAGAATTTACCACAGTATCCGGATTATCCGAGTTAATGAAAATAGTTTTAAATTTCTCCAGAAATTCTACATTTTCGTTTATACTCTGAGCAACTTTTGGATCGCGCAAACACAGATTAACTATATACGTCAAATACTCGATGCAAAATTCATCGTACTCCTTTGAATAGAACCTGAAGCACACATCAAGAAGCTGTGCCGTCTTTTCCGTTTCAAACACTTCAAGTTCTGTGCGATCCATAAGCGCAGTAACAAGGTACAAGGCGAAACGACGGATAATCACATTATTCGCGTTGATAAAAATTTCCTTGCTTATAAGCAAATCCAACAGCTCATGTTGCTTTAGTTCCTCAATATTGTCATCCCATTTCCGAGCAAAGTCCGATATGTGACTAAGAACTTGTTGTAATATTGGCTCCTCATTTGAACTTAGCAGCAAAAGCGCTGAATCCAAGCTTTTAATTACCAAACTCAAAGGCGAAAACGAATTTTCATTGTTTTTGGTGCGATCTGGATATTTCGATCGAGCATCATACACGCGCTTCGTTCCGCTCTTCATTTTTCCATAAACTATATTCTATATTTATTTCAAGCTTTTAAATGTGTACCTTTTTTTATATGACTGAAAAAGCAGCTCAAAATACAAATCGTTCACAATTTTTTGTGTCATAAGGCTCGAGTAGCTCTCGAGAAGACACTTTGAGAAGCGTCATATCGCCCACTCCCGTTAAAACACGATAAACAAGTAGAACCGCTGCAGTCGGATACCAGTAATAAAACCGAAAAAAGGTGTACGCTGCCTCAAATATTTTCTGGTGCAGATGGGGAGGCCAAAAAGCTATCTTCCTTCCAAATTTGGTGACTCTAGCTCAAAGTTTGCTAAAGGTGGGGAAAGGGGGCTGAGGGCACTTTGGAGGCGTGGCATCCAAATTCTTGCTAAAGATCTGTGTATCATGTCAATTGCTATCCACATACCAAATTTGGTGACTCTTGCTCAAAATTAGTAAAATATAGTGGAAGGGGTGGCTGGGTCGGTATGGGGGGCCTTGGTATCAAAATTTTCGCAGCAGATCTATTTACGATGTCAATTACTATCCTCCTACCAAATTTGGTGACTCTAGTTCAAAGTTAGTTGAAAATAGTGGAAGGGGGGCCGGGGCGGTATGGTGTGTTTTTTATGTGTTTGTTCATCAACAATCTTAGCACCAAATTTTGTGGGTGAAGCTCAAAGCTGTGGAAAATTTATGCGTTTTTTGTTTTAAAATACATGGTACAGTGGAACGGAGGGGGTTGGGGGCGTGGCTCCAAAACTTTGAATCGGTTTTTTTTGGGTCATTAACAGTTATCTTCCTACCGAATTTGGTGACTCTAGCTTAAACACTAGAGAAGATACACGCATTACCGTTTTTAGCGTTGGGGTGGTTGGGGGCGGCTAGGGCAGTATGGATGGGCGTGGCATCCAACGTTTTTATGAATTTGATTGGGGGTCTTCAACACCTATTGTGGTGGCTCTAGCTCAAAAACTGTAGAACTGTAAAACGTACGCAGCTGCGGCTTGTTGTAAACAATTTTAAACAATTAATAGTCTGGGAGATAATGTACTACTAAAAGTTTTTTAACGCCCAAAAATAGTGACATAAAGTACCGCGGGCGATACGAAACTTTTAAAAGCGGACTTATGACACAACAATTTTTATCTAATGGTATGCACTAGCTATAACAAGCATCCTAAAAAAAAGTTTGGTTTTATATTTTCGCGTTTAACTATTTTTTTTTGTCAACAACAAAAGCCTTACCTTTATCTTATTCAAAACTATTTCAACAAAATCAATCAGGGCTACCATAATTAAACACGTATGAAATCATTTCTGTAGCAGTCAGCACTTGTCACTTAACATTGACAACGATACTCAAATGCCGGCTAAAGTTTATCTCCGCAATCAACAATTTTTCATCCCAAAAACTTGTGCTTGCTTTGCTTTATTTTTATTATTATTTGTCGCATTCAAATAACAATTTAAAACAAAAAATTGCTTTAATCGATAACTAACGATCGGTGCATCGCAACATTCGTAAGAGGTTGGCAGCACCAACTGCGAAGAAATCATATTAACGGAAGAACGAATAGGGTTGCAAAACGGAATGCAAAAGAACGCGACGCTTGCGTTTGTTCGCTGACAGATAAAAAAAAATAAATTACTTTCAACAGCGTTTCGCCCAATTTTTAAACAAACGCGTTCAAATCAAAAAACAATAAAAAAAAAGTTTTACAAATACATTTATTAAAACTGATGCAGAGCAAGCAAAGTGAACAGCTCGTCAGCACAAGCAATTACAAAATATAAACACAACAATGGTCAAAAAAGGTCGACCCAATACGAAGCGCACAAAAAAAACGAAAGAAAAAGAGAATGAGGAGCACGAAAGCGTCACTGAAGTGTCCAACGCCACGGCCAACAGCAGTGCGCGTCGGTCTTTGGGTCAAGGACCGATTTACACAATCCTTGCAAATGCACAGCTTAACGAAACCTTTCACAAACGCTATAATAAAGAGTTGCAGCAACTGTACTCCAAGGTAACTATTGCTTGCAATGTTCATGATGGTAAAATTAATTGTTTTTTCTATGTATTTAATCAATTAAATAGCTTGATCACGATGCCTTCATGTTCACATTCATTAAAATATTTAAAACAGTGCTGGAGGCGGACGAGGGCAACGAATATGGCAATACGGCACTTGCATTTTGTGCAAAGTTCGTCACCAGTTTCGAATCTGAGAAAACGCATCCAATACTCGCTGAAACATTCAGTTGGCTGCTATCGGTAAGTGTCTACTGTACCTTTTAAATTGTTTGACGGATTTGGTAACATCTATGTTTTGTGTTTTTCAGACAATTTCCAATCTACCGAAAATACGCTATCGTATTTGCTTCTCTGTGAATCTCATATTGAAACATCTAGGGCCATATGCGGCCCTAGATGATTCGCAGTGTGATCAGATCCTGCACTACATGATGGATCGCCTAAAGGATGTATCGCCAAGTGTGCGCAAGGAGGCAGTGCTGGCAATGCAGCGTCTGCAAGTGCCTGATCATCCTAACGATCCGGTGCTTTGCGCCTATCAGTATCACCTAAGCTCGGATCCCTCGGCAAGTGTGCGGCAGTGCATCATCACATGCATGGGCCGTAATTATTTGACTGTGCCGCACATCCTGCAGCGTCTTTGGGACGTGGACGAGAAAGTTCGACGGCACACGTACATCAACCTGGTCAACTACCCGGTGCGCTCCTACAAAGTATCACAGCGCCTGACGCTGATCGAGCGTGGACTAAACGAAAGCTCAGAAAACGTCAAAAAGAAAGTCATAAACTTTCTGCTTAAATCCTGGATAGAATCGTACCAGCAGAACTACATACAGCTAACAGCTGCACTTAAACTAGATTCCAATGAGGAGGAGCTCTTGCGGTTTAAACGTGTTGCCCGTCAAATGCTGCTCGTCATCTTCAATCAGCAGGATAACTGCGAACTGATCGCACAGCTGCCGCTAACCGAGGATTGCGATCTGCACAGATGTTTGCCGCTCGAGGCACTAAACGTAGAATTGGTACTCTACTGGCAATGCCTCAGCGGCTATCTGCAGCAAACGCAAGCCGATGAGTTTGAGCAGGTGCTACCCGAGCTGAGCGTCTTTTGCGACTATGTGAAAAAGTAAATATTGAATTACATAAATCTTTAAAGCGTTCAATAGCTGTTTACATCGCAAAATTTTTTTCGCAGGTTCTGTGACTTTCAAAAGCCTGATATTGATAAATTCGCACAGACTGAGTTCCAGTCTATGCTGCTATCACTGGTAGAAATACTTGAAAGCTACGATCTGGGTGATGAGATTGGACGCGAAAACCTTAAGGAACTTATCACTCATCTGCTCAGAGAGTGCCTGCTTGATCACAAGATTGTGGCAGTGCTGGTGCGCTGCGTAGAGCAGCTGATTAGCGATGTTGGTGCACGAATGCAATACTTTATTGAGATTATTTACGAGATTTGCGAGCTTAATGCCAAGCAAAATGATTTAGTGCACGATCGCGAGCTAACCGATAAGCTGCTGGACAATGTTGATACCTCATTGGTCATGAAGATTAGATCGTTAAAAGTGAAAATTCTTGAGCTCGAGGAGCTAGAGGAAAACTTTGTGCGGCAAAAGGAGTACATGCGTGCGCAGGCTGTCAACAATGAACGTATGGTGGTGCGAGAAGAATACAAGGATCTAATCCAGCCGCTGCTCGAGAAGCATGGCGAGCTGGAGCTTCCGACACGCCCTAAGCTGTCCAAGCAAGAGCGTGTCCTGAAGGGTTTATACATATCATTTTACATGGTTGCCTCCGAACATGTGCACAATCTTAATCTTAGCTTATGCAAGCTCTATAAGGTAAATATATAATATAATCTTCCATAGATCCGTAACATTGCATTAATATATATTTGTTAATTTACTTTTTAGGATTTTATATGCAGACATTTGGCATCCACTGAAATGGACATATTCGAGTGGGCCATCAAGTGCGGCACGACTTTCAGCATTCTGTACGAGGCGTACACAAAGGAGGTGTTTGATGTACTTATCGAAGAGTTTTACAAGAACAACAATTTGCGACTGTGTGAAATAGCTGGTCAATGTGTTTGCGAGCTTATGGATCATTATGGTGTTGACTTTTTTATGGATCTAAATCAATCGATAGCGGGTCAGGGTCAACCGCCCAAATCAAAGCGACGCATGCTGTTTACAATGCAGGACTTTGATGGCGAAGAAGACAGAATTCAAACGCTAGGCATCGATCAGAACACAGACATTATCAGCATGATGGGCTTCTTTGTCGAGAAGGTCGTCGACAAAGGCATCCTGCTGGCACTTGTGCGCGGTCTATGCCGCTTGGTATTGCGCGGTCAGCTCGACAAACGCACCGATGTGCTAGAAAAGCTGCTTATGCGCTACTTTAATCCCAACACGGGTAAGCCACAATAGAATTTAATATGGCCGCAAAACTTATTACATGCTCCGTTATCTTGTATTACAGATGCCATTGTTAGTCAGGTGCTGGGTATGTTTTTTGAGAAGATTGCTGAGCAGAAGCTGCAGCATTTAGTTCAGCCTTGCCTGCTGCCCATTGTGTGGTCCGTGATGAACGGCACCTATGACTCACTTCTTCAAGACGTTATACCAGAGCATGTGACAAGATTTTTTATCGATCTCACCGTTCAGGAACACAATACGCCACAAAACAACTTACACAATCGCATTGCAGTTAGCTTTTTAAACTACATACATAACTACTACACGGAACGCAAGGATATGTGTCGCCTTCTAGGCAAAGAGCTCACTACGCTCAGGCTGAATGTTGCCAACGATCTACAGCTGAAGGATGAAATGACCGAGCTTGCCGACAAGCTGATCGACGTAAGTGTATTCCAGCTTATTGACAATGATTTTATTTATTTAATAAATATGTTCATGCAGAGCGACATGGAGCCGCGCATGATCAAAAATGTTGTCGATTTTAAGGACATGCTTAACGGCAAATTCAATCCGCCAGCAAACAAACCCGATGGCAACGACAGCGATGTAGACGCTGAAGAATGTGAAAGCATTACAGCCACCATAGCGTCAGCTTCAGAATGCCCAGCAACAGTGACAACTGATACATTAGCGTCAGCGACATCTGAAAGCGTCCCACCATCTAACATTATAACTGAAGAATCAGTCGCACCCCGCGAAGAGGGCGTAGCGATGCCAACACCAACGCCTGCAGAACCTGTATTGACTACCTTTGGTGTCGACAATCAGGTAGGAATACGCTTCCTACGCCGTTCGCTTCACAAATCTATCAGTCATTCGGATGCGGAAAGCGTATGCGGTCCACAATCGCCGGCGCCTGTCCCAGAGGCGGAAACAGTCGAGCAGCAGGAAGATGTTAGAGAAATAGGTCGTCGAAACATGCGTAGGCCCAAATCGAAACAGCAACTAGAAAAGAGTTTAGAGCCTGTTATCAAGACTCCCGAAAAGCAACCAGCCGCGCCTAAATCACCAGGAGTCTTATCAAAAACAGTAGATGAAACAGATTCAGAAGCAGCAGCAGAAGCAGAAGAGATTTCTGCTGAAAATCGTAGTCCCATAACCTACAGCGCAGTAAGTTGATCATCAAGCATTAGCTTTATATAATATCCTAAATAATAATTTTTTTTTAGCACAATGATTCAGATGTAATAGTAGACTCACCTACAGTTGCCTCACCGTTGGAATTATCAGAAATGCAAAACGCAACTCGAATGCGAATGCGCTCGACGCGCAAGCGTAATGGAACTGCTAAGGTCTCGCGCAACTCGCCAGTAGTTGGCACAAGCAAAGTGAGTACCACACGCTTGCGTTTGCAACTATAAGCTGGCACAGAGTCCAGAACAAGACCCAGTTCCAGGCAGACAGTAGCAGTAGATTTCCCGGGGCGCCACTTGCAAGACACTATGAAGTTTAGTGTAACATTTAGTCTATAATTTGTCAAACACTTAGAATTACAATAAGTGTATCACTCTGACTATTGTTAAATTAAGCACGTTAAGCTAAAAATAGCTGGAAAAACGTTACGTTTTTAAAAACAACAACCATTAACACCCAACAACAAAACGCTGTTTTCTTTAAACCCTTTTTTAGAATATTTATAACATACGTCACAGTAAGGTTAGTTAACTGTATTAAGTCATTAAGTAAGCGTTAGCTAAAATTTTTGTGCTGAAAATTAAGTTACATTTTCGATTTATCTTTTTATTGATTTCTTATATTCTTATATTTCTGCAGCGCAAAGTTTTACACCTTGAAATCCAGACGCCTCTACGCAATGGGCGCAAGCGCCTACTTCAAAAGTCAAAAGGTGCAATGTCAGCGCGAATGTCGCATTCCTCTGATTCATTAGCTCACACCTCGCCGCTCCATAAACAGCAGCGCCTTGATGCCAAATCACCAAAGGAACTGAGCAGCGTGACAGGGACAGCACCAGCGAATAGTGAAAAAGTTACTGGCAGTCCAACAAGCAGCACATCATCTATCAAGGAGAACACAGCACCAAAAACAACTCCAACAACAACGTCCAGTCACAAAAAGGCACAGTCGAGCAGGCGGTCCGCAACGCAACCGAACACCAGCACGCCGGTGATAACCCGAAATTTGGCGCGTAGACAGCGCATGAGCGCCATGGTCATGACCCGCAAGCGCATGTCACAGGAGCTTAGCATGACCGAGGGTCACCTAAAAATGTCAACACCAAAACGCGTGCGGCAGGATAAATCAGGAAATACCAGCAGCTCAAGGACACCCAAAACGCGAACCCGGGCGGGGACAGCGGGGGTTGCTGCCGCGACTAATCGTACTCGTCGCAAATAGCTGATCCCGCTCCAATATATTTTAATTTTAGCATTTTGTTTTTGTCTATAATGTATTCGATAAGGTTCAGTTTTAATGTTAGTGAACGTTGCGAAATGTTCGTAGGACCATGTAAATTTCATGTATATTTTGTAGACATGTTAAAAGAAATATAATTCAAACATTTTTCTGTATACCAGCTTATCAATGTGTTTGTCAATTACAACAAATTTAGATTTGAACTTGTTTTTTTTGTTTTGTTTGTCGGTTGATGGTCAAAAAGAAGAACAATTTTAAACTTTGCTTGTTATTGTAAAATGTATATATAATTTGTAAATGGTTTTTTGATTCTGTGAAACTGGAGATATAGGATTACATGGTAAATTTAAGAACTAGAAATATTGCGTTATTCGATAAGTACATGCTGAGATTTGTTCATACAGTAGGAGAAATGTATGAACTACTACTTTAGAAACATTTTTTTGAGCAGTGATTGAGTTGAGAGTTAAAGAAAAAGATGTCTTATAAGCTATATAGTTTTTAATTTGGAATAATTAAATAACCGAAGCGAACTTTAAATGCTTATAAGATACTTCAATTAGAAACATACTAGAAGGCCCAAAAAAGTTTGTTTTAAACAGGCACATGGTTTGCGTGTAGTTAGGTACATACATATATATATTTATATATATATATATATATATGTCTATATAGATGCGCATGATTTAAAGTTTGACTCCCTTAAGTTTAACGGCTGTTGTGTGCAGATCCCACTCTTGTTGCTGCAGTGCCTCAAACGCAGCTGATAAACTGAGGTTTGCATCGGCGAGTATATTCTGCAACTTGATTAGTTTAATGGACTTGTGTACATCCCAGTTAATAAACTCCAATGCGCCCAGGCAACGAATCGGTGTGCTCTGCGGTAAAGAAATTAAACATTTACATTTGAGTTACAAACGTGGAGAGGAGTTTAGAGGGTTAAACTTACATCCTTGCCCAACACTTTGACCATAATGCGCACTTCATCCGAGTCAACGCCACGTTCGCATCCTCGCGGCTTTTTGTCAGAGAATTCGAGCAAATCCTCACAGCTGACTGAATTTGAATCGGCCAAACGAGCCGCTGTAGCTGCAAAGTATTCCGCCTCCGTTTGTGCCTTAGGCTCGGGCGTAGACGACAAGTGACCTGTGACGATGTTTCCATCTTTTCCGTTGATTGAGTTTCGATTCATGGCCATATTTACGGATGCGCGCACCTTTTTGAAAAGCGCATTACCAGCCAGCTCATTGTCTGCGCTGCCCATGCGACGTGTGCCGCTGCTGCTGTCCTGAGGAGCATCTGTTGCAGCGGCTATTGCAGCTGCTGCTGCTGCAGCTGTTGGTGCCATCTCTTGAGGAACGGCCACAGAGTCCAGTGTGGTCGAGCTGCTGCTGGACGTCAGTGGCTTGTCTAGATTGCGCTGCTCATCGTCGTTTACGTATGAACCACCTGAGATTTGAGCGGGCTCAAAGTCCGCATCTCTGCTCTTATTGTAATGCTCCTTTTGTATAGAGAAGTTATAGAAGCCATCGGTAACATCCGGCGATTGAAGCACACCCTCCTTGCTCATGTCCGACTCCAATATAGATTCAAATTGCAGCGAGGCGCTATCTGTCAGCCCGGCTGCATCCGCCGGCATTAGTTTGTCCAGATTCTGATAGGTATGTGCATTGGCTCCTCCTATTCTTCCTCCTGCCACAGCGGGCATATTCTCATACTCCCTGGCTTCGGAACAACGACGCCGCAAACTGCTTGAACGCACAGCAGCAACCACCTCAATGGAACGCGACGACGACGACGACTGATGCTGCTGCTGCTGGTGTAGCGATGCGTCGCCGATTCTGTTGCCTGCCTCCTCGCTGAAATCCGTTAGTTTACTGAGCGTGCGCTGAACGCCATTGGCTGGGATGATAAGCGGATATTTGCGCACGTGCCGTTTGGCATTGGTCTTAACCTGCTTCTTGCCCTCGCGCGATGGCAGCGGCAAGGCATTGGCTTCCTGGGGGTCCGGAAACTTGTAGCTGGCATGAGTCATATAGCTGGGACTCTCGCACGATTCGTTTGTGCCCACCAGTGAGTTGCGATTCTCATCGATCTGCCGCTCCGAACCCGCCTGCTCAGCTCGACGGACACGCTGGGCAGCAGCGCCACGTGTGGGTAGTGTCATTGGCCGGGGCGGCTGCATCTGCTTCAAGGGACGCGCATTCTCTGTGTTGATAGCTGCTGCCACAGGCTCGTGGACCGGATGTCCGGCCGCAGCAGTGCCCGGATGACTCAATTGACTACCCAGGCGACGGGGCAATGTCTTGGCGTTCATAAGTTCAAACTCGTTGGTGTCCATGTGGCGCAACAGCGTTGCTGCCGGACTGGGTCCGATGTCTAGCATGCCTTTCCGCTCGATCAGACTGTTGTAGGCTTCACGACCTTCCTCACCAATCAGTGACTGTATTCATAGAAACGATAAGAATGAAAAGACAAAACAAATAAAAATAAAATTCATTGCAAATTATAAAACAAACAGAATAACATACACAACATAACATACAAAAATAAATATTTATCCACTGTTACGGTTTTGATAAGTTAATATAAAAAATAATTAATTAATAGAGTATGTACTTGGTTAAAGACAAAGTGTTGTTTGTTAGTTATCTTTTTATTGAATCCCATTAAATATACACAACGTTTTTTGATTACCAATTGGCTTTTTTGTTTGGTTCTTAGAGTGAAAACTTTTAGTTTTTCTTTAGATTTGTATATATAATACTTGGAAAAAAGATATCATTATTTTGTTTATATATTAGATTTTAAGTTAAGTTTAGGTTTAAGTTTAGTTTTCTTTTCTTTTGGGCTGTGAAACGCTTTAAACGCATGCTTTAGAATATCATTTTGTAGTTATTAATATTTGTGTTTTGTTTTTTTTATAGATATGGGTATGTATATGAATGTGTAATTATATTTAGTAAGTAAGTACGATTAATCGTAGGTATGTAAACTTTGTATATAATTTATTTGGAGTGTTTGTTTTTTACTTCGTTTCTTCGCTTTTGGTTAACTTTATTAATAAATGCATAGAATGGGACAAATCGCTTAATAAGAATTCAATATTCAAGTAAGTAATTCTCATTTTGGGAGCGCTTTAAAAATTAAGACGTCGAAAATATCGACAAACGATCAACTATGATTACAAACTGTATTTCATATACGCTTTTTATACTTCATATATGGTTTATCGAAGAATCAAATACTCTTTTTTTTATAATATTTTTGAGATACATCTCATGCAATTCCATACAAGAACGAAGTATGTGTGCATGTTCGGGTGCTTCAGTGTTCTTTAATAATATAAATATATATAGTAAGTATGTATATAAATTAAGTATAGTAAAAATGCAAGCGTAAGGATATGGCACATAATACTCATTTGCATATGCACAAAATTTCAAGTTTGGTTTTAGTTCATTTGTTTTGGACAATTTTTAGTTATAAGTAAGGTATGGTTTTTGGTTTTCTTCTTTGGGAATGGTTTTTTTTTTTTTTTTTTTTTATGAAGGATTGTCAACGGTTCTGTGTGTCTGTCTGCGTATTTTGGATGACTGTTGTTGTTGTTGTTGTGTGTGTTGTTTTTTATTTTTATACCCTGTCCCTTATATGAGGTGTTTTTCGGATTAATCCAATTTCTAGTGTTAATGAAATACTAATACTGGTACTCTTTTATTATAATGTTTGTTATCTTGTTGAAATAACGCTGACAACCAAGCTCTGTTCGTTGAAGATAGTAGGGTGATATCTGAGATCTGTAGGAAATTTGTTAATTTTAAGTTGTTGTCAGCTTTATTCGAACAAGAGTCATTTCTAGATTGAGTAAGTAGCCTTATCGTAGTAGCCTTTAATAGTGTTGCGCCTTTAAGTTTGTTATTGAGTCTTGTTAAAAATATTTATACTCTGATACCGCTGATTGAACCAGTGATTTGGAAATTATAGTGCGACATCAGACGAGCAGACTAATAAAAAAAATTTACTATGTACTTCAAATTGTTCCGAAAAGAAAAGAATCATCAGGTTGTTGACAACCATAAATATATTAATATTACATAATAACTCTGGTATAAGAGCATATCGCAGTCGGTTTGGTCCGACTTTAACCCTAGCAGAAATTTTTTTTAATTTCTCATGAAAATTGAGATTTAAAATATTGTTGTTTATTTCGACATTTGAAATCTTAATTTAAGTTCAGCTTTCTCTTTTTAAGTTACCAATTAATGTTGTTTTCATTATTATTGAGCTTTTAAGTTATACTTCTAGGGAGGGGTTTCCCTTAACTGAGAGTCTCACTGACCTTTCGCATATTGCTTATGTTTGGTATCATCCGAGTCTTGGTTTTTAAAGAACTGTATTTGTTAGTTTATAACTATAATTTGTTTAACTGTAAAACTGTATTTGTTAGCTATGCAACTCTGCACATAAAGAGGCACACTCTCAAATGTATATATATATATATATATGTATATTCAAATCAAAAAAATACATATAGTATATACATATATTATAAAATATGAGGCTGTAAATATTTCTACAATTTACTTTTCCGACACAAGTTGCGACACACATACCACACTACAACACACCAACAAAACAACAACACACCATAAACACACACACTCATTGGTGATGTGCATGTTTCCTAATCTGATAGCACATGTCCGAACAGTAAATTGAGAACATATTTCAGCATTTTCCTTAGTTATGGTGCCGGGCTGGGCGGAATACGCGGCGCAACGAATTCTCGTCGAAATGCAAACTCATCACCGCTCTCCGTGCTCGAGGATGAGCTGCTGTCACTCGAATCATGTGCTGCCGTTACCAATGGGAGCTGTTGAGAGTTGGGTTGATCCATATGTTTAAGCTGACGCCAATGCATTTCATGCTGCTGCACCGTAGACACATGTATCTTCTCTGGCCAATGAAACTCTGTGGGTCGCTGCGGCTTCGCAGCTAGTTGAGATTGCCGTTGCTGCTGCTGCTTCATTTCATCGGGTGAGCTGCCCACATAGTTGGTCGACGTGGGACTCTTGCCAGTGAGTCGACTTATATCGAATTCATGCAATGTGGCACCACTAATGGGACGCGGCACTAAAGTAGCAGCAGCCGCTGCTGCAACAAGCGATGTGGCAGTACGATAGGTGGCCACAGCGGAGGAGGCTGCTGACGAGGAGCCAGAACCAGAGCTGAGCTTATGTGAAGTCGTGGGCGCTAGCAACGCATGTTGTGCCATTTGTGCGGCCGTATAGTTGTTGCCCGGTCCACGACCACCAAAGTCATAGATACGCTCATCGTAGTGGAATTGCTCATAGCCTGCGCCGGTGACAGGTCGATGGAAGCTACGCCTATTACCGCCCAAGTTGTAATGCGGTGCCGATTTAATACTAGAGTTGGAGCCGTACAGCTGACGCGGCGATATGATTGCCTCGCGCTCGTCCTGGCAAGCGGACTGCACTTGCCGGCTGAGGCCAGCGCGACGACGGCGACACAACGAGCTGCTAGAACTGGCAGCGACGCGAGCACGTATATCGCACTCTGAACGCGCCAGGCTGGGCTTGGTATTGGAATCTTCGCCACCGCTGGAGGAGCTGCTTGAGTCGAGCGTCATGGGATTGTAGCTGAGTCGGCGCAGGGTGCGCGCACGTATGGAACGTGGTTTATAGGAGGCAGTCGTGCGTCTGGTAAGTGGCAACGGCTGATGCTGCAGTTGCTTTTGGGTTTGCGGCTGCTGTAGCTGCAATGGCTCCTGTCTGAACTGGCGCTGCTTGGCATCCGCCAGCACCGGCGAAATAGGCTGGAAGCTCTCGTTGAAGGAGGTGGAACGCTGGCGATAGCTTTTCGCAACCGCCGCATAAACGGAGCTGCTGCTGGTATTCAAGCCGGATTTGACAGGCGAGGCGCTTGCCAGCATTTGCTTGGTGTGGCCATTGCCAAAGCGTTCGTAGCCATTGTTCATAATTATAGGCGGTGCACTAAACAGCGCCTCGCTCTTCATGGGAAAGTAGCTCTCCTGAGGACTGTAGCTGCTCTTCTGGCTGCTGCGCCTTGACAACGAAATGTTTGTGTCACGCGAAGCAAATCCTGTGTCGGGTGTGCTGCTGCGCTTATCCTCCAAGAGTTTCTGTTCGGGCTGCTCTCTGTTATGGAGCTGCGCTTGGTTGTGCATATACTGCAGATGTTTGTCCAGGTGACTGGTTGCTGCATTGAAATCAAACATGGTCTGCACCCCGTTGCTGTAGCTGTAAACAGCGGATTTGAGGCTTCCCGTGGCACTGCTAATGCCATCATCCAACGAACCAACCAGCTGATGCGGTAGCTGATCATTCAATATGGTATCATTCGAATCGCTCTTGTCCAGTTCCGTGTATGTATGCATAAAGTCTAAATTGAGAGCTTTTAATGTGTTCTCGATATCCATGATGTTATCATTGATGCTTTTTTGGTCACGCGAATCCTCGTTGCTCAATTCTCTGTTCAGGGGTCGGCTAAGAATCTCGCGCGACTTCTCAAACAGAAAGTCAGAGCTCTCCTTGTCGAAAATGGGTATACGCAGATCGGAGTTGTTCTTGATCTCGCTCAGTGAACGAAAACGCTGCTTGATGTATGTTTGTGTTGGGGGATGTTGAACAAAACGAAACGCAAGGGGGGAGTAACACAAACGAAAGGGCAACCAAAAGAACAAAGCAAAAGGGAATGATTGAAGGCGCACGAAGGAGCAGAGATGATAAAGAGAGAGCAAGAAAATATAACCGGATTAGCAACAAACAAACAAATTTCCAATTAACTAACTTTGAAGCTGTTGCTCTAGCTCAAGATACACATGTAAACACATTGAAGGGCACTTTTGTCATTTTATCTCACCTGTATGTCGGGTATGCTTTGCAGTTCCTCTGTAAAGTTTTTCTTTTTGGAGAAGGGCGAGGCATTGCCGTGAGTGGGCGTATGCGCTGAACTGCCAGCAGAGCCTCCTAATCCACTGTTCGACTTATCGCCGCCGCCACTGGTCAAATGCGGAAAACGGAAGCTAAACTTGCGCTTGGGACTGTGCGTAGCTGGCGGATGATCAGAGACTAAATCAATCATGGATCTGTTGGAAAATGAAAATCAGTTAAATTAAAATGACTCAACTCTAAGTTTATTTGAATTGACTTACCTTGCGCTAATTTCATTGGCCATTTCAATGGCATGATTCAGTATTTTCTCATCCTTAACCGAAATTGGTTTTACCGTGCCTGTTGCTGTCTTCTTTTTCGACAGCAATCCATGACCATGACCATGCTTGTTGCCATTGCTATCGCCAGATGTCTTGTGTCCGAACTTAGCTGAGATTTCGGCAAATTCGTTTTTCGTATTCACGTGATCAAAATCTGGCGACTTCGGCTGGCTGCCAGAGGCGCCGCTTATTGAACCAAACATCGAATTAATCTCATCCAGCAGAGACGGACCAAAGTCCAGCTTGTCACCTGCTATCTCATCATCGGATATCTCATGATATTCGTGCGGATCGTCAGTCGTATTTCGAGAGCTGGTGCGCCAGTTAGGCTCAGAGTGAATGCTCTTACCATCGGCGCCATAATTGTTGTTTTGCAGCGCATAGGCAAGTTGCTCTTCGTCCAGTTTGTGCGTAGCAAACGGATTTGTTGAGCCCGCAAAATCAAAGGAGCTGTGCCCATTGCTGGGTATCAGTTTGGGCGTGTGCTCCGTGGAGGGTATAAACGTGGGATTCATTGAGGTGCCAGCACCCTCGGGAAAATAACCGCTGGCCGTTTGAAGGGAATCGGGACTGGTCGGTGTCGGTGGCAGCAGCAGTGGCGTCTGCTCAATGTCCTCTGACGGCTTGTAAGGCGTCACGATCTGTTTGGGTACATGATTGTACTAAAAAGGATTAGATAATAATATTAAGTGAATAGTGAAATTATTTGCAATAATTTTTTAGTTTTTTTTTCGCTTACATTCTGGGAGCTGCCGAGGAAGGCAATGTCGCCGAACGTGGCACCATCAATGCCCACATGTCCGGTGTGCTTAAAATCGTTTTGTGGCTTCGAAATCATTTCTGTGCGCAGTTTACGCTTGCTGATGCGGTGATCACCAACTCGACTGAAAGAATCGCGATTCGATGAGCAGGGCAAACCCTCCAGGAACGCCACAGTATTTGAGGGATTAAAGTAGCCCGTTTTGCCGGTGTTGAGGACACCCTTCCAGAATGGTGTGCCTGTATTGCGATCAAGTACGCTGATGATATCACCCTGGCGATACATAAGATGATCCTTTTTCGGCTCCACGCAATTAACAACGGCCTTGAGCTGCTCCGGCTTCATGTCGGGCAGCTGTTCGTAGATTTCACTAAACTTAGGCCGCTTGGCTGCATCATCCTGCCAGCATTTCATCATCAGCGTGTAGTATTCACGCGGACAGCAGTCTGGCTGCTCAAGACGCTGGTAGTTGGGTGCATCGATGGCCTCCAGTATCTGAAGTCCGGTTAGCGCTGCCCAAGGTTGGAAGCCATACGAGAACATTTCCCAAAGGCAAACACCAAATGCCCACACATCAGAAGCGTTGGTGAAACGTAAATAGTTAATGCATTCTGGTGCACACCACGCTATTGGCAGCTTTAGATTCACATTAAAATTCGTCTTGTAGTAGTCCTTGCCTACGCCGAGTGCACGCGATAGCCCAAAGTCTGAGATTTTCACCTTGTCCTTGCTGAACACCAGTATATTGCGTGCAGCCAAATCTCTGTGGATAAGTCGCTTCTGTTCCAGATAACGCATTCCATTGCATATTTGCAGGGCAAACTCACAAAGCGTGGGAATCGTTAGGAAGCTGACACGCAAACCGGAATCCTTAAGGCACTCGAGTAAGGAACGTAGATGTGCCAGCTCTGTGACAAGCATCAGAGAATCTGTGGCCAGCACAACACCATATAAACGCACAATGTTCTCGTGCTCAATTGAATGCATTATGGCTGCCTCTTTAAGAAATTCCATGGGATTTGATTGCATGCGCTCGCGGCACAAACACTTGATGGCCACTTGAATCTGTGCAGCAGTCAAAATTAATTACTCAATTCAACCGGAAGCCCTTGAAGTGGGGCAGCTTGACTTACCCGCTCGCTGCCATTTGTCCAGACACCCTGCTGCACAATACCAAACTCCCCGATGCCCAGCTGCTTATTAACGCTAATCGAATCAGCTGGTATGATGTGCTTGTTGTTGGGTACCTTGCTGCCCGGTGAACTGTCCCCATTCCGTATGGCTGTTGCTGTCGCAGCAGCTGGGCTGCTGCACTCATTTGTTGCCTGCCCGCCGGCACCATCCTCACGCTTCACAATTGTGGCAGGCGCTTGGAGCAGTCGCTTAATTTTGCTGAGGTAACTGTGGGGGAAATGCTTTTCATAGAATTTACGCAGTCTTCGGATTTCCGGCCGCGACAGGCCAATGAAACGCAAATCCTCATCTGCTGCATATTTAAATTGCGCTGCGTTTGTTATTTTTAATTCATTTCTGTATGACGACAGACAAAAAGGGGGAAATTAATTGAAAAGCGTTGTTGGTTTGGTTAGGTATGCAGATCACAAATTATAAAAAAACAAATAAAAAAAGTTATATTTAAAATAATTGTATTGCATCGAACATCGTACAAAAAAATACTAGTTTTCTCTTATTATTTATATGGAATATTTCTGTTGTGCTTGAATTATTCGTGATCTGCATACCAGCCATGCTATGTACATATTTATTTAATTTGGGTCACAGAACTCACTTGATGGCATTGTAGTATTGCTGCAGTTCGGACTCGGTGAGGAATTCATATAAATCAATTTGTGGGCACTCTGGAAGATACATATAAATATATAAAAATAAATACGACTATATAAATGCAGATTTAACTTAAGTATGCATGTGGTGTGTATCAAACCAAACAGCTGCACTCCATAATATTAGTATAGGGAGTGTAAATATATGTGTGTTAGTGTGTGTATGTGGGTGGCATGGATTTCAACACCCACCACCAACCAGCATCACCATTGACGCCAACGCATTTACTCGACTTTGATTCCCATTCATTGGCACCGGCGCCCTCATGTGGCATATAGCCTTTAAATATTTTCGTTCTTTCACTTCAATATCTTTATCTTTCAGTCCCACCGCGCACACAAACACAAACACACAAAACTGATTGCCGCTGCAGCCACTCAACCCGCAGCATTTGTCATTGCGTCGTGTTTTTGTTTGCCTTTGGTAAAGGAAACAACGCAACACATGTATATATACATACATACACATATATTGACATGTGTTGGTATATATATTGTGTGTACACAGATTGCCTGATAATGTCTGTTAAACCTCTGGATTTGCAATTTGAGTCATCAGCGCGGCATTCGACATTCATTGAGATAATAAATTCCATGGGAGCCGTTCACATCCGCTTGACTCTGTTTTGCTGTTAATGCAGTTTCACCAACAGTGATGTGATATGTGTTGATGTAATTAGCTGTTCAACTTATTAACTGTTGTTGTTATTAAATTGCCAATTATCCCACAGGATTTGCAGTTGTCCTTGAATTTGCAAAATAAAATCGATCGGTCAATACACACATACACACACACACGCACAAAGCACTGGCATACGCACACGGAAGCTACATATACTACGTAGCAGACACCGTTTTTCAAGCATTCAAAACACTTGCATTAGCCTTGTTTTTATTCACTTTGGACAATCAAGTGCTTTACTATGGATTTTTATAGCTTATGAACACAGTTTTCAGCACACTTTTGCACATTTTCACTCAATCTTACCCATTTTATTTTCGCGCGTGCATTGTTTGGGAGTACTGCATCTTAACCAGTGTGAGCTAAAACTACTAAACCGAAAAACACCACTTTGTTTTCATGAAAATACCAATTTGATTACAACATTTATGCTGGTCACCCTAAGCTGTTAACTAACAGTGCCAGTTTGAGCTTAACATGTAAACAAATAGTTTGTATTTCGGTGGAGAAGCGATTTAACTAGTCACAGCTGAGCATAAACAATATTATTAATATTGAAAAAAAAACGTAAGTACCTTTTTAATTGGAAGCATACTGAATTCATGTACATGTTATATAATTGATTATTTTACGGTTTTCAATATACATAAAATTGTGATAAGATTAAATGTGCGGTTTGAAAAGCGGCAAAAAAATAACATCTAGAACAAACGGAAGCTGCTTGGGAAGAAAGAAACTGCCATGCGATCAATAACAGTCTTGGTATGCTTATGACCTAGTACAGTGCTGATGCCCGCCATCTCCTCAAACAGTTCGCGTGTACGTTTATCCTCAAGCATTTTTGTCACGTATTTGTACATCCGTCCGTAATGATTGTGCGCATAAGCATGCCATATGGAAAATTGGATAGTCTTTGAATCGTTTGCATCAACGAACTTAATAATTTCTGAGTACACTTCGTTCAGCTCAGCTAAATGATCCTTGAGATTATCTTGCAGCACACACAGCTTGGCCATTGCAATGCCTTTCTTGGTCAATGCCTCGATCAGATTATTCTTCTGCTTGTCCATGGTACTGCAATGACAAATTAATACAGTTGCAAACTGCGACCTTGTATTGAATTAACTTACGTCTTGATTTTAGCTGCATCCGGGCGCGAATCGTTCTTAATGCCGTAGTATGAGAGCAGGGAATCGACATCAGTTTCTCCAATTACCAAATCTGCCAGCTTAACAATGCGCTCCAAGGCGCAACGTTGCTTCTGCATATCCTCCTGTTTATCCACATTTGTAGTGTCACCATCATCCGTGATTTTCTTCTGGGAAGCTACAAATGCCAGGGGCAACTGTGACTTTAACTCATTTGATTCGATGGTCTGGATCAGCTGCAGATGGGCAGGCAAATGCTTTGGATGTGCGGCTACAACATCTTTGTAAATTTTCTCGGCCTTCTCCAAATCTAGAAAATTGCAAAAAATGTTCCAAAGTAATAATAGATAATGTCAACTGGTTGGGATCCTACACTTACCACACTTGGCAATGTGAGAGCATTGGAAATCTCGCAGGCTGTCAGCATAGTCATCGGTGGTGATCTTGCCCTTCTGTGGGGAACTGGGCACACCACCGCTGCTGTTAGTTGGAACCTCACTCTGCTGTGCGATGCCATCGCCGCTAGATGAACTAGAAGCGCTTGTCGCGCCTTGGAGTGTGGCGGCCGATTTCGGTTTAGCTCCATTGGTGGTGGCAGAAGCAGCTGCTGCGGTGCTGCCATTGTTGGCCGCAGCTCCGTTAGCGACACCATTTGAGGCGGACTTCTTCTCAGCCGGGTTTAAAATGTAGGTAAAGGGGTGCAAGGCAGTGCGACGGCCACCCTCGTCTTTCGGGAATACTAGATTGCCGCTCAGCCAGGCGCAATGTGCCGGCAGATTTGCCTTGGTAAGCTTCTCCTGAGCAATGGGCGCAATGTAGAGCATTTTTGTGATCTCACGCACCTTAGCGGTCGTTACCTTACGGCCACCAACAATGCACTGATTGTAGCTGTCGTAAAAGTCAAGCGAAATAACGTTTGGCAGCTTGTATGCCGCAACCAGGTTGGCCTCCGATATCTTTTCGAGAAGGTCACGCTTCTCGTGTCGCACCTGCAGACGCACCGTGTACTCTCCTTTCTCCAGCTTTGTGTAGAACGTGTGCGAGTGAGCATCGCCAGTGGCCACCAACGACTTGTTAACATCGAACAGCATCCACATTTGTGACTCGAACTCGGACTCGTATAGTAAATCGTTAAAGATTGGAGCATAAAGCGCCACCTCAGCCGCCTTAGCAACGTTGAGATTATAGACGAGCAAATTCTGATATATTTGCCTGCCCTCCGGTAAAACGTCGCGTGTGCCGCTCAACGGCGAAATCTTTGCCTCACTGGGCTTGAGCACGACAGCAGCGTTTTTTAACTGAAGCAACGGCTGAATTTCCTCCGACACCAAAGCATCCACCTCCAGCTTGTGGATGCCACGACCTGCGTGCATGACATCTAAACAAAAAAAAAAAATCAAAGTCATGTTTAAGTAATTGATATATTGTAATGCATGTCGATATTTACATGCGTCGGGGTTTTGAGCAGAAACACCGTGAAACTCGAGGCTGTATTTCAAATGAGTCTGGCCATGGTTCGACCAGTACTTGGCAAGACACAGCTCCAGTATTCTGTTGGCCTGTACGCGGAAGGTTGTCGTTGCCTCAAACTCAGAGTTGACGCCAATTATTTTCATTGTTTCGAGTTTGCGACAAGATTGATGCGGCAGCAATTGATTCGTATGCAAAAAGAATTTTCCAAGTTCGTTGCCACGATTCGGATCCGTATTGCGCATACGCAGTACTAAAATCATAATCAATTAGCATAAAACATTATATTGTTAGAAAGGTTTACGTTGTTGTTTACGTACATGCCCAGGTGGCTTTGCCTGGCACCAAAATAAAGTCTCTTGTTATAGTATTGGGCTGGTACTCAATGCTCCTGTCGCCCTTAGTGGAGGCAGGCTCATAGATGGGCGTATTTTGTCCGTGCTCCAGAACATGTGGCTGCACAACTGTCACAGGTAACTCAAACAATGGACCTTTTGATACTGACTCTGTATCATAGGCGCGAACGCTGCAATTGGAAGTTCAATATAGATCGCGGTCATATATGATTAGTGTTATTTGCTTACACGGCACTGTGCACACCCGGCTGCAGGCTAGTCGGGTCAACTCTGACCACAATTGGACGAGTGGCGTAGCTGAGATCGAGGAAGGCGCCACACTGCACCCAAGGCTGCGAGGGCACCAAATTTAGGCGCACATTGAAGTTGAACTTATCTTTAGGATCTGTTGGAAGGTAATAATGTAATAATGTTCGCGAAACAGAAAGAGATCATTCAATCGCCACTTACCAACTTCCTTGTCATTGAAAAAAACTGGCTCAATGTTGACGTTGCAGTCGAGAAGTCTGCGTTGGACGCCCTCGCGCATATGAATGCCTTTGGCCTGTTGGGGACCAGCCCGAACTGAAAAGCTGTAACAGTAGAGATTTATAATTTAAATATCGTTTTCAGAGTCTTTTCCGACTTACCGCAACATGTTATCCTTGGCATTGCGATGCTCTAGCATATGCTCAAAAGCTTTCTCAACGTTGAGCAGACCATGGCCCTGTGCATAGGGATCAACATAGCCCAGTTTGGTGGCCGTAACGCTTATGGCACGTTTAATACTATATGGCGAATAAGCAATATTCTGCTGCTTAAGACCAGAGATAATCAAAGCTACTGCACCAGCCACATGGGGAGCCGACATGCTAGTGCCATTCATTAGCTGTGATTTGGCCATTGTAAATTGTGGAACGGATGTAATGGCTCCACCGGGTGCACACACTGTCACGCCCTGCCCACCATCGAGGCAGGGATCACGAGATGTCCATGTGTACACATTGCCAGGCAGCTTCTCACGCATTGCATATTCTGCTTCCATCATCTGGGGAGAGACGTAAGCGCCCACACCAATCAAACTGTCTTGGCTTATATCTGGTGGAGTGCCCACTGTGCTGAGCGCCGGTCCATGATTGCCCGCCGAGACAATCCATACGACGCCATATTTATTGACTACTTCGTTTATCAACTCCCCAACGCGGCTGTAATACAAGTTGTGCAAAGTTAAACAAATATTTATATAGGATTGTGTTCACCAAGTGGAATATGACTTGGACAAAAAAAAGTAAACACAGACAGAATTAGTGATATGAGAAACTAATTGTTTACATTAAAAGCGAAATGGTAGCTTGCTGCGCTTACCCTGAATTTGAGAAGTTCGAGTGCTCGCCGTAGCTCATGTTGATCACGTCAATACGGCGGCCCTCGCGGCACAACTCCATGACCTTCAAGATAGCACGAACCATCGCTGTTCCTGTCTCCATTGAGCCCAAGCGACCATCACCAATGGTCAACGATACGATCTTTGCATTGGGAGCTACGCCATCCAAATCACGTGACTTATGATTGCCACTGGCAATTGAAGCTACGTGCGTACCATGCGGGGCTAAAAAAGAGTTATAAAAAAAGACATATTGGAATTGCAGCAACAGGAGAAATCTTTACTCACAGCACATGCCCACTAATTCCAGCACATTGCCGTCATCGTGAACGTTTACTGATATCGAGAGAAAGTCATCAACATTCTGGGTTTCGTGCGTCTTGCTGTATTCGCCGATGAATAACGCCTTATCTAGATCTCCTTGCTCAGTAGTATCGATAATTGTCAGCCAACCGTTTTCGGTTGGGAAGAGTACGCAGTCTAATGAGGTCTTCACCTCGTTGTACAGCTTTTCATACGTGTTTAGCATTTCCAATTCAAAGTCCAGATTCTCCTTTATTATCTTTTTGTCCCATGGTAGCTTTGTGCCTTCGCCTTCAATGAGACAGCAAATCATTAAACACGAAACTGTGGGAACATATCAGATGTTTTTTACCTGGATTTTGAGATTCAAATTCAACGATCTTGCGACTAGCATTTGCTGTAGCCGTCTTATGCGGCTTATCCCAGTTTTTAAGCTTCGCCTGGGCGACAATATTCTCGCGCACCTTTGCTGGCACTAAATCATTCAAGCTCTTTAAGCCCACGCGCACGGCGCGATCCTGGTCTGTGTTGAGTGCCAACAGCTCAGCGCTGAGCTGCAGCAGACGTCCGGATAGACCCTTAAACGTTCCTTTTTCACACGGGATAACTTTCTTAGTCATGTCCACATCGCCGCAGCCCGAGCAATCAAAGCGTTCAATAACTTTAACACTTTTGCCATCGCACAACGTCTGCACAAGTTGAAGAAAAGTTAAATAATGCAGACATATTATAAAATGTACATATAAGTAAAAGAAATATATATTTGTTTTTTTACACATACTTCAAGTCCTGCAGCGCGTGGATCTACGCCGGAATCAAAAATAGCTATAGTCACATCGCGACCATCGTAGTCTGGATACTTTTGCAAAAAGTTTAACACGCCCGTCTCTACCTTCGGCACCTGAAAATACAAATTTTCTTTTCTCAAATATTTGCACTGTTTATATTATATGTATGCGTACCAATGCACCCGTGGGAAACGATGACTCGACAATGCCGCTCATATCGCTGGCCATATTTTCCACAAATTGATTACCGCTTTGCTTGTCGTTGTTTTTAATGTCGGATGATGTACTTTTTGGAAATTTGTCTAAGCGCAATCCTAGAATTATGCCTTGCTGCTTAAGTAGTTGATAGCTCGATTGCTGCCTGCGTTCTGGTTTTGTTGCACCTTTAATAGAATGATTTTGCGGTAATTCGACTTCTCCTTTGCATACGTATGTATATTTGTAACAATTGGCGTTGCCATACTTCAAGTTTTCAGCTGCTCAAAATTATCAGCGGATCAAGCTATTTATCGGAACAAAATGTATTTTTTTGGCAGATATATATAATATATCTTATAAACACAATCCTCTTAAACTACGCATTTAAAACAAAAAATCTGCGCTCTGTTCATATGTTTAAACAAACATACATAAATTTCTGTAAATACTTAACGATATATCGATAGACTCTGCAACAACAGCTGTCAGTCTTTCCGTCATTTAGCCGTGTTTTTTTGTCGCAAAATAACTCAATAAGTTTTGTGACACAGTTAATATGTGGTTCGAAATCTTACCAGCCGCCGCTATCATTACCGTGGCAATGTCTGTGCCCATATACGCCATGTACGGTCTACAGAAACTGACAATGGGCAATGTAAGTGTCTGGTCCAGAAGTACAAAATTCTTACATAATAACGCTCGTTGATTGTGCACTAAACGTAATTTATGAAACATTATTTAAACGCGCCGAAAAAGCTTTCAAGATGCATTGAATTCTTTTAATTTTAAAAATTTATCACTTGTTTACTTAATTTTGTGTATTTTTGCAGGCCTATCGCCGCAATATGGACGAACGTTTCGACCGTGTGATGTACCAGCGCGACTTTCGACTGACCAACAATCCATACATAATGAATGTAAGTGATATCTCTGAAATATTTAGTTTTGCATGCAAAGTGTCATTTGAAATTTGTAAATGTTTTGCTGTGTTTTTTGTTTTTATTCTTACACTTCAACACCCTTAATTTTTGTTTTCATTAAATTTTGTCCTCGTAAAACGTAAACAATCATTCATTATTTTTTGGCATTTTGTCAATTCATTATTTAACCCTTGTGTCGCATCAAATCTGAACTAACTCGGTTAAATCGTCATGCAATTTTTTTTTTTTCAATTATTAAAAAAATTGAGAACACGTCTGATTCTTTTACAGGGTCTCCATGCTATACCAGATGAAAACAAAAATTAAATATTGTGTAGTTTGAAACCTATTAAGCTTAAGTGCAAAAAGTGAATAAATTTACAGTACGAAAATCGAAAAATAGAAAATAATTATTTTAGCAATAATTTCTAGCTCAAATTTGTAGATTTGTAACTTTTGGCGCTTACAAACTATGTAAATTAAGAGTATTTTTTACAGGGACTAGAACAGATTGAAGATGAAGACGAAACAAAACATGAGAAGGAAGAACCAAAGAGTACCGATAAGGAAGAGTAGATTCAAGATGTTGGTTTTAAGATACTTGATTGTAAACAACTACATACATACATCAATGAATGTATGTAAAATAAAATTGACGTTTACTGTCCAACAAACAACCCTGTTCTTGCGCTTGTGTACTGCAAAAACCACCCCTACGGGGACGCTTCCCCCAATCGGGTTGTCAACTTTTGTGGTATTCTGGAAAAAGGCGTCGACAGAGGCGAGAGTGCAGAGTGCGAAATACAGAGATTGATGCGCTTATACATTTATCAATTGCAATATTTTTTGCAATTCTTAAAGAGAAAAAAATATGTATTAAAATAAGTGAATTGTTGAAGGGCGCCGAAAGGACGACCTCTTTAAATCACAGAAACAGATAAGCTAACAAAACGCAGAATCGAAACGCACACTAAAGCCTTCTCCATTAGTATTTACATACAGAGACGTAGAGGCATACATACATACACACATACGGAAACCCAAATGCCATGGCGGCCGGACTGTGGACTGTCAGGATTAGGGGTTGTAGGGGTTGCCAAAAAATTTTATATGTAAGTGTTGTTACCGCCTTTGGCCTGTGCATGTTATTGTTTACATGCGAGACGAACGCCAATTCACTGAATGCCATCGATATGGAGGAGCCGGCACGACGCCACCATCAGCGACACCACAGCGACCATGAGCGAGAGCGAGAGGAGAAAGGCTACTGTGCACCGTATAATGGCAAGGTGTGCAAACAGTTTATTACGGGTCCTGTGTGGTACAGCCTGGAGGATCCAACTGGTGGCTGGCGCAATGAGCAAATAACCACTGCGCTCTGGGATGAGCTCATAGTTGACTTGACCGGTCTGTGCCGCGAAGCGGCTGAGGTAAGTGAGCAAACATTAATTTGGCCATTGATAATATGACGTACAATGTACATAAATTGAACTGCTTTTGCAGAAAATGCTTTGCGCCTATGCCTTTCCGCGCTGCCATGTGGAGAATGGACGTGCTATAAAGGCACCGCTCTGCTTTGAAGATTGCCAGGCAACACATCTGCAATTCTGCTACAACGACTGGGTGTTGATTGAGGAGAAGCGGGAGCGCAACATGTTTCTCAAGAGTCGCGCACATTTCAGGCTACCCAATTGTACGGCGCTGCCTCATTATGATGCCAGCATGCGGCGTTCCAGTTGCTCCTACATAGGTCTCACCGAAATCAACGAGTCGGAAGTCAGCTGTAAGTAAAGCCTACAAACCGACGTTTCGCACACTACCTAAACTTTGTTTTATGATAGATGACTGTCGCAATGGCAATGGACGCTACTATATGGGCACAATGAATGTAAGCAAAGCGGGCATACCCTGTCAGAGATGGGATACACAGCATCCACACAAGCACATCCAGCCTCCGCTGGTTTTTGCTCAATTAATCGAGGGCGAGAACTATTGCCGCAACGCTGGAGGGGAAGAGCCACAGCCCTGGTGTTACACTCTAGACGAATCTGTGCGCTGGCAGCACTGCGATATTCCCATTTGCCGTAGGTCTTGTTTCTTTGTTTTCCATTCTTTCTTATTGTATTTGTTGGCTTTGCAGCTGATTATGTGGATCCTAGCGCCAAAGACCTGAGTATTCCAATTAAGATGGAGGAGTTTTTTACGCCGTCCATGATATTTTTGCTAGCAGGCATTGGCTTCATTGGCATTGTGGCGCTACATCTGATCATACTGCTTGCCTACAAGCTGTCCAAGCACAAGGATTACTCGCCGCCGTCGCAGGCAGCGCATGGCGATTGCAACGCCTCCGTGCGAGGTGATTGTAATCTGTCCACCAGTCGAGAAACGCTCGGTTCAAACAATTTCGCCGCCACGAACGCCAAGTGTGGCACCATACGAAGCACTGCAACCATTCACAGTAATTGCATTATGCTGACGACCACTGCAGCGATTCAGGAGCAAAAAACAAAACTGAACGCACGTCTCGAGAAGCTGGAGTATCCGCGTGGCGAGATTGTATATGTACGCTCCCTGGGTCAGGGCGCTTTTGGGCGCGTCTTTCAGGCCAAGGCTCCGGGCCTTGTCTCAGGCAATGAAGAGCTGTTGGTGGCCGTTAAGATGCTAAAAGACGATGCCAGCGACCAGATGCAAACGGATTTTGAGCGTGAAGCTTGCCTTTTAGCCGAATTTGATCACACGAACATTGTGAAACTGCTTGGCGTCTGCGCTTTGGGCCGACCCATGTGTCTGCTGTTTGAATACATGTCGCCGGGAGATCTTAACGAATTCTTGCGTGCCTGCTCGCCATATGCTACACATCAGGCCCAGCCACGTAATCGACAGCAGCTGACGGAGCTGCAGCTGCTTCATATGGCAGCAGATGTGGCCTCTGGCATGCTGTACCTAGCCGAACGCAAGTTTGTGCATCGCGATTTGGCAACGCGCAATTGCCTCATCAATGAGCAGATGCAGGTTAAAATCGCTGACTTTGGACTCTCGCACAAGATCTATCTGCAGGACTATTACAAGGGGGATGAGAACGATGTCATACCAATACGCTGGATGCCCATTGAGAGCATTCTCTACAACAAGTTCTCGCTGGAGTCAGATGTGTGGGCCTTTGGCATCTGCTTGTGGGAGATATTCTCTTTTGCCCTGCAGCCATATTTTGGCCTCACGCATGAGGAAGTAATTAAGTACATCAAAGAAGGCAACGTGCTCGGTTGTCCTGACAACACGCCGCTATCCGTTTATGCCCTAATGCGCCGCTGCTGGAACCGCAAACCCAGCGAGCGTCCTCGCTTTGCTGAGATCAATCATTGCATTCAACACAGCATCGCTGAATGCGAGTGCAAGGCAATGCTCTAGGTTGAGAAATCATCAAAAGCTAATCGAAATTATTCCGTCATTTTTCAGCCATTTTAAATGGATCCGTTTCCGTATCCGAAATATTAATGCTCTCCAGTTGTCTTCCGGAGCAGACGCACTAAGCATAATCAAAGTATAGAGAGAGTACCATGAACTAACCATTTACCGATATACATACCTAAACATAGCCGTTCTTCACTTAAATTGTGAAAGTTATCAATTTTATGTAACATCCATTATATTTTGTTATTTCATGGAACCTCAGAACACTTCATAGTCAAACTCATATTTGTTTACTTATACATAAATATTACAAATAATATAATATATATTAGATTATGATATTCTTTAATAACATTATATAACGATTATCATTATGATATTCATTTCACAACGAATGCATTTAGTCAGCCATGTAATTGGTACTGGTTGGTACTCGTTTTCATATCTAGACCGTAGACAATATAAGTTTAATTATTTATAAATATTTACACACTGATAATCGCATGTTTGTATGCACTTTGGATTTAATTCCAATCGGGTTTTAATAGACTTAAGATTATACTCGGGATATGTTATCGCTAGAGAGATTTCCAACAATCAAACACTTTTGAAAAGGAATCACAAAAACACCGAAGACCATCAAAACAATAATAAGGAATATAAAATATGAAATATTTAGAGAACTGTCTACAGACTCAATTTCTTAGGAGACATTTACATACAATTATCTTGTAACTAAAACGTTGATGTAATTTGTATAATATAACTTTCATATCCGAATTTAAATAGTATTTCTCTGTTGGTTTCAACTTAGCGGCAATAATATCCATCGGAGTCATAGTCATTGTCATAGTAGTATGGACGACGACATGGATAAGGGACAGGCACGGGCAGCGGCAAAACTCCGAGTCCTATGCCACCCCCGTAGCCAAAAGATCTGTAGCCTCCATAGCCAAAGCCGCCGCCGCGCAGATGTCCATAACCACCTCTTGGTGGTCCATAGCCACCTGGTCGTCCACCACCCCAACCACCTGGGCGCCCACTACCCCAACCACCGGGTCGTCCGCCGCCAAAGCCACCACGTCCTCCGCCAAAGCCACCACGGCCACCGCCACCGAAACCGTGTCCACCACCACCGCCACCGAAACCGTGTCCACCACCACCATGACCGCCTCCACCACGCGCCAACAAAGTCTCCAGCAAATTGAAGAGTAACACGATAAGAAGAAGCCTCCACAGTTTTGACATTTTGCGTTCCTTCGTGATTCGTTTTGCTAATGCGACTAAAATAAAATATATCTCATTTCTGGATTGGCAGGTTCTAAATAGTAGCATCAAATTAATTAGAGTGTTCAATATAATTGACGTGAACTCAAGTCTTTAACCAAGAAATCCCCCATATCGTGCTCAAATATTATTTTTCGCATATGTGTACATATTTATATGTACATATGTGTATATATTTGTTTTGCAATACAAAACAGAGCTTAACCTCGCAATTATCACAGCAGCCTAAAGCCTAAGATTTAAACAATACATTCAATATGATACCTAAACAATTAATTATAACTAAATAGGTGTGTTAATTGGCGTCAAATCAGTGCATCTTTGGGCAGTTGGTATTTTTGCTGATCACCAGCCTTTCGGGATCTAAGGAGAGTCGCTTTAGAACGTCATAGATCTTCTCTCGAATCTCAACCACAAAGTCAGTCTCACGTCCGAGTATCCAAATTTGATCGGCATGGCCCAGGGAGCCAATACTGCCGCAAGACCATAATATGGCAAAGTTATCGTAGTCTGTGTAGAGCACCTGGTATTTACCAGAGCCAGGCAACAAACGTGCAATTACTTCTGGAAAGCGAGTGTTAAACTAAAATGTTATAAAAGAATAAAGTTAATGACCTTTTATTTTTAATAATTCCAAAGACCTACCTTAAAGTCCATAATGGAAGATTTGCTGTTCTCGGGCGTTGCATAGCCTTGATTTACATTTGGATTACCCGTGCTATTTAAATATAAAGACAGTCAGATATTTTGCAATACGTAACACTCATAAATGCGTTTCACTTACATGCGATTAACCGTTTTTATGGACACCTCCAGCTTAAAATTGTTAAACTTGGACAGATCCGCTTTGTTATAGGGCTGAAACTCGAAAGTGGTACAGCCCGAGGCAATCTCCGGCAAATAGAAGGACCGCTCCACCTCAAACCAGTGACCAAGTACCTAAAACAAAAAATAGTTATTAGAAATAAGACCAATAAGGTCTGCTTGCATGCGTTTCACTTTGAGTAAGCGATGAATAATCATTTAACTGGGTTACTAGTATTATACAAAAAATCAAAAAAAGAAAATATAATAAAAACAACAACTGCCTCCGCTTCCAGCGTATAACATAAACATTTCAAGCATTTTTTGTTTAAATTTGTTGTTATTTTGGGAAACTGGTTTTAAGCACTGGTAAAGCTCATGCAATGCCCAGTAGCAGAGTCCACTGATAGCTGGCAATAGGTTGTTACATTAAAACCCTCACTTGATACATTATGATTCTTGGGGTCGGGGTCTTTGCCCCCTGCATTAACGAACGATGTCAAAGTGATTTTATACACTCACGCTTTATCAACAGCTCAATTGGATATAAAGACTTATTCAATTAGAGACAATCATAAAGTCCAATTATGTTGCATCCTAAATAAACACATTGATAAAGAGAAGCATCATACATGACGCAAATCACGCACGAATAAACACAAAATAATAATGCTAATAGGGGTTTTAGCATTTATTAAATATTTTCTTTAAGCCAAAGTTCACTCATAAGCCAACTAAAGTTTATACAAAATTCTATACAATTTAATATTTTTAACATTTCTTATCTCAGACTATATAAGCTAATACCCTACGGCGAAATACTGAATGAATGAGTTGTAATCAGGGATTATTCATTTGTTCAATTTAGCTGTCTTATTAAATCAGCAATATCTTCAAACGCACCAATTTTACTGTGAAAGTTTTACAAAAGGGTTTAAGTGGGCGATATATAAGTCGGAACGTCTGGAGGATAAAGTGGAGCAATATTTTATAACTCAAGAAAGATTTTGAACTTACAATGATAAACGTTGGCAACTGAGAAAAAACTGCCGACTGAAAAACGCTTTTTAAGTTTTCTGTCTGATGTCTTTTGTCTTACACAGGCTAAACTTATTTAATTATTGTGAAGCACGGGATTGCTTCTTATTATTAAAAGCAATTTAGTAGAGTATTTGATTACCTTACAATAACGATGGCGTTAATGGCAGAATGCCATTTAAAACTATCTTCAATGAATAAATCAATTTTTAGTAAGTTCAAGATTTGCCTCTCCTACTTGAGCATGAGGTAAGCGCAGCTGGTCTGTTAGTAATTACACATATGCAGTAGTTAAATTAGTGCATAACATGTACCAAGTAACTTTTCTTTACGAAATTAAAGAAATTAATTAATTTCAAACGCATAAGCGATTACAACTTTGGAATTATGTATTGTTCGTTTACAGTTTTATAACGAATGAATGCAGTAGTAATGCTTATCGCCACTTCTTTGATTACAATGTGTAGAGATTCAAAGGTAGGCTGCAAACTTTTGTGGAACTTTGTGGAATCGAATTTCGAATCTATGCTGACTACCAAAGATAGATGAGAAGCTCGATTCCGGAATGCTGATTTGCGCCGATGGGTAGAATCATTTTCAGACGTTATATTGTCATTAAAGGTTTATATTGTTGATATTTAAGTGTATTTTTAAGAGTTATTTAATGCCATGTTCACACTATGAAAAGTTAATCACGTCAGTACGATAATCAAATAATTAAATGTCTCGAGTTTATCTCCAGTTCATCACTGTTCACAGATCTCACTTACTGGGTAACGTTTTGCTCTTATGGAGCCGTAAGTGATTTCAAGGCGGTCAACTGAATGAATTCGCTTATACCATATATAATCCCTCCCCCTTGTTTGTAGTTGTGCTGCTAAATTGATAAAGGCAATTTTCTAGTTTGTCCAACTTAAAAAAAAAAAACAAGAGCTCTTTGATCTTTGGTCTCATTGAAGTTGTCCTTGGCGTGCCAATGACGTTAGCTAGTAGTTTTGACATGGTCAGTAGTAATAGTTGGCTTCTTGAATATGATAAAGAAGTGAATTGTTTGCCATTGCCAACGACTTAAATACCAGCCAGCATCACGATACGAACAAATGAAGATATACATAAATATGTATTTATAAGGCTTATAAAGTTGTTATATCTCCTTTGCTGTAAACTGGTTTGAACTTTTACATAGTTACTGACCTCAAATTGGTTCAAGTTCATCTATATGCATAATATATTTATAATCATTATATATAAACATATATACATGTATATATAAATATATATAGATTTATATATATAAAAGAAAACTACCTAAGCTGACGCCTTGTACTAATTAACAAAAAAATTGCATAAACATACAATGCAGTCGTCCATTTGGTTTTTAACTTACGCGACTCATATTGAACTTCGGCATCGATGGATACTTCGGGCAACGTCCAAATCCATAAGCTTGTGTCTGGTCAACGAATGTCAACAAAAAAACAGTTGACAAAAGCAAAGCGCGCAAAATTGCACAAAATTTTTGTTGACTCATTTTGCAAAGTTGAGCACACACCCAAGATGTGCCTATTCAAGTAGAGCTTGGCACTGTTTTTGGTTGTTATTAGTATTATTGTTATTAAGCTACGGTTTATTCTCTGTGTCGAATGTTTAATTGATTCACAGAGGTAAGTTATGCACAAAGAGAACTTCCGTTGTTTTTCATTTATGTCAGTTGGCCAATAATCGCAGCTGTTGAATTGGTTTAGTTACAGTTACTGTTGCTGCTGCTGCTGCTGCTCGGTGAACCTATTAATATTCCACATAAGAAATGTGTGATAATAAAAACGTGCTGCTCCTCGAGTCTCGCTGCGTTCAAATGTTTTTGTTTGGTGATGGGTGGCTGACTGCTACAAGTGCAACAAACAACACAAGAAAGTAGTGAAAATGAAACAAACCGGGCACTTGTCAGTCTTTCAAAAAATTGTTAACTAGGTTGGCTCGTGCCTGACTAGGCGTTACGTAAAAGAAAAGTCCAAAAACCAGACCAGGCTAAACGCGATGCGATGCGAAGCGAGGTGAGGTGAGGTGAAGCGACAGTCTGCCCCACAGATTCCCGCGCATAGAGTCAAGCCCGTTCCAAGTCCTAAGACCATGTGGAATGCAAAAGCAACTGGTTAGTGCGAGTTGCACTTAATGAATATATGTGACCGAATATATTTTGTGCTCAGCACATTCATTCATAAAGAAAAGTAAAAGGTCTAAAGGAAGTCACTCTGTATTGTTGCAAATGTGTCATGAAGTTTTCAATGCGAACCAGATGGTGCGCCAAGTTCAAGTGAGCTAATAATAAGCAAAACAAAGTCATAAAAGAAAATAACAAAAGTTTCCACTAGCAAAATAAAGGAAGTAAATAGCTAGTTTCTTTTATGACAGAGACGTTTTGTAACAACTGGCAAGTTGTTACCCATTCAACACGTAGAAAAAACAGGCAATGAAAATCGGCAATTGGCCAACCAAGCAACCAATTTAATATCCAAACAGCTGAGAAAAAATGTGTTAATTTTGCAGACAGACGAACAGTAGCAGAAGCAAAAATAATAAAAAAAAAAACAAACGCAAAAACGATTCGTTGAACTACAAATGGTTATTATATAGTTGCCTGGAACTGTTAAAACGCCAAGGCAATTGCACAATTGTGTTTTGACTATATTTTGTTTTTAATATTTGTTTTGTCAACAACTCGTATTCCTTGAGTGTGTCTTGTTGTACATAGATTTGTTGGTTGTTATCTTTTTGTTTACATGATTGACTGTTGCACACACACTGCACGTTCTTTGGCACTTTAACGTTATATATCGCTCTAGAAAGTCTATGAAAATCGAGTGCCGCGACAACGACGTTTCTACAGCAACCACACTTTACGACCGTTGAAAACGAACTGATGTTTATTGCATTGCACATTGTTATTTGAATTAAAAGTAGTGTGGCCGTAGTATGAAAGACTTTTTCTGAAGGTACACACTGGAAATGTCATCGATAACTTTATTTCTATAAACAACTGGCCTCCACAAAACTGTCGACCACCAAACAAATAGCTAATTTTAAACAAAATTTTTCTTAGTTTTTAACAAATGGTGGCTTTATAGCTCTTAAAACAGACCAAATCACTGCATATTAGGCGATGGAAGCGTGTGTACTTTGCTATGACCGCTGCAATACCGGCGAGTCGTACAAGATATTTTCCGAGACTGGTTTGCGGCTTAACATTTGCAAAACAATAAACAAACACTTTTGGCTAGAGGTAAAGGCGCGTTCTGTTAACTTTTGTGATGTCTAATGATTTTCTGTTTTCTTTTGTAGTTAAGCAGTGCGACGGGAGGTGAGCGGGAAGAAGTTTGCTACCAGTGCTGGGAGTGCGTAAGCACCTTTAACGCGTTCTATCAACGAGTCTATAATATACACCAGGAACGACGTTGCGATATTAAGAATGTGCCCATTGAGTTCTGTGCCGAGTCGGAAACAGCCAATCCTCTTGCCTTTGGCGGAGAGTTGGATGCATTGGCCGAGGATTTCTTTGCAACTGGTGATGTCAAGGTGGAGGTGAACGAACTTGAACCGCTGCCCAAACTTGAAATGCTCGAAGAACCAGTGCTTAGAGAAAAGACCAGTACAACCAAACACACCACAATCGAGCAAACAGCGTCAACTAAAAAGCGTATTAAAAAGGAGCAGCGCACTATTGCCAGTGACTCTGATGGAGACATACCGTTGGCTGAGTTCCTGGATCTTAAGCCAGCAGCAACCGCTAGTAAGCAATTAGCTGTCAAGGTTCAACCACTGCGCAGAAGCACTCGACGTGGCCGCCCACCGAAAAAACTAAAAACGCCGCCAATGTCGCCTGCGCCTAGTCCTAAAAAAGAACTTCATTCTGATGATGAATTTGTTAGTGAACATGAAAATGATCATGATATGGACTTCTTGGTCGCCGAAGCATTGCTTGGTACAGAAGACAGCGCCAGTTCGAGCGAGAGCAGTGACAGCGCGTCTGGCAACAGTCTACCGGATGTTGAGCCGGTGGAGCGCTATGCAGAAATACCAAAACGGGTTGTGGTCAAGCCAAAAAAGTATCGAAAGCGCCCCAAGCCGTTGGTGCCGCCGGTGCGCTTGAGTCGCGAGGAGCTCGAAAGACGAAAGGCGCAACAAAACGAATACGATGAGATTATTTTTGAGTTCTTCAAAAAGCTGCCATGTCACGTATGCAATCTTCTAGTGCCCAATTTTGGAGACATGCTTCGTCATCTGCGCATGTCCCACAATATAGAAAGTGGCTTCATTGCTTGCTGTGGTCGCAAGTTTCACATACGCCGCGGTCTAGCTGAGCATGTGCTGGTCCACAAGAATCCTCAGCACTTTATGTGCACCCAGTGCGGACGTGTGTTTCAGGACTCCAAAACGCTAGAGGTGCACGAGCAAACGCACATTAATCCGCAAACGGATAAACGAATGTATCCGTGCGACAAGTGTTCTAAGACCTTTACCACAAAAGCCGCCGTCGCGTATCACAACATGTCTAAGCATGTACCCAAGTCAGACTTCAAATATAGCTGCCCCGAGTGCAATAAGAAGTAAGCTTTTGTGTTTTGTCGTGTGATCCCACTTTATTACTAAATACTATTGCAGGCTGCCCACAGAACGCAAGCTTAAGGAACATCGACGACATATGCACGATCCTGAGACGGCAATAATTTGCGACAAGTGCGGCAAAACGTTGCGTACTCAGGCAAATCTTAAGAAACACCACGAAATGGAGCATTCTGATACTCCACGCCCCAAGCCGGATCCCGTGCAATGCGAGATTTGCGGCACTTGGCTGCGTCATGTATCTGGCCTCAAGCAGCATATGAAGACAGTGCATGAACCTCCGGGTGGTGAGCATCGCTGTCCCATCTGCGACAAGACATCCACAAATTCTCGCGCACTTAAACGTCACATTTATCACAATCATCAATGCGAAAGAAAGTTCCGCTGTACCATGTGTGAGAAGGCCTTTAAGAGGCCACAGGATTTGAGAGTAAGTTAAGTTTTTATTACGATAACAAAATTAAAAAAAAAACTCAACTGTTTGCTTTTAGGAACATACATCGACGCACACGGGCGAGGTGTTATACACGTGTCCAAACTGTCCGCAGACGTTTTTTTCGAATGCCAACATGTACAAGCATCGCCAGCGATTGCATCGTGCCGAATGGGAAGCGGACCGCAAGAAACCGTTGCCTCCCAACATAATGCAGCAGGCAGCCACGAAAAAGCGTCAGGCGAGCAGTGCTATTGCCCCAGCGCTGTTCATCCAAGACTCAGAACCCATTGCCGCAGTTACCCTCAAGCAGGAATCTCAACAATTGCATTAGAGTTTAATATTTATGACAGAGTAATTAACTAAAAGAATGAACTAATTGATATTGTGTACTATCGGTATCGAATAATTAGACATCTTTAAGCTTAAAGAATATATTGACTACAACTAAATGTGTAGTTAAATTAATTCTCATCTTGTGGAATGCGGATTGTCTCACAAATGCCCTCCTCCCGATGGACGCTAGCCCAGTGTTGCGACAAATGCTGACTTATGGCCCGACGATACACCATGCAAGTGATATGGGGTAGCTTCTCAAAGCGAACGCGTAACAAGCCCAGCTTAGCCAGGGCAAATCGCCAGTTCTTCATGATGCTGGCATTTTTCCCCACATGCTGCGAATCGGGTGTGATGATGACTAGAATTCCCTCAGGTCGTAATAGCTCGTAGGCCTTCTGGCAGCAAAGCAATCGCTGTTCTGCACTGGGCATATACTCCAGCAGAAGGCTAAATATAACACAGTGATAATAGCCAGCAGGTAATCCTTTAACACTCTGATCGCTGATCTCGGGAGCGGTCAGTGTGGCATCCACCGCAACTGTGAGAAAGTCTGCTTGTAGCACTAGAGCGTCCGGTGCCGGACAAAGATCAATGGCAGTCACTTCTAGGTGCGGAGTTTTGCCAAAGGGATTAAAACAACTGCCCACATCCAGAACAAGCAGCTTGTCTGGCGGCTCCTCCATGTAGGAGCATTCAACTTCAGCAAGTTCGTTATAGGAAGCCAGCAAACGCTGCTCCCGCAATCGCTTTTGCAAATAAATGCCTTCGGTGAAAAAGTACTTGGTTATATAGTCAATGGCCCACTTGATGCGACTGCGTGCATGGAGCTCAGTTATACTGGCGTTTGTTTCCCAGATGCCAGCCAACTGCTGCATCGCATCCGCATACTCTGCCAGCTTTTCAGCATTGTGCGGTCCTGTGTGCTCCTGCCAGGCGCGTTCTGCGCCATATAATTTGGTAAGTTGACGTAAACTCTCGTGGCAGCTCTTCACAATGTTGGCCAAGCGCTGATGCTCCTCGGTGGCCATAGCTTTTGTTTTTATTGGTTCTTTCGAGGCGCAACAAAATTCGAGTTGAACGATATTTTCATACAGATGCACTTTAACTTGGACATCACTGTAAAATATGTATACATAGCTTTTTATTTTGAGCAACAGCTCACACAAACAAAAGTGTGCCCAGGTACACAAAAATAAATACAAAAATGTTGTTATATTTAATTCCTGACTCTTAGGTCTCACTTCACAGACCACAACTGGTAATTTTATTTTTAAAGCTAAGAATAAAGTAACTACGTGGGTTTAGTTAATTGAAACGAGTTATGAAGCTTATCGGAACATAATAAAACGGGTGTGAATTCATGGTTAAACCTATGTGTTAAACTGTTGTGATGCATTTTTTTGTCTAAGTAAAACTATTCACTTAGTTTCAATTTGTATTGTATGGGAACACTTTAGAATAAAACTACTTCGTTTAAAACATTGATTAAAGTTTATAAAACATAAAACATATAAATGTAACAATAAACCTCATTGTCTTGCCACTAACCTTCATTTTAAATATTTAAAAAAAAATCTAGTAAGATGTAAAGTTCTGTAATTACTTAAACTGTTTTTTAATTCAGTTGAGCAACTATCCGGCATAAAAATCTGAAACAAGTTGTGGCACAATTATGAAGTACAACAGCCAATATTCCAATGATAAAGCAATTCGCGTGAAACAGAAGTTGACTCAACTAAAGTATATTGTTCACTTAGTATATGTTTAGGCATGCAACGATCGACGTACGACATGAGTAAGCAAATTATGGGATCGGCATGTATGTAAATATGTACTATCTTAGCTATGACAAGAGAAGGCTAGTCCATTCACATAAACTGATAAGACTGTGACCAGCACTTTACCAGACAGATAACTTTAGAAACAATGCTTGGATTATCTTATCTATGCTAAAACTGTTGCGAACTACAACTCATGAATTATGTATGTCTGTATGTGCAGTATACATGAGTGTTTGTAGTTCTACAATTGTATGACTCTAAAGGTCAATATCATGTAGAAGTAGGTACGTGTATAAATAACTGAAGGATAGAAAGATACAAAAGAACACTGTAGTTTTGCCTATAGCAACATGACAAAACTGAACTGAACGTTTGTTTTATAGATTCTAATTTATTAAAAAGCTAATCACTTGAAAGCAAGTCGTCAGACTGCTCAGAGTCGTCAAGGCTGATAACGATTTGCTAATATAATAGTTTTAAAAAAACAAGTGAAAGCGTTGCTGTCGGACGCAACCGACTGCGAAATACTCTGATACCAATGTAAAATCTCGTGGTTAAAAGAATCCTTGAAATGGGGGGCTTGCAGGATAGGTCACGGAGACTTTACTCAAAACATACTACACTAGCTCAAAACTGGGGAAGAAACGGGGGTTTTAATAGTAAAAGATGGAAAGCAGGGGTGGGCACGGCATCTAAATATGCAGAAATAAAAATGACATCGACAAGCAACTTTTAAAAAAATTCAGTGACAACCTAATCTTCACACTTTGTCTTTCCAGCACATAGACAAAGTTATTTGTAAAGTTTTAAGTCTCTAGCTTTCAGGGTAACCCAAACAATTTTGTTCTCACAGACTGGCGGACAAATAACATGACTGACATTGCACAAAACCAATTTACTCTTAAACATTGGGATCAGAGTATAAAAAAACAGATTTAGCCTGTAACTGCCTATACAAGTGTTAAGGTCGCTTTGATCTACAGATGCAGATAGGAAGCAAACCATGTTTGTATATAATTCGGGTATGTACTTTGTAGGATAGTATTTGTTTATCAATAACTACTTATCACTAAATAATCAGTTATATCGGTTATTAAAGTGATTACATCGATTTTGTATGGTCGCTTCTAGCGATAAGGATAAGAACACATTCAAAATTCTTTCGACTGTTTAGTCGTTGAATGGTCGTCTACCGAGTCGCTCGCTCGCTTGTGCTGTACCCAACCAGGCTTATACATCAGATCATCAGGTCAACATGAAGATCGAATGGGCTCCCGTAAATGTGCCGCCCAAGCGTCGCTTGGAAACATTGGTCACTGGCATGTTTACAATATTTTTATTTACACTTCCTGGGATATCAATGTTACTAACGGTCGTACTTCTGGTAAGAAACCACTGAGATCTAACGATTTTATTAGATACATTTATTGAATTTGTTTATAATGTAGTACTATGGTGGACTTGTGATACGAACACTATTCGTAGTCTATGTGGCCTACATATTTGTTCAACACAGACGAATTCAGTCAGGATTAGATGGCAATGGGTAGAGATCTATCAATTAATTTCTAGACTTCGAGTTATTATTCAATTGCATTTTTTGTCTAGTTGGATAATAAATCGCAGCAACTTCATATATCGCTTATTTCGAGACTATTTTCCAGTTAAATTAGTTAAGACTGTCGATCTGCCGGCCAATAGAAACTATATACTTGCCAGCTTTCCACATGGCATTCTTGGGTAAGCACAATCAATCAAAGATATCTTATCAACTGAAAGCATTTAATTTATATGTACTAATTAAACCACTTACTCACAGCACGGGCATAGGCATCAACATGAGCCTTGACATTAGCCATTGGCTTAAGCTCTTTCCCCATGTGCGTCCCAAGGTGGCAACACTTGATCAGCACTTTGTGATACCCTTTCTCAGGGAATTTATGCGTTGGTGGGGTTTGGTTTCGGTCTCGAAGGAATCGTTGGTGTATTATCTTACCAAACCCAATGACCCAAAGCATCCAAGCAATCGTGATGGTTTCACATCCAATGCAGTGGCTATTCTGGTAGGCGGTGCTCAGGAGGCCCTCGATTCGCATCCCGGCAAATACATACTCACGCTAAAGAATCGCAAAGGATTTGTAAAATTAGCCATACGCACGGGGTAAGTGTATTTGTTTTTATACTGGTCACCAAATTTATTACTCTTTCTCGCACAACAGTTCATCAATTGTGCCCACGATCTCATTTGGTGAAGTTGACATTTTCAATCAGGTGGACAATCCACCAGATTCGTTGTTGCGCCGTATACAGACGATAGTCAAAAAGTTGACAGGCATATCACCATTGATACCCGTAGGTCGTGGCTTCTTTAACTATACATTTGGCTTCCTGCCCTTTCGTCGACCCATTGTACAAGTTGGTGAGTAACGATAAGCGATCTTTATCTTGATTTCGATATCTAAATGATTTTGGTTCATTGCAGTTGGCGCGCCAATTGATGTTGTACAAAGTGCGCAGCCGGACCAAGCTTATGTGGATGAGGTGCATGGCCAGGTGATGGAGGCTTTGGAACGTATGTTCGATAAGTACAAGGATAAATATATGCCAAATTCAGCAAAAACGAAGCTGGTTATAAAATAAATACACACGCACACACAACCATTAGATACTGAAAGAGTGCGCCAACTCTTCTAATAAAAGGTCACAATTTGCATTTTAAAGTAAATAAAAATGGTCACACTTAAGCTTAGAGCGGTGCTTTTAAAATACAATCAAGCCGAAAAGAGCTAATAACAATAAGTATAATGCGCCCAAACGTTTAAATTGGCAACAATATCTTTGTGTATCTATTGAAAATTCAAAAGTTATTGACAATAACTATTCAAAATTAAATGTTTTATAAGCATTTGTACTTGATGTTCAGCTGCTAGTTGATTGTACACAATAAAGAAGGTTAGTTGGTTAATTTTAACGAAAGCGTATGTTCTTTTATTATTTTAAATATTATTATTAATTTACCAATTAAATTTGTTACTTCGTACATAAATATTATATACAAAAAGAAAAGTAGGATTCGAATTTCATATTGGAAAACTTAACTACATTTCGCTTTTGTGTTTGTGCCATGATTTTTAAAATTTTTGATTTGTGTATACTATATAGAATTTTGGTTTAACAACTATGTACAAAGAATTTTTAGAAAAACATTATTATGCTACACTATATTCAATCGCAGAATTTTTTCAAGTAAGGTACAAACAATTTTTTATTTTTATATAATTTTTTTAAGCAACAAGTCACTTTTTAAACCTTAAAACCATATTGTGGGATCTTAATAAAAAATTTAAATTTAACTGAAGAATTTTCCTTATTAAATATAGTTGTTGGCTTTATTTCTAAACTATATGAAATTATCTACAAATACTTCTAAAACAAAACAGAAACAAATAAGTTTTAGGAAATTCTGAAAAAGTTCAAGCTTACAATACATTAGATAAAGGAATACTTGGCATAACTGGGTTGGATTGAGATTTTTGTTATGTGAGTACGAGCTTACGAGATTTTGTCATTTCATTGATACCGATACCTATAGCTAGCTATGTGAAAATGGTATTGTTTCTCGGCTATAACAACAATCTCTCAAATATTTTATTAAGCGTTCAGTTGATACATATATATATATATATATATATATATGTATTTACTCATACATCGATAAATCTATAAATATTTGTTGTCTAAATAATACATACTATTTTCTGTGGGCTTTTGCTTAGAATGTACTCATAGTAGTTGTACTATATTGCTGCTAGTTGAATATTTCGCTCCTTTATTATCATAATATTCTTCTATAAATGGGAATCTAGTAATGTGTGTGATTGGGTGACAAAAATATATGTTTTTGTATGTATGCGCATATATGTATGTATGTATGTATGGTGTGTGTTTTAAGCAATTGAATTGCTATACATTCCAACTATATAATTAATTTTTTTTGTAGCAATATAAAATGTTTAAGTTTTAGTTTGTTTTTATTTTTTGGCATAATTTATATTCTTGTTGGTATGTTTACATTTTTCCATATATTTTTTGTTTCTATCAATTGTTTAAGAGCCTAAAAACATTTGCTAATTTCATATCATATCATATTGTTTAAATGCTAACTCTCTTTTGAAATTATTTACTACGTTTTAAGGTACTAGCTAGCCAGGCAGCCAAATTGCGAATGGGCGCAACAATGCAAAAAGGTTTACGATATTTGCTGTGGTTCCAAAAAGCGTACTTCTTTTATCTAAACTTGTATTTATACTTTTACTTTTACTTGTGGTTTTTATTTCATATATTTTTTTTGGTTGCTTTAAATCAATCCCTGAGTGCATTTTTTTTTTTAAACTTTTATGCTCTGCTTGCTTTATTGCCGCTAGGTTTCATATTTTAATTTGTTATTGGTGTTTTGCTTGCTTTGTAACTGTTTAAGGTAATACGTAATAGGTTTTTTTTTTGTATTTCTTGTTAAGAAAGATTTTAGTTTTCAGCATACGAGAATTGATTTTGTTGTGTGCTGCTTGCGCGCGGGTGCCCTAATTGAAAAAAGTTATTATTATTATTATTAACTACATTAAGATACGAAGGTTTTCCATTTATTTTTTATTAGTTTTACCGATTTCCAAAATTTGTTGCTTGTGCTTTAGTTAAGTCGAGAAAAAACGATTAGTAATTTTCTAATTAAATAGTATTACTTTGGGTTTTCTTTTTTTGGTTTTTGTTTTGAGCGCAAAAGGTGCATGGAAGATTAACAAGGACCTAATGATTTTGTGTGTGTTTGGTTTTTGATTTTTGGATAAATCCAAATAACTTTAAACATTTGTTAATCGTTAGGATGTTCTCTTTTATTGGTGTTTCAATTGCGGGCCTTACGGTGAGCTCTAATTAAGTTCAATTTATTAAATTTAATTTGTTAGTTATGTAAGTAGGTATCTACAAAAGATTTTATCATTTCCTTCCAACTGACAAGTTCAAAATATATATATAGTATTTGTATGGTTTTTGTTTGGGTTTCTTGTTTTTATTAGTCTTGACATATGTATGTGTGTATATTTATATTTCTATATGTTTTAATACATATATAATTGTTAAGTTTTGTTTGGTTTCAAATGTGTATATTTAATATATGTATATATATATAATCTTGTTTGACGTATGTACGTATTTTTTTTCTTAGTAGAACTTATCTGACGTTTAAACAGATAAGGAGATAGCATATGCACTAAATGTACATAAGTATATGGGCCGAAATACAATTTATTTTGTGTTAACTACAACATTGTTTCAGGTTCTCTAATTGTGTTCTCATTTAGTTCAACTTTCTGGCAATTAAGCTTCTTAAGTGGCCAAAAATAACAATTGTAATTTTCTTTTTTTTTTATCGTAGCAAATTATCAAATTTCGAATAGCTTATTAGTTCCATGCACTTCATAAGAATGTTTTACATGTAATAATTGTTTATTTTGTTAAGGTTAACATTTAATTTAGCTATCAGGTTGCGGGTTTCTTTTGTTCTTGCTTTATCGGATAACATTACAATATATTTTAGTATATATGCTCTAGATCTACACATGATCGGCTCGCGTTCCATTTGGTTAGTTTCAACATTTAACTTACACAACAAAAAAGTTACTTATATTTAGTAAGGAAAACCAAAGTACAATTCTATAAAATTTGTAAAAAAAATTGCATTTTACTTTTGAGTCTGTATATGTGTCTGTTATAGTGTTAGTGTGTTTGTATTGTTGTTGGTGGTTACAGCCGTCTAGACAGCCACAATGGCCGCCATCTATGAGGCAGTCGGCACGGGATTAAAATAATGCAGGCCATTGGTCTGAAAGATAATTTGGTAAAGGTTATTACAATACAAACAAAGAATGTAAGTTTATTACATACCGCCATATCGTATTCTGTAATATAGGCGGGAATTTCCAACTGATCCTTTGTAATGGCCGAATACAAGTGTTCGACGCCGGGCAACGAATGCACTTTGGCCTTGATGGCTGGTGCCATAAATGTGGTGAACCACCAGGTCATCATTTTAGTCCAGAATGTGGGATGCACAATATAGAAGGCCTTCAGATTCTTCTTGTATCTACACAATCAATAGACATTGATTAGGTTTTTCTTCGACATATATATAGTATTCAACTTACTTGTATGGCAAGACACTGTAGACGTCACGCAGCCAATGCAACGATGGATAGTTGTTTGTGGATGTGAGTGTATGGAAGTATGCAATGACATAATCGCCCTTGACAATCGGATCCAGAAGTTTAATCAGATACAGTAAAGCCTATAAACAAGATAAAAGTTACATCAACCAATACTTTGTATAGAGCAAATAATATTAACTTACCTTTTCCAAGTCAATATTCTGTGCTGGAAACCATTTGCCACAGAATACAATCACAGGTCGACCCAAACGATCCACGCCACTCTGGTATAGACAACCGATTCCAGATACCTCATTCAGATCCTCAACCAGTGCTCGCTGTAGAAGGCGTTCATATCTGTAATAAACATCAACAAGCATTCATTAAGATTTACTCAATGATTTACAAGCATTTCCCAAATTCCACATATGTACATACTTAATAGCTCCTAACTAATCTTACAAACGTGCTAATGGCTTACAGATAACTAGATCATGCGAATACATATAAAGGTAACGAGTAATCAGGTAGCTTTCGAGATTATTGTTTACTTAACTGTCAGTCAAGTGATTCAGCTGTTGATGGGCACGAGTCTCAGTTCGTAATTCGTAATTGTGTTTACCTCGGCTAACTGCATTGAAATTCGCAACACATTTGCTTTTTGTTTGTATGTATGTGTTTAGAAAGGTGTATTGTGTTTTATTAGATGTACATGAGAGAGCATCAAGTCAGTTAGTCAGTTGCTTTATTGTTGTGCTTAAAATGAGCGCAAACATTTGTGCGATAAGCTTTAAAAGCGAGCAGCGCAATTAAATATTAATTAATATAGAATATATATAAAGAAACACATGTTTTTTTTTGTGCGGGGAATTTCGCTAATTCAGATAGCATTGCGATCATCAACATGCAACCGACGAGCTTAACAGAATGTTAACAGATCGCGGCTGCTCTCAAACTTTTAACATAAGTCGAAAATGTTAAAAAGAATACAACGTGGAGGGAATTTATAAAAAGGATCAAATAAAAAGTCCCAATTGGTAACGAATGGCAATGAAGTCGTTATTGATTTACAATTACATAGAATTAAATTATTTGTTTTGCCGAAAGTGAGTCATTTAGTAAATCATTGACTCTACCATTAATTTAGGTGTTAATTAACGCGTTTCAAAGCTTATGACTGGCACACGCCTACCAAATTGTTGTTGCTGCATATGTTTTTTTGTGTGTTTTGGAGCATGACGCAGTTAATGCAGCAGCTGACTGCCAGGAGATAAGCTCATAAGCCGTTAAGTGATAAGCCAAGCGACAGCATCTGCAGCGCATCCCCACAATAGATAAAGAAACAAAGCTTCCTCTATACATAGTATATCTATAAGATAACACAAATATGACGCATTGTGACGCAGTTTGTAAACAAGATTGATGTAAAGTATGAGAATATGAATAAAAGATATACTAATTGTACCCTGTATTTATGTACATGTGGTATGAACAATTCTCGTGTGAAATTTGCTCGCATTTGTTCAAATTCATTATCGAAATGTATTCAATTAGCATGCAGATTTATGTCTCATTTCAACTCGTGCTTAGTGACAGTAGTAACTGTATAAGATGTTTTCTCGCTCAAATCGTTGTTCTCTAGCGAACATCTACTGTATCCCGCCACCATCCCGCAAAACCGCAAATTGCATGCCATTGTTCAGTTCTCGATTGACAGGTAAGCTACAACGGTGGGTGGGTAGGTGGGCGGTGCCATAATGTAGCCCATTCTCAGGGTCGTAAATGTGGTTTCAATAATGCATGACTGCTGATGAGCTGCCTAAAGGACCTTTTCGATATCGACTATAAATAGACGACAACTAGTTAAAATTATGGGCAATAACAAAGTCAAACAATGTTGGCATTTTGGGAAGTGAGTGTTACACCAAATGACGTCACGCAATTATAAACAAACGAAATTGAAATAAAAGAAATGCCACCAACGTCATCCATCAGCAAAGAGTTTCGTACTGTGCGTGTTTCCAATGTTTCTGTGAGTTTGGATTGGAGAGACCAAAAACTAGTTCAATCTTGACTTCACCGAGTGAGTATTGAGTGACTGGCAAAACGTTGAATTGATTTGCTGTGTTTTTTAGTCGACCAATGTTTACCTCTCCTCCGGCGTCTCCATGAGCTCATCGGCTGCCATCATATCCCCAGTGGTCTCCTGCATGGGACTGGAGCCCAAGTCGATGGACGTCATGCCCTCGAGCATTGTCATTGTGTGTGTGTTTGGCTTAGTTAGCTAGTTGTGTGGTTGGGTGGGTTGGGTTGATTTCGTTCTGTTTTGCTAGCTTTTGTTGTTGTTCAATTATGTTGTTTTCCCTTTTTCTTTTTTAAAGGTTTATCGATCGAGCAAAACGTGGAACGCAGAACTTTTTATGGAATTTGCCTGTTTGGTGCACTTTTTTTTGGCAATTGACGCAAATGGCGCTGACGATTCAACTGTTTTCGATTACGTTTATAAATAGATATTTTCAATATTATTTCGAAATGTAGCAGCTTATTTTTGCCAGACTTTTGCGTTTCGTACGGAAGCAGCGTCAATAATATTATTTAAAAACCAAAAGATGTGTAAATTTTTAATAGATATTATATATTCATGTATATACATATGTAGGTATGTATGTATGTATTTTGTATGAGTTTATATAAATCATTTGGACCAATCCAATATTCGAACCGTTTTAACGAACACACACGACCGTTCGCCACGAGCTGCGTTTCTCGACTAAACGGCATCAGCTCTTCGAATGCTCTTCAACCCAAAATGCTACGCTCCATGCTCTCGACTTTCTCGAATGCGAATGGACGTGTATGGATGGTACGTTGTACGTAGTATGTACACCAAGAGACTCAGCTCATGCATTCTCTCTCTCTATCTATCTAACAACGGTAAACTCTCTTTTTTTTTCTTGCAGCTGCGCCCTTTTGACGTTGCTGTACAATGACATCAACAGCAATAGCAATGGCAACAACAACAACAACATCAACCACTATCATAACACCATAACAATAACAACAATTGTGGGTGCACACAGGATATACTATTCCAAGGACATACATACTACCTGCCAGCCTGAATGCCTGTCTGCCTGCAAGCTTGACAGCCGCCAATCGCATAATGCAAATGTCATGTCTGTCCGACGAATTCAGTTGAGAGCCGTCCAATTTGGAGCTCTCTTGTGCGTTTTACTATATGGAAAGCGCAACATGACGTATGCGCAATTTCCACTTACAGCCAAAGCAAATAGCCAACAAACGACAACAACATACTGACAGCCATCAACAAAGGGCAATACTCTTAAAGACATCCTTTACAACTCGTATCAAAATTGATTATAAATAAAATACTACAGTCGAACTTCCATATAACGAACTTCCGTAAAACGTAGTTTTCTATATTGCGATTTTTCTTGTCCCCATGACATTCGTTATAAGGAAGTTCGACAGCATACCCAAATTATACCCTTAATACTTTATTTGTACAGGGTATTAACTGTACTGGCCATCTACTGTAAGCCTGGGTAAATTCATTGAACCAATTGCCACTGTGGCCGAGTGCTTGGCCTGTTTACATGAATGCACACACTGCAAACGATTACTTATATAAATACATATACATATATTTAATTTATTGAGATAAATTTAAGATTTAAACAAAATGCGATGCGGTGAAACACGATACGAGAACAAAATGAAACAAAATGTGCGGTTGCATTCAATGAACTGCAACATTCACGTTTTAATTACATTTTAAGGTGAGGGGCAATCGTTACTTTAGGGAAGGGTCGTGTCGAATAATAATCATATTATATTATTATAATTAAGTTGACAGCACTAAAATGTCATCGCATTGACATTGATGCATCGCTTAACTGAACACTTGAAATTCAACACCAAAAATGGCTTTACACTTATTTTTGGCTATTCGCTATGCATACTTTAGATTAGTTATGGAATACTAAGTATGTTATGTTTATCCAGTATTTAAATACTGTTTCATGTAGCCATACAAACATCAATTATATTATGATTATTAACTATCTATAGCTTGACATATTTTTTAACGTTTTTCAAGGATTCGGAACATAAGTATTTGTATCCGCATCGCAGAGCCTCATGTAAATTTAGTACTTTCATATTTTTAGCGATTGTTTGACCAAAAATAAATTTGGGTTTCTTGGCATGCAATCGATGACGTAGTCGGATTGGTCACAATGACCTCCCCGGGCAACGAAACAAGCTAAAAAAAAAACATCTATTCGAATCAAAGGGTTTTGGACTTCAATTGCATGAAACGCATTCGCGTGACAACGTTCAGTTAAATTTGAATAGGCACACAAGTGCCTGAGAACTGGTTCGACAAAAGGCGGTTCCGAACCCGGTTAGGAGAAGTCATTTGTTTAACGGTTAAGGTATTTCCGACACGTGCACCCTCTAAACAAACGAATAGTATTTATTTAAGAGCACTACGAGAAGTACTTTCATAAAGTTATGTTTGTTATGAGTTAGGGAGAATAGTGTATTGGTTTTTGTGGCAGTTTTATGAACTGCAGACAGACCAGTTAATTATAAATATTTAAGTGTATATATTTAGTGAAGCAAGCGGTCGAAAATCTGATATGTCCAGATATGAATGCGGCTGTTTACGTGCGCCTTTTCCGCATTAACGAAAAAGAAGCAGCAGCAACAACAATAACAATTAACAAAAGTTAAGATACTCTAAATAAATGCACAAAACTATACCGATTATTAAGTTATATAAAGAGTGAAAACTGAGAGATTAAACTCTCGGGAACAACGAGGGTTGAATCTATTTTGTTTCCTGCATTCAACAGCTTATCCATAATTATTTCACTTCTTTACACTTGACACTTGAGTTAAAAGTTCCGTTATTTTAGTATGTAATAAACCTTTGAGAATAGATCACCTAGGTTTCTAATTAAAATCAAGTAAATTCTATCTTCTTTTTATTCAATTACTACCAATTTTTAAGCTCGAATTGCTTGTGAGTTTTTAATGATAGTTTTACTTTTCTATACAACCTTATATAGTATTTTGCACCAAAAATGCTGAATTTGTGGAAAATTTAGTATACAGTTTCTTGTGAAATGAAATTTCTGAATTCTCAACTTTGATGGATTAAGCTTTGTATCTGCAACGGTCATGCCGAAGCGTAGTTAATCCATCAGTCAATTGTATATAACGAACTTCAAAGTGGACACGAAAATACTTCGTTATAAAGAAAATTCGTATTGTAGGATAAGGTTTTTATTGAACCAAATTGCATTGTTCAAGAACATGGAAAACTTCTTCTTACGGAAGTTCGTTATATGGAAGTTCGACTGTACTAGAACATAGACACTTTAATCCTATTTATAAGCACTCACCGCTCTTGATGCTCCATGCCTTCAATGCCCTCGGCAACGACGCTCTCATAGACGCCAGCTCTGGGCCGATCGCTTAACAAATGCTGCCTGTCCAAATCCATCTAGATGCGATAAAAACCCATTGTTATTTAAACAATAATTAATAAGTTATTAATAGTTTTATGCACCTGTAGCTGTGTCTGCAGTCCACTGCTGTAAGAGTTAATGCTAAGGCCATTCATATCCCTGGCACCATATTCCAGATCTGAGCTGTTGCCTTCCATGTCGTGTGGACTCACGTCTGAATCGTCGTCAGCTGTTTTTGAGAGAAAAGAGCCGAAAAGAGAGTTAAGTTTTGGCTGTGAGCAATTGAGGTATGACAATTAATGCATTTACATGAGAACTCAAATGAATTGTTTATCATAATTGTTTATGTTATTGTTTTGTTGATGGTCCTAGTTTTATCAAAAGCTAAGCCTCAATGCAGCTGCTGTTCAGCATCAGCGTTTCAAACTTCTCGTTCTTATGCACTCAACCAACAACTTTAGCGCTGCGTAATTTGATATCAACTGAATACGACGCCGGCGCCGTCAGCTTTTGGACGACGCCTTTGTTAGCTGAAGCTGTAGCTGTAGCAGTAACAGTGACAGCAATGTCAACGACAACACCGTCAACGTTAAGCGCTTGGATGAGCCAGCGAGCCAGAGCCAGAGCAAGAGCAGACTGACAGAAGGGAAAACGCCCCTCTGCCGGCTGCTGTTGGTCGAGGATGGAAGTAGCGACGGGGACGTCCGCTGAGTGCGATAAGCGAGCTGCGTTTGTTTTCAAACGTTGACATGATTTAAATAGGCCAAAAAAGAGTAGATGCTAGCATACATCTTAACCAACTGTCATGATAAGCCACACAGTTAATTTAAATGTTTGAATATGACTTTGTGCATTTGATAAGCTCGCGTAACGTGCGGCATCTAAAAGCGGTGAAGATTTTGTTCTTGTATTCAAACTAACATCAACAACATGACATAAACTGAGGAACCTTAGTTATTTTATAACTTTGTGTGAGTTTCAACGTTATTAGTCACAGAAATGCAACGCAGATTTATGTGTGAGGCCAACAAATAACTATAGCCATTTATCAATTGTGTGTATCAATTAGTTTCATTAATCTTTCCTTGTGTTCTTTGTTTTGGTATTTTTTTCAAATTTGTTTCACGTTTGGCATCTTTTTAAGAATCTGCCTGAAAGTATGCAGCACTTTCTGATCAAATTTTAAGATGGAAGCAGCGACTGTGACGTCAGTCGCGTGATTTGTTGTTGAATAACGTCACGACTCTATATCAGATATTTGAATAATTTAAAACAATTCAATGCCCTTGTAGCATTAGTTTTTAGTTTCAGATTTATGAATAGATTTAAGAGTAATTTGTAACACTATTTTAGCACCATTTTGTTTTCAACTTTTAATTATCCACTTACAAATGTGTGTTTAATTTAAATTGCAATTTATAAATTAGTTGTTAAAAAATTTAAATAAACAAAAGTGGAAAATAGCGTTAAATTTGATGCTGTTTGCCGTTGAGTGACCACGCGTTGGTGTCTTTAAAACGTAACTGAAGCCGTACGAATAGGCATGGATTCGAATCGGGGAATGAGAACTTGGCAAACGCACAAGCATTGTATATTAAATGGTTGTGAGTGTGTGTGTGTGTGTCTGTGTGTGTGTGTGCGGTACACATAATCTTATCGACATTATCGGCAGCTATTGACGAGTGAGCTTAACAATGCAATTTGTTCAAGGGAAAGATAGCCAAAATCAACAAACAAACAAACTGATATACAAACTGATAACCGATAACTGATAACCGTCTAATGGACGTCATCGTATTTCACAACACTCACCATGTCGATGACGCATGTGCACGCTGTGACTGTGCTGCGGATTGCGTATAATACGTATCTGTCGATCCGGATCGGGATGCTGTGGTTCGCCCAACTCTCCGCCGGTATCCTTGGGCAGCTGCCACAGCGCCGTGCGCTCCTCCAGCTGATCGCGTGGAAAGTAGAGCGGCGCCAGCACCTCATAGGTGCCACGCTCGTTGCTGTTGACGCACAGTATCACAACCTGCTGTGTAAACTTATCCAGAAAGCGTCGAATGGTGCCTGCAAATGTGAATGAAAAGTTTAACAAGACAGCTAATGATTGTTGATATAATAAGTCTATATACATAACTAATTTGATAAAGTTTGATTGGGCATTAACAAATAAATCAAGTATACGTAAAAAACTTCATTAGAACCTAAGCAAACCTGATGTTCGATGTCAGAAAAAACATATTTATTGCGTATACGCATGGTAAATTCCACAAAAATTATCATAAATAATGTTAAATAACAAGTTTCTAGCTAATTGTAGACATAGTTGGTTAACACATTTGAAAGAGGGTTAACTCAGAAAGTTTAGCAAATGCTTGAAGAATATGAAAATCAAACGAAAATGAAATCTGTACTAACTAAACAAGACAGTTCGAATGCTTTGTGCCGAACAAAGAGATAAGCACTGACTGCATAGGACAATAGCATTTATAACTCATAGTGTTGTGTATTAAATGCCACATGTTAATCAAATCAGATAAGTATTGATTTTAGTTATTACTCACGCAGGGCAATGTGCGCTGCGACATCGGCTGGAAATGTCATCTGATTGCCACTCACATTGCACACGGCAATTGTGCGCAGATTTAGCTCTTTGGCCTTGCACAGAACGTTTCTAAATGGATAATTGTATTAGCAGGATTGTTTGAATTATGTAAACCTTATAGCTAGACTCACCTGTAGCAACAGTGCAATGCATTTTCGGCGGCCGTCTTAAGCTTCTCCTTGCAGGCGGGTGCAACAGTGTGCAGAACATACTTGGCTGGCAGATTGTATCCACGCGTAACGCGCACATCTCCTATGCGGCACTCTATATATACATATATATATGATAAAGGGTATACAATAATGATTGAAATATGCTTACCTTTAACAGTTGTGCTGAGCTCCTCTTTGAGTTGATTGCCTGCAACGGCGATAATGCGTTCCGATATGCAATTGCTTTCAGTCAGGGTTTCATCGCTGCTATTCGTGATGGCATCCACCTCCAGTGTGGTCATGTCGCCATCCCTTTAATAAGTAGCACAATTGGGCGGTGATATAAGCTAGGATAAGTAGGGAGAGCTGAGAGTTGAGGACTTACCAAATCACCAGACGATTGTTGACATCTTTGGATAGGGGAAAAGGACTGCAGTTGTGCCGCGGCCCACCAAGTGTCGAATAATCCGTTAAGGGCAGACGTGTGTCCGTCTTCTGTGAGCCGCCCCAAGTGACCAAATTATCCAATTTGACAAGCTAATTGGAAATAAATTCAATGTGAAGATTAAGCATTATCGCATTAAAGTTAAGTTCATTTCGAGACTTACACATGAGCTGGTGCTGGAACTGGAACTGGAGTCGAACGCTTTGAAGTCCACATTTGAGTTCGTGTCGAGACGCATTGCGCTATAATAATGCAAAGAAAGTAAAAAGCTATTATATTAACTTTATAACAAACAGGAACAGAGAAGAAGAGTTTGTGTAAGTTTGAGAATGAAATGATAGTTTTTTGTAAATTGGTAGGAGACAGACACACACATTTATTTTCACTGTTCGTTGGTGGAACTTGAAAATGTTTGCAGAGATATGCTTGAAATATACAAACGCATTGGGAAGAATCCTTTTTAACACATAACAAAGAGCTCTTTAAAAGAACGCATACTCAGCAATTTACATACAAAGATTCAGACATTGCAGTAAATATTGTATCAGGGCATTCTTGAAAAACCATTAAGCTAAATCAGGTTAGCTGTCAGCTGTTGCCGGTTAAAACTGGTCCAAAGCGCAACGAAATCTCTGCCTTATCTCGACTCGATAATTAAAAGAAAAACAATACCACAGGCCCGAATCCCAACAGAACAGACCGTTAAGTGAGTCACGATTGAGAACAACAAACTTCGTTAATGTCGCTGGCTAATTTGCAAGCAAATATTAACTCAAGATGATGCGTTGCAAACGATTGCACGTTTTATTCTAGTCGAATGAACAATTTATTATTCATATGTCGAGTGAGCTACACGGACAGCTCCCAAGACCAAATTCTACCAGCCATCCAGCCCACTTTGCTAGCTGATGCTATTTATGGCATGTGCGTCACACGTTGCTGCTGAATGGCAGGTGAAAACAAAGGCAGCGCCTAAAGCTGATTTTCTTTCCAGCTTGCAACAACTGCAGCAGCAGCAGCAGCAACAGCAGCAACAAGAGCAGATTCAGATGCAGCTTGATTTCTTGCTTAATTGCCATATCCACACACACACACACACTTTTACATCTTCTTTCCACGTCACTCACACTTTTTCGCTATCCCTCTCTCCCTTTTCCATACAGCCTCCCTCACAGCAGCCACCGGTTGAACTTTGGCCTTTTGCAGCACACGCTAAACAAAAGCTGAACTTTATGGTAAACAGAATCTGGTATAAAACATATATACATATATATATAGTATGTATATGGTTCCAGTTCGGGCCCAAATTGGTTGCTGTAATCTGGCTCAAGGTGCTATTTTCGAGTGCTGATGATAACAAAAGCCCAGCACAATGAACAATATGCTAACAAACAAACAAACAAACACAAACCAACAATCAACCTCCTCTGTGAATAGACTCAAATACTGTTAGCCCCCTATTCAACCTTTCTTTATAAACTCATGTGCGAAAACAATCAGCGAATTGAAAAAAAGAGGAATGCTAATGAAATAAATACTTTAATTAACTGTATGAACTTTATTCAATTCCACTCATATATATAAGGAAGTTTTCTATATTACGATATCATTTCCAAAACTCTGAAATTTCGTTCAATTAAAAACCCATTCAAAATAATGAATATTCATAACAACGAATTTGTTTGTTTCGTTGAGATGCTATAAATTTGCAATAATATCAAGTTGATGGAACATTGTGAATCAGCTCGACTCGGGGAATACCCCGGAACAGACATAACACTTTTTTCTTATTAGACGAACCATGAAACATTGCTGAATTAGTTTGTTCAGGTTGAATGGCAGAATCAGCCTATTGATTTGCAGCAACAACAAAATAACCGGGTACTATAAATAACATGACCTACAGTTATAATGATATATGTATAATCAGAAAGTTAACTGATTTGAATCCCGTTTGTTTTGTTTTGATGCTAAAATTACAGTAAACATTGAAATTTAATGAAAAAATGGTAAATTGTGCAAATCGATAAGAATGCTTCGCTAGTAGAAAATTCAAACTGAATGAATTACATTCACCTCCCCCCAACCATTGTTAGCGTTGTTGATGTTAGGTGATACAAGCGAATCAAAGCATTCTTTTGAAAACAAAAGAAATTACTCTTATGATGTTTTATTTTTAACCTTAGATAACATTTTCATGGCAACTTGGGCGCAGCAAGACACGCAGGGTAAGGCTAGTATAATGTATATTTAGATCGGGCTTAATTTATCATGAAATAACAATGATTTGAGCATTTTACACGCCACTGTGTATTCATAATTTATAGTGTCAGAGATTGATTTGGACTAATGGAAATTAACATGACACATGGCAAAATCGACTCGGATTTAAATGCCGATTAAGAAAACAAACAGTTAAAGTTTTCTTCTGCCATTTTTCCAGAATTTTTATGGCGATTCTTGTGGTGATCCCATCTGTAATCGGGAATTTATTTTTTAATTTGATAAATTTAACTATTCGACTTAATTTAAAATTGGCATATTTTTTGTGGGGTTGTTGGGTTTCCCCCTAAGCCTCGAATGCAACAATTGATACTGTAAATATTTTAAATAGCTTTTAACAGCTTCCTACGAGTCGTTTATTTACCCAGACTGTAGACTTTTGTTTATATAAAGTGATCTTATAATTCCCATGACTTAGACATAGCTAACGTAATTCGCATTTCTAGAATATTTACACACTTTCCACGCCACGACAGTCACGAAAGCCGTACATTTTCGTCAGTGTCAGGAACGTGAACAAACAATTATCAATACAATTTTTAATAGCAGTTGCTGCGTGTTTAAGTTAGTTGACAAAAAAAAAAAAAAACAGATCCAACTGTAGAAAGAATCTGTAGCTAATGGGTTAGAAATTTCAGGTAAGAGACGTGCTTTAAAACGAACTAAATAAATCACAGTGTATTCGTTTTTAATATATATGCTTATATGCATGTAGCTATGTTAAAAGACTGACTTCAAGCAATTAAGTAAATTTGCAAACAGCAATGCATCATTTACATATATAAGTATGTATGTATGTTACCATAATGATACTAAATAATGCCTACATTGTGATTTTGTTTGTTTACGGTATTCGCTTTTGACTGCGCCCTAGCATGGCACACCCTGTATACAAGTCGCCCTGGTCTTACCAGTAAATCAAAATTGACAAATATTCACGCGAATGACAGAGAGAGAGACAGAGTGTGTGTTTGCAGGTGTTGTTGTGCATAGTTTTGTAGCTGTTAATGACATCAATTGTAATTGCTAATTTTGTGCAGGCAAGCAAGTTTTTTAGTTAGACCCCCACCCACTTATGCATACTCTTATGTATGTGTGTGTTTTTGAGTGTGTTGACTCTTGAATGAACTACGTCTCAACTTGGTCGGGCAAGCACTAAGCTTGATAAGCGCCGTCGCACATTGTCTGCTTTGTCAAACTTTTGGCAATAAAATGCCGTCAACAAATTGTAGATGCGGTTGTGTGTGTGTGTGGGTGTAAGTGTGTGTGTTTGTTCGTTTGCGTCAGACGATCACATCATCACTTAAAAGTTTAACAGTTTACAGTTCAGAGTTAAGCAGTTGCACTAAAATTTATCTACATATTTATATATATAACGTATACGCACACACACAACATTAAAATGTCAAAATCATAATGAATTAAATATGAACTGGCATTGCCAATGCCACGCCCTCCCGCCCACCTGCTCAGCGAGCAATCATCTAGTAAGAACGAACTTTAGCTGCCATTCAATGGAAGAGTCGAAGAGTTATTTCTGTGGTTATTGTTGCAAGTACATTATTCTTGTCATGTTGTCGACGTTGACGTGATTCACTCAATTACTAACACATATATTATTCGTGAAGCGAACTACATGCCATGTTTCATTTTTTTTTTTTAACATCGTTTTTTCTACTAGTTCTTTGTGGTTAAATGTCTAACCGTTTAGGCTATTCCCACATTTTCTGTGCAACTGCGAACAGATGGGTAGGGAAGAGTATCGAGTAATGCAAAAACTAAAAAAACTAAACAACGTCATTAGTATAATAAGGCTTCAAACAGTAATTGTTAATCGTAAAAATGCTAAAGTTATATAACACACTCAAAAGTAATGGAAAATTTTGTATAAGTTAACAAAAATGATTTATAAGATAGGAATATATATATATATATGTATATGTATATAGATCCTGCTAATATTGATAAGTTGAGACAGAAATAAAATAAACACTTAAATTGGTCAAAACAAACAGAACAATGGAAAATTTGTGTCTGATTAAATGATAAGTTTGTTAGATAAACCAAAAAAAAAGTTCAAAATCTACTTGACTACAAGCCAAAAGAAGGAGAGAGTATTCACAGTGCATTAGCTGTGTCGATCACATGCATTTTGACTTGTTAAGGTTGCTGCTTTTACTCCTGAGACTGAGACACATTGCTGCCACATCTGCCAAGTGTGCTGTGGTCTTGTAAATAAATATTTTGTATGAGTTTTAGTCGCATTTGCCGAGTTTTTGTTTACGCTACACACTCAATCCGCCAAACTGTTGCATAATCAAAGCCAAATTGTCGCCCACATGCCACAAGGACTGCCAAGGACTAATGTATGTGTGTGTGTGTGTGTGTAACTGCGCTTGGCACGACACGACAGCATTACGTATACGTTGCCTGTTGGCAATGTCCTTTGCTTGCCTTTTTTTGATCTCTGGCCGAAAATGTGTCCATAAAGAGAGACCAAAAGGCAAACGTAAGAAACGTGTCGAGGCCAAAAGTAAGCTTTGGCAAGCAGACTGGGAAGATTGGGAACAGGCATTTCGAACGACAATGCCAACATTTCGGTTACTGTTTTTTTCATACTCTGATGCCGAAAGGTAGAAGAGTATATTGTTTTTGTGCAATGTCCGTCATACAGTCCGTCTGTTCGGCCGTCTATTTAGAGACTTGATACTTTGCAAATATCTTAATCCATTTCTGGGGGCTAGTAAATCGCTTGTAACTCGAGGTGCAACTCGATAGATCAATCCTTTTATCGCACATTTCACAAAATTTAGTAAGTAGAAAACAGGTAACATTCCCCAAATATTTGCATCAAAACTTTGAATGCCACGCCTACCCATACCAGCCCCAGCCCATTGTCTTGTAAGCGAATATCTTCCTCATTTTATGAGCTAGAGTCATCAAGTTTTGTGGCAATATTGCTTGTGGCATCCTCCAAAGATGTGGATTAAACTATTTTTGAAAGCAGCGTTTACCCCTGCCGAAGCCGCACTCTCCCCCTTTTGCAATCGGGCCTGCCTACAACCGTTTTTTCAGCAGAGTATAACGCAGTTAGTTGCGTCAAACTGGAAAGTTTTCACTTGTATTTTTTGTACCAGCCAGCGAGCGTTCGATTTGTTTATCTTTGAGTTTTGAAGCTTGACGCTTAACGTCCACCATATTATACTATATGTTTCTGTATTGTTATTGTATTATTGTTGTTCTTATGATTTGTGGTTGCTTGTATTTATTTTCGAATGCGTCATTCGTCGCGCTTTATGGGCTCGGTATCCGTTCTTGTGTTCGATATCCGATATCTCTTCCCAGTCAAAAACAGAATAACAAACGAACCGCAGAATTACGTTTTGGTTCGCGGTCAAAACAAAATAAAACAACAAACAAGACTCGATCTATCATCATCATTATTATTTTCATTATATTTTTATTAAGGCCTTGATTAAGCTAACCATCGAAAACATGTTAGCATTTAAGCCATTCTTTGTACATAAGCAGCTAGTATACAATAAAAGCAGTCATGTGTGGTTTAGCTTTTTTTCTCATTAGCATTATCCGATAATTGATATCGAATAGAGTCGCTGCTGGGCAGTTCCATAAGCAGCTTATTTTAACTATTATTATAATCGTTACAATCATTGAACGGACGACAGTGGGACAAATATAACATATAGTAGACTAACCGGACACGTATACGCCTTGTTAAACCTAAAATTCATTACAGTGACAAATTGAGTTTATGGTTCGATAATTCTCAGAAATTGGATCTAATAGAAGAACACTTTACACAACGATCGATATTATAGCCGCTTAAGTGGCGCATTTACGTGCGTGGGTGGGTGGGCGGTTATGGGGGCTTTTTAAAAGCATTTGATAATTGAGCTACAAAAGCGCATTCAACCGGGGAATCGCTACACAGGGTGCACAAGGTAAACAAACACACACGTATTCACACATACTTTGTATTGAATAAACAAAGTACATTAAGTACATGTTTACGTTTGTACATTGTACGCTGATGACATTGAGGAAATGGTAAATTGTCATTTGGGGGAAGGACAGACAGACAAACGGTTCCTCCAACTCGAACAATTAATCAGCGGCCCCCGTGGGAGTTGGCTTCGTTTATGTAGGCATTAATATATGTATGTACATACATATGTGTGGCATGTCTATTGCAGTCTTGCACCTGGACTCAAAAAAAGCTTGTGGCTTACATTTACCAACTTTACAGTACACACACACACATACACATGTATGTATGTCAAAAGTTACATACAAAACCAGCTTGCTTATGAATATTTTCTTATGCATTTCTCGTTGCACGTACAGACAGTAAAGCTGTGTTTTTGGCACAAGACACCAGAGAGAGGGAGAGAGAAACAATCTTCCCACTCCTTTTTTTACTACCAACAAACCAACCAATGCTCAGCTAACCAGTGAGTGACCAGCTATGTATAAGCAATTACGTTCTTTAATAGCTTCTACTCACAGTTAGTTAGTTTGTTTTGCTTTCTCTTTCTGATGCTTTTACCGTTGCACAAGCTTTGAAGGTTACCTTTTGATTCATTACCAAACCACATACATAAGTATATACATAAATGAGTATGTGTGTGTGTTTCTCAGTAATTCTCAGCTCAAGTAAAGAACGCTTTTAAGCCGATTTAGTATAAGAAAACATTTATTGTATAACTGGAAGCGGAAGTGCTACATTAAAATTCTACATAGATCGACAAATGTACACATGTTTGTCTCAATTTACAATGCCTGCAAAACTTCACACAGACACACACACAGTTGGCTTTAGCGACTTTTTCAAAATGAAAACACCAACCGAAACATTAAGAAGAAGAGCATGAATAACCAAGCGCCATCAAAAATTTACACGCACACACACACTCAAGCAAGCAAAATCATGTACCAGTGAGTATGGGAGCTTCAGGTAACTCTACGAATTCATGTATAGTATGTGCATGTATGTATGTGTTGATGTTAGCAATGCTTGAAATTGAAACTTGCTTTATTTTTGACGCACTTTTCGTAATGGTATTTAACTCGTTGAACAATTTCTTCACTACTTAACACTTGATGGTCAATTGATATGTGGTTTTTCTCTCTTAATTTTATGTCTCACTTCTTGTTGTTTTATTGCTTTAACTTCACTTTGTGCACTTTTTGGGTGTAGATGTAGTATTTGTGTGTGGTGTTGTATTGTGTGTTGTGTGTGTTGCAAATAAACTGACTCGTCAAGCTCGTCGCTTCTGCCCACCGCTCGTCACGAATTCACGTTCGACACTAAAAAGCTCGCGTTTTGCGGGCTTAGGCTTTTTTTTTATGGCGGGGCTAGAAGTATTGAAACAAGCGCTAAAAAATGTCTTGCGATGGGGCCGCTAAATAAAATACTAAACGCATTAAAATGCTGCATGACAAAAGCTGGCTGCATTGGTCTGACAGTACTTTGGCGCGGGCTTGTATTTAAATTTGAAATGAGTGTTAAGAAAAATGCTGCTTAAAGATATTTATAACCTTTTGTCGTATTGTGTCATTTTTTAAGTGACTTTGATGACGCACTTGTTGCACAGTTTTAGCCACTTAATGGAAGCCATAAAATATAAATGGATTTTGCAGTTTTTTTCTTTCTTTTGTAGCCACTTATTGAAGCTTATTGAAACAACTTAATCAAAATGTATAAATTAAGCCCGCGGCAACGGAATATTTGTCATATTTTATATTTACGGTCACTTATCAACGCAGCCGGGTTCGGGTTCGAACCGCCAAGACCGAAGACCTCATCATACGATACGGACATAAGACGAAGAAGCTTCATGCTGTGATTGTTGTTGTTGTTGTTGCTTTTGGACAAACAAAAAATTATACAACGAACAGGCGCATTAAAAACAAATATGTTGTACGTAGAGTAAAAAACAGCATTTGTGGTAGGAGGAGGAGTAGGCGAAAGTCGCCAGGTTCAGTTCAGTTCGAGTTCGAGTTCCAGTCTCTGCTGGTCTTCTCTGGCTGGAGTAGATAAAGATGCAGCTGCAGTTGAATCACAGGCACTTCGCTTGTTGTTACTGTCATAATCAGCAGATGTTTGGCCAAAACACAAAAACAAAACGCCAAATTGGAAAGGAGGAAACGCAGCTAAAGTGGCTATAACAAATGGCCAACGGCCGAACTTAACAAAGAGACTTTGTAATCGATAAATAACAAATAAATACAATTGAAAATTATATGTTGTTTTTTGTTTTTGTTTTTTTTTTTGTATTTTTCGTTAGTTTTATACTTTTTAGGTATTTTTTGTTTGTTTTTATTGAAATTCCTTAGATCGCAAGAAGCGCACAGAAGTAATATGTTTATGGTAAATTGTTGTTGTAGATATACATACATTTAATATATAATTAAGAATATTATATAATATTTATGCATATGTAAGTAATATTTATATTTGTATATTGATAGTTTGTGTGTGTGTGTGTGATTATGGTTTATTTGTGTATGTGTGTGTGTGTGTGTGTGGATTTGTATTAATTAGATATACATATATCGTATATAGTATATATAGTGTGGTATATAGTATGGTAGAATTAGGTAAATGTATTATTATTATTATATTTAGTTATATTTTATATATACAAATCTCAATAGATTATTGATTGATTTGATTTTCATTTTCGTTTTCATTTTTGATTTAAATTTATTCATTTTTTGTATTTTCTATACAAAAAATGTCAGCAGCTTGTTTCCTTTTCTATTTTCTTCATTAATTTTGATTTTTTCTACACTCTTACTGACTATTCGCTATATTTACGATCATTATCATCATCATCATCATCATCATCTGATTCAATCCATCGCTTTCTTACATATACATGTATGTACATGTGCGTATGTATGTGTGCATTAACTTATTTTTGTTTCAAGTATAAGTCAAGTTGTTGTTGAGCAAAGTTTAAATATTTTCTCATTAAGACGAAAAACTTGTGATTTGTTTTCATTTTAATTTTTTCATTTCGATTGCAATCAACACACACACACAAGCGCACACACACGCACACATTAACAACACATCAATCAGCGTCACAAAATTGGTTTTTATACTAAATTAAATACAATACAAAATTTTAAAAAATAAACACAATGCTCGAGTTTGAGTTAAAAATTAAGGTTTGCACAGAGAAAAATTTCAACAAAAAAAAATTACTAAACGCAATTAAGTTTAGTGTTAACAGTATAATTAGTACAGTTAACAGTTAGGAAGAAATATAAAAAATAAACATATATAGGATTTAGAAATAAACTTTGTGTTGGACTTTCGATTATTTCATATCTTTTGTTGTCTTTGATTGAAAATTGTTTTGTTTCACAATAATCGATTATCTTTCTCTTACATCAATTGTTATGTTTTATTGTGGATAGATGTTAATATTTTTATTCATTTATATCAGTTAAATCATTTCTAAATTATCACCCAGCAGTTTAGAACAAACAAACGAACAAACAAACCAAACTAAACAGTCATTCAATCACATTACATCACAATACATCATTCAATCAATCAATCATGTTGCTCCTGCTGCTGTTTAACTTCACTAGATACCATTTAGTTATTATGTTATTATTATTTTTTGTTTATAAAAATTAAATACAGCTCTACACAATTTTACACTTTTACACTCATTTACATATACATTAATATATATTATTATTTATTTTTATAAAAAAAAGACACATTGACAATTTTTAAGCAAAGTTTTCTGTTTCTTTTAATATTAAAATTTAGTTTTGCTGCATTAAAAAATATTATTAATTTAAAAAAAGGAGTTTGTTTTCTTAAGAGATTTTTGATTTGCGTTTTTTCGTTTTCAAACATGTTTTAAGTCTGTTTTGTTTTTTGTATTTCTTATATAAGCTGCTTGTTTGCTAATTGTAATTATCATTGTATTTTCGGAAATCAGTTTGAATCCGTTTTACCGTTGAGCAACGTCTCACGCTGAGATACATTTAGTTTCGTTTTCAAATAACTTTACTCTTTCCAAACCAATCTAATCCAATTAAAGTTTCGTGATTGACACAGTTACAATTTAAGAATTACATTTAAGAGTTACCATTAATTGTTAAATCATATAGTACAACATATAAATACAAATTTTTTTATTTTTTGCATACATTTTAGACAGCTAAAAAATTTGACTAATATTTATTTCTCGTATTTTTGTTTTGTTTTTTTTAGTTTTTTTTTTTGTATTTTTATTTACATGTCATCATTTCTGCATTGAAATATATATATTTTTTTGTGTTTTTTCTTTTTGATAAGTATTTTTTTTATTTAGTATTTGATTTTTTTTGTAATGTATTGTATATATGTATGTATTTATGTATGTATACGTAGATAATTTGCTTGGAATTTCGATGCGGCGGCTCGGAAGGCGGCTGCACTTTATAGCAAACGAACAAATTCAAAAACAATTAGAATATAGGATGATATAATTATTATTACTACACAACGGAGCTGTAAAAGGGTTAGAAAGAAATTAAAAAATAGTTGTTTTTTTTTCACTTTGTTGCGTCACAATTTTAACTTTTTCTAATCTTTCAGTTTTATTATTACAAAATCAATCTTGAAATGTGTGTGTATGTGTGTGTGTGTGTGTGTATGTGTGTGCGGGCAGAATAGAAGTTTCCTAACAAAAAGACAAAGATATATGTATATATATATATCTGTATATAATAGCATGTGTTAAGCATTAAGATATTTGCATATTATTTTTTGTTTGTTTTGATTTTTGTTTTTGCGACGCAAAAGATACAATTTTGAATTTTTTTTTCTCGCTTTTGTTTGCAAACATTAGGATTGTTGTTAGAGTTCTGATATTGTAGCTCGAAATAGTGTTGCTTTGAGTCTCTCTCTTTCTCTTTCCCGCTCTCTCTCTTGGTTCTATTCATCGTTTTCGTTTTTAATAACCCCAATTCCTGACAATATCATACTCAAGCATTCCTCATGTTTGTTTTCTTATAGATATTGTTGATGTTGCTGTTGTTGTTGCTGCTGCTGCTGCGTCACATTTAAATACGAATCCTCGCCGAGCAACAATAAACTTGGCGCCGAACCATCATGCGGATAGAAATATGCAACTTGACCGCTATATTTGCTTGTAGGCTGTTGCTGTTGTTGTTGTTGTTGTTGCAGCAGCAACTGTTGCTGTTGCTGTTGCTTCTTTGTATCGATTTGTTGATGCATCAGCACCAAGCTTCCCGTGGCTGCCACCACATCCTTCTCCACATTCTGCACTTTGTTATGGTTTAAGTGTTGCTGTTGTTGTTGTTGTAGTAGTAGTAGTTGTTGTTGTTTTTGTAGTGTTTCGAGTGGCTGTTGTTGTTGTTGCTGCTGCTGCTGGTGCTGCTGTTGCTGCTGCTGCTGCTCCAATCACGTGCTCAACCAGGTGGAATTGCATGTGCAAATGGTGCTGGGAATCACAGGTGCATAGTAGACGCCATTGGCATAAATCAAACCAGGCGGGCCCGCTTGAATTTGTATGGTCTGCTGTTGTTGTTGTTGCTGTTGGTCAGCTGTGCCAGCGACAACTGCTGCTGATGTTGCTCCAGCTGCTGTTGCTCCAGCTGCTGCTGCTGCTGCTGCTTGTGTTGTTGTTGTTGTGCAGCAAACTGGTGTTGCCTGTTGCACATAAATCGTTTGTGTCTGCTGTTGCTGCTGCTGTTGTGGCGCTGTTGTTGAGACAAGTGTCAAAACTTGCGTCGTCTGTGCTGCTCCCTGTTGCTGCTGCGGGTCGAGTTGTTGCTGCTGCTGCTGTTGTTGTTGCTGGTGTTGCAGGTATTGGTGTTGCTGATGTAGATGCTGCTGGTGATGGTGCTGTTGCTGTTGTTGTTGCTGGTGATGATGTTGCTGTTGGTGTTGTTGTTGCTGGTGAAGATGTTGCTGGTGATGGTGGTGATGTTGCTGCTGCTGCTGCTGCTGCTGATGATGATGATGTTGATGATACTGCTGCTGCTCCTGTGCCTGCTTCACCTGATTGGCCAGCGAATGGATGAGCGACAATGTCTGGCGACGCTCGTGTCCCATCAGACAAACGGTGGACATTTCAACAACACTATATAAATGCATCAGGTATTCATACTGCAGCGGTTCCTCGTCAATGCCCCAGAAGTGATTACGCAAATAGGCCTCCAGTTTCGTTGTCTGCGTATTGATGTCCGGAAAATCGATAAAGAAGCGAGAGCACATGTAACGTTCCAGGGTTTTAATCAACTGCGAATCGACGGCCGTATAATTGCGCACCAATAGATTACAATATTTGAGCAGACCACCGCCGCGTATCTCCTCCGGCTGGCGCGTTGAGATCAGTTTCTTTTGCAAGTGATAGAGCGCCTCCTGGAAATCCCCGTACACCGATTCACCCACAACGGTGGGATAGAAATTCTCGGAAATGGGCAAAGCGGCACAATCGTAGAACAAGAGCAACGAATCCAAGACAACCTGGAACGAGTCCACCGAAAATTCGAACTGACGTCGCATTGTGTCCACGAACTTGAGCTCGACATTCTTGTGGCCCGGCGAATTGCCCAGCGAGATGAGGGACCAGCGATCGCCATCGTTATTATTATTGACCTTGACCATTTTGCCGACATACGCCTCCTTTAGGGAGCACGTGTAGATGCGACGCTTGCAAACACCCTCGGGCATCAGGTCCAGCAGAGTGTTCAGCACGGCGGTCTTGACGCGATCAAAGACACGCGGTGAGCTCAGTTCGACGGCAAAGATCAAATCGAGATCATTGTACTGCTGATCCTCGTTGCCTAGGACATGACTAGCAGCGCCACCGTTCAAACGAATGTCCTTAACCAAGACACCAGCACCGCCGCTGTTAACGTCCGCTTCCAGTTTGCGTCGCACCACATTCACCAAGTCCTTGAGCGTCACCTCCAGTGTTGGGAAATTGCCACGTCCATGTATGGCCACCTTCTCGTCCATGACATCGTGCAGCTTGCGCACCTGCTCAAACGACAGTACAGCCAAACGCTGTGTTCCCCCAGTGTCGACACTCTCCAGTGAGCCATGATCCGAGGTCGATGCGATCGATGATCCCGAACTCGGGGATGGTGGCGGTGTTTCGGTGCCGCCGTCCGAATGGAAACCATCGTCAATCTGGTAGACGTCCATTCTGTTGTTGCGCTGCTGATGAAATAACGGTTCGGCGGCTCCGTCTAGTGTCCCGCACTAAAATTCAAAGAGACGAAGAAAACAAACGAGAAAGAAAAAGATTGCAATTAGTAAAGTTAAATAAAAACGCAATTAAATTGATTGCAATTAGTTAGTTAGCAAGGTAAGTTCTTTAGAGCTGATTATTTTTTAAGTCTATCGATTGTGTTTTCAATCGATTTCTATATAGAAAAGTATTCATGAAATACTTCTTTATGCCTACTAAAGTACAAATGTATCTGACTGATTTTATAGATATGTTTTTTAAATTAAATTTCTTAAGTTAAGATTTTTGTGAAGAAAAAGTAGAGTTAAATATCCTTAAACGACTTTCAATTGGCTTAAAAATCTTGAGTAATACTTTTGGAGTTTACTTCTTAAGAATCAATTTGCATATTTGTAGCCCGGTATGAAAAATAAATGAGGAGTAAAATCAACTGAACTAGCTAATGACTTATGTTCTATACTCTAATAAAATATCAGTGCTATTATAAATATGTTGTTCAACAATATATTTGCAATAATTGAATTTTTCAATTAGCATTGGTTGGCGTTTAGTAAAACATTTGAGAAGTTGCTTCAATTACAAATCATTGATTGAACTAACTATTCATTTATATTTTATTAGTGTGTTCAACATTCGTTAGTTTATTCTCTTATTAAAGAAGTCCGTTATATTACTTTGTAAGTATGTGTGTGTGTATTCGAACAAGAAGAGAACAGAATAAATACTCTAACAATATATCAGTGCTACTGTGGATAGAGTGTCGAATAGTCGTTATTTCATTAACTTATAAAAGAAGTCCGTTATGTTTATTTCGAAAAAGAGTACACTCGAGTCGTGCGTCGCAGCAGACACACCCATTTTTTTTTTTTGTCACATATCATTTAACATTTATTGACTGGATACTTAATTTCATAAAGCACCTAAATTATTTGTTTTGTGCTTAACTGAACATCTTTTCAGTCTTTAGTTCTTGACAATCTGTGTACTACGCCGAATATATATCTATTTATTTAGTTTAATTTTTTTCTTTCTTTGCCATTTTGTTGCGCCAATGCCAGCTAAATTCTTTTTTTAATTAATTAATTTGCTTTAAATTTGCTCAATTTTCGAATGTGTTTTTTTGTGTTTTTGTGTTTTGTCTGTCTCCCCCCACCGCCTACACAAGTGCCACCAAATATGATTGCGCTCGTTATTGTGCTCTCACATTTTTCCCACATTTTGTATATTGTTGAGTTTTTTTGTTGTTTATTTCGACATACATTTAACTTTTTTGTTGTTGTTGTTCTTGTTGTACTATGTTTGTTTAATTTATTTGTTTATTATCAACGCCTTAACCGCCTCACCGTTTAACGTTTGCTTTTGCACTGAGCTCAATGTATTTTTTTTCATATTTTTTTTTAATCTTTTATCAAGTTGACAAAACTTAAAAAATATTTTTTTCGGGCCGGGTTGTTATCGGAGATGCCTCCTCTCTTTTTGTCTGTCGCCCATTCTCTCTCTCTCTCTCACTCTCTCTTTTACCCTCTTTTATTTTATGGCCCTATGTTTTTTCGGTAATGCTTATCGCTGGTATAGCGGCATATAAGGGTCTGGGTCGTGGCTATGCCCATTTTATATCTTTCATTTGAGTTTCGTATCTTTTTTTCCCTTGTATTCCCAAAACTGATCAAAAGGGTGTAATGGTTACATGAAAATAATGAAGTATCTTCAATCCCATCAATTTTTTTTTTCTAGAAACAATTGACAATTGATATCTAAAATTTGAACATATTTTAACCGTTATCAGTTGAGATAAATCAAAGATATTTTATCGATTATTGCAATATGCCCAAGGTCAAGCATTGAGGGTATCTCCTCGTCGATCTCTCTTGATAAGAGTATTTTTTTTACTTGTTGTTGTTGTTTTTGCATTTGTGTGTGCCTCGCTTCTTTATCATTTCGTTTGTGCGTTTCACAGAAAACAAATTTAATTTTCTGGCATAACTAGCTGCTGTTGTATTTCTACAATACATACATACATATATCTCTATATGTATGTATAATATTCGGACTGCCAAAAGCCAATTCAAATATGTTTGCATGTTGATTCTTGTGTGCCGCCAAAGTGACGTGAATGATTCACACTGGGAGACTCACGCATACATTAACACAGCAGCATAGAACGAGAAAGTATGCAACGTTTACACGAGCAGCATCGAGTTATCAGGTTAACCTTGATTACAATCCAAACTTTTATTTTCTAGTTATCAGATCGGGCTATACCATTGTATAATATTCTTTGTGATTAGATACTGTCCAAAAATATAATTTTATGGGCAATCATTATAAGTTAGATTATTTAATAAATTTCTAGTTTATTTTCAGCTTCCTTTTCGTCTTAAGAACTTTTATTACTTCCTTTAATTCGATCAGCTGTTTACATAAGCAACAAGAATTATCTTTCTTTTTTTTTCACTATCTTTGTAACTGCATATAAAGCTTATCGTAATATTGTCGCATGTAAACATGGTAAACACTTGAATGCAGCTAAAAAGCGAAAGGGCAAATAGGGGCACTTCAACAACAATAGAAAAATTATATATGACGCATCGCGCTTGATTAATTCAAAAACAAAAAATACACTAATTAAGCCTAGAGTGTCATAACAAATGACGATAGATGAATAAAATAAAAAATACAATGAGCGTTTTTGTATCAAATTATCTAAAGCTTTTACTGAACACTGATCCATTTAATTTTTTTTTTTCAAAAATATATCTCGCGTAATCTGGTTAAAGTTTTCGTATACACAGCAACTGTATAAACTGAATTCAATTGCGAATTTTTGGTGTTCATTTATATTCTACTCGTCTCTCAAGGGATTTTTGAAACATTTTATTTTTGAGAAATCGAGCTCACTGTTGTGAAAGCATCATCATCATTATTAATGTGTTTTAGATGATTTGTAGCGCAGTTTGTTCAAATTTATAGTGCAGATTGTCTCTCTTATTTTTTCTTCTCGAACAATTCATTATTTTTTTATTAATTGCCTTTGACGTGCATTTTAAGCAAATTGTTGGGGCTGTCTGGGCATTGAGCATTTATTGTATGGAATTTGCAATTGTTTTTAATTTTGTTTTTGTATTTGTGTAATTGTTATTGCAACTGTATTTGTTTTAACACATTTTCAACACAATAATTAGGCGCACATTTCGTTAATTAAGAGTATTTAATTCCTTTCGTAACTTTTCGCAACATTTCAAATAGTACCAATTGTCACAGTAATATAATCATTCGTGTCACAAGCTCTGGAATTCGATTTTTTTTGTTTTTGTTTTTGACTTTCTCCTTTAGAAAACGCATGCATAATACAAAATTATTATAACTCAAATTCACACCATAACTAAAATTAGCTCACTTTTTTTTTCGTTTTAGTTTTTTTTAGTTTTTTGTTCGCACTTTTTCTTAATTTCAATACATAGCACTTTTTATGCAACTGCATATCTTTCAACAGTACATTTCATTCATATTTTGACACAGTTTTAAATCTATTTTTTTTTTTTTTTTTCTTGGCTTCGCTTCAAATTCTGTGTTGTTGCAGATAAGACTTGTTTCATTACAAATTGGCCAAGTTAGCTGTGATAAAAGCCAAACGACAAATCACAAACAATTTTTCGTCATTTTGGCATTTACCGTTGCGAATTTCACAATATGTACAATGTATTCGTTGAACCTTTTTTTTCGCATATATGTACTATGTTTGTCTGTGTGTGTGTACTTTTTCCACAAATAATAAATTAACGCTGCAATTTTCACCAATTTCTTCTCGGCATTTATTTTGCTGCTCATTATGATTATTGAGCTAAAATGAATGCATTAACTTCATTATGTATTAACATGATGATTATTATGCTGTTGGCTGCAGTTGAATTGCACACACACACACATACACGTACACAAACCCAGAGAGAGAGAGAGAGAGAGGCACGCAAACAGGTGTATCGGTGTATGGCGTGCCTGGTGGCCTAGACAGACTTGGGACTGGTCTCAAATAAAAGTGAAAATCGTTGTTTTTTCTTTCTATCAGCAGCAAAAAAGTAGAGAAAAACAACAACAACAACATCACATCAGCAGCAGCAGAAGCAACAGCAGTACACACAGGCAGAAAGTATTCGCAAAGCAAAGCTCAAACAAGTGTAACATAGCAAGCAGCTGTGTGCGTGTGATGTCCAAAAAACAAAAAAAAAAAACAAAAAACGCAGAAACAAATATGGATTCCGTGTAGAAGAAGCAAAAGTACTCGCAGCATTTGTGATAGATATGTATGTGTGTTAAGGAAGGTGGGCTGGGGAGTGGGAACAACAATTACCGTTTTGAAAACAGGCGAAGACGACGCACCCGCGACTGTTGCTTTAGTTTTAGTTTTGATTTTCTTTGACTTGGCGACTTTGCAGCTGCGTTTTTATTGTTTTTTTTTTTATTTTCTTAAATTTTTCAATCAAATCAATTTTATTTGATATAAAAATGCGAATGTTTGCACTTTTCACTAACACGCACTACACGACTTGCATAGATGTGTATAAACTTTTTTTTTGGTTGGTATACTTATTAAATTTTAACACATTTGTATGACTTTTCAAATTTTGAAGCTAAATAGCGCCGCACGTTTAATAACGTTGCGTTGCGTTGCGCGTTTGAAAACCAAATGAATTGGAATGCTTATTAGAATATTTGCTAGTGAGCGGCAGCGGCAGCAGGCGCACACACACCAAATCAAAAGCTTTGCCCGGCTGACGTCACGACGCTTTTTCACGCTCAATGAGTGACTTTTTGAGCCATTGAGAGCGAGTAGTGAGAGGCGTTATTTCAGTTAAGCGCTGCGCAGGCTTTGAGTGAATTATATTTGAAGTTGGCGCTAGTGTGTGTGTGCGAGAGTGTTTTGTGCATGGTGTGTATGTGTTGGTAGTGCTTTTTAGAAGGGCAATCATAGCATAGCGCGCTCCAGGTAAATTCTGACGGTCGCTCGGTTAGTCGGTCGCTGCCCGATGCAATGTGGCTGCTGCTGCGGCTGATGTTGTTGTTGTTGTTGTTATTATTCACTTGCTCGCTCGCTCGCTCAGCTGATAAAGCGATCATGCACTTTGCGGGTGTATGTGTGTGTGTGTTTGCTGCTTTAATACCATATTTGAAATGCATTTTTGCTGCTTGCGCGTTTTTGATTTCATTATTTGTACATTTTTTGTTCAATTTTTATGCAAACAACAACAACAACAACAAACAAAAATCAAGAGCTTTTGTGTATGTGCAAACAAGTTTTTGGTTTTGTTTTTGTTTGTGTATTCTTTTTCTTTAGTTTTTTGCTTCTGTTGTCGCAACGCAAATTGCTTAAATACTTCTTTTGGCTACGTTTGTTTCTGCTGTGTCCACTTTATTTATAGACTGTTATTTATTTATTTTTTTGTTTCTTACTAATTATCCGCTTTGCCGCAGGCGACCACCCAGCACAATCGCACTCTCCGCCTGCCACGCTGACAAAACAAATCAACCGCAATGGGGCCTAACAATGGACAAAAGCTGATATGCGCGCGCGCGGTTAGAAAGAAAAAACGAACATACACAAACATAGTTATGTGCATAGCTTTAAGCTCGCGTCGTCGACGTCAACGACACAATGCAGCAGATCATCAGCAACAATGAAGTAGCAGGGCATCGAGCTTTGAATTCTAATTCAGACCTCAGGCGCCTGATATCGACGTTGCGCGCTCAGCTTAACATATTATGTAATGCTCTAAATTTAACACAAAGCGCGCTGCCGAAAATAGATTAACGGCGCATGCAAAGCAAACGCACACATAGAGCTCACACAAAAAAAAAAAACGATGTGTAATTAAACAATTTATTAATAATTGCCATATTTTATTATTTATGTATAAATAATAGTTCTTTGTTGCTGTTTTTTTTTTGTTTTGTATTTGTCTCATTTAAATAAATGCCTGGCCTTTAATTTCACAGACATAATCATAAAAACACGAGCTTTATGTACAGATATATTTATATGTGTATGTGTGTATGTATGTGCATGCATGTACCGTTACTTTGGCATTTTGTCCGGCGAACGCAATGATCGGCATTATATTTTTTTTTGTTTTTTGCTGCTTGCTGCTGGCCTGTGGTTCAATGTTAATCAGCGGATCGAATCACCAAAAAACAAAATACATACATACATACATACATAATAATAATAATACACACCCAAAATACATAGTATATGTATGTATGTATGTATTTGTATGAAAAGTTGGCAAGTAAACGCAATTCAACTGCAAGTTTTGGCCAAAAAGATTAATGTTGTTTTTTTGTTGTTTTCTTTAGGCTTTTATGAGTTGCCATAATGGATGCCCAACAAACATAAAGCAACAACAGCTATAACAAACTTTAATTTCAGTTATACAGCTACGTTAATATATCTAGCAGACACATACATACATACATATGTTTGTTTGTATGTAACTGTAACCTGCATTGTACTCAAGGCACCACCACCCTACCCTCTCTACAACAGCCCTGGCTTCATTATACATAAATGCCATTAACTGTCTGTCTTGTATCTGCATTCATATCTGTAGCTGTATCCAAAGCCAATCGTTGCTTGATGATGATGATGATGATGATGATGGCGTTGCCCGCCATCGAGCAATCGAGTCAGTGTGGCAGTTAGTCAGCTCGATTCACAGACATATTCAGTGTGACCCTGACCTAATAAGTTATGCGCAAGCGCAAATTGTCCGTTTGCCGTTTGTATTTATTTTTGTTTCTTTTTTGTTTTTTGCCACTGCAAAAAGTAAATCACATGTATCTTGTATCTGGTATCTGCATCTGCAATTGCTGTATTGCATTGAAATTCCAGAAAAATTAAAAACCGCGCAACTGAATTATGATTACTGCAAGCCATTCATTCATGGCATAATGATCTAAATGATATATGATCATTAAGTGTGTTAAATGATATATGTTTCTTTTTCTTAATCGAAATTTACAATAAAAGTTTTAAAATTCTGTTATTCTGCTGGCATTTTAAATAATTTTACAGAAATTGTACAAGTGATCGCATTTTGTTATTTCCCATAATTTTATGCAAACTAGATACAGAATTTTCCATCAATGGTAGAAAAATTCCCGAAAAACTGGTATAGGGAAGATCATAAAAAAAGGCTTAAACTTTCCGACAACTTCAAACAATCTTCAATTCATTCAAAATTATGCTTAAAGTTCCCATAACGAAGAAACCCTTTTTTTTGTTCAAGTTTTCAAAAGTCAATCAATTAATAATATGTATTTGAAACCTTAATATACTTAATCAAACAGACAAAATTCTTAATATTCCTAAGTCTTGCACTGTTTTTAAAGTTTCTTTTCAACCCTTCAACTTTTCTACAAATAAGTCGCCCGCAAGGTTGATTTTCTTCCTCAAAAGTGTCCCCCAAAATAGACATGGTCGAGGTTATTATTGTTGCTTGATAATTTGTTGGATCGTATTGTTGTTGTTGCAGAATGCCAAACGAAAGTGCTAGCAAAGTGAATTCCGATTCCAAATCGAATCAAATCGAATTGAATCGAAATTCTAGCACAACCCTCTCGCTCTCGCTCTCCCTCTCTCTCGCACACATAAATGCAAATGAGTCTTAATTATTATGCCGGGCCCGAAACACACGAATGTGCCAAATTGAAACCGGTTCGACCGACATTTCAAATACTAAGTATATATATATATATATATGTATATATATTGTAAATTTATGTAGATACGCCAAAGCGTTTGACAACAATTCAATTATACAACTACGCGGATGGACAGTTTGTGGCAAAGAGGGCGGAAAGGCGGGAGGAAAGGGAGAAGACAGCTAGACAGTCTTAGCCAGGCGAACAGCAAACAGCAACAACAACAACAGCAAGAGATTCACTTGCTCATTTAACGAGAGAGTGAGAAAGGGGGGGGGGGGGAGGTAAAAGGGGAGGCTCCGTATGAAAATGAAAGTGCAGCAAGAAGAATTTGGAAGCGTTTTTTTTTTTTGGTTAAATGATGACGGAAGTGTTTGCATCGTTTTGTGTTGCCTCTCATTGCATGTCATTCGATGCATTTGGGGGCAGGGGTGGCAGAGGTAAGGAATTGGACTTGCACCTTAGGTGGCATTGCGTATACACACACACACACACACACACGCACGCACACGTCTGGTATTATTGATTATTGGCTTTCGTTTGACGTCGTATTTCGCATTCTATGCTTCTCTGGCTTTTGCATTAGTTTCGGCTAATCTTGACCCGACCCCAAAGCTAAAAAAAACGTGACAGCACTGTGCAGAGCACAGACCCTCCCCTAGCGCCCCCTGCCCCCACCTGTCACATGGAATCGTAGACACGAGTCTATTAAATATATTTTTAAACGACCATAGCACGATACAAAACAAAACAAAACACAAAAAACAAAATTTGAATAATTAAATTACTTTTAATTTGTGCTTTTCTTTTTCATTAGCTGCCCCCCGTTTGCTTGGGGTCATTTGAGCTGTCTGTCAGTCTGTCAGTCTCTGGCTATGCCTATATGGAGATAACCCAACTTGAACTGACGCAGACAATATATGGTTATGTAATCTCTACTCTCTGCTTAATAAAATAAAATACAAAGTTGCTGAGCAAAGAGAAGAGCAATTTTGATAAACTTTTATTTAGCACTGTGTGAAAATTTAATTGTAGCTTATTAAAAACTTGAAAGAAGAAGATAAAAAAGAAATATAAAAAATAATAATAACAATTCGAAAGTTTGAATCGAGTCGCAACGAATCTCAAAGAGCGTTGATTGTTTCTCAATAAGTTCGAGTTTGTATCTGAAAGATACGCAGATAAATATACGAACGTATTCTAGGCAAATACAGGCGTGCAAATATTTTTGTTTATTATTATTATTATTTTTGTTATGTTCATCGCATCTGGTGTTATTTTTCTCATTACGATTTCGATTTCAGTTTGAGATCTGTTTATTTATACTTAACTGGCAACACCTGAGTTACTATAAGTGTGTGTGTGTGTGTGTGTGTTTGTCTAACGAGAGCGTATTTACCTGAAAGAAACGAAAACAAATCGACAAAAAAATATAGATAAGTACATAAATGGCGCTTGCCAAAAAATTCTTGAATCTTAGCCAAAAGCAAAAAAATAAAATAGACCAAAAAGGTAATGGAATAGTTAAAGATAAGAATGAAAAAAAAGAGCACAGCTAGGAAATAAATGACAGTTAAGATAGGGCTATAAAACATTCGAGAATGTGTTGGAATTATTCCACAAACAGCTGACGTAGTTTAATCATTTACTAAAATCTATAAAGAAACAAAGTTAAATTGTTCGATTTTTGCCTAAAGTAAAACTTATTTAATTAATTGTCAGGGAATTGAGATAAGATTAATCAGTAAAGTTTTCAATAACTAATACCAAATAATATCAAGTTTTAATAATCACAAAAAGAAGCCATTTTTCAACTTATTCAGCTCAAGGTTGCGCTAGAGAGAAAGAGAGAGGGATATTATACTGTATTTACTTAAGTATCGAGCTTAAACTACGTTGTTGCATTAATTTGAAATCAACCGTCAAGCATTTGCGAGCACAGCAGATGTTTTCTCAGGAAGTAATTGATAGCACTAGCGGCGCGGCACCCAAATCAACATTTGTGGCACGAAATCATTCATCAATTTTAATTACAATTCCCACAAACCAACGCAAACACACACACATAGAACGACGATTTCGCATGACAATCAAAATATAATAAACAACAAAACAATTCTCAAGTGTGACCAAAAAATAAAAGTTGAATTAATCATTAAAAAATAGTAGATTTTGAAGAAACCCTGTAGCCGGCGGGTGGTCTAAAGTTAAGCCACAAATAAATAAGATAAATTTGTTTTGTTGCTTCGCCAAAGTATTAAAGCCAAGAAGATTGCCGGAAGCACAACTATAATGCGTTCCGTAAGCAATACAGAACGCATTACGTTAATAATTGCCGTTAGTACTTACAAGGTGACATCACAGGAAGCTTTTTAAGCTTTACCCTTCAGATTGTTTTTCGAGCTCTTACGCTTAAAGTAAGGAAGTTATTGTATTTGCCTTTCTAAATCAAATATCATTGTTTTTAGACTTAATGAATATCGATTTTAATCAAATTTAATGAAACTGTATTTAATACTAACAAAGTTTTAGGTAGCTTTTAGGTGCTTTTTTGATACTCATCTGTCATTTCATAGCTGTAATTACACAAGTAGCATGATTCTCTTTTTGTTGTTGTTGTTTTATAGTTTTTCGTCAAGTCACGCTATAAAACAATGCGAGAAGTAAACAAATAGAATATATGGAGACAACAACACATCAAAATGATATCAAAGCCAAAACGTGCAATTAAAAGTCAGGCACAAAAGCTCACTGACAGCCAAAAGAGACAACAGACAAAAACTAGACAAAGCGCAAAAAAAAACCAAATAAATAAATACTTAAAAGTTTGCGCCATATAATCGCTTAATTGAATTTAGTTGATACGCACATGAATTAACAACAAGTTGCAAATAACAATAGCTGTTAACAAAGAGGCACGTGTCAAACAATTATTTTTATTAAAAGCGGAAGATACGACTTTTAAAAGGATTCAAAACATACTTAAGAAGGTAGTCTCACTCCGCTCTCCCATTGTCTAACGAAAAATGAGAGCAAAAGAGAGCGAGAATGAGAGCGAAAGACTCTTGGTTTCTTTCTGACAAAACTACAAAGTACGCTGCATGCGTTCAACGGTACTTCATTCACACACAAGTTCATGTAACATAAAGGGATCATGTACAAGTATGTTATGCTTATGTTAATGTTAATGTAAGTCTATGCATGCTTTGTATGTATCGATCTGGCCATTGACTAATAATGTTGACCAGACGCGTCTACAGAGCTGGCTATGTTAAGGCCCTATGGAAATGTTTACAATGTTAGTCTATGGGTTTGGAAGCAGTTAATGCTTAAATGAACTGCGAACTATAAAGACAAACTAATTATTTTTACGTGAGTTTAAAGTAAATAATAAAAATCCAATTTCCTTGCTTAATTATTATTTAAGCTCAACTGATATAAATGAGAAAACGCCAGCTCAGCTTAAAACTTGATGAAATTTAGTACACAAACAGTATGAAAGGCTGTCAGCTGTATTCAAATAGAAAAAAAAACAGTTGTATCAACAAAATTTGAGTATGTTCTAGATTCAGAATCGATAATGTATGCTATTGCGTTATTGTATTTATAGTATTAAGTTTTTTTTTAACGCGTAATTGTCAGGTGTTTGTTTATTTTACTTTTTTTTGTTAAAGATGGGTTAAAGATTGTATTTCCTACACAAGAAATGAACGAATAACAACCTACACACACACAACTATGTATATCTCTAGATCTATAATTATGTCAATGAATCTATCGTTATATCTAAAAATATTTTAAGAAAATTGTAGAGGCTATAGGTGAGTAATGTTTGAGAATCTGGGGATTGCCGATGCCACTTCCAACACGTGTTTGTTGTGTGATTTATGCCACTTAAATGTGGCATTGAATTTTAAAAAGATTAAGTTAAGTGTTTGGGAGGAGAGATTCAAGATTGCGATTGCACATACTTTGCGATACTTTTTTAATTCAATAAAAATGTTGAAATTTCAGCTTTTTATTATTATTTAATTTATTTTGCAAATTACATTTTTTTTTCTTCCCTACTTTCATTCGCTTGTCAGCGCAAAATGTCAAGACGCGACGTGAGTTTAATGCACTTTCAACAAAAGAAAGAGACGGAGAAGAGTCATTCAAAGTGTGTGTGTGCGAGTGAGATGCAGTTAGACAGCAACAGCTTACAAATATAATTCATATACTATGTACTTTATACATAGAAGGCTATAAAGTGCTGTCACAAACAAATTTGCTGAAAAATAAATTGCCATATATATATATATATATATATATATATATATATATAGAAGAGACTTTGTCAGTCGGGTCGGAGGCTTATCATCATTAATCACAACCTCATCATCAGCTCAAAAATAAAAGGTTCATTAGACCAAGCTACGACTTTCAGGCGGCGGCACGTGCAATAAATCCTGTTCCAAACCAAAAAACAAAAAAAAAAAGTGGAACGGTTCAACGTTCATTGGCCCCCCCATCAACCCATTTATAGAGCAATCGCACAATGTACTGTTATCTCTGTTATGCTTTGTATAGTATTTATATACTATTTTCATATTTTCATTCAACAAATGCTTGAGTAATCTTTTTTATTTATTTTTTTTTTTTGGTTCAACTTGGGTCGGACTTATGGAACCTGACGTGTTTTTCAGTTTCATTGATTGTACAACAAACGCAGCAGTCGAGTGATCTGCATTACAATTTTTTGTTTTTTGTTTTTTTGGTTATGTTTTATCATAGTTTTGACAATTTAAAGACTCTTGCCCCTTTCGTAACTATGCAAAGTCGATGAATGTATTTTGTAATGTAACTTTCTTTCGAATGCTTTTTATTTTTTAATTTTTGTGTTTTTTTTTTTTGCTACGTGACATTAAAAATTGGCTATGGCCATCAAACTTTACAGCCAGCATTATGTAATAAGCCGGCGTGAACTATCTCTAAGTCTGTCTGTCAGTCAGTCCGTCAGTCAGTCGACAAAAAGTAAGTGCAACGAATTATATTACGAATGAAATTGGTTTACGACTCTTGAATGGAATTTCATTTGAAAATGTTATAAGGTAAGGCAAACGAGATCCATTAAAAATGTTTGATTCGTACATGAAAATAAAGTAAAGTTTATAAAATGAAAATCGTCTCTGAGTATTCCCAACAAGTTATAAAGTTTTGAAGATCGCAACTTTTTCTGCAAATTATTCTCGAATTAAGCTTAAAATTTGCGTTTATCTTTAAAGAAATCTTTTAAGTAATGCCTTTGCCTAATTAACCCTCGAAATGGACATAAACTATACACACTTAACATTAATCAATTTTGACTGAACTCTTTCATTTGATGTTGCTTCCGTTTTTAGAATATATAAAAAAAATAAGCGAAAGGCAAGAATTAAATTGACAAATGAAACGAAACGAAATCGAAATTGAATTAATTTAAGAAGAGCAAAGTGAAAAAAAAAATAAATAAACAGCAACACCAAAAAGACGAAAGCGGATTACGTAATGCTGTCTCAAGTAACAAAAAGAGGTTTATTAATATTAAAAAAAAAGAGTTGAAATATATTTTTGCGCATTCTAAAAGTTTAGCAAAAGTTTGGCGCAGCAAACAGCCCACGAATAATTCAGCTGTCAACCATTTGAAGTTTATTTTACATAATTGGCATTTCTGTCGGGGAACTCATCTATCTGTGGGCGGGTTGCTCTTGTTTATAAATTTAATCAGCTTATTGCTTGGAGCAACCAAGCGCAGCTTATCCCTAACCTTTACCTGCCCCGCCCCTCTCCTTCTGGACATTAAAAATAGAAATTCAATTTCCATTTCATAGTTTTTTTACCCACCCCGCGAGCTGTAAGCTTAAGCCACATTTAACAAAAAGAGAAGCATAAAAAGTAGAACTCAAGAGAGATGCATAAAAGATATAGTGAAATACATAAGAGATATAGTTTTCCGGTTCGCTCAAGTCAATTATTATTGCTTGTGAATCTTTTGACATATTACGCATACGTCACGTGCACCAAAAAGCTATTGACTTTAAATGATGTTAAAAGTTCCAAGTATACTATATAAAAAGTGTTATTGTAAAGTGAATTAGTCAATCAATAGTCAAACTTTATTTTTAATAGCTTTACAGACTCTGACGCTTTTTGGCTTAAAGTTTATTCAACGCGGCGTGTCTTCGTGATTTTTATTTTATTATTATTATTTATATTTTTGTTGTAGACTTTGCTTCGTTGCGCTTAAGTTGGTCTCTGTGTCAGTCGAACTTTGAAAAATGCCAGCTACCAACACAGTTATATGTCTGTGTAAGTGTGTGTGTGTGTGTGTGTGGAAATGTGGCAAACATTCTACACACACAAATGCAATAAACCGCAGCGGCAAACAACAACAACAACAACAATCGAAACCGAAACTGCGCTTCGTTTGATTTCAACAAAGTGAAAGGAGTTTTTTGTGTTTTCAAACATTAATCTTACGATTTTTTTTTTTGGTTTGTTTTTTTTTAATGCATTTATATATTTAATTTATTGTAATAAATTTTTGTATTTTGGAATTTTTTTTTGTTAAATAATTGGCCATAAAATTGTTAAAAGCCTTTATAAGCCAACTTCCTAGAGTTGCAAAAAAAATAATAATAAACAGATCAATTGGGTTAGGCAATTTGTAGGCGTTTAACTGGGTGAAAGGTATTATTACACAAAAACATATACATATATATAAAGAGATTTGCAATAATGATACTATATAGTTTAATAGTATTTGTCGTGCCATTAAAATGTTGCATTCAAAATGCTGGTTATGATGATGCAAAACATGCAAGAAGCATGTTGATCCTTGACTAAAGCACTCAAAAGACGATAAATGCCTGGTGAAAATGACCGCGCTGATGAGTGTGTGTGCTGTCCGCATACAACAACAACAACAACAACTGCAACAACAATAAATGAAACAACGCTTTTCACTTAGCAAACAAACAAACAAAACACACATCGCGAAATGCCCAACCCCAAAAGCAAAAAGAAAGAAATAATAAAAACTCAAAAAAACACAAACTTCAACCACAAGGAGTTGTTGTTGTTGTTGCTGCTGTGGCAATTGAATGGCTCTCGAGTAAAAAAATGTAAAGGCATGCACAACAAACTATATACGTATGTGTGTGTGTTTATGTGTGTTACAATGCCCCCAAGTCATGCACATGCACATGCCAAACCATTGCGCCACAATCAACAACAACAACAAAAACAACAACAACAGCCACCTGACCGTAGCTAAAAGCTGCAATTGCAACTGCAACAACTCGTGAGATTGAGCTGAGAGTTTTTGGCATTTTATTATTGCTGTTATAGTTGTATTTTGTATTCGTATCTGTATGTGCTAGAAGGTTCGTATTACGGTTAAGTTTTTCAAATTGCATTTTTAAGTGAAAAACAGCTCAAAATTTATGTTCAAAAATCGGAAAATTTGTTTTGATTTTTGGCACTGATAAATATTGATCTTCAAATAGAACGTTTCATATGATGTAAATCCAATGGCTAAACACTTAAAAGTTCAGGGAAATATTTTGGTTTTTAGTTAATATTTTTTTTAGTGTGAAATATGAACAGTTTCGGTTTCAACCAGGGAATTCCCCAGTTTAGTTATAATTCCCCAGGAATTCCCCAGTTTAGTCGGACGTTGAAGAAATAGTTTCAGAAACAGCAGATAGTCAAAAAAGCAAAAAGAACTTTCGAGCTGTTTGAACAATACCTCAGTAAAGTTGATATATGTGCATAATTTGCAGTAAAGTTGATATATGTGCATAATTTTGCACATATATCAACTTTACAGCAAGGTTTTTATTTCGATAACATAATTTCTATAAAAAAATAAACAATTATTGAAATATCATGGTAAGAACTATGTTTCTATATCATTAGCCTTTAAAAAAAAAAAATATGAGTAAAAAATCGGCTGAGTTAAAGTTTCGAAAAATGTTAAGAAAACATGGTGCACATATATCAATTTTACGCAGGTATAGCTAAAAGTTGGGAAATTTTTTGAAAACTATCCAACTTTGACTGGTGTTCAAAAGCAGGACGGGGGTTGTTTTGAATACATTAGATGACTTCTTGATAAAAAAGCCAGAAAATTGGAAACACTGAATGATCTGTGACGGACTTTTAATTTTATTTGTTTTTTTACAAGTAACTGAATTTAATACCTATCCAATTTTCTATGCATCTTCCGCTAGCTCCATTTTTTAGATCTAAAGATAGCCATGGAACGTTTTCCCGCGTTAAACGAGGTCTTACTGTATATAGATTTTTATCTGAATTCAATTAGTTTTTATTAGTCAAGTGCCTCTTGTCCCAAATTTTATTTAAAATTGCATTTAGTTTTTTTAACATAATCTTTTTTTTGTCATTATTCAGCACGTTTTCTTATCATAAATTGAAAAGGCAATTTAAAAACGTTTAAGCCAAACAAAGAGACAAAACGATTCCTACACAAAAATGAGTTAAATATTTAAGTATTCGATTCTCGTTGTAGCTTTGTAGCTAATCTTTTGTCGGCATTTGCATTAGCGCCTCTTTTGTTGTTTACGCTGTGAAAGTGAAATCTTTGGAAACGCGCTTTTCTTTGCACTTGCCGTTGTTGTTGTTGTTGTTGCTGCTGAATGAATTTTACAGCAGCCACAAACAAAAACAACAACAGAAAAAGAAACGCAACGCCTCTGTTTGCGGTCATAAAAAAAGTGAGTTGATTTGTTTTTTTTTTTTGCTTTTCATTTTTAAGCAAGCAAAATATTCAAAAAAATGTTAAAAATTGTTGTTTCAAATGTTTACTTACGATGTCAATTGAATGACAATTCAAATGATCCATTCATAGTGCAGTGAAATAATCTGTCTTACCTAAAAATAGAAGAGTGAAAATGCAAAATGCAGCGTCAAAAACTGTTTTCAAATACCAACAAATTTTCAAAAATATACCAAAATATTTATTGGCTTATTTTTAGCTTATGTCTAGTTCCCAATAATTCTTATTTTTATTTATAAAAGTTTTTTAAAAATAGAACCGAACGAATATTCCATAAAAATTATCTCAAAATCTCGAGTCATGTAAACGACGATTAAAAATAAAAACAAACTCAACCAAAAGTGGGGGAAAATAAAATTTATATTTACGATGCGTCTAAATGTGAAATGGTTTTTAAAAATAAACTCAACAACAACACGAATTTAAAACAATGCGATGCGAGCCAAAATAAAAATCTCAAAAAGCGCTTGGCAACAACCAAAAAACAAATTATAATTAAACTCGAAATTCTGATTTTTGATGCCGATGGATGAGACCTTAAAAAAATATACAACAACAAATTGATAAATTTCGATTTACAATTTGTTGTTGTTATTGTTGTTCAAGGCAAACGAGCAAAACAAATAAAAAGTTGTGCTTAATTAATGAAGATTTTGATTATAATTATTTAAGAAAAGCAAAAAAAAAAAACTGTAAAACAATCAACGATTGTTGTTAAGAATTGAAGTCAATTCAATACAGTTGTGTTCTACTCTAGTTTTGAGTTAACAACTATTTATATAGCCTTTATTTGAACAGCTGTTTGCCAACAGCTGTATACCCTTCTTTACAACTTGATCGAAACTATTGACAATATTTAAGTTCACGTTCAATAATATTCATAAATGGGAACATGAACTAGAAATGCATCAAATAGACAAAGAAAACAGTTGGCACTTTTATTGAGTAACTAGAAAAATTTCAAAAATAAAAAAAAAATAAGCTTTTGTTTTTTAAAGAAATTGTTAATATATTTTATTGTAATTTATTTATAACTGTATCTGTTTTGTCATGTTTGTTGCTGTTGTTGTTTTATTATTATTGACCAAAAATAGCTAAAACGAATGGCCCTTGGCTCGTGGCAACAACAACAGATACAAATGTATCTACAAGTGACTTAACGCTGCATCTCTCGCCTGAGTCGCCTTCTGGGTCATTGCTGTATCTACGTCTCGCTTACTCGTTATTTCTGTCTCTCTTTTTTTTTAAGGTATCTTAACACAGCCTTGTACTTGGGACTAGGTCTTTGTTTTCGATTCTTATGACCACTGCGCTTGCTGCTTATTGTGTGTTGTTTTTTTGTTTTTCGAGTCTTAATTAAATTAGCATTTGGTTTTTCATTGCGCTGCTCTCTTGTCCTTAACTGACGCTTTGGCTTCTGCATATATGTACAAACAACAACAGCAACATCGAAAACTAAACTGCGCCCATTTTTTAATTAGAATGCAGCCAATACCAATAACAACAACAACAACAACTATAATTCGATTTTGCTGACGTTCATCGCGTCGCGTCGTCGCGTCGCTTCGTCCAAATGTAATCAAAGTCAAATGCCACACCAGAGAGCCCAATGTGCATTACGTACACAAGTATCAATGTATCTCTGTATCTTTGTATCTATGTATGTATGTATAGCTGCGTATCTATGAGTTTAGCTCGAAGCTATTTAGTTATTTAGCTATTTAGCTGCTTAGCTATTTAGTTTTAGCGACGGACAACGCACTTGGCGACCTTCGCCGTGTACGCTGCGCCGTACTTACCTCAAGGTTAACAATCAATAACAACAACAACAACAATAACAAGCAGCAACAACAACAACAGCAACTTAACTAGAGCAAGCGCTGCCTTGCCCCTGCATCGCCCCGCCGCCTGATATTTGGCTCTGTTTGTTGCATTTGTTTTTTTTTTTTTAAATACTAAAAGCTCAAAGCACTCTGAAATACAATCCAAGTAGATCCGGGTGCTCGACAAAACGAAGCTAGTTTTCATATAGTTTCTTATTATTATTTCAAACTTAACTTATATTAAACCATTTTTTTAAGTTAAGTGTTAAATTTTGTGAGAAGTAACAAATATTTAGCATTTTTTCTAGGAACATTAGTTAAAATATTTAATTTGAACTGAGTTATTTGTTACTAAAAAGAAGAAATACATTTTTAAATAATAAATGAATATCAAAAAATAAATATTTGTATTAGGACTTTATTTAAATACTTTTTTCTTTATTAAATATACTTTTAAAACTCTTTGCAAAATTTTCTTGATGAAAGTTTTGTATATTTTTTATTGAAAAAAAAATTATTTTTTTAAAAACATTATTTTTTTTTTTTATTAAATAATAAAATATTTTTTTAAAACCATAATTCTTTTTTAAAAATCATTCGGATAGCAAACAACTTTTCAGCTCTTCAAATTCAACAGTTCTTCAAAGGACATATTAAATTTAAACTTTATTTTCTGTGATTTATTAAAATTCGATTAAGATTCCTCAGGTTCATCTTTGATTACAAACTGAATAAATGCTTTACGAAATAATACTTTAAAGTTTTCTTTAAGGCATATTTACAATTTATCGATGACAAAAGTTCCTCAATGGGATTTATAAATAATTGCCCAACATAAACCGAAAAAAAAAATATATCCAGCTTGCAACTTGCATTGTTAACTTGCTGTGTGGCACTTGGGCCAAAAACTTAATTGCACACATTGTTGCAACAATAAATAGCAACAACAACAACGCCAAACACTTTGCGTGCGATTTTGTTCGGTTTTCGGTTTTCAGTTTCGTGACTTGTAAAAAAAGCTCCTTAAAAATATAAACTGCGTTTTTAATAATTCTTTGGCCAGCTTTCAGTTGCAGCATCGTTTTTCACTTGAAATTCGGCTGTTTGGCGTTATGCAAGATCCATTAAAAAAAATCTATTAAAATGGCATCTCAACAGTTTGGAATTATGATCAACAACAACATCATTATCATTATTATTTTAACCAATTTAACACACTTTGTACGAACTTTTTGTTATTATCAACAATAAACGCCCCACTTCTAATCATTTTTGCATTCATTTGCATAAATTTAATTTAAGCCATTTACTATCTCTTAAAATAAGCTAATTTGGCACAATTACTTATCGGCTAAAAGCAAATGAAATACATTTTCAAACGGGGAATTTTCCATGGGTTTTTTTTTTTTGTTTATTGTTTTTTGTTAATTTGTTTTTAAGTTAAATGTATGCCAAGGTTTAACTTATTTCATTTGGAGCCTTAACCAATTGCAAAAAATTAAATTAACAAAAAAAAATTGCATTTGATTTATGCCGCGGCATGTTTTAATTAATTTGTAAGACAACTTAACAAATAGTAGGCCATTTATATATATATATATATACCATATAAATATTCCGATGTAAGTCCGCATAGCTTTGGGCTTGGGGTAAAATTATTTAAACGCCTTGTGCCACAGCTTAGACAAAAACAACATCAACGGTTTTGAATGGGGTCAGAAGCCCGAAAAACACTGGCAACATGGCGTGTGCCACACACACACACACACACACACACACGTGAGTCTCTCACACATATTCATCAAAGAGTTTGAACAGGTAAACGAATGATGCCTAAGCGAGATTGGCTAAGTTTTAAGGCAGGTTATTGAACTCTTAGCACATAAATAAACAAAGAGATAAATATCAGGTAGATCATATTGATCTATCAATCAATGACACACATAAACAGACATTTTATGATATCTATACCATTTGCATTGCGTGTGCACCTAAGAAAAACAAAGCCCAACAGCTGCCATGGCACTACCTACATAACTAAAGAAATATTTCATAAGAACTCATTTTGACAGTTTTTAAAAATGTTTGTGCGACACATTTGCTCCAAATAAACTGAAATTGTATGTTTGTTTATTTGTTTATTTCTTGTGGCAAGCAAGCAAATAACAAAAATAAATTCCAGATACCATTCAAACAATCAATATTATCAATTATTAGGCGAACAACTTGCAATCGAAGTGGAAAAAACAAATAAATAAACAATAAAACAACAAATAAATTAAGTAAGAAAGATAGATTGAAAAGAATTGAACTATAAACTATTTTGAGACATTTTACAAACTTAAATGGCCCTTAAGATTTTCCACGAATAAAAGGAATATACGATGGTTTGAGCTAACAATACTGGGAGATAGTGAGAAAAGCGAGTGATATAGTTTTAAGTTATTTGTCAGCTTATACTTGTTATTAAAAGCTGGTCACACTAATCAAAGAGCAAGGTCAGTCGTACAGTTGCAGGCGAAGAAGCAAGACGTTCGATCTGTTGAGTGAAACAAACTATTTTATATATATATACCATTATTTTATATATTTACCATTATGTATACGTTAATAAACTTTTATGTCAAGCCCACATTAATGTCAATAAAGTTCTACAATTTTATACAAACTTATCTAACATTTTTTCTCTACAGAAAAAGGTATTTTTTTTCAATTTTTTCTTGGTATGAACTTATATTTTCCCCTATTTTATTATAAAACTGATCAACCCATTTTTAAAGTTTATAAATTATTGGAAACAACATTTTCAGCTACAAATCCATTCAAAAAATATTCTCTTTGTGGACCTCAAAAACAATTAAATTTAGAATCAAAGAGTGTAAATTGTTTAAATTGGAGCATTTAGTCAATTTTTGGTTTTGTTTCATTATATTTGAAATGTGTCAAAGACGTCGCGTCGTCGCTAGACTTTGTCTGCTATGTTTAGAGCCAAAACACAATTGGCTGGCGTTTGGCAACGTGCATTGCCTGCACAATTGGCATAGAAAAAGCCAAATAGATGCAACGATATCGTTTCAAGTGTTATATAGTTTATATATAAACCCACACATGAAATGGCTACGTATAAAGAGCAATTTAATGTAATGTAATGTAATTAGTGACGGTTTGCACCGTCAAAATGTAATTTGCGCTTGGCGGAATGTCGTGTGTTGAGGGTTGAGGGGGTACTGCAATGGGCCTGGGTGGTGTCACACGTGACCCAACACCCTACACCCGAACCCTACCCTACCCTACCTCTTCTTTTGAAAACAAAAGTTACCAAGTCATTAGGTTTCACTACGCGCAAACGCTAATGAACCCGGATATAAGTACATATATAAAAATGCATGGTATATATATTGTCAAAGATAATGTACTTATGTATTTGTAACTACTACTACATGTATAGAAAATTAGGCATGCACATACTATATCACTTTGTGCCACGCATTTCGTATTGAATTTGAATATCAATGTCGTATATTGAATGCGAATTCGAATTGAAATTCAATTGCATTTCAAATGTGTCTCAATTGAAGAAAAATTACAAGACAAAAAAACAAAACACTAAAGATTCAAAGAGCTTTTTATAACTACGTTGTTAAAAATGATTTTTGTGTTTGCGAAATGTAGCGAAAAATTCTTGCCACTTAATGGGCCACAACAAGACCAAACCAAATGGAAAACAACGCACATCCAATGTACAACACATAAAAATACACTTCACAACTTTAAACAAAGCTTGTTTGGAATATACCCTACAAATCAAAATGAAATCTTTTTTAAAAAAAATCGGAATTTAAAGAATATTTATCTTAAGCGAGTTGCTTGTCGATTTTTATCGATTAAGTTGGAAATCGATTCTTATCGATTAAGTTGGAAATCGATTTTTATCGATTGCGTTTGAAATCGCTTTTTATCGATTGAGTTGGAAATCGATTTATATCGATGAAGATGGAAATCGAAAAGAACTTTTTCAATATTTGAAAACTTGAAAACTTGATATATAAAATAAATATATAAATATTAAAAATATAAAAAGCAACCTTATCAAACCAAAACCTATTAAAATACCCCAAAGGCATGCTGCGAATGTATCCTTTAAGGATCTAACATTCCTTGTTGCACACTAAAAACATATATGTTTGTATTATACCCTTTTTTTCTTTGCACATAGCCCACTTTTAATAGCCTGTGGGGTATATAAAAAAAAAACACACATTTTTAACGAGCTACGCATCGGGAAACTTTTCATCGCCATATGCTACAATTGACAATGGGCTGAGTGTGTGTGTGTGTGTGGGTGTGGCACTGCCACTGTGGGTGGCAGTGTGTATCAATTTGTTAGGGTGGGCTGTATGGGGCGTGTCTAAGTGGGCGTGACATTTACCTTTCCATTGCTGATGTACGTTGACGCGGCTGCTGGTACAACTGCTGCTGCTGCTGCTGCCGATGAGGCGGCAGATGCCGTTGCCGCTGCCGTTGCTGCTGCTGCTGCTGCTGCCGCTGCTGAGGTCGAAGCAGATGTTTCGAGCCAATTTTCCGGTTTCATTTAAAAATGTGTTGTGGGCGGCAGAAACCGCACAAATTGTTGCACAAAAAAGGAAGAGTTACAAATATTTCAAGTGCGCACACACACACACACACTTGAGTAACGATGAGGGCACGTTGCGGTTCGGGGCGGCGCGGGGCAGGCAGCTGTTGTGGCAACTTTTTCAATTGCACTTGCGTTCACTTTTGGCTGCTGTGACTTCTGCTTGTTGTTGTTGTTATTATTGTTACTGTTTTCTTGATTTGCACACTGCACACTGTACACACAAACACAAACACACTCACACAAAACGACGACGACAATATTTCATATGTATGTACAACGTGACGAAAGAACTCTTTTTGTTGTTGCGTTTCGCTTTTTATTTATGTTGAATTTTTGGCACACACGCACACAGCTGCAGTTTGGGAGGCAAAAAGCGGCCTCTGGCGGCCAAACATATGTTCGATTTTTCAAAGCAGTCGTCAATTGACTGAGTGCGACTATGAAGCTTCACTTGCAGTTTGTTGTTGTTGCAGATGTTTTCGTCGTTGTTGCTATTGCAATTGTTGTTGCTCTAGCCAAACATATGTTTGGGCAGGCAGGCACGTACGCAACTTTTGAAGAGTTGTCGTGACAACGACGACGACGACGACGACGACTGCGAAAGCAGAGGTGAATTCTAATCTAGTGAGAGTGAGAGAGTGAGTGCTGAAGCAGGAGACAGCAGGCGACAGCAGGAGCGAGAGTACTGTTGTAACGGTATGCTAAGCTGTGTTCTAGAATGTTCTCAACGTTTTCTGTGGGAGGTCGCCACTTCTTCTTCTTCTCGTGTTTATTGTACTTGCATTGAATTCATCTGTTCTAACGTTTTGATGCTATTTACTTTGTATTTTTGTTTCACAAATTTCGCTGCTGAGCTATGGAACTCGGTATTCGACTGTCTTTTGCTGTCTTACAGCAAGTACAACATATGTATGTATGTGTTTGTTAAATTCTCACACTATATAAGTAAGTTAAAACAATTTTGTTGTTGTTGAGGTTTTGTGCGGCTCCGCTGTTGGCTTGTTGGGGCTTTCGTACGCGGTCACTCTCGTTGAACGACTGAATTCAACGGCAATCGTTGGTGGCATGAAACTTGACTACGCCGTCACCAAGCAAACAGCAATTGAGTGAAAAATATAACGCGGCGCAACAGTCGCGGCAGCAGCAACAGTAAAGCTCTCAAAAGCACAAGCGCGACTCTTAAATTGAGTGAAAAGCACAAGAGAAGCAGCAGCAGCAGCAACTAAACTCAAAAACGAAACAAAAACATAAGACTTGTCAAGCGATGTTGTTGTTACTGTTGTTGTTGTTGTTGCCGCTGCTGTTGCTGCTGCTGATCCCATTCGAAAGTTTAATTATATTTGCGCCACCGACACTAGTTGCTATGCTGCTGCTGTTGTTGTTGTTGTTGTTGCTGTTGTTGTTGTTATTATTTGGATTTTCGAAACCGGCAAGGCGCAAACAGCAGCAACAGCAGCAACAGCAGCAGCGACGGCGCTGCGTCGATCAGAAGCAAAGAAGCAACAAATTTTGTACACGCTTATTGTTATGGTGTGCTTGTGTGTTTCTAGTGCATTGGTATTAATACGTTTTCAAACGTTTGGCGGCAGCACCAAAAGCAACAGCACAATTACGTCAGAGGTGCTCACACTCATACATACACATATGTACATACATAAACAGTGACAACGGGGCCGCAAAGCTTTTGCACTAAAAGTTTTCTTATACGTACGAATCTCATGCGCCGTTCTTTTTTTGCAATTCATACGCGACCCAAGCACACAAACACACGAACGCACACACACACACACATGTGCATGCATAAATATGTATGTACATTTTTGGGGGCGCACACAAAAGCAGCACCGGCGACCGCGTCGCCAAAAACAAAAAAACACACACGCCAACAACAACAAAAAGCGAAAACAAAAATTTAATTAATTAGAAATTAATATTGTGCACACGCACGCACACAGAGATGTCTGTGCATGTATGTATGTATGTGCGTGTGTGTGTGTGTGCCCGTAATTAATGCAATTCACTTTAAAGCGTATCGAAATGGCAGCAACAACAACAACAACCGAAAACAAGAACTCAAACGCGAACAAAAAAGCTTAGCGCACAACAACAAAAAAAGCAACTGTAAAAATTGCAAATGAAATATATTTGTTGAGTTGTTATTTTTGCAATTTTTGTTCACTTTTGTCGCACCAAATACAAAAAATAATATTGTTGTTGTTGCTGCTGTTTGTTATTTTTGGCATTGTTTATTTGCATAGATTGCAACAAGTTTTATTTTGATTTGAGCTGTGCGAGAGAGCTCGAAATTGTTTTTGATTTTGGTATTTATATTTTGGCTATTATGCATACAAAAAAAAAACACACACACAAAAATAAGTAAATTGCGTATTCGACATGTGAACATCTTTTGATCAAGTGCAAAATATCAGCACACACACACACACACACTTAAAGTTAACACCTTGTGTTAGTTAAGCAAATTTGATAGATATTTCGCTACTTGAGGTTTCACTTCAAATTGCACTTCAATTTGATATAAATAAAAAATAAATAGTATAAGCAAGTTTAAGCTAATTTTTATATTTTTAAAAATCATATAGAAAGTTTAGTTTAAACTTCAATCAAGCATCTTTTATATTATATGTGTTAAGTACAGAATGGAGAAGACACAAAAAGTATTAAGAGGGGTTCTTAAAAAGTTTTATTGTAAAAAAAGTCGCAAAAAATTTTGATTTTCCAATTTAATTTGTTTTTTATTAAAAAATCAGAGCAATTAGCTAGTCAATAAGGTTTCAATTGTGGAGGTGAGATAATAACAAAGTGTTAATTCCTACAAAAAACACACAAAAATCAGACAAAAATAATTCCACCTTAAGCAAATAAACTTATTAATACAACAATAAACCAAATCAAATAAAAGGTTAAAAATTATAGTTTAAAATAATTTATAAATCGCTTGGTTTATCAAGCACTCAGACATAACAGAAACACTCAAACTTTTATTCATACAAGTTTTTTTATATTATTTATTTTTCAAGACAATCTCCTACAATAAATTAGTAAGCTATTTTTGGTGACATTGACTAAATTATTACGTGTGCCTAACACTTATTTAAAATAATTAATACCTATAAATGGATTGTAGACTTTTAGCCTCTTTTTTATTTGTTGGTGTTGTTGTTGTTGTTGTTGTAGTCAATGCCTCAAGAATGACTATAATTAAAAGCCAAAGTCAATGGCAATGAAATATTTTTTTTTTCATATAATTGCTAACGATTTCTTACCTTTGCCAACAAATACATACTGAATTTTTTTTTTTTAATTATTGTGTGCATTCCAGCAGCTAATTTTGATTGACTGATTGACCGACTGTTGAATTGTGGTTCAAAATATGATTTTATTTAAATTAAGCTTTTTTTTTTTAAGTGTACCTTAAGGAAAATTATCTTTATTTGTGGTTTATGTAGGAAAACATTTAATAAGATTTAGAGATTTAGAAAAATTATCGTAAAAGTGTCCCCAAACAAAAAGGAAGTGTCTGCTTAACATTGCCGTTCGATTCCGATAAATTATTGCATCGATAAATGTTAAATGCATCCCAGCAGCTTGAAAAAATGTTTCTGTAGAACTTTTGTGTACAAAAAAAAATACTTTAATCCGGAGTTCAGCAGCTTTAATAATTTTTATTGATACGATATCGTTACTTTAAAATTTATCGCGAAGAGCAACAAACGGGAATGTTTTGCTATTTTCTTCGGTTAAAACTCTTAGATAAGATATCATAAGAATTCAATAAGTCATTTAAGTTGCAGGTAAAGTTTCTAAGAATTTGCTTTAAAAAGGTTGTGCCACAAGAGAGCAAAGTCATATCAATTTTATCGACAATATATAAACATATAAGTAATTGTTATCTATTTATAAAACTCTTCAAGCTACTTTCAAGGTAAATATTAAGAGGCATAAACCAAACTATGTTTGTGTTCAGTCTAGGATTGTTTGATTATATCTTCTGGAAAGGCTCCAGAAACCTTCACATTAAGTGTTTGCATGCAACACCCCGTTACTAAATGCTTCACTTAACTTCAATATGCTACGTCATTCGTATTCGATATACCCCGATTCCGCTGGGCTGCATTTGTCATTAACAGCAAGTCGGGAATGTAGGGGATTCCACTATATATCCAATTGCATTTTAAGTTATTTCTTATTGAATTTTTAGTATCGACTATGTTAAAGTGCTGTTCAGTGCTCTGTAATGTTAAATTCTTGCATTCCCAGATGTGCATGAGGGAATCTAATACAAAATAATGCAGAATTCATGCATTCTGCTTTTAGTGGAATCGGGGTATTAATCGGTTTCAATGAAACTTTCTTAGAAAATCATTATTTTGTCTGTTATTAGATTATTTGATCGAGTTTCAAACGTAAAATTTTCTTTTTTTTTATCGGAGAAAGTTATCGATAAATTGAAACATACTTGATCTGAGCTTGGTGTAAAAGAACTTATAATCCAAATACAAGGTCTCGTGCTCCTTTTGATCTGGGCTATATCGAATCGGATCTTAATACTGATATATATATATAAATATGTACTATATATACATATTCGGAAATACTTACTATTTACTAAACCAATACAACCCATTTAATCCATTGCTGCTGTTTAGGGTATAATAAAAGAACACTGAACTCAAGTGTTAAATGTTCTTCGAGTATTATATAAATATAAAACCTATATATACATATAAAACAAAAATAAAATATTTATAAATAGCCAATGTTGTTGTTGCTGTTGTTGTTGTTGTAGCTTCAACAGTTTGAGTTTGTTGCTATCAGTAGCAAACAACGCAAATACATTAAACAAAACAAAAATACTTTTAACAAACAAACAGGATGCATTTATTTTTTTGTATTTAACAGTTATCTATTTTTGAGGTGGGAGGGGGGAGCTGCTGCTGCTGCTGCTGCTTATCAAAGTTGTGTGCCCCAAACGCCCTTGATAACAAAAGTATGTATGAACCGCATATGCATGTGTGTGTATGTGTGTTTGCTGCCTACCTATTATTGTTGTTGTTGTTGTTGGTTAGCGCTAAAAAAAATGGTAATTGCAATTAGACCGCCTGCAATTTAAACACGGCACGTGCCCAAGCGCAAAAGAGACAGCAATATGTGTGGCTGCAATTTAGTGCTGCCAAGTCGGCTTTTCTGGCCGTCGAAACTAGCCTTTTTTTTCAAAATCACATTTTGTAGCAGTCAGCGGGATATCTTTAAAGTTTTCCTGGTTTCTTACAATAAACTACAGTCGTACTTCCATATGACGAACTTCCGTTAAGCGATTTTTTCTATGAAACGAATTCATTACCAGAACACTGCAATTCGATTCGATCAAAAGCTCATTCAATATAATTAATTTTCTCTATATCGAAGTTTTTCTAGTCATCGGAAAAGTTATCGATAATTTAAAAAAAAGTTGGTCTGACTATGGCTATGGAATGGTTTCGTTCCACACAAGTAAAAATTATAAGACATTAAATAGTGACATTAAAGACATTTGATATTAGTTTTTATAAAGTTGAAGAAATTATTTGTTGTTAACAAAACAAGGAAACGTAAAAATTCAGCTTTTTTTTGACACTGTAAACACTATAAACAGCTTTTTTTTGCTCAATTGGCAACACTGCTGCAAACAAACACAAAACCCAAAGAAAAAGAGAAAGAGAGAGGGAGAGAGAGGCGAGAGACAGTTTTCTGTTGTAAAAATAGTTTGAGGGCGCTTTTTTAAGACTTTAAGCCAAAAAGTGTGAAAAGAATTCAAGAATTCCTTTGGAGCCTCTATGTGTGTGTTTGTGTGTGTTCGTGGCTTGTGACTTGGGGCGTTAACTAAAATTAAAATATACATACGTACTACGAACTATGTACATACAAATAAAAATTACGTTCTAATCTAAAAGTGAAGCTTAAAGAACAAAAACAAAAAACCAGCAACAACTTGTCTCGAGTTGTTGTTGTTGTTGTCTGCGTGCTTTGCGCAGAATAAAAAGACCTTGCTTTCGATTTTTAAAAAACGCACACACACACATACAGTCACAAAAGTCGTTGATACACACACACACACAGGCAGTAAAACGTCTAAATTGCTATTTTATGCACTGAAATCTGAAGAACAACAACAAAAACCAAAAACGCAGATAAAAATTAATGTTAACAAAAAAAATAAACAGCATCAGCGGGAGAGGATTTATATATATGTATATATATAAGTATATACTAGATACAAAGCAAAGTCATTTATAAATTGTATCAATGCGTTTTTTCTACCTCACACCCCTAACCAACAACGCCCCAACGTCCACTGCTTAACCCATCGAGACCCAAGTCCTAACAACAACAAAACGTACAAAGTCAACGTTGACAGAGGCGTCACGATAGCAGCAGCAGCAGCAGCAGCAGCACGCTTCACTGCGCCAAAGTCAACGTCGGCAGCGAACGTCAGCATCGACCGCAAAGCAATCGTCGCGTCGTTGACGTTGCTTGTAGAACTTGTTGGCCAAATGTTTTAGTTTTTAAATACCCTGTATAAACTAAATAATGCAAAATGAGTATGCGTTCAATGTAAAGCTTTAATTTTACTTGAAAATTGCTAAAAAAACAATATTACGGAGTTAAGGCAAGGTTTTTTATAAGCAATAGAATTAGCTTAAGCAACAAAGTTTATTATTTTACAAGTATTTATTAAATTATTTAAACAATATGATTAATATATGGATGCATACTAAAGAGGTTGAGCATAATATTTTACTTTTATTCAATAGAAAAATATTGATTTTTATTTATAAAACAAAATTGTTAACAAGGTTTCATTCTGAAATAAACGATTAAATCGAATGCTTATAAATATAAGAAAATATGTTCAAATCAGTGAAATTCTAATATTAAATGAAGTTTTGCTAAAAAAAAGATACGAAATAAACGCATTACAAATACATTTACATTCAAGAAAGAAGAAACCCAAAAACAGAAAGCAATAAAAATTTATGAATAACATTAAAAATGTTATCGAAAACAAAGATTGATATTCAATTGATCTCCCAGTCTTCATAATATTAAAAATATTATTTTCAATTGAAAAAGTAAGGTTATATATTCAATTTTGTCTTTCAATTCTGTTTAACTTTTAGTATAAAGCTTTAAATAAAGAACAGATTTACACACTACTCTGCATTACAGGGTATATGCTAGGTTGGCGCTTTAGACCAGTGAACTTGTTTACATTTAACTTGTTGACTTGAATCAAAGTGGCTGGCTGGTTGGTTTGAGTTGGTTGGTTTGACTTGGCTTTGCTTCGAGTTGGTCTTGGTTGGTTTTGCCCTGTTCAGGCCTATGCCCAGTTAAAAAAGACACCTTTCAAGACTGGTTTAGTTATTGGCTGCACACACACACACACGATATCTTTTGGCTGGCTTCTTGTTACAGCTCATTTGCTGTGAGACTTCTTAAAGGCACCAACTAAATGCAACAACTAATTCTTGGCTTGATTTAGGTGTGTGCTTGTATTAGTTTGCGTTTGTTTGTATTTAGTTGGGTGTTGGCTGCCAGTTAATGTTGTTGTTGTTGTTGTTGTTGTTGTTATAGTTGCAATTGCCAACAAGTCAAAAGAATGTCGTTTATTGTTGACTGAATGCAAAGTGAATTGCTGAAATGCCTCAAGTTATTAAGCGACTCTCATAAACTTGTTAACTGTTTGCCAAAAGGCAAAGTAACTAGGCTAAATTGTTAACAATACAAAGAAGAAGATAATCTAGGATATAGTATTCGCTTTGTCTGTATGTATCCAAATAAAGAATCAATAAGTTTGAGACCAAAAACACAAACACAAACAAAGCAGCTGCCTGGCGGCGGCTTGTTGTTCGTACAGGCTTTTGGCATTATGTAAGAAATGTTAATTATATTGGCTTTATGCAAGAATTTCAATTGCAAAAAGTGAAAGTCAACAACAACAACAACAGCAACGACACACCAACATATGATTATATTCGTATACATACATACACATAACGTATACGCAACGCTGAGACGTCGAGTTAAATTGTTGTCTGTTGTTGCGGGGCGATGGTTGGCTTTTGGCCAGCACAGCGATAAGATTGTGTGCATCCTGTATTCCAGACACGTGTGGCCACAACAAAAAACAACAACAACAACAGAACAACAGAAACAAAAGAAGAATGAAAGGCCAGCAGCAGCAGCAACAAGAAGAACAACAACGACCTTAATTTTGTGGCAGCAACAGAATTAACATCGTCAAGAAAACGACTCCAAGGGCAGCAACAATGCTGCCATGCACTCTCGACTCATAAACATACTTATAGTTCCATAAGTAGGTATAAAACCAAGTATTATACATAAAAATGTACATATATAGCATTACACTGACAGAATTTAAAGTCCTAAATATGACGAAGAAAAAAAAGGTAATGAAAAACTATGAAATTCGAAGTTATGGTACGTCAAGGATAAGATTTGAATATGAAAAGAAGAAATCAATAAAAAGTATTTAAAGATTGTTGCATAAGCTGCAGGAAGTATAAGGAAAATTGGAACCAAAGCTAACAGAAATAAATACAAAATGTTTTAATATGACAAGAATCGAATGCATTTGCTTGAAAGATCAAAGAGGATTCACAACGAAATATTATTTTCAAAAATGTTTTGAAGGTGCTATTGTTTTGTATATACCTTTAGTTTATTATAAGAAATACTAGCTTGTTCCGGACACTAAATTTTTCAAAAGTTTCTTATAAAAAAAAATCCTATCCTTTAACAATCGAAGCACTTTAATATTATCGAAGGTTTGAGATTCATTTTATCGAAACAATTTGATAATAAATGTCTTTGTTTATGGTTTTTTGTATGATGAAACATGAAGTACCAGAATGAAAGAATTTAAAGAAAAGCTGCGCTCATTTTAACAAGCAAAAAAGCTTTATTTGACCAAAACTTTGTACAAAATTTATTAATAGTTTTTCTAAAAATTCTTGTCCTTTAAAACACAGATTTTTATTAACAAATTAACAAGTTTTCATTTTCATTTAAGTAGTTAAAGAACTAAAACTTATATAAAAGCTACAATATTTTTAAGTATTTAAATAAATATTTCTTAAGCTTTATTTTAAAAGCTTTAATTTGTTTTGTTTTGTAACAAAAGTTGTCAAAATAGCACTTAAATCAATCGATTTATCAATGTTTTTAAGAATTAATAATTGTGACCAATTCGATCAACGTTTTTTTCGTCCAGTGTATCTTTTGGCTTTGCATCTATGGCTAACGCTCACTTTGCAGGCGCATTAGAATGGAACTGGTTGCAGCTGCAGCTTTTGGGCTGCCTGGCTTCTCTGCTCTTTGCTGTGTGGCAGCATTTAGTATTTGGCATCGTCTGAATTGTGTCCTAACACTTGGCGCAACGCCTCCGTGGCATGCCGCAGCCTCCGTTAGGCGGCGTTAACGAGCTCGTGCGGCTGCCACAAACATACAACGCACAAGAATTGCCATGAACCAATTTGATAATTCACATAAACACACACACACTAACACACGCACAACAATTATTTGCTGCCGTTTATTTTTTTCTCTCTTTTTTTTTCTAAGCCTCAAAATAAAATTGAAAGTTGCCGTCAACGTTTTGTTGCGCATTTGAAAACTTGGCGAAGCGTAAAACTGATACAAAAACAACAACAACAACAACAAAAATTTTGTAAATTATGCCCGTACAATAAAGCAGTCAAGACTCCACCCAAAAATAACCTCCATTGCCGTCTGATCACCTCACTTCCCAGCCAAAACAAATGACCGTGAAATTAATGTCCTGTCGCGTCGTTGGCGTCAAACTGTAACAGTTAAAGACCCAAACCCAAATACAAACAATGAAGAAAGTTTGCTTAAGTTTAAGACTCACAGATACCCCGTAAAAAGGTTATAAGGACTTTGGAAAATCTAGCACAAACGTCTTTAAATGTATTCAATTTATAAGTATACCATCAACTTATTCGGGGTTTTTTATGTTTTAGAATTTTTTTTTTATTATCGGACCTTGAACGGAAAATCTGAAAGTCGAAAAAAATATATAAAGTATATACTCAAATCTTAATAGAAAACAAATTATTCTGAACAAACTGACTGAAGAGTTCTTAATGCACACAGCTTCACGGCTTAAATACTCAAGGTTAGTTTTCTATGATTAAAAAAAATAAAAATAAAAATCCTATGTGTTCTATTGTTCCTTCCTTAAATTTAAAACTGAATAAAGTGTCCAAAAGTAATCTTAAAATCTTATTTTTTTTTCATTTTGCTATCGAATTCAAAAGATGTTTTCTATTAAAAATTTGTGGTATTTATTTTGCCTGTGTGAAAAATAGGATTGTCGCTTGTTGAAGCTCTAAAATATTTGGCTAAGGATTGCTTATTCAAAAGAATTATTTAAAAATAACTTAATTTCCAATTGTTGAACAAGTTTACCCAATAACTATTAATAATATTGTTTAAGATGTTTTAAAAAGGATTATAATTACTGAAAGTAAATATTTTCCAAAAAGTGTAAACCAAACAACTTTTCTTTTTGCTTGTAACAGCTGCCTGTTGCATGTATGTTTGTTTTGGATTTGTTTGGATTGTGCACATATTGCAAAGACAAACAATACTACGTCAGAGAGCTGAATCACCGCAACAATTTCCTGTCTGCATTTTGTGTGGGCGAAAGCAAGTAAGCTGCTCGCAAACAAAAATTTGTTGATAAGCGTTGAATGTTTCTTTTATCAGCATGAAACACACACACACTTGACTTAACTTGATTGAGAGTCCTCCGTTTTGGCAGTCTATTTACAAATTGGAATCTAAATATAGAAACTCTGTGTTGCCTCTTCGTGCATTCTCGTGCTTTGATTGAATGTGGCGTGGGGCGGAATGTGCCAGAAAAAAACAAAAAACGAGACTTGAAAGGAAAGTACAAGCCAAACAAATGTTGAATGAAAAATAAACTAGAAGAATTGCAAATACACTTTAATTAAATTCAAAACAAATGCTGTAAATATTTTAATTCAAAATCACAGCGTATTCAAGTTAATTACATTGTAATATTTCCGACAAGAGACCAAAAAAAAAAAAAACAAAAGAAGAAACAAGAAACAGAAACTCATTTACATAATCGCATCTATGGTGATTTGCATATTATTGTATTTGAGTTTAAGTTATCAACAAATATTCCAAAATGTCTTGATTTAATTTATGCACCGGTAGTTAAATAAACCTGATATCCAGTAATTTATTAATGGACTGGTTCCCAAAGGTCGCACATCAGATGATTTCTTAGCTTTCTTTATCTAACTGCTTAAAACAAAGATATAATTTTTGTTTTCAGCTAATTGTGTTACATAATTGAGAAGAACTAGTTCCAGAATCAATTACCCAAAGTGTGATAATTTACATATTTTATTTGATGCAGCCTGATCTTTGGATTAAGGACTCAAGGCTATGTCTGTCAATACGTGCTAATACAAATTCAACAGCGTTTCAGCATTGTCCTTTCGTTTTGAAGAGTATTTGCAAATTCAAATAAATGGGGGAAATGAGTCGAGTTAATGGTGAAGACCCAAAGCTCTGCCATTCGACAGATCCTTGGCGCTGACGCGCTCATGACGCCAACCCATCAACCACGAAAAGCTTCAATGAGCTCCCCAATGCTCTTGGCTTAATGAAAAATCGATGAACCGGCTCGGGGCACATATCCACTGGACAGCCAGCCGACAGGCGCCCCGCCCCGCCCCGTATCTCAAACTCCTGATTCACACTGAAAACTTTTCTTTGTGGTAAGTCAATTGGACGCATATGGTGAGAGAAACAGAGAGAGAGAGGGAGAGAGGAGGATACATTTGAGAGTGAGTTGCATGTGGCGTGTGGCATGTACATATAGCATGTGGCGACTGCTGGCGCCTGTTCAATCAATGGGCGTGGCGCCCATATGGCGACGATAGGCGTGGGCGTGCGCATGGCCAGCAAACACTAAGATTAAAATTTGGAGTTGGAGAAGCACCGGGAAACATGGCATTCAATTAAGAGCAATTTAAGTAAAAAAACTACATTGCTTTGAAAATCATGTTATATAATCTACAAAGGAGGTGAGTAGGTTTAATTGGTCATATTTGTTGCCATGGTGACTTTTTTGTGTGACAAAAAATTGTATTACGACATCTAATCAGGAAAAACCCAAAGCCACAAGCACACATACACACGCAATAAACGTTAAGGACTACAAATCAGCGATTACCATATTCACACATAACGGTATGCCTTGCATGCATTTTCTGTGTGTGTGGGGCGAGATTTTAGATTGAGGTGTAATGCCCACGCAGAGAATGTATGTATGTATGTATGTGTTTGTTTGCAAAAACTACGCAAGCTGACGTCATAGTGAATGAATCGCGAAGCTTCCACAGGCGGCGAACTGCGTCATTCATTCATATCGGTCCCGAAAACGAAAAAAAAACGAATCAACACCAACAGCAACCGAGAGACACCACCATTGTCGTAGGTTTGGCTTGGTTCTTTGTTGCGTGGGTTTTTGGCAAAAGCGCGCCTAACTGTACGCTTGCCTGCATTTCATTCATAAAATTCACGGAAAAAGAGAGAGAGAGAGAGAGAACGAGAGTGAAAGCTTAGCCGAGTCCTTTGTTGACCTTTGGCAAAGCGCAAGCGCCGAAATTGACCATAGCAGCAACAATTCAACATTGAGTGAAAGCTCAAAGCTTAGCATAAATAACTGCGCAATATGTGTTTATTGCATAGAAGCTGCTCTCATCTGCTGGAAGGTATGAGCAAATCAAAGAGAGAGAGAGAACGTTTACTGCTGCTGAATGTGTAGGCGGTCCAAGAAGGAGCTACTGCTGCTGCTGCTGCACAATGTCAAAGCCAAGTGTGAGAGTGAGAGAGAGAAAGAGAATCAGTCGGTCAAATGACCTTTAAGGTAACTTTGTATGTATGTGTGTATGTGTTTAATTCCCGGTTCGTTTAGTTACCTGCATGGTCAGGTCTTAGTGTTATTAAACCATTTTGTCTTAAACCGTTCAATTTATGAACATAGATGATGTTGCTCAGACCCCTCCATACCCACCATTTCAATCAAACTACTATTCTTATCGAGAGTTGACAAGTATCTCTCTGCAGAGAGACGCATGGAAGGGGGAAAGGTGAGGCAAGCGGCTCGCATTTGATTTCAAGGTTGGGTCGAAATGTCAGAATTGCAGAAGCTACTAGCTAAATGCGATTCAAGTTTGCACCTTGGTCGAAAAGCGGCAGAAAACGTTATGAATTAAACGAAACGAAACAAGTTCCCCAAACAGCATTAGAACAAACAAAACATGATAATGATGATAATGATGCGCAGCATTCATTGGCATTCCAAACTTTTTCGATACATGGGAAAGCAGAGACAAATACAACAACAACAGCAAAAACAAATTGGCAAACTCGTATTATAATTAATTGCGTAATGATTGCAATGAGTACAATAACAATTATAACAACAACAACTTTACCTGCGACAATACATATATATAATGCAAGAATGCCCAAAACTAAAATAATCTTAAAAATGGCTTTCAAATACCCATTGAAAATTATTAGAGAGCTTGGAGTAACAAAAAACATAAGTAAAATAATTCGATTTTATTAATAAGAACAAAATATCGAATTTGCTAATATTTTTCGAGGTTTGATTATATTTTTTAAATTTATTATAATATTTATTCAAATACTAACCGCAGAAATTAAAGTTTAACTATTTGATTTTCAAATGCTCTCATTCTCTCACTTCAATAACTACAGGATATACACACATACATGTACATATACATATATAAAAACAAGTGTTCTGCGGCGGTGGTTGCGGCTTAACGCAATCCGAAAAACATTTGCAAATCAACTCAACAAAGCGCAAACGCAAATACGAAACACTAAAAACATACATACACAAATACATATAGACAATGTACCGTTGCTTTTCAAAGCTGCAGCAGCCAAACCAGCAACAACAACAACACATTAAAATAACAACGGGTATGACTTTCAAATAAAAACGAAAACATCCAAACAACAACAAACAAAACACAATTCGCGCATTTGAGAGGAGCTTAAAGATTTGAAGCTGCTGCTCTAAGTGCGTATGTATGTGTGTGTGTTTTTCTCTGCTTAATGCAGGGCTAATTTAGTTGGTTTTTTTATTCGGGCCCAGGGCTGTTGTAGTTTTAGTTGATGCAAATTCGGTGCTGAGTAGCAGAAGTCTCAACCTGTTGACAAGAGAGAGAGAGACAGAGAGAGAGAGAGAGAGAGTGATAGGGGGAGAAGAAGTTTCCAGTTGTTCATGCGCCACGCTCGTGGTCCACAAAAGCAAATTCGAATGGCATTAAATGCAGCTCAGTGTGCCAGTCAGTCAGTCAGTCAGTCAGTCAGTAAATGAGTGAGTGAGTGAGTTAATGATTGAGTGAGTGAGCGGGTGAGAGAGCAAACAAACAAAACAAGTGAGTGAGTAAGAGAGAGAGCGAGACTGCGAGTGAGTTGAACTAGTATTAGTAGTCGTCAGTCAGCTTTGCTAGTGGTTCTATGCACCACTCGTCGTCGTCGTCAAAAAAGTGAATGTCCACCAAAAGTCCTTGAAACCTGAAACCGATCTTTCCAGTTTACAAGCTGAGTGCAGTCAACGCTGCTGCTGCTGCTGCTGCTGCAACTTGCCAGACAACGAACTCAAAACTTGGACGTGCTGCCAAGATGCTGATGTCTGTTGGCTCTACTTGTTTCTGTTGCTTTTGTTTTTTGCTATTTGCTGGCCAAAAACAATCCAATTCAACACAAAACCAAATCCAATCGAATTCAATTTGAATCAAACTGTAATCCTTCAGCGAGTAACGAAAAACTGCAAGAAAATTGTTCACAAAATCCTTTAAAAAAATCTTCAGATTTTAAAATAAATTTAAGAACTTTAAGAATAGTAAAAAATAAATAAAAATAAGGAAAAATTGAGCAAAATTTTAAATTCATTTTTGAAAGTTATATTTAAAGCAATTTCAATTTCGTTCAGTGTAAGCTCAGCTACCTGTCAAGAATTTGGGTAGCTTTTGTGTGCGGTTCAAGTTGGAGAACCAAAAAAAAAAAAAATCACATTAATAATATTCCAAGTACAATAAACTAATTACAAATGCTGATGAAAGCCTTTTCAACCGGATCTAGGGGCAAAACTTAACAACGAGATGAAGGATTATAAAATTGAAAGATGCAACAAGAAAATTAAGAATAATAGATCTAACCCGACTGCAAATCAAACCTTTTCAACTTAAGGCCAAAAACCTAATCGTAAATCGATTACAAAATATCCAAAAAAAACAGCACAAAGCGAAACAATTTATATTTATTTATAAATTTATATATGTATTTGTTAACTAGAAAATTTGTATCTGTATCTGTGATCAGTTTAACGAGCGTTACAGATAAATCAAAGAGCCGTTGTTTTTTTTTTTTTGTTATTCGGTATGGATTTGATTTTTTTTTTTTTCTTCATTTTTGACCAAAAACCGAAACAGAAAGCTGGGGCGCAGCCACCACCACCTGCATTGGATTGACATTGAAGCTGTTTGGTTATTGGATTGTATTATTATTGTTGTTGTTGTTGTTGTTGTTATTATTATAATTTGTATCTTTTAAAAGACCCAACCTACAAGTGTTTTGCTGTTGTTGTTATTGCGGTTGCCTTTCATTTCTTGCAATTGGCGTTTTAATTTGCCCACTTCAGTGAACTTAAAGTCCGAAAGCTGCATACCAGTCCAGCGGCAAGTACGCAGACAAATTTAATCTGCTTATGTGTATGCACACTCTATCGATAAGTGTAAATATGCTTCGACTCATTACTATATTTTCAATACACATATCAAATATTTTAAAGTTATTCACAAAAACAACAAACACTAATGCAAATTTAGATCAAGGGAGTTGAGATACTTGACGTTGTAAAAAATCAAAAAAAAAAAATAAAAAAAATAAATTGTGTTAGCTTTATTTAGTAATTATGGTTATTATATATGAGTTATTCAAGCAGCTTGAATAAAAGATAAAAAATACACAAATTCCTTATATCTTATTAATATGGGAAACTTTTAAAATGCCAAAGATAAAAGCTTTGATTAACTTGCACAAGTTTCGCTCTAACTTTCAACTCTCACTTCTCTCGCAAGAATAAACTCGCGATTAAAGCTTTTGTTAAGCTGATGAAAGTGCTCTTAAAAACGAGATAAGCACATCTTTTAGTGAATCAATTAACTTTCAAGCTGAGCCTCTCACTTTCAAGCACTCCAAATTTAATTAAAGATTAACTAAAAGTTTAAACAAACATAAAGAAATTAAGAATTTGAATTATGCACAGGTAATTACAAAACTCTAAGCTATATTTTAGGTTATATAATAAGTTATTAAAGCTCAAATGTGACTTTAGGTGTTTACCCTAACGAAATACAAAGAAATAATGCTATAAAAGCCAATTAGAAGCCTGAAAAAAAAAAAAAAAAACACTTAGCTTGAAAACAACCATAATAAAGTGAACCTTAATTAACTGACGCAAACAATACACAAAAAAAAAAAAAAAGAAAAACAAGTACAAAATTGTATATTTATGGTGGCATACCAAAGCAACGCTTGAGTGGTCTTTTGACGCTGTTGTAACCCTATAAAATAACTCTATAAGCCTCAAATCAAACATGGTTTTTAAGCGAAACCAACAAAAAAAAATCAAAACAAATGCCACAAGGTAATGCGAATATGTATATATTTATAATAAACTTATTAAAGTACAAACTAAAAAAATATGTATTAACTCATGGGTAAAAAACAGTCGAAACTCTCTTCTAGGAACTACAGTAAATCGAAGTTTTCTTTAAAAATAATTAATTTTCACTGCAATTTTTATTTTTTCTATATTATTTTTGCATCAAAACATTCCCAATAAGCAAACCAATGCAAATATTAGGCATAAGCTATTTTTCCAAATAAATTTCTTATAAATTTTAGATTTTTTAACTTATGTAGTGTGTATACCCCACTTCTAGGGTAAATTGAACAACTACCACTGACAGTTATTGCAGTATACACAATTATGTTTATGTTTGTGTATGTGTATGTGTAGAACGACCTTGCCGAAGGCAGTCATCCAATCTCTTCCAACTCATATTTTTTTCTTCAGCGCTTCATGGCAAGAAACAGTCGCAATAAAAGAATTAGTGGCGCTTTAACGCGTAACTGAAAAAAACATATTTGGGGTATTTTTGTGTTGGGTTTCTCTACAGAAGACTCAATGGCGGAACAAGCCAAATGATTTAGAGTAAATGTGCCATTCATAAGTGGATGCCACACATAGCTATTGTTATAGCTGTTTATGTGTATCTTTAAGATACAAAACTACCACAATAAATACATTAAAACAACGTTTATGCCATGCTTGAATCGAAAATCTTTTCAAAACATCCGCATTCTATGTGGCGCTCTAAATTGCCGAGCAAAACAAAATTGAAAAAAGAATTATAATGGAGAAAAAACCAAAACAAAAAAACAAAATAGAAAAATTTGATTAATAGTTAATTGTTAAAGTTTTATTTCAATGCTAAAAATAAGCTGGAAGCGTAGCACGCGATTTCCTTCACCCCGCTCGAAAATAGACAATAGAAACTGAGATGACTCAGTTAGTTAGTTAGAATTGCTCTGACGTTTTTATAACTGAAAAAAAAAAAAATACTTACGAGACTTAATAATTGCTGCGTACTTATTTAAACGATTCGATGAAATTGAGTTTGAGTTTGAGTTTGAGAATTGTGGAATTGATAATTGCTTAGAGAGAAAAAATAATAACAACAAACTCTGACATCGCGACATGTGTAACTGTCAATCTTGAAACTGCTGTTATATGTACATAGTATAAAAAAGCAATAAAGGCAACAGATCTTAAAGTTTTCTATTTCCAGCAAATATCAAAATGACGTTTAACAGTTAACAAAAACGTTTAGTTTTTAGCGGTTTTTATTGAATTCTTTTTAGATATAAACGGCTTGTTTGTTTTTTAAGTAAGTTTTTTTATTAAGGCGCTTAAGATGATCAAAAAGCTCTGTAGCCTCAACAATATATAAGATAATCAATTAGATATTCTTTTAGCGTTAATTGATAAATCAGAAAATATATATATATTTTACTAAAAAGCTAAAATTTGTTCATCTAAGAAATTTTGTCAAGAAATATGTAAAGAATCTTTGCATAAATCGATTACGATTACGATCAAATCAATTTTCAAAACTGAGTAAAATTTCTTCGGAAAACTAAGCACCATATTGAGTAAAATTGATATATTTCAAACTGAATTTAAACCTATTTAATGCAAATATTATTTTTTAGGGAAACCTCATAGCATTGCCACACATTGAAAAAAAAGCACAACTGTACCGTACAATTAAACTGGCCCACATTGTAGAGTAATAACAAAAAAGTAATATTAATTTGGACACATTTGCCTTGTCATAATCGTTTCAAATTGGCTTCAATTAATTTTAAATATAGTGTTTACGAGTTGTTTTTTTTTTTGCCATTTGCTGTTCTGCAGGTCCCACACGGAGTCCAAACTAACACAAAAAGCTTAAAATATAATAAAAATAATAATACTATAGCGAAATAAGCCCACATGTTTTTTATTTTTATTGTTGAAACATTCGATTTAACCTTTTGTTGCCATTTAATTGTTTATTGATGGAAGATACAAATACACAAACAATAATAGATACTGAGTCTGGAAATTTAATAATTAGCGGAAGTAACTTGTTTCCAAGCATTCAATAGATAAAAAATGGAACTTTATCAGCTTGCCGCTATTCAACGCAATTTGGCAACACATTTTGGCATCTATTTCGAGGCGAAATATATATATAGATATTTCTTGGAAATTCGGTTGACAAAATGTAATATCAGTTGAACAATAAATAAAGAAAGAAAAAACATCAACAAAGAAAAATAGACAAAAACCATAAAAAAGAACTTTTCAATTAGTTGGGCAGCAACAAAAAAAAACTATAAACAACTTGAGTCCAGCTGATAAGCTGCCTTGCACTGATAGCTGAGACAGCCAATGAACCCACAGAATAGTTGACAAAAAAAAAAAAACTAATCAAAACTGAAGTGCAAACAAAAAGAAACCCTTGAAATTCTAGCAACAAGTTGCATTAAGAAAAATAAAAACGAATGCCGCGTCAGCTAAGTGGAGTCAATCTGGCTTAAAAGGTGCAACTGCCAATAATCGTAATGTCAATGATATCAGCTTATTGCGTTAACTCAATAGAATATTTAAGATTTTATACAGAGACAATTTAAAACCAACTTAAGGCTTACTGTATAATTCTTTAGAGATTTGTTTGTTTAGGAGATTTTTAAAGTGAGATTTACTTACTTTCTTAAAGAGCTTTAATATCTAAATCATTAAAGCAAGTTGAACGAGCTTAAAGCTTTGTAAAATCGAGTTAAGGTTCAATGTTTGCACAGTGGGTTTTCTCTCTAATAACTAATTTCGGCCCACAACACTATATTGTCAGCTTAATATCACTTAATTTTTATATGATTTTTCAAAAGCTCCTTCATCATTATCCTTAATACATAGATAAGAGCTTTAAGTTCAATTTAATTCATATAATAAAGCAACAAAACTTGTTTGAATGTTAAAAGTGCATTTCAAGCTGTTTGTTTGGCAACTTCTTAAAGTGGTATGAGCTTTTGGCTTAAATTAAAGCTTTAACTTTTAAAGTTTAAAGAAGTTCGTTTAAACTCTGATAAACTTTTAGTTACATCAACATCATATTAATAGTTATAGCTCGCATTTAGAAAAACACTTTAAAGCACTGATTTAAGATGAAGTTTAACACGATTTAAAGTGTCAGTTGAGCCTAGTGTCATTGAGGCAAAAGCTGTTGGACGAAGCGCCTAAGTCGTTTGGACGTTTGGTTGTTCGATTTTTTCGGTTGTTTGGCTTAAATGTCAGCCAAGCCGGCTAAATAACGGCAGCCGTGCATACAAATGTTAAATGTCTTTTAAATACCAATCGAGGCGCCCAACAAGCGCCACACAACAAAGCTTCAATTTTGAAAGTTTGTGCATAATTATTTATCGTTTTATAGCCGCTAAGTGCAATACAAAAATAAAATATAAAAAAAAAATAAAAAAAATTGTAAGAAACATTTTTAACAATTTAGCAATTTGCAATAAAAAAATAACAAATACAAACAAACAAAAAAAAAAAACATGTGCGGCGGCCTTCTCGCCGCTGCTTCGTACCAAACTTGCAACAGCGGCAGCAACAACAACTTGCAACAACAACAACAACAACAAAGCGACGATTGCAAGTCGAAGTCAGATTAGGCGAAAAAATTTGAAAGGTGCACACACGAATGCATTGCAAGCATTTTGAACAAAGAACTACAACAACAACTATCAGTCGGTCGGTTGGTCTGCCTCCCTATCGGCCTGTCTTTTGGTTTATAGTACACAAACATAGACAAACAACATTGGCAACAACATCATCAGCAACATTGTATGTGGCATAGCTTTTTTTATAGCCATGTGATTTTATTTATTGTTTAACTGCCAATTCACATCCTTGTGATGAGTTTTTAAATGTTGAGTTACAATCGATAGGGTTTACAATCGATAAGTGTAAGTGTTCAACTAGATTTAAATATCGAAATTATGTCATCAATAAACTTTTGATGGGCTATTAGGTTGGGTTAGGTTAGATTGAATGCTCATCCCACGGGTAGTGTCACACATGGACCGCTAAAGGGTCGTTAGTGGTACCGGTGGTTGGAGATGGTTGGTACTACCTCGCGGAAAGTTTGTGCTTTGGGCAAACGCTAGTAGTTTTTGGGTTTCTGCTTCTTGCTGGCTTCTTGGAGCGAAGCTAGAACGAGAATTTGGAAGTGGCGTAGGCGTTGTACTGCAAAAGAGGTGCTCTAGCGTTTCCTTGACACCTGGTTCCTTGCGTTTCCTTCATTCGTCATTGTCAGTTATGCCTAGTCTTGAAACTTCCAACTAACTATTAGCTAATCAGTCATTTAGTTTGTTCCCTTGTAAAGACTTAAAAAAAAGATCAAACAAAGTAGATTAACGATCGTTCAGTAAAGTGAAATAAACGATACAACTCTAATCCACAGTCAGGGATTTCCTGATTAACAGCAATCAATCATAAATACCTTATGTTAGTTAAAAATATTATTTATTATTATTTATGAAACAAAAATATGTTTGAATTGAATATATTTAACATTAATTACTTTTAATTTATATCACAAATTTAATCAGGGCATTAAAACAATTTTTTTATATGAAATGCCACGCGCAATTAACAAATGCTTACCAACAAGCCTAATAAAGCAACTAGCATATAATTTAATATAAAAAAAAAAATATTTTAATTATATTTTTATTTTCATAATGCCCAAGGCACAAACTTGTTCAACGACATTTTTAATTTTAATCTGCACATATTTAAGTATCTCAAAAGGGAGAGAGAGAGAGCGAGAGAGAGAGAGAGCGAGAAAAGACAGTTGACAACAACAGTTATCTTGAAAAACAATGATAAATAAACTTTAAGTGCAGTTCCAAGTAACACAAAAAATAGCAATAACAAACATATATACATATATATATAATGCAATCTGTTAACTTAGATGATATTTCAAGTGGAATGATTAAGTAGAAACTTTAATCTATACATTTTCACATAAACGGAAAGAGTACGTTTAATGAAAAATTAGACTTTTGCTTATCAAAAATTAAAATTGAAATTTTGTATACTATTTATATATACATATTTAATGGTGAGATTTTTTATTCTTATCTCTGAAATGTAAAAAGACCGCAAACAGTTCGTTTCACATACATTTTGTGGCCTTATCAGTTGAAATTTTAATTCATTGCATTTTTGTGTATGTATTTTTTTGTTGTTTATGTACAAAGACTTATTTATAAAGCATTGCGAGTTGAATATTTGTCTTTACCTAAAACAAACACACTCAAACATATATATATGTATATTTATTTTATTATATGTCTGATCAATGAAGTGATTTGTTTTATGTGCACATACAATGTTGCTCGGGTCACAAGCTGAGAATCGGAGACTCTCAGTCTTTGTCAATTTCTAATGACACTAATTGCGCTCTCAGTGTTTGGCCACACAATGCGGCATGTCTCAAATAACAGAAAAGCTGCTAATTAACTGAATTCAGTCAAAGGTCGAACTCTGATATTGACAGACTTCAAATATTATTAGCAGATTACGTTGAATGTAAGTTGATATTATGCCATATTGAAAGCTTTTTAAGTTACGCTTTCAACTTGAGTCGTTGTGAAATATTGCAGCAGAGTTTTAGGCTGGCTTTAAAAACTGCCAGCGACAAAATGCGGAACATTATTTTAGTGCATACTTTTAGTTGCTAATGGCTTTAAGAAAAACTGCGTTAAACACTTTCAACATCGATAAAAATATAAATATGTATAGATTTGGATATTCAGTAATTGTTCAGCTTACTTTATAAGGTGAATGTACCCAACTTATCTACAAACTTCTTAGACTGCCTCAATAAAACTTGGCTATTTGCTTTTTGCACCTTGTTTTTTTTTTTTTTAAGACAATAAGCTGGCACTTTTCGGCATTTTGAATAACAAGTTATTCTGTTTGAACAACATTTCTATGTGGCACTTTCTAAGCCAAAAAGCAAATCTCACTTTTGAACACTTTCAGCAGTATGTAGGTAAATATTTTTTCAAGTTTTGATCGTTGGCAGAAAACGAAAAAAGAAAAGAATGTTCAAAATGTGATAACAAATTCAAATAACCTTTATCAAGATCATTATCATTTATATTAACATTATCACAGTTTCATCGTTTCATTTGTGCTGCTACTTGTTTTTTGACATTTCTTTAAGCCCATTTCTTGCCCAAGTCAGCAATAATATTTGCGACGCAAATTATATTTATTTAAAAAAATGAAGAAAAAAATTATAATTAAAAACGCAAGCTGTTAAAATGTGCTACAAAAGCAATTACCAGTGGGCGTGAGCAGTCAAAATTGCAGAAAATACTATAACAAAAAAAAAATAAATCAAACACAGCTGCTGCTGCAACTGACGCAATAGTATTATGGCCAACAATTAACTTAAAATGTCGTGGCAACGTGTCGAAAACAATTCACTTACTGTAATTGCAGAACTAGTAACTGATAGCAACAATTTCTCAAACGATATTCAACTGACATCGATCAACCAAGACGAAAAACATTATTACAAAATGGTATGCATATTATCCCATTTTATAAATTATAAAATTTAAAAATATATATTTTTAGGATATCAATATTGCATATAATCTTCAATTTGTTAAGCAAATATATTAAGAAAAAAAACGAAAAACACATTTTCAAGTTCGGGGACGTCAAAAATATTATAAACGTTCAACAATGGTTTTAAAAATGTTGTTTACAGTACAAGTTAGAATAAAATAAACTCTTGCAGGCATATTAGAAAAACTCTTTGGCAACTTCCTAACTGATATAGCAACTTGTTTTTGTTAATTACCTAACAACGTGCCAAGTTCATATTGACATATCAATATTGTTGCCCAAGTTATATGGACAAGTGTTTGTCGAAATCCATTTCAGCTGTGTGTTTAATGGGTTCCTAGTTTAAGTTCTCGTTTGTAGCTATGCAAATCAATTGAAGTTTTTCAAAGAATGCGTTCTATTAGTTCGATTTTATAGCTTGCATATATGGTATATATATATATATATTCTATTATCGATTGGAGTTGCTTGCTTGACGTAAGCGACAAGTTTCAATATTTGCACCTGTGCACTATTGCTTTGTTTCTATTCACTGAAAGTTTTCTTTTAATAATAAATAAATAACTCATTTTAGACGCTGATAAGAAACGCAAACAAATATCCATTCAGCATCATTAGTATAAACGGTCTCGACAAAAATACCCCCAATACACTGGAACATTTTTATATTATAAGTTTATTTTATACTCTATATATATATATGGTGTCAACTTTTTTGTTTGATTTTTGTTTTTTTTTTTTGTGTTTATTATTTATATGTTGACAAGTGTCGCCTGCCTGCCTGCCTGCCTGCCTTATCTTATCTGTTTGTTAGTTTGTTTTCGTTTCCGCTGCCCAGTTAATCATCTGGTTTGGCCACGTACGAATTTCATCACTACACATACCACTGTACTTTAAAAGCTGCGCTCACGGCAACTAATAAGTAATTAAAGAGAGAAGAGGAGCGATGATTTCGCAAAAGCTGCGCTTAAGGGAGGAAGCGCTCCCTCTCTCTCTCTCTCTATCAGTCTACGGAGCAATAGAAAATAAAGAGCGAGCGAGCGCGCAAAAATGTTTCATGTGAAACAACAATAAATAATAATTTCGTATTTGGTAAATAAGCCGACTCAAATGTGTGTTAACATTGCTCAAAAACTGTTATTCAAGGTTGGGCTACTTATTTTGTTTGTTTGTTTAAAGTACTTCTTTTAATGTTTGCACTTTACAGTTGCTTAAACTTTGTTAATAGGGCCTCGAACAAAAAAAAAATGTTCCGGCTTATGTCTGTCAAATTTGTTTAATTTGAAGTTTCGTTTTCGGAATTAATTTGCGTTTTCAATATAATTGGTCTGTGTTCTTTATCACTCTCAATGTTTTAAACAAAAAAATGTATTCCAGGTAACCATTGAGTGGCAAAACAAGTTTCCCTTTTCGTATACATTTAGAACTAGTTTTGGTCTTTAAACTTAATCAGAGACAACAATCCTAACCAACCAACTAACTGATCAAACTGACGCACATGCTAATCAAATGCTGATTTCATTTTTACACCCAGAGAAAAAACCGCAACGATGAAAATATTTATTTTAACAATGCGGTTTATAACAATAAAACTTAGTTATTTGAACTTTAATACAAGTTGATTCAACTATAAATATAGCTAAACAGCATAATAAATACGAAATATACTTAAATCAATGTCTTTTTTTTTAATGATCTGTCATGTTAATTTTAATGTTGATTCGTTCAATTTTTATACTCTATAGGCAGAGGGTACATTTCCGTTGTGGTGTCTGTTCACCTGTCGGTACGTCCATCGGTACGTCCGACTGTCCGTCTTTCCGCCTATATTAACACAGCCTATTAAGTAAGTATTGACACTTTGCACATAACTTTGTCCTATGTGCGGGACAAGTTTCAAGTTTGGAAGATTGGTTTGATTCTCCTTCTGGCCGGCTGCGAAACCGAATTCGTAAATCCGAATATTTCAAATAAATTTTTAAATTTGCATTTTAAGTTTTTTTGCTTTTTTTCATTAACGAAAATAGTTGAATTAACCATAGATATGCATCTTTATACTAACTTTTTCTCTGAGTGCAAATACTTTTTTTTATATTTATTTTTTTTTTTTTGGCTATACTATTTTTCTACATATGCTGATTTGTTTATGACTTGAATAATTAGCATAAATATAATATGTTGAAAATTTCTGTTATTTTATTTTTTTTTTTTTGGAATTTTGCGTTATATCAATGCACCGGACAAAACAAATTCCATTTGTTATTCGTTTTTGTTTACGAGATCTAAATACTTCCAAGGCTGTGCAATTTCCGCATTAAGGAAAATATCTATCAATCTCAAGCTCGTAAGTAAAAATCAAAATACAAAATATTTTATCGAAACTTAAAAAAAAAAGCCGACAAAAAACAGTTAGAGTTGACGAGCTGCCGATTAAGTTCATAAATGTGGAAGATTAAACAGAACATAAATTTAAATTCAAATGTACCGTAAACTTCAAGTGTTCATCTTGTCGTATACATAATGTATTTCATGCCCGAGCACTGCAACGGCGCCGGGCGGCTTAGCAACGGTACAAAAACTATGAATGTAACTCAACTAAGTGCGCTGATAACATTTGTCACAGCTACCACCAAGCTCTCTAATCAAACAAACAGGCATCGTAATACTCTATATGCGCAAAAGTAAACAAAAAATCTTGCAATTAAGTAACAAAAGGTTGGAACTTTCTCGAAAGAAAAAAAAAATACTTGCATTATGTGATGCAATATGCATTTAGATGTTTAGATGACTAACTAACTGTGATAATAACAGCAACAACAACTACTCAATTTTTGCTCTTTATTCGAGATCTTTTAACTTGTGTGTGTCTCTGTTTATTGGGTGCCTTATCATTTAACTACTTTTGCGTTATTAATTGGAACCGCTTCCGTTGGTAGCGCTGATTAGAAAGAACTTCACCAATCTTATTGTGACGCGTAAACAAATGGAAAGTTTCGAAAGATTACGCAAAGTTTAAAGCTGTCAACAACAAATAGTTTAAGCTCACAAGCCAAAGATAAAAGAGTTTCAATAGAAAGAGGCAATTTGGCCAGGCGATTCATAGTGCAATCAAGAGAAATCTAAAGCGCACTGCAAACAATAAAGTTGCTGGGATTTCCCTTTTCATAAAAGCAGAGTAAATGTTTGAATGTGATTCATACAAGTTGTGGCAATATCAAATTTACTTTATAATATGTATATACGACTGGATATGGACATTATATAAATATACAATTATTGTTTAGCAGACAATATTAATTGTTACTAAGCAAATCGAATAAAATCACTTTATAATAAAACTCAAAACTTGTTTTAACATAAAGATCTATAAAGATCTGTACGATCTGATAAACAAAATCAATAACTTGATCAACTAGTTATAGTATGTACAATATATCTTTTAGATCTCAACTAAGTTATTAGCAATTCAACTCACCTGCATACTGGGATAGGCGATGCGTCCTTTGCCGAAACGTTCGATTATTGTCAGCTTGCTGGCACTGGCTATAACGCCGGCAACATTCGATGAGGATAAAACTGGACGCAACGGTTGGACAATGGGCACAAAATCGCGATTACGCTCGGCAAAAGTGCGATCAAACGAATTGCGTCGATCACTTTGCGAACGTCTATAAGCCACAGTGTTGTTGCTGCTGTTGTTGCTGTTGTTGCTGCTGTTATTGCCAGTTGTTGCTTTGGTTGCATTATATTGTGAGCTGCCCATATAGGATTTGGATTTGCGATATTGTTTGCCCGTATAAACGATGGCTGCCTCCAACAGCTGTTGCCGCGAATCGCTACTGTTGCTGCTGTAACGGCTGCTGCTGCTGCTGCTGCTGTTGGTGCTTGCCTCCGAGCTGGCGCTGCTGCTCGAGCCGGATGAGGGCAGCAACATCGAGGGTTTGGAACATTTGGCACAGGCTGTGGCCAAGGCGGCGTTTAATATATCAGCGGGATTCACTTTGGTTACAGCTGCATGATCACTGATGCTTGTTGTTTGTATTTGTATTGTTGTTGTCGTTGTTGTTGGTGTAGAGTTTTTACTGTTTGAGCTTTTGACATCTTGTGTGGATTGTTGACGTTGCAATTGCTGCTGATGGCTACTGTTGTTGCTGTTGCTGCGCGTTAATGGCTGAAAGAAGAGTTGTTGACGCTGGGGACGCGCTTTTTTGCTGCTGCGTTGCTGCTGTTGTTGTTGTTGTTGTGGCTGTTGCTGCTTTTGCTGTTGTTGTGTTTTGTTGTTGCCTTGCTTGGAACGCGATGTGCTGCTGCTGTTGGTGTTGTTGTTGTTGTTATTAAAACACTTGTTGTTGCTTGCATTTTTTATTTTCTCGCCGATTTTCACTTGATTATTGTTGCTGCTGTTATTTGTCTTGTTGCTCTGTAGATCGTGCAACGGTTGCTGTTGCTGCTGCTGCTGCTGTGTTGCTGTTTTGTCCTTGTCCGCCTTCGCCTGTTTGCCATTGGCTTTGTTGACCATTTTCACAATGGTAACGTTGTCGTCACACTTGAAACTTTACTTGCCGTAGTTTGATTTGTTGATTTTGATATTTAATTTGATTTGAATTTTTTTTTTGTTAAAATTTGGATTATTGAATGTTTTTTTATGCGCTTTCGAATGTGCTTCTGTGCTTGTTCTAAGAGCAATTGGCTTTAACCGCTACTTTGCTTAACAACTGTGAACTTTTATTTTGCTTCTGCATCTACTGTGCGCTCTCTCACCCTCTCATTCGGTTGTCGCGATCTCGTTCACTCAAACACTTGGAAGGCCCGCGCACACTGTGATACAGTTACGACACTTGCACTCTCACGGGCTTTTTTTTCGCTCTCGTTGTTTGTCGGTATAGTTGTTGTTGTTGCTGTTGCTGTTGTTGGTTAAAGCTTTCCTTTTTAGTTTATTGCCACGTTTGTTGTTGGGCTTTTGTTTTTGCCTCTATTTTGTATTGTGATTTGTTCTTATTTTTATATACTTTGAATTTTTTAGTTGATATTTGTGGATTTTGCCGCTGTCGGGATTGTGATCGACGCCACGATTTTTTATTGAATGAGCTTTAATTGTGCTCTTGAAATATTTATAATCAAAAACTTTGTTGTTGCTGTTGCTGTTGAACTCGATGACGTTGTTGTTGTTTGTTTTTGCCAGTTGCTAGTAGCTCCCACTAATGTTTGATTTAGTGCATACACTCTTTACACTGATTCCTCTCCTTTTTCTAGCTACCAATATATCTATAAAGTCAAAAAGGAATGGAAAAAGAAAGAAAATTAAAATTATTCGTAGATTTTTTGCGTTGTTTGTTTATAGCGCAAATTATCTCTAACACATTTAGCATTAACCTTGCTGCCATTTTTTTATCACATTTGTTTTGCACCTGTCTTCATTTTTTATTTATGTGTGGTTGGAAAGAAAAAACGCAAAATTGTTGTTGTTTGTTGTTGTCCAAATCTAACACGCAATTTCTATTACTTTCGCGTCCACCTAAACACCAATATAAACAAAAGCAACAAACATTTATTGCCGTTTTTGGCATTCTTTCGCTCTGCTTCGCTCTCTTAATCTCTCGTTCTCTTCTACTGTAGTAGAAGATTTTACTCTCACGAGCCCACAATAAGATGATGTAAGTATTTGTTAATGCTAAACTGTACAAATGAATAAACATACATACATACAAACATACATCTTATTTGTGTTTATAAATTAAAATGTGTGTTTTTTTATATATATTTAACGTATTCACATTCAACTAGAATTGAGTTTGTTTAGCATGGGCGAATGATTGTGAGTGTATGTACATATGTACATATGTATGTATGCATTTCTTTACGTATTCACAATTGATTTTGTTATGCCAGTTGCAAAAGCGCCTAATTAGTGTGACATCAGTAATTCGGATTTTTTTACCATAAACTTAAATGTTGTTCAAATGGAAATCGAAATAAAATAGCGGGTATGTTGAGATATAAGCTATTGTTTTTGTTTATCATTATTATTTATTAATAAACATAAATTAAATTTTGTCCAAGAAAAATATGGGGTGTCAAGTTTTCTACTTTTGGTTCTTGAAAGTTGTAAAAATGGAATCGATTATTTATTTTTTCGATGCTCAAACATACATACTAGTATCAACAGTTGTTCACTTAGCACTTCTAGGAAAGTTCTCAGTTTGTTTTTAAATATTTACAATCAATCACATCAACATTAGGTAAGTATTATTTCACCTATGGCAATATTGGCCGTAGAATATAAAATATAAATATATTTAAAGGAATTTTATCAGAGTAATGAGACATAATCAGAACATAACTTGAATAAGTGATGGTTAAAAAATTATGTCTAACTAATATATCACAAAAATAATGTATATATTCTATTGACATATTAATATTCAATTATTTAATACGGTTTTTCAAAATGCGCTTCGTGGTGACCTTTAGGATAATCGGATTTCAGCTAACATCATTAGTTCTTTCTATAGAAATTTGAAATTCAAATGCCAAAAATTAGTAATGAAATCAAGAAAGTGTTTAAGGTGAATTTTAATTAGACCGGAAATAAATAATCCCTATGCAAAGAGAGAAACGTCTACAAATTCAGTACTCAATCTACATGTAAACGAGAGTATTTTGTTTGGGTGTATGTTTCGTTTTTGCTAACCAAACTATATCCGGTAGTACACTGAAGAGCGCAGTCACGTAGCCCACTAATAACAAGATCAATATTTTGATAAGCTTCTTGTTATACGTATATTTACCTGGTAATTTCTTGGCGACAACTCGTGCTTTATCTTAATTCAAAATTGTCAAGAACGCAATATTTTTGAGCAATTGAATGTCTTTTGCACACTTTTGTTTGCTTTGCTTTCCTATAAAACACGTCGAAGCGAAGAGAGCGTTTTTACCACGGCCACGACGAGGACACGAAGACGACAAAACGACACTGGCAGCCAAAATTCGCGATGCTGTTGATGTGTGCAGGGAAGATGGCGCTTACGAAAGCACGTAACACACTGACCGTTAGAATGTCTCTTGCAAATGCGTGAGAGAGCAAGCTGTAAGGTGGGAGGGAGACGTAGCGGAGAATCGCGAGACACGTTTACCCGTTACTGTTATACTCTGACGTTATTTGGTTACTGTTACACACGATTACAAAGTCACTGGCCTCACTTTTTCTTACTTTTATGCATTTATATGTAACTGCAGTTATTTGAATGTATTATGCGGATATACAGAGCACAGAATCTTTTTGAATTTAGCACAGATCCGTTGTTAAAATAAATCAGCAAGAAGAATCAACAACCGTGATAAAGGGAGAGAGCCAGAGCGAGAGAGAAGAGAGAGCGGAAGTAAAATGCAACTCGATTCTCAACTGCAAGTGTGTAATTTGTTTGTTGGAAAGAGGTGGCGGACGGGCGCGGTACGGCAACGATCGAACTAAAGATGTTAAGTGGTTTTGATTTTTGTATTGTCGCCGACAGGAGGCGCTTTTTTTCTACACTACACCACTGCCTGACAAATAAATCCCTAATTCCTATATTCTTGCCCGATTCACGATATTCAAATTCTTTACTTTTCTTACACTCACACACACGCAAAATACACGATACACAAAGCACGTTGCTCGAAAGCTTCGAGAATGTTGTGGGCGGCAAATAGCGCGTTGGCAACTAAGTAGGTTTATATGTAATCTATAAACTTGATTTATGTATGTAGTACAAATAATATTCGCACACTCACACTCACTTTGCAAGCGGCTTTCGACTTTCAATAAATCTCAAAATCTCTTCACTTTCAATTGCACAATGCTGCGATGGGAGGAGGATCGATCTATTGTTTGTGTGGATCGTTGGTTTGTTTTCAGCACGATTTCGGTGGATTGAGGTGATTGGTCTCTTTACTTGAGTGTCGAACATGTGACGGGCAACTGATGGCCGCTGCTTAAGCAAAACCGTATGTTTGTTGAAAAATCGCGGCAGCTACGCGTCGCGTACGTCGGCAACGCACAGTGGTCCAAGTGCAAATGCCATTGGTCGAAATTGGGTTTGATTGTTGATTGTATGGGTTTTGTCTAGGCACAAGTCCTACAAATTATCTGTTGTTTTATTCAAATGTATTAGGACTAAAAATATACTAAATGTGAAAAGTCGACTTGGGTTTTTCTCAACAGTTCTTGCGTCCGGCTATCGATATAAAAATTTACACATTTAAGCTTTTTCTTTAGTCTACTGTGCGACGACAACAATTCTAGAGAGCAAGAAAAAGAAAACGAAACAAATTTATTGTGAGCAGCGAAATGTTCACAAATAACTAAATCGCCGGCGGCATATAGCAACAATGTGTATTTATGTTTGTACACCTCACATTTACATAAGCACACAAAGATTGTATGCATGTATGTATGTATGTTTATAAGCGAGTGTAAGTGTATGTGAGTGGCGAAATGTACATTAAAGCATTCACAATTTAATCGCAGCAAAATAAGCAACGGCAATTAGTTGATTTGAGAGTCGAAAAAATGCTAAGCTCTTTTTTTACTCTCTGGCTCATTTTACAGCACTGGGTCAGCTCATTGTTTTGGCGCCGTTTGTTTTCACTTTTAAGCCTAGTTTTTGCAAAAGCAACATGCGGCTATGTGTATACATATTTTACTTTTCTGCTGGCAACGCCATCCGAAAGTTTCAGCAAGTTAAAAAGCGAGAGAGAGAGGTAGCGAACTTTCAATTTGAAGATAAGCGGACGCATTTCGTGTAATGTGAAATGTGTTGTCATTGGAAGCGCAAGTCATAAAGATATACCGGCCGGCGTCGACATTGAATTTATTGAGAGAGCGGGAGCGCGCGCTTTAAGAGAAAGCGCTGGCCTTGCATCGTCAGTGCTGCCATTTGTAATGGGCAAGTGCTGCCATTTTCTTAAAGTTTTTTTCGTCATATCAAATAAGTGAGGTTAATCAAAACAACAGGCGCTCTTCTTTTTAATATCCGCTATTAACAAACGATTGTACACGTGATACGAAAATAGAGCACATTAGATTGTATGTTATGTATGAATGTGTATATTTGTTTGTGGGTTTGTCGTATTCTAATGCATTTCTACATTGGCATGGCATATTTTTGGCTTTGCACAATGCCATCGACTTTTTAAATGCCACAAATAAACAGAAATATATAAACCATACATGTTTAGATTGCCAAATTCAATGCGTAGTATCCAACCACGCGCTTAATACAAAACCGTTCACATATGTACATTTATATCTGTTGATATCTGCTGCAATTTTATTAAACATTTGAATAAACAATTAAAAGGATTAAAAAATAACAATTCTCATTTAATTAAAACATTTAAAATTAGCAATAAAAAATAAGTACACTTGGGCATTTTGAATCCAATAGCATTTTACATCTTATGTACATATGTATGTTTGTATGTCAATTCATAGTAAGCTAACGGAAACGTCGCACATAGATGGCGCCACCCGCTAAAAAGCTCACCAATATCGTAAAACTGAATACATTGCCCAGCAACTTGTCCTGCCATTGTCGATTGGCAATGCACTGACTGTAGGGCATGCTCGTAAACGAGACACTGTTATAAAGCGGCACCCAACTACGGGGAAACAGGCGAAACAGCGTCGTATCCAGCCATTTGCGACAGCGAAACGACCAACGCTTTGTCAAATCACGCATCTGCAACAAAGCGAATAAAATTGAGATTAGATTATTTAATAAAGTGCAACTTCGGCTTATGATGTTAATGTGGTTGCAATACGTGATTTACAATATATTTTCTTTATGTGTATACGCACCTCCACATAGTTGTACATGGCTAGATCGCAGATGGCATAAGCGTCGCGCCAGCGCGATTCTGTAAACTGAGCCAGAGCCACATCCAGTGGCAGCTGCTGGCTGAGTATGGAGTTAAGGAGCGTTAGATCCTCCATGCCGGCATTCATGCCCTGTCCATAGAATGGCACCATGGCATGCGCGGCATCGCCCAGGATCAGAGCCTTGTCGGCAAAATGATACGGCTTGCACTTAACGGACAATAGATGCTGGGGACGTGCCTTGAAGAAGTCCTTGATGAGCTGTTGTTCGCCGATGAGAGGCAGTGCATCCACATAGTTGGTACGGAAGAAATCGAGCAGCTGCTGATGCGTCTTCAGCTCGGCAAATAGTTCAAAGGGCATGGAAAGTGTGACCGTAAAGGATTTGTCCTGATTGGGCAATGCAATCATCATGAACGAATCCCTTGGCCAAATGTGCAAATAATTGGCTGGCATCTGGAACTCGCCGTCCTTGGCGGGTATACACAACTCCAAATACCCTGTATTTATATACTCCTGCGAATAATTAAAGCCCGGTGTGCGAACCAACTGCTGTCGCAACGTACTAAACGCACCATCACAGCCAACAATCAAATCGGCGCTGGCTGAAACTAGCTGCTGCTCATTGGGGCGCGTGAACTGTATTTGACCTTCGGAAATGTTGGCCGCAGCCAACTTGTGCTCAAAGTGGCAGCTTATATTGGGAAATAAATCGCACTCATTCAGCAATAATTCGTTCAGCTGCTTGCGACCCACCGAATAGAGGCACTGTTGGGTGCAGGGATCATAAAGTACGATGCTGGTGCGACTTTTAACATTGTGCAACATGCGTCCACGCATCGGTATCGCTGTCGACAGCACCTTCTTTTCCAGCCCCACGGCGGCAAGTGCCTTGCGACCCCTTTGGGATAGTGCCAAATTGATGCTACGTCCTTGCACCAATTGCGCCTTGCGTATATCCTCACGGTACTCATACAGATGCACCTCATTGCCCATGCGAGCAAAGTTCAGGGCTGCCAGGGATCCAACCTGTAAATGAATTGAAATTCATTCGAATTTTTTGAAGGTTCAAAGGTCGCACAACAAAGAGGAAGAAAAGTGCCATGCAAAAATATCAAAGAGAATAACAGAGCAGAAAGCGGACGCAAAAAACATCGAAAGCATTAGCACAGCACCCAACTGAAACTTTCCAAACAGCTGATTTTAGTGATGATAAGAAGAGAGCGAACAAGAAAGCTGGTGAATACAGCCAGCGTATCAATTTGTCGTTTAGAAGACGTAGACCATACAATAATGGAATTATTAAGATGAGCTCATTTGTGTATGAGTGCGAAAGGAAGATCCAAATTCTCTGCTCTCTCTGTGAGGGCGAAAGCAATAGATAAATGTTTTGCGTTTGTGCTGAGCGAATGGAACCACAAATTGAGCGAATTTTTGGAAACGGGGATACCTTATCGAATTTCATCATGGACCAAACAAATAACATTTGCAACCAGCTGCAGCGTGAAACAAACAAAAACTGGACGATAAATAATAAATCAAATAAACTTAAAACATTAGCCGGAACAACCCAGCAAAAGCAACAACACAGTTTTAATAGTTTCCTTCTTTTGTTATTTGTTACAAACTAATGTTTAGTTCACGCTTCAAGTTGGTTTTAAGTAGAAGATTTTATGAAGATTAGCTTGAAAATATTAGAGCACTTGAATTTCAAATTCTTGAGATTAATTTTATGATTGATTGTAAGATCTTTAAATGGCTCTCTAGCTGAAAATTATTATAATTGAGATACATTTTCTTGAAATTATTTATAAGTTCCTAAAGCTTGAAAATTTATTTGTTCCTCTATTTGGTACTTTAGCTTAGTTGTAAAATTAATTTTTATTATTTCTCTTTTTCGCCTATATTTTTATTGTTTACATAATTTAACTCTAAGCTTTGGGAGTTTTATAATTAAATATCGTTTGTCTAATTAATAAATTTTAGCGCTCTTTAGATGTTGGTAATTGATTTCTTTGTACTCTAAAGCTTTTTTTCATGTAATCAACTTAAGTAATCAGACTTAAGTTAAATTGAATATTGTTTGAGCTCAGATGAATGATTTTGTTGTGCAGCTTAGCCCTTAAACAATGTCGTCATAAAATTTATGTATCCCTGGTTTTTGATCATCTTATGAATTATGGCCTCGTTGATGACACAGTGTTATTCAAATAATTTTTACCTAATGTATTTCTATTCTGTTTGCGTTTATAATTAAACTTTGCATTGAGAAACCCAAGTTGGTTTGACTAGAGCATTAATTTTATGCCGATTATCCCTTAGAAACATTTGAAGACCCTAGGTTTTCACTTTTAAAAGCTTTTTAGAATGAATAAATCATGGTTTGCCAATTCTTTACCTAAGTAATGAATACGAACACTTTGTTCCTCGATCCATGTTTCTTTTAAAAATCAAATAAATTATGCTTTTATTTTAAAAAAAAGCCCGAAAATTCAGCTGCTATATAAACAATTTGATAACAAACATCGTTTGTATAACAAAAGATTAACATCTCTTGGGCGTTAACCAAATCTAATGCCGTATCTTTATTTTTCTGTGGTATTCGCCCCAAAAGTTTTTTTTTGGGCAAACTAATCTTCAGGGGATACACATCGTTGATAAAAAGATGATAAGCACTTACCAGACCAGCACCGATTATGGCAACCTTACGTCTGGCGTTGGCTGCAACTCCATTGCCATCGGAATAGGTGTAGCTGTTGCCATGTGACATGGTTGTGGAATTGTCTTTGACTTGGAAGACGGATTGGAGTTCTTATGACCGTTTGCTTCGCGCGTCGCACGCGTAATGAGATTCAGTTGCAGCCACATATTTACCACGTCGTTGTTATTATGATAAAACGTGAAAAGGCAGTAAATGCTATCGCAGTGACAGTACAGACTGCCAAATGCGACGAGCTCCACACAAACTGCGAGGAAGCACTACAACTGCAGCCGCAATTCCCGTGAGTGGGGCAACTGCCACAAACTGAGTTTTCGCTTTCAATTGCAATTGCGCGGAACAGTTATCAAAGGGAAATCCAATTTACAAAGACTTGATCGTCATAACGTCAAGCTAAGACCTCTTGTTTACATTATCTTATGATAGGTTAGGTTAGGTTAGGTTATGATACTATAAAGCAACTTGAGCCAATGGGTTGGTCAGAATTTTAAAACAACTAGTAACTGCCCCGTTCACAAAGTTTCTGCATGGGTTTACAAAGAAAAACAGGTATTAAAATAATTTAAAGGGAAACTTACATCTAAAATAAATAAAATTCAAATTTCATCGGCCATGCAAAACAACAAAACAAGAATACATTTGTATGTTTAGCTCCACAGCTGTTTGCATAGCTACTGGCTTGCCTTAAAGCTTTATTTTATGTAATAATGTCATCTTGTAAGCTGTGAATAAATTTAAACTCGCCGCTGATGGTCAAAATTCAAATAAAAAAATCGTTTAAAATTCGTGCAAAGCTCCCCAGCAAATAAATCGAATTCAAATCCGATTGACTGTTATCGCTGCTATTTCAAACTGCGTTTGCAGCTCGTTCGCTCTTTATTGCGTTCCAACTGCTCCTGTTGCGCAACATTTTAACATAACAAAACAGCTTAAGAATTATTTGTCCAACAAGTTGATTTATTTGAAAAAAAAGTGATCTTAACGGCATAATTATTTATTCGTATTGCAAAATATACGCATGGAAACGTGCATTGAAAAAACGATATGATTAGTTGGTCACATCGTTTTGCAAACAGCTGAGTTTTTGTGCGCGATATCTGTGAATGGTCAGACGCCATTGTGTACAAAAGTGTGTCGCTGTCGCCGTCGCCAAAAAGTCCAAGTCTTATAAATTACCAAGAAAAATATAGCCGTTCTTAGTGTTTATACATTTAAAGATCCAAAGGAAATCGACCACAAAAGACAGAACACAAAATGGTAATTAAATTCGCGAGCGCACCAAAAGAACTTAATTTTAGAAAAGTATTGTGCGAAAAATACGCAACTTTAATGGTTTTTTTTTTTATATTAGGCTACACATGTATATCCAAAAAGCTTTTTCTAAACGTCTGCTGCTCTTGTTTTTTTTTAATTTCTAACTTAAAAACTTACTTATTTGGCAACAACTTTATTTGCAAATTGCAGGGAAATGAATCGTCGCTGCCAATGGAAATGTGCTCGAACTGTAAGTAAAATTACCATAGTCAATGTCATGTGAATGGAATTTGGCCAGCTGCTTATAAATATGCATATTAAATCGCGAAGCTATATAAATCTTTATGTGTAGACACAGTGAACGCGTGCACCAAAATTTTTAGCCAGCATTTACAGTTGCACTAGCTCATTTACAGTTATATGAACATTTTTAAGTTTGTATGTGTGTATATTTAAAAAGGTATTTGCCTATCTTAATGCCTGTTTATCCAGCAGTAGTAGCCTTTGTAGCCAATATATTTGCCAATGGAATATAAATATTGTCAAATGACACTTGTTAGTTTACGAAAAGTGTATTAAGCGCGCATGACACTTGTTAGTAATGGTTTGTGTGAGAATTTTTGGTTGAGTGAGACAACAGCATTGCCAAAATATATAACGGCAAAGCTTTCACAAGTTTGTTTATGGTTTATGTTTTGAAGTGTATTCATTACTAATATTTAATTTATAACATAACAAAATAAATATAAAAACAAAACACGTGTCATTCGCCAGTATGTTTGCTATTATTTCAGCTTTTAGCCTCAATAGTGATCTACTTGTGCACTACGTAAATATCCATACCATTTTCTTTGTCATCTCATTTTTGGGGGGTGGTCTAAAAATAAAGCGGTCACATTTTTGTATAAGCAGCCACCACAGGGCGCACACTCACACGTGCATCTCGAATAATTAGCTTATGAAATCACCTTGTTCTCAATAACAAACAAACAAACAAACACAATCTGAAAACTAATTAACTTTCGATATCTTATATACATACAGTCGATGCGGATGAAATACGTCGACTGGGCAAACGTTTTCGCAAACTGGATTTGGACAATTCGGGTGCACTGAGTGTGGATGAGTTTATGTCGTTGCCGGAACTGCAACAAAATCCTTTAGTGCAGCGTGTTATTGACATTTTCGACGCTGATGGCAATGGCGAAGTAGACTTTAAAGAATTCATTCAGGGCGTCTCTCAGTTCAGCGTTAAAGGTGATAAATTGTCGAAGCTGCGCTTCGCCTTTCGCATCTATGATATGGACAACGACGGTTACATTTCAAATGGTGAACTGTTTCAGGTGAGTTAAGCTTCATATTCATAATACACGTAAGCTTGTTATAATCATTCTTTTGTAGGTCCTGAAAATGATGGTGGGCAACAATTTGAAAGACACGCAACTGCAACAGATTGTCGACAAAACAATTGGTTTTGCGGACAAAGATGACGATGGCAAAATATCATTTGATGAATTCTGTTCGGTCGTCGGCAATACGGATATACACAAGAAGATGGTTGTTGATGTTTAAAGCTGAGAGAGAGAGAGAGAGAGAGAGAGAGAACTAGAGAGAAAGTTGATCCGGGATATAAAAACAAAAAAACAACAAAAAAAAAGAAGAAGCAACTGCTGCATAGGTTTACGAGTAACGTGTAATTTTTTATATATCTGCATAATGCAAATATTTTTCACTAGTTACTATTTATTTTTTTATATATATTTTTTTATTCTTATGTATATTATTTGTTTTCTCTCTTTAGTTTGTATTTAGTTGTTTTTTAAATTGTTATCAAGCTGTGAAGTTCATCAAGTAACAAAATATTTACACAGCTGTCAGTGAGCCAATTTCAATCACTCGCTTCAATGCTCCTACGAAATATTATATCACATTTTCTTAAAGAAAAAAAAAACAAAACAAAAGTAAACACACAATTTTTTAAAAGTTGTATCTCTAAGTCGTAAAGTAATGAAAGAAAGGGAAAAAAACACAAAACACACCACATATAATTCGCTGCATACACCAGATACACATATGTATTCATATATTATATACATATTTATACATAAATATATATATATTATTATAGGCAAGAAGAGAAGATTTAAAGAATAATGAAAATTGTGCGCCTCCTACTTACATACTTCTTAAAAAATATATATATGTATAGTCATAATTTATTATACAACAAAATATACACGAAAATGAATTGAATCAAAGCAAAAACAAAAAAAAAAAACTAAATTACAAATCAAGAGGAGGAGGATAGTGAAGAAATTAAAAATAAAGCAACATGTTGAACGTTTTTAATCAACAAATTTGAGTGCACTTTTCAATTTTGAATAAAATGCAATCTTCTTTATATACATATTTACTATATACATACTTGTAAGCATTAATCAAACGAGAGGCCCAACAGATTATGATAAAAACAAAATCAAAGAACAGTTGGTATAGCACAAAACAAAAAAATAACAAAACAAAACAAAGTGTTCATAAGCTTTAAAACTATTTTATCTAATTAAAACTATTTGTGTATAACTGCGTGAGTGTGTGTGTGCGACTTTTTGTACGAATGCTTGAAAAGTGTGTTTGTTGTTATGCCTATTATGATATCGGATTACAATCTTTCTCCCTCTATCTTAAAACCTTGACTTTTTGTATGTCTTACACTTAGAGTTTTTGTTAATTACTTCTAATTCTCCTGTGATTTGGCCAAAAACGAAATCTATACAAGTGTGCATGAAGATAAAGAAAAAATGAATTAACTCCGCTAGCCTCTTATATATATAATATATACATACTTTACTATATTATATATACATATTATATATTCATATACTCTTTATAAAACTTAACTTTATGGAGATTTTAATACACAAAAAACAAAAAAACAAAACAACAACAAAAAAACATGAAAAACTGTGCTATGTTCTTAACTCTTTTGTACTAATATAAAATAAACAAATTGTTTAACATGAAATTATTAAGGGAAACAACAAGAAATATGATATGATATACACTATATGCATTAATATAACACATTTTCTCAATTAATTTAAATGCATATATATGTATATTGATATGTATATATACATACAAATATGAATAATGCATACATACTTACAACTAATTCTAATCAAGTTAACTTAGTAACTACATAAATCAATATACCACAAAAATCGAATAATTATACATATGACGGTTGATTAACAATTTTTATACTTAACTTATATAAAAAAAAAAATTTAAGAAAATACAACTCTAGTTAAAAGAATTAACAAAATAATGCATGTTACAAATTTTACAATTAGCAAATTTTTTGCACAATCGCCATTCAATTTGTTAGCTAATCCTAATCAATTTTTTTTTTTTTAATAACAAACATTTATAACGAATGCAATTTGTAAAGTCAGCCAAAGATACGATATGCTCTTTTCAAAGCTGCACAAAAAAAAAAACAACAACAAAATGAAGAGAAACTCAGTTAGGCGGCTCGTTGAAGCAATAAATAAATAAAAATATATACTAAAGCATTTATGTGTAATTCTTTTTTTAATTCATAATTATTAATTTGCGACAGAAATTGCAAAGAGCTTTACTACTTTGCTACAGTTGCCGCGCCTGAAACCTGAGAGTACAGTGAGCCGCACTTGCGCTGTGATTTACTTTTCCTGAAGAGAGAATGCAGATCAGGCTTTGATGTAAAAACACACCATTAACACCAACAGACAAAGGCACACGATAAACATCACTGCAACAAGATATTATATAGCGTATATGTAGGTGTGTCTTGGTTTTTTTTTTTACGAAAAGTGCATGACATTAGAATGTTTACAACATCTGCACACATAGATTGTAAAACATTCCATAAAATTGCTCGTAACTAGTGCTACCTTGATAATCAAACAATTTCATTTAAAACGCTTACTGAACCGAAAGACTGAATAAATAAAATATTAGACAATCTGCTTGAATTTTGCCATACTTGATGGCTATCAAATTAATAGCACTAGCATTGGCGCCAATTGTTTAAATTGAAGAATTCGAACTAAAGTACTCACATTTGTAACGAGTTGATGTGAATTTCGCAATATTGCACTATCATGACTCGCCAGCCCTGGCAATTATCAGCAGAAAGGTAAACAAGTCGGCTTTAATAAAGTTGCAGCTAGTTTTAAATGAATTCTGTAAGTTAAGTAGCTAAAAATAATAAAAAATGTCAGGTATAGACGGAATTTTTTCCATACGGCTAGTTATTGCCGATTTCTATATGGAAAAGCCGGTGTTTGGTATGGATCCATGTTACTCCGAGTTGCGCGGCAAGGAAATTAAACGCGTAAGCAACAAAAAATTTAAAAAAGTATTAACTTGTATATCATATAATAACAGCTGTAATTTTGATTATTAGGTACCAATTGTGCGTATATTTGGCGCCAATGCCAATGGCCAAAAGTGCTGTATGCACGTACATGGAGTTTTCCCCTATTTTTACATACCCTTCGATAAAAGAGACTTTGAATCAGTTGAACGGGGTATTCTACAAATTGCGATGCATTTGGACAAGGCCATTAATATATCGTTGGGTCAGGGCAGCTCAAATGCGCAGCATGTATTTAAAATACAACTGGTTAAGGGCATGTAAGTTAATTGTACACGTACAAATGCCATTTCAACAATTTGTAATTCTTGCTGTATTATGTTTCAGTCCGTTTTATGGCTATCATCGTGGGGAGCATCAGTATTTTAAGATTTATATGTTTAATCCACGCTTTGTGCGACGTGCTGCAAATTTACTACAAAGTGGTGCCATACTCAGCAAAAATTTCAATCCCCACGAATCGCATGTTCCCTACATTCTGCAATTTATGATTGATTATAATCTGTATGGCATGAGTTATCTGCATGTGCCGCTTGAGATTGTCAAATTTCGTAGCAGTACAGCTGAGGATGGTAGATATTAAATTTTAAGTATTTATCTATATGTAGGGAAATAATTTATTGGTTTCTGTTCTCTAGTTGTGCCATATGCAAATATAAAACCTCAACAGCTACTGGACACAACCGCAGTCAAGAAAATATCTTGCAGCGCCTTGGAAATTGATATTATTTCCAATTTCATACTGAATCGCTTTCAATTGGTGACCAAAAGTAACTCGACACATACCAATCCCGGCATCGAGGCTATTTGGCATGATGAGGATGTGCGTCGCCAGAAACTGGCTCAAAGCCTGGCCGCTGCCGACAGCCAGAAACTAAATGCGGTAAGTTTTGTCAATTAAACCATTTTATTAAATTTAGACTTAATTATTGTTATGCAGCTGCCTGTCCTGCAAGTGCCCCCTTCGCAGGAACGTCCAAATGTGGAGGTTGCCGAAAGTGACAATTTTTATCGTGCCGCGCTGGAAAGCAAGCTGCTAACCATGGATCAGACTTTGAATCCGGATCAAACGCTTGCGGATCAGACACAGGTCAGCATTGTTAGCCACGCTAATGTGACGCTGCAGACAAGCGCCAAGGATCAGCGACGACAATTCAATCTGCAAAAGCTGCTGGTCAATTGTGTGTATCCCGAGGAATGCTCACAGGAGGAACAGCAGCAGCTAATAAATGCATCTGTCATACAAAATCATTTGTCTGGCAGCGGCAGCCTCCAAAACGTATTGGAGCAGAGTGAATCAAATGATGAGGCAGCTTTTTTGGATGATACGCTTGTCGACGGGCACATTCCACATGATGCCACCTGTAAGATAAATGTTAAATGTATATTTAAAATACTTTCTAACCTAACATCTGACAGTGCGTGAGGAGGATTTGGAATTGTTGGATGTGCTGCAACAACTGGAGGAGCAGAATGCGAATGAATCGCTCATCGATTTGGATAGTTCGTTGGCGCAACTTTCGCAGCCACACAGGCAGTGTAAATCCACAATGAATACTTTTTAAAACTAATAAATTAAGTAACTTTTAATTTAACTTCTAGTTGAACTAGCACCTGAGCTGCTTGACAAGCAGACAGCCGCTGCAGCCACACAACAGCCACTCTCCGAAGACGAAAGCGATAATTCGGATGAGGAAAATGCCGTTGGTAATCAGCATGACTTCTCTATGGCTCTCGATGACATCGAAGAGCTGTTGCTAAAGCTTACCCAGAGCCAGCCCAAGTCAGCTGCCGAGCACAGTCAGCAATTGCCGCAAATCGATGGCGCCGATGATATGCAGCAACTGCAGCGCACACCAACCAAATCGAAAGCCAAAATACAACGCACTCCGCCACGTACGCCAACAACGCCTAGAAGTAGAATTAGCATGCAGCAGCCGCGCACACCAAAATCGAAGAGTGCAGCCAAGAAATATGCACCGCTGCCGCTAACCATCAGCAGCAAATCGGCTCAAAGTAATTTCAATAGCAAATTAAAGTAAGGTCCTTATACTAACTTTTATTTTATGCCGTTGCAGAGAATACAATAGCTGAAGCAGCTTCAAAGCCTTCAAGCAGCAGCATTAAACTACGTCTCAGTCAGCAGATGGATTTGTGTGTTAAAAGGTGTTGAATGACATATACCTATATCTTTATAATTGCTAACACTCATATTTATCTTTACCAGCCCAGTACTATCGCTGCGCAAGAAGCTGTCTATAATGGAACTGCGCCGCAAAACCATCTCGACGGCTTTGCCAACAGAGGAGTCAACGCCGGATAAGACGTAAGTCTATTGAATCATTACCACAATCAGTTAGTGACTTTGATTGTTTTTTGTAGAATTCCCCTGCGGCGTAGCACGCGAAATCGCAATCGAGATTTGGATAAAACACACATAACTTGCTCCCTAACGCCACGACAAAAGAATGCGCTAATTTCGGATGTCTTTGTGGAAACAGAAAAAAGTGCAGCAGACCAAAGTAGGACTTCGGTTGAGCCACGTCGAAGTGCACGGAATAGCATCCGAAAAAATATGGATGCGATTGCAGTACCAGCAAAGCCTCGCTTGGAACTGCTGTACAAGGATTCGTCTGCTGCAACTAGCGATGATGAGGCAATTGTGTCAGACACGGAGAGTGATAGAACTGTGTTCAAGCTGCGTAAAACACCAAACTTAAGGCGCTTACGGCGCAGCTTTCGCGATTCACTACTGGCCAAGAGAGCGACTCCAACGAGCAAGATACCAGAGGATCAGACCAATGGGAATTCAATATATTCCACTAAAGACAGTCCTGCGAGTATAACAAGTGAAATTTCATCGATTAAAACACCAGACATTTCATCAAGTCAAACTCCAGTGAGTAGAAGAACTCGAGCAAGTAAATTGACAGAGAAACTTTCAAGTCAAAAATCAGAGATAGATGATGCCAAAGCGGAGCATAGTAATGAATCAATTGAAACACCACAATGCAGTCCACAGAGCAGTGCGAATAATACACCGGATTTAATGATGCAGAGTTTCTATGAGAACTCGTTTTTTATTAATAGTCCATCCGTATTTAGCGATGACTTATCTAGTCCAGTTCAGCTGCCTGCCCAACCCAAAATTATTGTCGAACCCAGCGTTAGTTCGAGATGTTTGGCGTTTCCAAATTCATTTGTGATAACACCACTAGAATCGCCACCGAGTTATGCGGAGGTGTTGTTGAACTGTCACAAACTGGACATACCCGAGCACTTGTTCCAGGAGCCTTACTACAGCAATCCGGCGGATGTTAGCAAAATTACTGAGGTGGGCTTTCTAGTGCTGCGCATACCGGGCAACAAGCTCAGCGATCTGGAAGCCTTTCAAAGCAGCGTGTTGGACAACAGCAAGTGGGGTCTGGCTGCTTGGCGGCGCAGACAAATGGTTAAGATCGGTGGAGCAGTCATGCTGCAGCGATATCGCAACGAAGAGCAGCTGCGAACGTTCTTTAGTAGCGGACAGAAATTGGTTATTGAGCCCGCAGCGAGTCCGCCAAGCAAACAAGATGCCAAAATGTGGCTAAAGGCGAGAGAGCTGCTCAAACAGCGACAAGGCGAGGAGGAGCGCTTACTGACCAATGATATGGATAGTCCTATTAAAATAAAACGCCAAAAGATTACCATGATGCTTAACGAAGGCGATTGTGAAGACGGTGGAAGTGGTGAAGAGGATTCAGAGCTCAACTTTAGTGGGTTAACCTTAACGCCCATGACGCCACAACTAACTGGATTGATCAAGCATCAAGCCAAAGGCACTCCTGTCAGCACCAAGGTTAGGGGAAAGAGACGTGGTACTAAGCTGCAGTTTTTGGGAGCACAGGATGAGGCACTTGGCAGTAGTCAGTCGAGTGAACAGAGTGTCACCAGCAGCGCCGCGTTGGATGCACTCGATCGCAGCTCGTTTGTGCGTCAGCTGGATAGCATGAGCAGCGGCGATCGCAACAGTCATGAGCTCAGCTTTGGTCTGAATCATGCCTCCTTGGATAACACGTTTGGCTTCAAGGTCAATTTAGAGAACTTGCAGCAGGCAAAGGCAGACATTGAGGTAAGTTTTGTGACCGGGAATTATTGTAGTACAATGTCTTAATGCTATTTTTTGTTTCTTAACAGTGCAACTATTTAACCACCATGACGCTGGAGTTGTTTGTGCCGACGCGCGAGGATTTGCAGCCAGATCCATTGCTCGACGAGATACGCTGTGTATTTTATGCCATTGAGCACAGCTTACCAACGGATTCAGAGGATTCGTTGCCGAGTAAAGCCTGCGGCTATATCATAGTCAGCGATGACCAGGATTTGCTAAGCGAGGGACGGCATCATGGCCTGGACGCTGATATAGAAGTGCAAGTTGTGCAAAGTGAAGCGCAAGCTTTCGAAGCGCTACTTGCGCTCTGCACACGCTGGGACGCAGACATCTATGCTGGCTACGAGATCGAAATGAGCTCCTGGGGCTACATCATCGATCGCGCCAAGCATCTGTGCTTCAACATTGCACCGCTGCTATCGCGTGTGCCCACACAAAAGGTGCGGGATTTTGTCGATGAGGATCGTGAACAGTTCACCGATCTGGACGTCGAGATGAAACTATGCGGTCGCATTATGCTCGATGTTTGGCGTCTAATGCGCTCCGAAATTGCTCTTACCTCGTACACCTTCGAGAATGTCATGTATCATATTATGCACAAGCGTTGTCCCTGGCACAGTGCCCGCTCCTTGAGCGACTGGTATGCCTCGCCCTGTACCCGCTGGATTGTGTTGGAGTACTATTTGGCACGTGTTCGTGGCACATTGGCGCTGCTGGATCAATTGGATTTGCTGGGACGTACCAGTGAGATGGCCAAACTAATTGGCATTCAGTTCTATGAGGTTTTGTCTCGTGGTTCACAATTTCGCGTTGAGAGCATGATGTTGCGGTGGGTTTGGTTTATACATATATATATAAATGAATACTAGATTTAATTGTGTACTTCATATCTTTTACAGGATTGCGAAACCAAAGAATTTGGTTCCACTCTCGCCTAGTGTACAGCAACGTGCTCATATGCGTGCTCCAGAGTACTTGGCGCTTATCATGGAACCGGAATCACGATTCTATGCGGATCCTGTAATTGTGTTAGACTTCCAGAGCCTGTATCCGAGCATGATTATTGGCTATAACTATTGTTTTTCCACGTGCGTCGGTCGTGTGGAGCATTTGGGTGGCAATGGAACATTCGAATTTGGTGCCTCACATTTGCGTGTTTCGCGCCAGTTGCTTCAGCAGCTGCTGGAACGCAATCTAGTGACGGTGTCACCTTGTGGTGTTGTCTTTGTCAAACGGGAGGTGCGCGAGGGCATTTTGCCACGCATGCTAACCGAGATTCTGGACACAAGACAAATGGTTAAGCAGTCTATGAAACTACATAGGGATAATTCAGCTCTACAGCGAATTTTGCACTCCCGCCAACTGGGTCTGAAGCTGATGGCGAACGTGACGTATGGTTATACGGCGGCTAATTTCAGTGGTCGCATGCCCGCCGTCGAAGTGGGCGACTCGGTGGTATCAAAGGGCCGTGAGACCTTAGAACGCGCCATGAAGCTGGTGGAAGGCAATGACAAGTGGAAAGTGCGTGTCGTCTACGGAGACACGGATTCCATGTTTGTTCTGGTGCCAGGGCGCGATCGGGCTGAGGCATTTCGCATAGGTGAGGAAATCGCACAGGCTGTGACCGATATAAATCCGCATCCGGTCAAACTCAAACTGGAGAAGGTCTATCAGCCTTGTCTGCTGCAGACAAAGAAGCGCTATGTTGGCTACATGTACGAGACAGCCGATCAGCAGCACCCTGTCTACGAAGCCAAGGGAATTGAGACGGTGCGTCGTGACGGGTGTCCGGCGGTAGCCAAAATGCTTGAAAAGGTGCTGCGACTGCTGTTTGAGACAGCTGATGTCAGCCAAATTAAACAGTATGTTTGCCGGCAATTCACCAAGCTGCTATCCGGCCGCGCCAATTTGCAGGATCTCATATTTGCCAAGGAGTTTCGCGGCCTCCATGGCTACAAACCCACCGCATGTGTGCCGGCTCTGGAGATGACGCGGTGAGTTAAAAGCAAGATTTGTTGTATAGCATATTTGTATTGAACTGTCTGTCATCTGGCAGGCGATGGATGCAAAAGGATCCGAGACGTGTGCCACGACGCGGTGAACGAGTCCCCTTTTGTATAATCAACGGACCGCCAGGAGTGCAGCTAATTCGTCTGGTGCGCAGTCCTCACGAGGTGTTGGCCAATGAGGGTTACAAAGTGAATGCCATTTACTACATAACCAAGGCAATTATACCGCCACTGAATCGTTGCCTGTTGCTCATTGGTGCCGATGTCAATGATTGGTAAGCACTTGGCATACATTTTCAATAAAGCCTAAATATTTTTTCACCACTGTACCACAGGTTTAGCAATTTACCCCGCAAGCTACTAATGACACCGGCACTGTCCACAGCTGGTGAGCTAATGAATCGTGGCAGCGCCAAGACCACAATATCCCAATATTTCTCCACAACCAATTGCATCATCGATTGTGGCCGTCAGACCAAGGCGGGCATCTGCACGGAATGCTCCTTAAATGCAAGCAAATGTGTGACCACATTGCAAGCCAAAATGGCACAAATCGATCGCGCCTACAGGCTAACCCAACAGATATGTCAGGCTTGTTGTGGTCGGGTGGGTGATCTGCAATGTGGCTCCCTGGATTGTCCAGTGCTGTATGTTGTGGAGGTGAAGCGCCGGGGGCTACAACAAATGTCACATATACGCCAACAGCTCGAGGAGCGTTTCTAATGCATTGTTTGTATACATATATTTGTATTTAACTTTTTACTGACTAAAAAAAAGGTTAAAATACTACACGAACATTCATTGCCGGCAGACAGTTCAATATGTAAATAGCTTATATTACTAAGTGTGCATGTGTGCACGTATGTGTGTGTGTGTGTATTTATGTTCTTATGCTTTCTGTTTGCATTGTTAACTATTGATATTATTGAGTTAACTTTTGTAATTTGTAATTTGAGAATCGTGTTATAATTGTATGTTGTATGTAATGTGTGTATTAGAACAATAATCAAATGGTAATGCATTCATTGCAATCTTAAATAGTATCTCGATCGATATAATTTAACAAAAATAGTTCAAATGTTTTTAAACCAATTTAAATAACAGTTGTATGCATCTATATAACTGCGTGCATTATAATTAAAGAGTTTTTGTTCTCCATTTTTGATTTTGTTGTTTGTCTTGCCCTGATTCATTATTAAATTTATAAAGTGTATATACCTAAACAATTTGTAATTGTATACGTTTCATAATTGAGCAACGTTTATCGATTATATTAATAATAAAAAACATTGGTTGTTTCAAAACAACAAAAAAAAAAATATTGATTAGTTCCATAAAAGTTGTCGAAAACTTCTAGAAAATATGTCTCTCAAATAGCACAGTGTAAAAGAGGCCAGGAATTATATAAAGACTCCTTATATGTCCTCATCATCTTCGTCATCCATTTCGAACATCATGGCATTTTTAGCATCGGCCGCCTCGTTGCGCTTGGTGTCCTCATCGTTTTTATTACAATAATTATTATTATTGTTGTTGTTGGTCAATTCCAGTCCAGCTTCGTGGAGCAATTGTTTGCCTTGCTGCTTTAAATACTGTGCATTAGCAGCGGTCTAGGGGAAGAATAAATAAAATGGTTTATTCGAAGACAAAAATTAAGATGTTTGAGTAAAGGGTCTTAATATTATAATTGGCTTTACAGTTCTTCATTTATATCGTAATAACAACATATAACTATCTTTCATAACTCAATTATTCAACTAGCAAGTAAACGTAACACTTGACCTTCGTATAATCACTTTTAGAACGCACATTCTCGCTGATTGAAACTAAATCGCAATAACACAGCGCCAAACCAGATTAAAGTGGTTTGCTGTTTACTTTAGCTAAATTTGTTTACTTTCGAACTAATTCGCGAATTTACTTTTACTCAACTTGTGAAGGGAATACAATAGATTATATGACAAGGAGCATACAATAGGCATTAAGCACACTGACTATAGATCAATATTTAAGTCTGCCAAATTGTTACTAATTCAATTAGCTTCATTGAACAAATTAACGAGCTGGTGAAAAGATATCACAAGTTTACCTTGTGGGAGGTCTGCTGCAGCTGCGCGTTGGTGGGATGATCCATCCCCTCGTAATCCGCCGAGTCACCCTCGCTGAGGCGACGCTGTTGAGCACGCAATTTACAATCACGACGCTTCTGATTCTTTTTGCGCTGGCCCAGTATGCTCGAGTCGAGTCTAAAAATAGAGATGAAATATTTCATTAAGGAAAATTGTAGACAATGGATGTTTACGTGTTATGGTTTTTGACGCACCTAAACATCTTTTTCATGATTTGATCATTAAATCTAACAGTCTTTTTGCAGCTCTCCGAGAGACCGGCATCTTCCCCACCGTGCTCCTCGGGTATGCCTCCAAACGATTGTGAAAATCCGATACCAGACGCATCCACCGAGCAGGAGTACGAAGAGGAGCTTTCATCAAATGAGGAGTTGCTGTCGCTAATTGAGGGACGCGGTCCATAGCGACTGCAACGCTTTAGTATGCTACGTTGACCGCTGCTGCTCTCGTTGCACTCCGAGTAGCTGCGCTGCTTGCGCTGTGGGAGCTTAACCGTTGGCATCGGCTGCGAGCTGGCCTTTAGATGTTCTGGTGACGAGATTTCAGGCTGTATTAACAGCTTCTTTTGTTGCTCTTGCAGCTCCTGATGGTCTTGTTGTGCCGCCCTAAGATCCTCACAAGCAGATTCAGAGAGCGAACGTTGCTTCTTGTTACGCTTGCGTTGCTTCTTGCTAAGCTTTTTCTGCTGCTGCTGCTGCAGCTGGTGCTGCTCGTCGTCATGTTGTTGCTGTTGTTCTTCTTGCTGCTCCTGAGGCACTTGATCAGTGATTTCTTGTGGAACGATGGTCACAACCAATGAGTTGTTTTCAGTATCACGATGAACAGTCAAGCTCAGTGGCTGACTCGGTTCCCTTTCCTTATCATAATTATTTGGGCGCATGCCAAGGAAATAATATTCCTTGAGATCGTTGCTATTGGGTCCAGCCAGATAGCTACACAGCATCTGGCAGGACTCGCTCATATACAGTCTCAAAACCACGTTATCATCAGAGACATCCTGCTCGACACGATTGATATGCAGCTGCGGATCAGCTGCTTCGGTCAACTGTGTTAGGAACGTATAGTATGTGGGATAATAGCCATTGCCCATGGAGGCGAACTGTACACGTAGGCTGCGTGTCTGCTGCAGCAATTCAATTGAATCTGGCTGCACATTGGGCACGTGCAGCACAAAGGCAATCACATTGTCAACAGCTGTGCAGTCAAAATCGGGCATCCGATAATGCAGACTTTTCTTTAGGAACGTGTTTTCAGTTGGTGGAGCTAATGTACAAAATAAATGAGTAGAGAATAAATAAATAAGTCTATATGTATGTATGTATGTTCAGCCTGTTTGCTACTTACATTCATCGATATTATCACTTTCGATTGTTGTGGTGAGCTCAACGATGGCTTCTTCTTCAGTTTCTTCGTCCTCGGCAGGCGATTCACTATTTGAATTGAGTTCAACGCCGCTATCCTCGCGACTTAAAATGAGCAGATTGTCGTGCATTTCACGCTGTTTGTGAGCCGTAGAACGCACCACGGGCAAAGTGATGCACAAACGACGATTATCCGTATTAAAGCGTGCATTGCCCGACTTGTCATCAACAACATAGGGTAAATCTAGCTTAAGGCGATACTTGGCACCATGACGCTCGCTGAGCAAAAAAACTGACTTCTCTGTCACATCCAGTTGACAGTCGGCCGTTGAGTTGAGTAGCGGCAATTCAATTTCAACGATGAGAGCAAGTGGAACCGTTGCTTCCAGCTTGGCATCCAGTTCATCCGTGTACTGTGCCATATCAATATCATGACTGTGCTTGATGCTATATTTGGGCACAGCAAATGTGGGCGCAGGTGTCACATTTTTCTTAACAGGCAGCACTTTGGGCTTGCCGGCATCTGCCTCGGGTTTCTTTGGGTATGTGTGCTCAAGGGGATGAGGTTCGAGATCCTCGTCCTTCGGATCCTTCGACAATTTGCGTGTAACAGTGGCACGTGGTTGGCCCTTGTAATCAAGTTTGGGAAACTTAAGATTGGCACGGTCCAAATTCACTCCAAACTCGCGCTCTACACCATCCAGAGCGGTGTCTATCAGACATTTACGGAACTGCGAGTTACGCGTAGCCAAATGCAGTGCGTCCGGATGAAAGACGACATCGAAAACTTTGCAGTATTTGTTGTTTGCATCGAGATCGTCACGCTGTGGTGTCTGGGCCATCGGTATGGACCAGGTTAGACCCCTTTCGCCAGTTTCCGAATTGATAGCAACCTGATTTTCGGGCCGCTCCACAACCAACGAGCTGGCAATATTGATGAAACATTTAAGTTCGCCATCAATGGCCGTTTTAACCACAAAACCGGGCTTGGGGTGTATGAACGTAACATCAACGCCACGTTCCTTTTCCAGTTGGGTTATCTCCTGCTCGTAGATTTTGCGATTCTCAGGATCTTGTATCTCTTCTACGTAATCAAAAAACAGTTTGCGAAATTCATCGTTTTTCAATGCCTCTCGCATGCGATCGAACTCATCCTTGGTTATGTCTACCTTGCCATCACCATGAATCGCTAATTTTTTATTCCTTGTGGAAGCAGACATTGCTGCAGGTGCTTAAAACTTGCCCTCACTATTACTATTAACTGACACTCGACCGTTGAAAAAAAAAGTTCTAACACTTTATTTCAATTAATTTTACAGTTGTTAAGAAACACGTTCTTTTAAGTGTTGTGTTTGTTATTGATTGTTTTTATCAGGTTCTAGTTGATTCTGCAATTAGAAAAGGTGGTAGAAAGTTAAACATTTGAAAGCTCATCGCTCAATGCTCGCGGACTTTGTAATATTTAAGTACATATGAAAATCGATATATGGCGATGTTGTTTGTTGCGCGTTCGCACAACAATTTTTTGGGGTCACCCTGGGTGTAAACGATCGGTCTGAGCTTATTGCTCAATTGTCGTAGGTTTCAAATCATACGCCAGTGCAAGAAGTATATGTCCTTATTGTAGTATATGTCCTTATAGCACTGAGGTATATAAAATCACTCTCTACTAAAAAAACACACTAAAGCTGTTTAATTACGATTAGGTTAAGTAATCAATTTTCTTATTAAAAATAATAATTAATTGATATTATCGTTTTGAGAAAAGACTATGGTTTCTAGTTGATTACGATTAAATCGAAATTTTTAAAAAATTTGTTTTTGCATTTTTTTAGTCATTCAAATCAACACCCTTCATTAAGTTAACTCGGAATATAGGTTTAAAAAAAAAAAAATTATTACTAAAGATAACGAACAGTAATTATTACAAAACAGCCTTGAAAAACACAGTATTGTATGTTAAACTAATACTCTGTGTGTTATCTATACAAATCAAATCAAAATTAATGACGACATCTCGCTCTTGCATGCACTCTCTTCGGTCTTTCATATTCTCTTTTTGCACAATTCGCCGGTTGCAATGTGTTGCTTATATTATTTGGCAAATTTTCAATCTACAGTCTAATTACAAACATCTACATACATAATATATATCTTATGTAATTTGGCAATTTGCACAGACACGCGAATTTAGAATAAAATATAAAGTGGAACCATGCGTTTTATTATTGAGCAAGAAAAAATAAATCTACTGCGTAGTTTTCCGTTTTTGTTGTGGCCGTTGTTTCGTATCAGTGTTTGTGAGCGAGCAAATTTTTACAAATGAGCATAAAACGCCGGCAAATACTTTTCAGCGCAGAGGCGACTGCATGCTGATGTGATGGGAAAGTGTATACAGCGGCAACGGTTGAAGCTCTAGATAAGCAGAGGCAACAAATCAACCACTTGCCCTCAATTATTTGCGTTTGCTGTTGTTGTCTTGTTTAGCGATGTTCTTTACATGCATGTAAAACAATAGTGTAAGTGTTGCGCAGTCCGACAAATCAAAATGTGTATGCAGAGGACGATAAAAGGGACACTATGGAAGGGAACGACAACTACAACAAGTACATACATTTCAATGTGCGTTTGTGTATGCCAATGTGTGTATACACGCACAAAAGAAAATGAAGAAAAGTTATTAGTTACGTGACCAAGGGAAGCGTGCGTTTGTAAATCAATATGTATGTACAAACTATGGGGTTTGATCAATATCAAATCAAGCAACTGGAAAATTGATTGATTTTCTTATTTGTGGCCTACAAGAAAAACCGGTCCAAGCGAACTTAAAGAAATCGCCTAGCAAACACACACGCCCACTTGAACAGGATTAATGTATAGCATATAGAACTTTTAAAACGCCGCATTGAACCTGAACAAGATGAGACAAGTCAACAGCCATTGTCACTAGACGCGAGACAAAATTTTCCTAAAGTCTTGAAGCACACACATCCATATGCATATTTACAAATATTTCCACTTACCTAAAAAATATATACATATATATAGACACACGTGTATTAAACTGTCGATGAATATATTTTTTACGCACAAATTGCTTTTATATTTTTTTGATAGTTTTTAATGTATTCTTTCTGATTTTTATTTCAGCTAAGTTGCTAGTTTGTTCTGGATCAATTTCTTCCAAGCATGCTGAGAACCGGCTGTGACCTAAACACCGTGACAACGACTGTCTAGCAGAAAACTCCAATAGAATTTGGTTTTGACTTAAAATGTATGTATATGGTCACCCTACTTACTGTTAATAATTTAACAGTGTATGTTAAAATGTTCGGGTGCCCACAGCTGTATAAGGGTCAGCAGTGCTGGGCAATGTTTCTCTTTTAGTGTTGGGTAAATAACAATGGCAATGGAGTCAAATTTATTTTTGGTGTTTCTGTTGTCATTTTTTTTATATAAAAATGCAAAAGGTGTGTTAAATTATTATCACAAGTGTCAAACAATGTGTGTGCAAGGCATGCAGGTGTTTATTAACTATAATTGCGCAGCCTAAATAGCGGCAAACCGAGCTGAAAACATGATGCTTACGCTGCCTCTTATTTGTTTGTTTGTGTGTGTTTGGGCCACAATTTGTTTTCATATGCAAACGTTCTGGCCAATTGCGCCGTGTATAATGCCAAATACGCTATCAAACTGCTCTTTAGTGGATTAAGAAGCATAAAAATATACAAATATGCGTTATGTAAACGTGTAATGATGGTTATGTGGGCGAGCGTAGCATAAAATACCATTTAATAATCCGCAAGTACACACAAACATACAATTTGTGTATACACAAATACCTGTGTGTGTGTGTGTTTGAAGAACCTCTGCCCTGTTCGAGTGTGTGTGTGTGACTGTTATATTTCTCTTGTTGTTTTTGCAGCTGAAATTAGTGGACTTTTGCTAGACGAGCAACAGGATATGGATATGGAATTACCGCCACACATCAACGGAAAAGAATTTCCAGCGATTCCACAAAACTCGGTGCTAACACATCCCAGGTAAATAACCGAACGATATTTAAAATAATGTTCAATAATTGCGTCAAATCAGAGCTAGAGTTTGTAGAATTCATTACAGTGAACATATGTTACATACAAGGCAACTGTCGATTTAAATTCAGCCACATCGTTTATAGCTATTGCCTAACACCTCCTTTAACCCTTTACTTTACTATTCCAAAACATTATTCACATGCTGCACTCAAAAAAAACTAAACAAAAAATTAAAGGAGACACGTTAAGAGTAAGCGGCGCATGAAAAGAAGGTACAATTTGCAAATTTGTGCAAGCCTTTTGTCATTTAATTCAACACATGTACAGATACATATACATATATAATTCTACATAAACACGTAAAAATGTTTATTTTACTTGCTTGTATTCTAATCAAATTTTTTTTCGTGCACAGATTGAAGTGTTTCGCATGTGAGCCGCCCTGTCTTGATCCCAATGAACACGCCCATACATGCCAGAATGCAATACAGGTGAGTGCAACGATATAATAACTATATATGTTTATATCAAACATTTAATATTTGTATTCCATTTTGTAGTGCTGGAAATCTCGAACACGAGATGCCGTTGGTCAGGAGCAAGTTTCACGCGGCTGCACCACATCGCCGGATCAATTGCCTTTGATTTGCAATCAGAATGGCCCTAATAAACTGAATGGACCCTCAAAACGCAACACAGCCAAGTTTATTAATGTCGTTTGCTGTGCCAGCGATTTTTGCAATGACGGCGAATTTCCCGAGCTGCCACCGTTTATCAACAGCGATGTAGCAACGGTTATCACTGCCGATAGCAGCAATATTAGCAAAATGACTGCCGCCATTTTAGGACCGTTTTTAATAATCACGTTAATGGGCGCTGTTGCCGTGTATTTTATGCGGCGCAGCCATCGCAAACGCCTGGCGGCAACATCTAATAAACAGGACCCCGAATCATATTTGGTTAATGATGAATTATTGCGTGCCACCAGCGCTGGCGATAGCACTTTGCGCGAGTATCTGCAACATTCGGTGACTTCTGGTTCCGGCAGTGGTTTGCCGCTGCTGGTACAACGCACGCTAGCCAAGCAGGTAACGCTGATCGAGTGCATTGGCCGTGGGAAATACGGCGAAGTGTGGCGGGGTCACTGGCATGGCGAGAGCATTGCTGTCAAAATATTCTTTAGCCGCGACGAGGAGTCCTGGAAGCGTGAAACGGAAATCTACAGGTAATACTTTATACGTGATTCGTAAAGCAAATGTGTTTAAAGGATATTATAAATGTGTAAAAATGTAACATAATTACATATATGTATATGTGATCTCATATTTTCAGCACCGTACTGCTGCGCCACGAGAACATACTTGGTTTTATTGGCTCCGACATGACCTCACGCAACTCGTGCACGCAGCTGTGGCTTATGACGCACTACTATCCGCAGGGATCGCTATTTGACCATCTGAACCGCAACGCACTCAGTCACAATGATATGGTTTGGATTTGCCTGTCAATAGCTAACGGACTCGTGCATCTGCATACCGAGATCTTTGGCACAGAGGGCAAACCGGCAATGGCGCATCGCGATTTAAAGTCAAAGAATATTTTGGTCACATCAAATGGAACCTGTGTCATCGCTGACTTTGGCTTGGCTGTTACACACTCGCATGTTACAGGACAACTAGATGTGGGTCATAATCCGAAAGTGGGCACCAAACGTTACATGGCACCTGAGGTCCTGGACGAGAGGTGAGCATGGGTTAATTAATTGTTTGAAAAACAAATAACTTTATTTTTACGGCCTGTTCTAGCATTGACATGGAATGCTTTGAGGCGTTGCGCCGCACTGATATCTACGCCTTTGGCCTGGTGCTGTGGGAGGTGTGTCGTCGCACTATTTCGTGCGGCATTGCCGAGGAATACAAGGTGCCGTACTATGATGTGGTTCCAATGGATCCCAGCTTTGAGGATATGCGCAAAGTGGTCTGCGTTGACAACTATCGACCATCCATACCCAACCGTTGGAGCTCAGATTCGGTGAGCACATAATCTTCACGTACCTTACGCAAAGTTATTAATTTGGTTTCTCTTTACAGCTTCTTGCCGGCATGTCCAAGTTGATGAAGGAGTGCTGGCATCAGAATCCGAATGTGCGCTTGCCAGCGCTGCGCATTAAAAAGACTATACATAAGCTAGCTTCCGTTGACGAGAAGATACGTTTAGACTATGATGAGGTGTGCGTTTAGTAGTCTTTAAGCAGTTAATTTAAGTCTTATATTAGTGTTAGTCTAAGCGACATTAGTTGATTTCATTTTGCTAGCAGCTAAGTTTCACCATATGCGTACATACACATATTATTGAAGTTTTCTATACATAGTATGTACTTCTTTTCTTTTCATTAGTCTGTAAATCGTCTGCATTAATCGACATTTAGTTTTGTGCCTTTGTGCCTCAAATTGCCTTAAATGTAAATTGAATTTGACTAGAAGATATCATCTGAATAAGTTATTGCGATCCGCCCACATGAAGCTGCCCAACGGATCAGCCGGAGAGTTTCATAATCGTTTTAGTTTTTCATTTCAAGTGCCATTACAATTAAGAATTGGTAGAAGAAAACAAAAACCACATTTTTTACATTTAAGCTCACTTTTTACACCCAACACCCACTGAAAATGAACAGCTATCAAGCAGCTATAGTTTCTTTTCTTTTTAAACTTTGATAGTTATTAAGAACTTCAGCAACTGGCGTTCCACACTCAAAAAAAAACACACATCCATATTGTGCACCTATTTAAGAGCATATGCATGTACATGAACAGTTCCCAACTACATATAGAAGATATATACATATATACTTACGATTATACTTTTTGTATATTGTACAAATGCGCGCTAATTAAGTTGTATAAGTAGTTTACAAACAATTAAGCTACTATCAAAAAATAAAATACACTTACCTTAAGTTCATATATGACAAGTCTAATTATTTTAAAATCCAAGTAGCAAACACTAAAAAAATTTATGATAACTGTAACATTTATATGACGCATCGTGGCATAAATTCAAACAATATATATATAACTTCATTAGAGTTCAAATAATATGATATTATTGTCCATCGGCAGTCAACAAACGGAAAGTTTCGTTGTTCTGCTCATCGAGGAATAACAACTTAAAGATGTCATTAAAGAAAGCAGGATAATAATCGCAAGCACGTTTGCAGTCAGGCGTCCAATTGATCTCCAGCAGTTGCGGCTGCAAGATCTGCTGCTCATCCCCCTTGCCCGTCCAGCTAAGCATTATATCTGCCGCATACAGAGCACGAGATTGTGCACATGGTGCTATGCCACAGGGCGGCGGCACTTGACTAGCACACTGCAGCACCTCGTACAGCATAGTGCAAATCTGCTGTTCCACCAAGGTCCAATCATGTTGCGGGTACTGCTGAAGCCACATGTCTACAAAGTCATCGCATTTAATGTGATGCAGCTGTGCCTCGTCTTGGTAGTTCATCACCGTAAAATGCTTTTCATAGTCATGGAAGCTGTCCAACGAGAAGGGACGATTGGCAAAGCGTAAGAAAAACTTGCGATGCACATACGCCTCCAATGGCTTAACGCGCTTCACCAGAATCACGTAGCGCACATCAAACTTGACCTGAGCATTCAGCTCATCACGGTGAAATAGAACAGGGCGTTCAATATACTTCTGGGCTATTTTAGGACCTGTTGCGGGCAGACGGACAATCTGCTTAATGTTGTTTGTGATGTGTGTGTCCAGCCCGCGGGCCAAGTTCCAGGGCTTGATAATCCAATGATTATCCAGCTGCTTGGCTGCACGCTTCTGATAGAAGGCGACAAATTCGCGAAGTTCCGTGCTTAAGTTATAGGTGGTGGGCAGCCATGCCGGATACGTATCCAGCGTTTCGGCATTGTGATGTTCCTTTGCTGCACGGCGTCCTACAATACTCAGCAAATCCTTTATGGTGATGACATACTCGAAGGGAAACTGATTGATAAACTTGTGCGGCGTCTCCTTGGCGAATTCAGCAAAGTTTTTGTAGTGGCAGGTTAGCCAGAGCACATCCGCATCTTCTGCGCTGTCAACTAACACAAACTCTGGCCCTGTTAGATTCTCACGCAGCACATCGTATTGGGCATATACCTTGAGAGGATCGCAACGAGTGGAAAGGACGAGAGCAGCTGAATCTAATTCCTCTGGATAGGTTTCCGGTATGTGTCCACTGGTAAAGTAATCGGCACCGGGTTCCACTTGCAAAATGCTCTCTTCACTTAAGTCACATTCGTTCCAAGGCAGCAACAAAGCAGAACGCTGTGGCGCATCTTTCGAAACATATTCCGCAAAGTCACGAGTGACTGGAGCACCCTGCTCACAATCCGTAATGGGAAAGAGAAGGCTATATGTGGTTTGTGTGTTTAGGTAGAGCAGTGGTATCAAACGAAAATTGGGGTCATCCGAGTGGTTGACAGCGGAACCAACCTCATCCATGACATACCAAATGGGCATGCGCTCCTCATCGCTTAGTCCTTCGCTGGCAATGGAATATGCATGACAATATCTCCACAGACGTCGAAGTATTTTGTCGATGCGCTGCTCGTGCTCCAGGTCGACGCCAGTGATGGCTGACAAACGGTCTGCCAGTTGTGGATAATTTTCCAATTGTTGCCGCGCGCTGTTCAGTCGAAATGTCCAGGCATGATCTACCAAATAAATTGCCTGAGGATCACTTGCCTTGATGCCATTCTCACGTGCAACTGCCAGGGCAAACGCCGGTTTGGCATTGTCATCATCATTGGCATCATAGCATTCGTCCTCTTCATCGTCGTAATCGATGAGCATTAATTGTAGGGCCTCGCCGGCATCAAAGGTATCCGTCGCGAGTTTGCGATAAAGAGCGGGCCAGAGATGCAACGGCACAGCTGATGATTCCAGCTGTGGCTTGTGCAGAGCCACAAACTCGTTGTACTTGTTAATGCCATCCATGTTGCGTGTGAGCTGTAAAAGCGTTGAACTCAAACCGGGCTGGCTCACATGGTTGGTATATTTAGAATAATGCAACTATTCGAAGCATACCAAAATACCAACAATATACTAGAGATCAGGACTACAGGCACACTGAATGTTTGTTGCATATTTATTAAAACAAATTTAGAAAGCAAAAACGTATTGCCGCGACTTTTAAAAAATGATGACAATAGGAAAAGTTAACTTACCTCATCACTAGATCAGTTAAAGGCAGTATTGGTATTTCAAAGTATGCCCGCACTTTGCCGCTTTAAAAGAATACCACACACGCAAAACATATGTCAGGGCTGCGGGAGGTCGAACAGCTGTTGCACTAGTCTGCCTTGGTGAGCAAATATAAATAAATGACAACAATATAGAATTTCACCATTAGAAAAGTTTATACATAAGAGGCGGCAGCGCACGCAGTATCAGCTGCCTAGCTTAGACCGAAAATTCATAGTCATCACAACTCGGCACATTACGAAAGGGGTATATCTTGGCCGTTGACGCTGATTAGTATTCACATACAAATATAATTTATTCTAAATTCTGGCTCTTCTGGCAAACGTTCAAAAATAATTACAACAACAACAATATTTAACAAAACATTAAATGAGTGGCACGCTGTCATTGCCAAACAACGCCGCAGGCGCTTCAGATGCTATTGTAGAAGCACCGACTATGGACGTTGAGGTAAGCAAAAGAAGGACGCAATAAGGGATTTTAAAGCAGTTGCTTACATTGATTTCGTTTTTCAAACACATAATACCATGTTGTTGCCAAGCAACCACAAATTGTCAACACTGAAAAATAGATATGAAAAGTAGTAAGTCAATTGCGCAGTTTCTCTATGAAACCGATCTACGCGCCCGTTAGGTAATCCACGCCCATTTGTCAGTACTTCCGTGTTTGTGAGAGCAGAACAAATCATGTCAAGCAATTAAGTGAGAGAAGAATTGTTGGTACATATAAAAATCGCGATAAGTGATGGCATGCAAACATGTGTTAATATTTAAAAACAATATTTCTTTTAGTTTTATGTATGTCATTACAATAATTATGACTTTTGCAGAATTAATTTGTTTTAAATCATGTTTTTTTAAGTAATTGTAAAATTTTCGTTTTAAACCCATAAAATCGTTTACAGGTCCCGAAAAATAACGGTTTTTTTCTATGGCAATGGTTTTGTAACTGGACTTCAACATCACCCATAATGCTGCGAGCCGTTGAAAAGAAGATTCTATCATACTTGAAGCTGCCGTACCGCGGCTACTTTGTGGACATTGGACCAGCTGTAGGCGAGGCTGATAAAATATGGACAGTCAGCATGAATACCGATTCCAAGGAGGTGCCGCTGGTGTTGTTACATGGCTTAGGCGCTGGCGTAGCACTCTGGGTGATGAATCTGGATTCATTTGCCAAGGATCGGCCAGTCTATGCAATGGATGTGCTTGGCTTTGGCCGCAGCTCAAGGCCACAGTTTGCTAAAGATGCTTTGGTATGTGAGAAGCAGTTTGTTAAATCGGTAGAGGAATGGCGCCGTGAAATGAACATAAGCGATATGATTCTATTGGGTCATTCCATGGGTGGCTTTATTGCCTCCAGCTATGCCCTGAGCTATCCTGAGCGCGTTCGCCATCTAGTTCTGGCCGATCCTTGGGGCTTTCCCGAAAAACCCACCGATTCGACGAATACCAAACAGATTCCATTGTTGGTTCGCGCCATCGCTCGCGTACTCACGCCACTGAATCCTCTTTGGGCTTTGCGTGCCGCCGGCCCATTTGGCCAGTGGGTGGTGCAAAAGACGCGGCCGGATATAATGCGCAAGTTCCAGCAAACCATTGAGGAGGACATTAATTTGCTGCCCCAGTACATACATCAGTGCAATGCCCAACGTCCAAGCGGCGAATCGGCGTTCCACAGCATGATGCAATCATTTGGTTGGGCCAAACATCCCATGATCAATCGCATCAAAGATGTACGTAGCGATATACCCATCACATTCATATATGGCTCACGCAGCTGGATTGACTCGTCGTCCGGCGAGAAAATCAAATCACAGCGCGGCACCACTATGGTGGATATTAAAATTGTTACCGGCGCTGGTCATCATGTATATGCGGACAAGCCGGATGTGTTCAATCGCTATGTCAACGAGACCTGTGATATGTACAAAGTCAGTGTTGGCAAGCTTACAACGCCTCCGTTAATGCTAATACGCGAATCGACCGAATCAGATGAGGAGCACGAGTTGCCCGATTTAAACGCAGCATCCGAAACAGTTAATATCAAGTCAGAGTCAGGTGTTGTCCAAGGCGTGACATCGACCTCAGCAGCGACAGCAACAACAGCGACAAAAGCTACTTCAGTTATTGATCTGGGCGATGTGAATCGAAAAGCATAAACAAAACTAACAATATTTGTCGGTCTTAAATTATATATTTAGCTCTACTCATTTTGTGTCTATTTAATTAGTGTTTTTTTGCCTAGTATTAAATGTTGTCTTATCTACATTCATACACACTTTTCTTTAGTTCCATACTCAATTGTTGTTGTTATTGCTATTTAGAGCCCAAGGCAACGTGAATCAGTTTTTGATTCTGATTAAGTGTAGCACTCGTGCCACACTCTTTAGAGTCCAAAGTTCAAGTTGTTCACTTTACTATGGCCTTAGTTCAACTGATAAATAAGTAATCTGGATACGTTATATATTTAAATACAGCGCCTGAAAGAGCGCAATGGCCAATGAATCCTACGATTCAATCAGTAAATATCAGCTTCTGTTGCTGACGTCTGTCCACAGATTTGCATACCGCACGCGGAAGTCATCGACCTAACCCAGTGGCCTATACTCAGATTGTTTTGATTCGACTTTCACAATTAATCATGCATTTTAATCAAAAATTGCACAAAAGTCCTCTAAATAAACTAAATAACTTATAACTGTTGCAAAAATCAATCATATACTATAATTAAATAAGTATTTTGGCCTTTTAGCTTCGCTTTAAAAATTATTCAAAATACCTACGCACTTTATGTGTCGATCGGAAGCTTGGAAGGACTTTATAGTTACTGGCTTACATATATACAAACATATATGAACATACTTGTATTCATTTTATTTATGTACATATGTATGTTTATATTGTTGCTAGTTTTATTGCAATTGAAATTTGTGCTTAGTAGTGCGTTTAGTAGTGTAAGATATGCATATTATGCATACACATGAAACTTTATTTTTTCTGCGTAGTCTTCAGAGATTTGCCCATCAGCAATAAGCTTAATATATTATTTATAAATGATATACCTATGTATGTTCATATATATAAAACAAAAACAGAAAATTTATTGTACATGCATGTACATACATATATCAGATTAATTTTTGCTGATGAGTCAGTTGTTGGGTTTGTATCAGTGGCGTTGCGTGTTTTGGCTTTTGAAAAAAAAATATGGAAAGGTTTTTTAACTTTTGCTTACGCATGTTGGGGCCCCCGTATAATTGATACGACCGATACGGCAGTAGCTCGTGGTTTGTATAGAACAAGCCGCTGGAAATGTTCCAGCCTTTACTAGAATGCAAAAGCAGTTCGTAAACAAAGCAGGCTGACACAGACCTTATCTCAGTGGCGAAAGTAAAAAACAATAATAATTGGTCACCTGATAAGCAGAGGTCCAATGCACTATAAATAATAATTAGCTACTGTTCAAACAAAGGGAAGCTTTTGAATACTTGTGTGTGTTCATTAAAATAAAACAATGCCATTTACTAATCTAGAATAATGATGTATTTATTTGGTTCTCAATTGCAGTAAAAGTCTTCCGATTTGAAGTTTTTACATATTTTGAATAATACATTATAATGATAAAATATTTTTTGTTGGTTTGATTTGATGCTCTATTTGGCATCAGCAAAACCCACGCGATCGTTGCCCATGTCAAACTCGGTATAGTATTTGCCAATGAAGACATCGCCGAGAATCCAAATGGGTCCATTTGGTGGCGGTATGTCCATGCCAACGAAACCGGACAGACAAATGGTTTTACCCATTTGAGCAATGCGCAATATGTAATCCTTGCCCTCCAGCTCAAAAGGCTTTCCACCGAGCACAAATTTAATGACCGGCAATTTGGGTATCATATCACACGACACAACATACTAAACAATAACATTTTAGTCATACTAACATATTTATAATCGGTCCGCTTACCTGTCCACCCATAATTGGTGTGCCACCTATCGCCTGATTTATAAGGGTAGCTTCAGCAGCCGGCGCTGCAATCAGAGATGTCCCTGTATCGGCAATTACCTGGCATCCACCCTTGCACAGCTCCAGATTATTCAGCTGAGCAGAGTCCATTTTGATCTGCCAGTAGGCTTTGCGTGTGACAGGCAAATAGGTGAACTCGCCCGTATAATGATTAGTATCGGATCCCCCGAAAATAATTTCGCCACCTTCTGGCGCTGTGGGATCTCGATTCAAATAGAATGAAAACACCGGCTGGGAGATCAAACCTTGCTCGTACATGGCATAAAATGGTGGCTTGACACCATCCACAGAAATCGAACTATATCCCAATCCGAGTATACCGTCAAATTTAGCAGCAACGAAGACCAATCCAGGTTCGCTTAAGGCCTCAGCGAAGGTCTGACTCTTGATGTCAAGTCCAGCAATGTTGACTGTGTCGGTGGACAAGTAACCAGACAAACTGCCCGATCCATAGTGTATAGCAAACTCAGTGCCGTTCTTGTTGTAAGAAGAGGACTTGGTGGCATCGTATTTGTTGTGCATCAGGCACGCAATGTTGGTCAGGTGACATTTCTTTGACGGTACCCACAAGTTCGAAGAGCCTGTATCGAATATAACCTTAAAGTTCTGCGGTGGAGAACCAATCGATATGGGACCATAGTATTGAGCATCAAGATAATTGGACAGCGGTTCGGGTGCAACGCCACCAGCATTGCCATACTTTATACGCAGTTGTTGCAGCTCTGTACCGACATCAGCAAAATGCCGGCGTGCAGATTGGAATTTATTTAATGGCACACGCAGTAGCTTCGGCTCCGCCCATGCCACGGCCAGGCAAACAGCAAGCAGTAGCAAAGACTTAGACATATCTACTGCTGAGTGTTAAAAACGTTATAGCTTGTAAAATACAATGTCGACTGACTAAATCAACTAATTAAATATTGCGGAGCAACGAAAATGATTCAGCAAAGAAAACATGCTAAATTACACCAAAACGCGTTTAAGTCTGTTTACCAGGGCTGAAGCGGTGGTCAAACGTTGCTGTTAATGTGATGTATTGTTTCCAGACTTACATACATACATACATATGTTAATATTAAAATCTGGAATCCATTATGAAAACACCGGAATTTTTTTGTTAATGCAAAACTTTTAAAAATCCATAAGTATTTGTGTATATGTTCTGCAAAAAATTGATTTAAATAAAGAATTAACATTACATACATATTATCCAAAAACCATAGCATTGATTTATTATTAATGTTTGAATGTGTGCATAGTAGCTGTATAACATCGTTACAAGAAAGCAATTAGTTTCGAACTTCAATAATTTTGCTTCATGTAATAAAATGCATTTGAATTGCTTAAAGTACTCAGTAGTTCAGATTACAGCATTCTCGCGCTTCAGTACTTGTAGCGATATATAGCTACGCCAGCGACGCCTATCAATATGGTACCCATCAAAAAGCCAAGTAGTTTCAGCTAAAAACGAATCAATTATATTAATATGGAATAATTTTTCTTTGCGTTTTTTTTTTAATACCTTTGAATTGTCAACCAATGGCGCTTTTTGCCTTATACTAGTTTTTAGTTCCATTTTCTTGGCCTGACCTAACATTTTCTGATACATCTCTTTCTCGTTGTGCTCCTCCCTACGTGCCTTAATAAAGAGTCGAGCCAGATCCGACTGCACGGTGCGATTTTCGGGCTCCAAAGTAGCTACTTTCTGCAACAATTTTATAGCACCCTGCGTGTCATTCTTTCCTTCGAGTACCTGATAAGAATGGTCTGAATGTTAAGTCTTCGAGTCTTTTAAGTGTATCAAGTTTTTACTCACCCTCCCCTTGCGGTATAATGCCTTTGGGTTATTGGGCTGGCATCGCAGCACATGCTCCACGGATTGTAGTGCAGCATCATAAGCACCAATTTTAAGTTGGGCCATAGCCAAATTGTTATAGACAATCAGACGATCCTCCAAAAGGCTTTGCAGGTCACTATTTGAAAGCTGTGCGAAAGGAAATATACAGGAATAAGAAGTGTGCTTTTATCGATATCTATCAAATTTACTTCAAGATCTTCTTTGCCAATCTCAGCCTCTGGATCTCCATCACGATGGTCCAAATAGTCCAAGGCGCGTCTATACAAGTGTATAGCATTATTGTATTCCACACGTTTGTAAAAGTAATTTGCGCGTTCTTTTTTCCTAGCCCTATAGTAAATAAAAATTGAATTGATTAGTTATTATCTAGCTTTCGTTGTTACTTGGCTTACAACACACCCATATTTACGCAAAATTTCAAAAGTCTTCAGATCAACAAAGTCTTCGTACTTAACATCTATAAGTTCCAATGCGTAGATTAGCTGTGAAATAAGCAAGATTTTGTAGATAAATTTACATATATCAAATAATATTTTGGATGTTACCTGAGCATTTGGTGGTATAACCGTTTCCGGCGGATTGTTTGTTTTAAGGCCAACGGTGCCATACCCGAAGCGTTGATCAACGATGACCTCCGCCACTTCGCCCACATGCATCATTGGAAGCACCATGTCTAGGCCTTGCACAACTTCGAAATCACCTATGTGGCACTGGAAGCGCTCCTCCTTCTCTACAACAGTGCCATTCTCCAGTCTTCCGGTGTATGATATGGTAACCAAATCACCGCGACTGGGACGCTTGGCACTCGGCGGTGCCTTTTTAATAATGCGCTTGATCAGTTGCTTGTTACCCAAAATGTCACACTCGTTCTCATCGTCTTTGTCATCCCCAACCGTCGCTTCTATATTCTGATTTGCGGCTATGTTAGCTTTTGCGTCCTCGGTATCAGATATTTCAGAGTCATCAATGGCAGCCTGAGCTGCACGTATATCCTTGGTGTCCTCGGCATTGGTAAGGTCTTCAAACGAGCTACTACTTGACTTTTCAACGTCCATATTTAACTGCGAGTTCTAGTTGTAAATCGTTGAAACATGGAACAAAGGGCAACATATGGGGCGACATACTCACGCTGTTATATGTAATGAAATTTGGTACTAAATGTGGACTTTGGGGTAATTTAGTGAAAAGTTATATCACGGTTAAAGCTCACAAGCGAATTTCGCTCAGTTTTTTAACTGTTAACTTTTTGGGACAAACAACGTAAAATTAAGATTTGGAAATGATTACTTTCACAAGTACATTTGACATTTCACTGCGGCTAGAGTTGTCAGAAGTTCAAAAATATGTAAAAAGCATGTTTTTATTAAAATCATGGTATTATGGTAAACAATTAAAAAATATAAGCTGTTTAATAAAAATTAAAAATTTAAGAAGTCGTAACAGTTCATAAATAAGTAAAATAACTTATATCGCATTTGATGCATAACGTAGTAAATACCAAACAGCGATTAACGATACGAATTCCGAACATCTGTTGCGTATTTTAGTATAACAGTATATCTTTAAAAAGGCAGACCACTGTTTTTGTGTCAAGATAGCAGCCGTTGACTATCAACGAGTTATGGAACTTCATTTATGAGTCGGAACCACAAATTTATATTACCGTGTTTAATTGCTTTTTGGCATGAAAACATAAATTTCTTGTCAAATACATGGAACTATTTATTTTTTCTATACAAAGTTTTGTCAATAGAAAATTTTAGTCTTTCACCGTGTATAAAAAGTTTTTGCTGCCATTATCTGCGATTTCAGATATATAAGATATGGAATAAAATACATTTTAAGATAACTTGTTTTGGCTCTTTTAATAATTTCGCATCAAAATTTGTTTTGTTTCATTCGGGAAAACATTTCAACGTTAGCATTGGTTGGTGGTTCCAGCTGATGAGCCATGTTCGGAGAACCGTTACTGGTGAATTGTTGCTATCTTGACACACATGCCCAACAACTTACAAGCAATCCATCCCTTATTTACAGCGTCGTCGGCTGTGGCGATAGAAATATGAATAATATTTAAAAATTATGGTTAGAAAAAATAAAAACATCACAAAGATTAATTCTGCACTCTATATAAACCGCTGTAGGGAAATTTTTCAACCCACAAGCAAAGCACCATTGCCTGCATTTGCAGCTTGCAGCACGTGCCAAGCGACTGCAGAAACAGTTCTTCCCGCGGTTTATGTTGCCAATCGTCCAAAGGGGGCACAAAAAATAGATGTAAGTATAATGCAGTTCTATATTATTGTTTGCATGTATTCGCATATTGTATGTATCGCGTCGAGTTGGGGGCGTCGTGGGGGTTTTGTCCGGGGTGCCATCGTATACTGCGCTGCAAGTTCGCACAGCGCACGCGTTAGCACCCCCGAACATTGAAAAAAAAATTTTGAAAAAACGAGTGAGTTCCAGTAGAGAAATTCCAGCAAGTTGAATCATAGAGCATTTGTCAAATCAAAAAGTTGCCAAAAAGTGAAAACAGCTACCCACCAATAAAAATCAAAAAATAAAAATACAAGAATATGGAGCAAATCTGGCGAAATGTTTGCGCTCACTATGAGGTACCCGAGGATGTGACCGCCACTTGGTTTGCACGCATCGAAGAGCATTTAAGCGATGACAGTCCTACCCGTGCCTATCACAACTGGCAGGAAATGATGCAGCGCAAGCAATTGCATCTTTCCGATTGTGCACCCAGCATTGCGCTAGCTGCATTTTTTCAGTATTACCATTTTGATGGCAACCGCAGCTGTGTGGAACAGAATTGCGAGGTATTTGATGAGTTTTGCCGCGATGCCAACATTGAAGATGTGAGTAAGCAAGTGATATTTCGATATTTTCCACGGCTACAAAGCTATTGACCACAAAACAGGAGGAAGCCAAGACGCTGGTTTGCAACCTGCTGGGCCGCAAATCGCCTGATAATGAGCTCAACTGGTCGCACGATGACGAGTCCAATTTGTTGCAGGATGTTGACCTAGTTGTGCTTGCGTACGTACCTCAAAACAATAACGATCTGTTTTCTTCGGTTTGTCGAAGTCGAAATGCCCTTGCAGATGTATTAATATTTGTGATCATTAAAGAGTTTAATACCTTCTGCAAGGTTTTCTTAATAAACAGATGTTGAAAAACTTATGCTTTAAATTTGTTTGTACACGCACAGCGCTCCGCCGGAGGAGTATAAACACTACACTCAGCTGCTGCGGCACGAGTACGAGAATCTGAACGACGAGGTCTACAAATCAATGCGTATTAAGGTGTTGGAAACATTGCTACTTATCCCGTGTATATATGCAACCGACGAATACCATGACAAATACGAGGAGCTGGCTCGAGCCAACATTAGCAATGAGATTAAAGAGCTTAAGGAGGCAAAGAAGTGAAGCAGTTGTCATGTCAGTAAGGAACTCTTCATCCTGCTTTTTACACGTATCTGTTGCCTTTATAACCAAAAACTTGGTTACGAATGTATTGTATTATTTTAACATAAATAAATAATTAGATGTTGTAGCTAAAAAATGGTTCATACAATTCTGTATAACTTAGCTAGCTGAATGAATGTACGAGCAAAGCGCAAATCATAATTTTGTTCATTTTAAGTCGATCATAATAACTAAGTCAACAATAAAGTCGATGTATTTATAATCATATTCAGAACTTTGAAATGTTAAGTCGATAATATTAATGTAATTCAATAAAGTCGATGTATTTATAATCAAATTCAAAAAACTGTTGTTTTACTTAAAGAACCAATATAAAATAAAAACGCAGTAAGTATGAAAAGTTGCAATAAATTGAACACATTAAAATATATATTTTTTATTTGAATTAGTTTCGCCATCGTCACAACGCCAACTGTTATTTCACAATGAACAAACCTCGAACAAACTTTAAAAAGTTCAAAGATGATCTTGCGAGGGTATGTGTAACTAAGTAAATTTCAATTATTTTAGATTTTAATTTTATTTTGTTTTGAAGAAACCGCTTAAGCGCTTGAATGAATCCAAAAAACCGATGCAAAGCTATTCACAAAAGCTCGCAAACTCCATCAAACGCCGCGCGTTTAACAGGAACAATTTTCAATTAAAACCTGTACGGAAGTTGGATTTTCAAGTGAAGTCGGAGCGGAAGCAGCAGCAGCACCGTCGATTCCAGCAGCCAAAACCCAAGTTTTATAACAAAAATAAGGTAATTGGAAGCTTAATTGATCTGTGGGTTTTGTTTGCTACACTTTAAAATGTCGCTCAACTGCAGCCTCCATCACGTTCAAGGGCTTTTCTAAACAGCACAATAGAGGATGGCGAGATAATTGAAGAGATTGAAAGTAGCGATGATGATGACTGCATTTTAGTGGAGACAGCGGTGACAAAAATTTGTTTAGACGACGAAGAACGAGACTACGATGTTCCGCCCTCAGAAAGTAAAAGCGAAGATGACGTTCCAAGCTGTAGTCGTTTTAGGGTAGATACGTCGGCTGAGAAAAAATTGTTTGAAATATGGTCGAAAACACCAGGCGATGGCTTTATGTATCCTGTGAAGACTGCTACCGTAACGTCAGCTGATGATAGCTGCATTTTAATAGATGACAGCTGTTATAACCGCTATGATAGTCCTGTTACAATTACCGATGATCGGCTGGATCCCAATAGAGCGATGAAGAAGCAAACACAGCCGCAATCAGCACTGAAACCGCTCGATGATAGTGTAATTTTTGTTGAAGAAAATTACATTGCTTTACCACAAATCGACGAGCCGGAAGAAAGACGTTGTAGAAAGAATAATAAGAAGTTGGAACAGGGAAAGGGAATGCAAAAGGTAAAGCCGGAAAAGTTTCAGGGAGGAAAGTTGGAGGTTGATATGCTTAAAACTCCTCAAAAGATGTGCAGAGATCGAATGTGTTCAAACCTTTTCACAACGACAGAACGTAAAAAACTTGCTGATTATAACACAAATACATATAACCCCGGCAAGGCAGAGGGCAATGCACCCAAGTCTACTAAGCGTAGAGTTATAATAGATGGCAGCAATGTGGCCTTTAAGTGAGTATCATTATTCAAAATACTAACATGCTTGTAATTGAATTTGTTTTATAGCCATGGCTGCTCCACCAAGTTTTCTGCAGAAGGCATAAAGTATTGTATAGATTATTTTGAAAAAATGGGACACGACGTGAAAGCAGTGGTTCCGATATTCCGTCGCAATGCGACAAAGTCGACAAATCCTCCGCTTCTGGATCAGCTGTTCAAAGATGGAAAAATAGTCTTCACGCCATGTAAAAATCTACCCAACCAACAGAGTATCAGCTACGATGACCGGTATGTAAACAGCTGTCAATATATTATATATTGATATTTTGTATAATTCCATTACGATTCCAGGTTTATTCTTCAGTTAGCTTACGAACGGAACGCAGCAGTTGTATCGAATGATAATTACAGAGATTTGATTAATGAGAACCCTGCATTTAAAAAGATCATTGAAAATCTTGTTATTGGTTACTCGTGGTGTGATGACATTTTTATATTGCCAAAGGATCCTTATGGAAGATTTGGGCCACAATTGGATGACATTCTGCGGGTCTAAAATTATCAGAGCTTTAAATTTATTTAAAATAATTAAAGACCATATGAAAATTGGTTTTTTCCTAATGACTAGAAAGATCTATTGATTTAAATAAAGTGAATTTAGTTTTTGTGTTTAATAAAATAAACATTGTATTAATATACATTTCAATGCTGTAAAATTAAGTTCTTGGCGTAAGTGAAACAACTGTTGACGTGGATACTGTGGTTGTCCGTGGTGATGAGCTGTTCAAGATCCCATGTTCATAATCTGGTGGCGGCTCATTTAAAGCTGCTGCCAGATTAGGATTACTGCATTCTAAATCAGTGGTTATGGTCAAGGTGGACGCACCAATGTTGCCCTCATGCTTGACGTTAAAATTACTGATGTTGAGCTCGTCGTAACTGGGTGGTAAATCCATGCCCTTTGGCAGTATGGTCATGTCGTTGTCGTCTTCAATACGAACGCTGCCATTGCCGTTATTAATGCTTGTGTTTGCTGTGCTGTTGTTGGCGACGCTTATATCCATCTGTTGTCGTGCTGTCAAAGGAAAGGGATATACAAATGAGAACTCAATTCTGAGTATCTGTGTCCCGCTTATCTCTCATATAAAAGTCGGCATTTCATACAAACATATTAATTTACTTTCAAACATAATCTTATCTATACAGTTCTTTAATTTAAATGATTTTTTTATCGATTAATCACTTACAAGCTGGTCTGCAATCGATAACTATGCGCTTTGCGCGTACTGCCTACTTGCCTGGAACAGCTGACCGTTATTATAGTTGCGCGCAGCTGATGGCCCTGCTACAAAGTTGAAGCTGCTTTTTGAACTAAGTGTAAGTGCTAAAAAAAACACAATTAACCCACCCACATGTTCTAACACAAACATAAAACTCAAGCACAAACAAGGATTAAAATGGCTTGAACAAAAAGCGCCTTCATCCAAAAAATAATGTTCATTTATGTAATAGACAAACTGACGTTGCTGACGTTGTTGGCCCTAAAAATGGTGAAAGTGGCTTATGGGTTTTTTTTTATGTAAATGTGACTCAATGCAGCACAAGTTTTAAGTTCACAAAGTGCCAAATGAATAAATTTCTTTAAGTGTCAGAGTTGCAACAAGTTGAATGAAAATATTTTACGAGTTAATTGTGAGCAAAAATCACCTTATAGGGGCTTGTAGGGGTTTTGTAGCAAATGCTGGTATTTAAATTGAAAACTTCTAACACATTTGTTCTTTGACGTCAGGTTAAAGGTTAATATTAATATGATATGACAACCTGTTGATTTAACGGTTCGTTGCGTACTGCCTGGCATCATAAAGGAAGCGTTAACATGATAAAATCTGAATCAGTACCATTTCTGTAGCCTTCCTGTTCGGTCCAACATCCCGCCCCATCATCATATTAATTTTAACCTGCCATAAATGCTGCGTCGCGTACTGGGCTATGGGGCCTTGGGCGCTGGCCTTGTCAGCACTGGACTTAGTCTGCATACGAATGACTATGAACTGAACTCTCTGGGGATTGTGCGATTGTCGCGTTCGGCTTGTGCCGTTATTGATGTGGCGCTTACCTATAAGCGGGAGCTTTACTACAAGGAGTGGGATAAGACGACGCCCGAATACAAGGAAGAGAAGAGTCGCGTGCACAAGATTGCAGCTGAGAAGCTACTACAGCTGATCTGCACAAATAGGGGTGTATATATTAAGGTGGGACAGCATATTGGTGCATTGGAATATCTTTTGCCAAAGGAGTTTGTGCAGACAATGAAAGTGTTGCATTCGGATGCGCCACAGAATCCCATTGAGGATCTGTACAAGGTTATCAGGCAGGACTTAAAACGCAATCCAGAGGATATATTCGATAGTTTCGAACGTGAACCACTGGGCACTGCCTCACTGGCCCAGGTGCACAAAGCGCGCCTTAAGACGGGCGAAATTGTTGCCGTCAAAGTGCAGCATCCATATGTAAAGGGCAACTCTCGAGTCGATATGAAGACCATGGAAATGGCAGTCAAGATGCTAGCGCGCATATTTCCCGACTTTAAGATCCAATGGTTGGTTGAGGAATCCAAAAAGGTATGATTAGAGCATTTCGAATCTATGAAACAAAATAATCTTGACGTCTTTTTTATTCTTTCATAGAATCTACCCATTGAGCTGGACTTTCTCAACGAGGGCAAAAATGCCGAGAAAGTGGCCGAACAATTTAAAAAATATAGCTGGCTGCGTGTACCAAAAATCTATTGGGAGTTTAGCACATCCCGAGTGCTTGTTATGGAGTACCTGGAGGGTGGTCACGTTACGGATTTGGACTATATAAAGCGAAATAAAATTGATGCCTTTGCGGTTGCCAACAAGATTGGTAAACTTTACTCAGAGATGATATTCTCCACGGGCTTTGTGCACAGCGATCCGCATCCGGGCAACATACTCGTCCGTCAGACGCCCAAAAATACATTGGAAATTGTACTGCTTGACCATGGCCTGTATGCCAATCTGAGCGATAAGTTTCGGTATGAATACTCCAAACTCTGGCTGAGCATACTGAATGTCGACCGTAAAGCGATGCGACAGCACGCTGAGCAGCTGGGTATCAAGGGTGATCTGTATGGTCTGTTTGTGTGCATGGTGACGGGTCGGCCCTGGGAAACTGTACTGCAGGGAATTACCATGGTCAAATATTCCAAAGAGGAGGTGAGTGATAAAATGCGCATTGCGCAATATTTTGCAGATCTCTCAACACTCTCTTTACTGTTACAGAAGAATACGCTGCAGAGCAATACGTCGTTGGTGTTGCCGCACATTGCGGACGTGCTGGAGCAAGTAGATCGCCAAATGTTGCTTATATTGAAGACGAATGATTTGATACGCGGCATTGAGGCAACGCTGCGCACACAGAATCGCATGACCGCCTTCTGGGCTATGTCCAAGTGCTGTGTTCAATCCTCATATGCAGAGCAGCGAGCACAACAAACAGCTGCACCCGTACGCTGGCGTTTGGAGCTGCGCGAACGATGGGAGCTATTTAAGTTAAATGTCTACTACCTCTACTTGGGTCTGATAAACTTTGGTTTTCTGGCCGCGCTAAAGCAGGTGCTTTAGCAACAGCATCTAATCAATCTAAATAAAAGTACAAATTTGTGGGAGATAAAACAAAAACAAAACCAAACATTTACCTCGTTGTCTCTGCAGAGCTAGCCTGCGTGCATTATCCCGACGCTTTCGTTGCATGGAGGACTTTGTCGTTTTGTTTTTTGTTTGAAATGAAAAAAAGAATAGCTAGTTAGCTAGAAAAAAGTCATGTCATATTTCATTACCATAATCACGGCAAAGGGCAACATAATGACAAACAGAAAAAAGAGCACTACGTAAAATGCATAGCCAGAATAGAAGTACACATAATCCGGCGATGGAGTGTAAATGGTGATATTCGATGTATCGCCATTGTTCCAACCATAACCGCCAGCTGTGGTGTTAACAGTATTGTTATACAAGTTGCTTAAAATGCTCGATATGGCGCTTCCTGCTATTTCTGTAGTTTCATTCAATGCTGCTGCTATTGCGGGCGCCATTCGTTGCGGAAATACTTTTTTGCGACAGGAACGCAACTCCGAAAAAAAATTTTTAAATCGTCTCGTTTCACTCAGTGTGTGTGTTCAAACTGTACTGAAGGCCCATGAAATTGATGGGCCTGGTCGCCGCTTTCCGGCCTGGTTGGCAGCGACCAGTCATCATGGGTCAGGCACGGCTCACACATATTTGCTTTGTAATCATTAGCTGATAAAGCCTTACTAAACCAGTGCCTAGCCAGGGGCTTAGGTTCGGTGCGCTTTTCTCTAGATACAAGCCCGATATCGCTGACTAGGTGTACAATAACAGGGGGGGCCTGAGTTGTTGACTATTGTTACCTTCTTTATCTAATGAGGCAATATGATAAATGTGTGCAAACGTCGCAAAATATATATTCAAACTTGTATATATAGATATGTCTATATCTTATTGTGTTTAATGATTTATGGCAAGTTTTTATTTGTGAAGACGCTATTTTTTTGTAGTAATTATATTTGGATAGAGATGGGTTTTCGTCAATGAATACACACACTGAAACAGATTTGATATTTTTAATGGGGTTCCTACCTCACGTATAATTTAAATTATTTTTTTATTTTTTTAAACCAATCTAACTAATAAAATCTTTTTTCAAAAGCTTTCTTCACCCAAACCTGTCACGAAAATAAATCACGACACGTAGCCATCTCGAGCTCAGGTTTCGAAGTGCAAGAAACGAAGTGCAAATATTTGCTCATAATATGTTTGCTCACCTTGTGCGAGTTGAGTACCATCCTTGAGGAATTTCAACATAAAAAAGCGATAGGCAATCATCATGGTCTGTAAGTTCAGTGTCAAAAACAAGAATATGTTAGAATAAATAACAACGATACTTTGCTATTAACTTACGCGCACGAAGAAGAGGCAAAAGCATATTATAGCCAATGAGATTAACAAAGTTTCCGAGTCCATTTAAATGCAGTTGCAAAATTCGTTTGTTTACGTTTGTATATTTTTATGCGTATTTCAGTTGCGTTTTTCAAATTGTGTGGAAAGTATTATCAGTGGCGCTGATTCACAGAACTAATAAGCTCGGAGCGCACGTCAAACGATAAGATATGATTGAGTATTTGAATGTATACTTGTTATCCAGTAGGCATTGATTAAACTTTAATCAGTTCACAAAATCGATTTACATGCAACACTTTCGCGCTAACCGCATTAAGACAACTCCAATTGGCTGGCCGCAAGCGAATGGATTTTGCTAGCTGTGCGTGTGCTAGCATATTATTATTATTGTTATTATTACCCCCTATTTTTATTTCGTTGTTGTTTTATATCATCTCTCTTTTATTATGTGGAATATATTGCGTTATCGCCGTTTTGCTCTGGCCCCCTCCACTTCAATAACCAGATTGCAATTTTAGCCTGTCTGTTTATGACTTTGGTTATCTCTGTGCAAACCAAACCAGAGCCAGAGCATGCGAGACCTTCTGTCTGTTTCTCGGCCTCTCGGCCTCCCTTTTCATGCCCCCAGGTAGCCAGGTAGAATCCAAAATCAGTTGCAGTCGTTAACCGTTAATTAAAGTGAATAAACTGATACTTGGCTTTTTGGCAGTCCGTATGCACAATCTTAATGCCATCCACCTTGACCCTAGCCCACACTTTAAACGACTATTATATCCATGCACCCACTCACACACACATACATATATGATTATCGCTCTTTTGTGCATTGCGTTGAGAGATTTTTGCCGAGTGGCTGCTCATTTGCATAAAGCGCTGGCTCAAACATAAATTATAGAAGAGCGCCTCACACGTGCAACGTGCAACAAAGATTCTTTTGTTGTTTTTATTGCATTTTGTGTGAAAATGTCTTTTGTTTTTTTTTGTGGTCTCTCATTTGTGTCATGCATTAACGAAAATCTTGTTTTTTGCTTCAAAATTGCAATGTAATAATGTAATTAAGTAATAATTTACATATTAAATTTGAAATTAATTTTTAACTAATAATCTAATCATATAAGTATTTTTTAAATCGATTAAAACACAATTTGCTTTGAGGTTTTCGAACGCATATATTTTGATTTGAAATCAATAAAACGAATAAAAAGCACCGTAGACGACAAAAGTTTTTTCTTAATAACAATACAACACATCGAATTACTCACAATTATAAATATTTAAATATACACATACATTTTGTACGACTAACATTAACATTTTCAATTAACTATTCGATAATATTAAGTATTTTGTTACACGTCAATCAGCTGCTAAACTTTTTTGTATATAGCCGGTATTTCTAAGTTTTGGTTAAAGTTTGGCACAGCTTTTGGTATTCTTTGGAAATAAACAACAATAAACTGCAATTACAAAACATATTATTAATGAATACTGTTTGTATTACGATTACAGTTTGTCTGGTTTAATAGAATTTTTTTTTATAATATTGGATTTCAATTCTTATTATTGTATATTTTTAATTTCAGCACACTTTACGTTTGTCGTTATATAAATCTACTTTATTCTATTGACTTTCTGTTTGGCGTGCTGCAATTTAATTGGAAAAACACACACATACACAGTGTGAAGTAGTACTATTTGCACCAATTGTTTAAGGATATCTAAACTTGCTATAATCAATATTAATTTAATTAGCTGCAGTTTGTTGACACTCGTATTACTTGATATTTATTCGTCATCTGCAAATGGAAAATGGAAATTGGATAATTTTCATCATAATTGTTGTAATCAGTTGGGCATAAAAATCACATACAATGTGCACACATAATTTATTTAAATTTTATACATTACTGCCTTTTGTCCCAAACCCAATCGCACACAAACACACACAGGCATAATTTTTTCTATAAAAAATTCATAGATGCCAATACGTTTTGTCCTTAAATCACGCCTCCTCTACAGCGCTCAGAATGCTCTTTCCAAAAAAATCTTTATATGTACTAAATATCCTATAAAGCACTTGCATTATTTATGTTCCAGCTTAGATATATGCACACATGCATATATTATAAATCAAACATGTCCATTTGTGTCATATTGAAATGATTTAAAATTCTTTTGTCAGCAGCATCTAAAAGTATGCTACAAAAAATTTAAGTCGACACAATTTCAACTATTACTATTTAGTTTGGGTGGGAGAAATATAATAAAACATCACTGATTCATAGAAGACAGATAGAATGCGACAGGAGAGAAATATAGAGTAATCCTTTTGAGTGCCAAAGAAAATTCCGTGTCACATTCTAATTAATTTAAATGCCTTTGCCTTGTTAATTAATAGTTGCACTGTGTTTGTGTTGAATTAAAGTTAACTATAGTTAACTAGTTAACAATAACATTGCAATGTTTACTGAAATGTCAAGCACATAAGACCATTATCAAATATGTACACGCCAACGCACAAACATAAACATACAAACACACATGCATAGTTTGTAAGGTAAACTGCAGAAATTTGTTGAAGGAGCACAAGACACAAATCAATTTGCATGAGGATTGAAACTTTGTAACTTGCCGCAAAATGTAACTTTTCGTTTGCTCAAAAGTGTTTGTGTGTGTGTGTGCATTAGGGTGTGGGCTGTTGCCAGGTCTGAGACTGTCTTAAATTTGAAATTCAAATTTTTGAAAAACTACAGCAGTTGAGGAACACATATTTTCCCAGGCACGCAAAAACTAATTTTAGTGCCAAAACACACACACAAATAGTTATACATACGTATACGTACAAATTTGCGGCATTTGCGTGATGCCTTAACAATTAGATAGCATACTTTTAAGGGCCGCCCCACCCACACACATCATAAAAATCTTTTATGTGGTGCAAAATTTTGCCTGCTCCTTTATCCCTTTCCTCCATCTTGTGACTTTGTGTCCATTTGTTTGTTGAAAGTCGTTCAGCTTGAATCAAGTTGTAAGCACAATTAGTGTGGGCGTGGCTGGGTTGGTGTAGACAATGGGGCGTGGCAGCTGCGGCTTTCATTATCGGCTACGTGCCTCACCATGAATGTTAAGTAAAATTAATTGCGTAGCTACTGGCGCAAAAGTGTGCGAATTGTTGCCGCTTTGTTTGCTTATTTTGATAACAGCAACAACAACAACAACAAATAATAACAACTATAACAACAACAGAACGAAAACTTTTTGAATAATTTCATTAATATATATTTGATGAAATGTTGTTGGCGCCTGAGATACGCAAGTAATTTTCACTCACCCAAACACTTGCACTGTGTGGCTGCTTGCTATAATTTATAATGAGTCAAACAAAAAATAATAAAAATTGTTGTTACAGCAAAATCGCTTTGTTTAGTTTGGCACAAGCGCTACTTTCTCCCAGCTGACTTAAGGGCTTAATAAACTTCATTTTCATTTTCAAGTAATAATATTGTGCAAAGTGACTGAAAACGGATTGCAAAGTAAACTTAAATACTTTACAGCTTTCATAAATTAAGCTTTAATACAGCCATGACATTAAGTATACGCATGCCTTAGCATCTTTAACAACCCATCAGTGATAAACAACTTATTAGAGGGTATCCCATAGTCAGCGCTATCAATTTAATTTGTTTTGTTTATCAACGCTGAGAGCCAAACAATTTTTAATTACACTTTTAGGATATTGGCAAAAAGTTTGCACTAGGCGCAGATTGGGCCAAAAATAAATGAGCCAAAGCAGCCCCAAAAATAACAACAAGTCGGGCACAACTGACCGTGAAATACTCCAAAAGCAATATTAAATAGTTTGTTTGTAAGGCTGGGTGTAAGCGGGGTCTTTAAACATTTGAGGATTTCACCAGCTGTAACCAAATGTTGCTGTTGAAACAGGAAATTTTGTGTGTTTCATCAATTTGCACATCGAAGTGTTTCGATTTGTTATCGATATACCGGGCCTGCAGACATTGAACAAGATATTTGCTAAGTTTCAAATCTCTAGCTTTAAGGATGTTTCCAAGAAACACGCAGACGAACAGACAGCATGGAGGACATTGTACAAAACCAATATACTCATTACGTTCGGTATCAGAGTATAAAAACAGGTCAACATAAAATGTTTTGTACAATAAACTTTAATGAATTACAATTTGCTATGGATGGCAGGCAGGCAGTCCTGTAAATCCTCGAGCAAACAGCAACTGGGCAAAACAAAATGAAATGAAATGAAAAAAAAATCAACGATAAAACGAAAAGGAAATAATAATATGTCGACGGAAACGAGCATCGACGCCGTCTCCCTGCTGCGGATTGGAGGAATGGGAGTGTTGGACTTGGTGTGTTTTGTCTCTGGTCAAGTCAAGTTGCTTTGGCGCTGATTTCGCGGCATTAAGCCGGAGTAAAGAAGCATTAAGTTGCCGTTTCATCATTGTCAACAATCGCAAAAGCAAACGCAAACGCAAACAATAAATATTGTAAACAATTTGTTGTGCGCCTTTGATGCCTGATGCCTGATGCTTAATGCTTCTATCTTTGTGCGAAGCAGTTGTAGAAAATGTCAGTGCAAATATTTGAACACGCCCCGAACACAGGAAATAAGGTTTCAAAAGTGAAATCCGCAAAACCCTTCGGCCCCATAAATTATGATCATCTGCAAATGACGCTGGCGGCTCTGTCGGTGGCTGATTCTTGCTGTGTTTACAATTTTCTATTGCCGCATTCCCAATACCTTAACCCGCCCAATGCCCCTCGCTGCCTCCAGGCAGCCTCGCCCAACCCATCCAAAGTGGTCTCCACGTGGCCAATGTGGCATTAATTAAATCAAGCATCATTAAGCGTCTGTGGCAATGGCAATGGCATTTGTAGCATGAGCACCGCTAACGGTTCGAAGGTAGAAACTGTATGGGCGTTTAATGGGCGTGGCTGTGTTTTGGAATTGCAGCCAAGTTCCTTCACAGTGTGGCCCAGATTTATTGGCAATTGTTTGGAGGATAAAAAAAACTTGAACTTAAATTATTATTTTATGAAAATATATTTTTTTAAAAGTAAAAGAAAAGTATTAAAGAAAGCCACTTTGGGCGCAGCGTATTGAGTACGAAGCGTAAGTCATATTATTTTTGAACGACTTCGAACCACTGTGCAGCTATGTAGTAATTGAAAATACCACCTTCTTGTGTGGGTTTCATTTGTTTCATTTGTTGGAGTGTATTTTTATGGCATTGAACATTGCTTTTGTCAAACTGACAATTAAAGTGTTCGTTAAGCGCTCAATTGGCCTTTAAAAGTACAGACGCAATGCTTTTTCATCTAGTTAAAAGACAGATAAAAAACTTAAACAGAGTTAATTCAATTAAAGCTTCTTCAAAGAGTTTAAAAAGAAAATTTTCTATATTTTACGTTGTTGCTAAATAAAGTTTATTGGGTCACACCCATTTGAACACATATAAATTAAATGGATCAGCTAAAATTTTATTACTTTCGTATATTATGTGTTTTATAGGAAGCAAGTGCATTTTTCTTGTGCTCTTGTCTTTGCTGAACGAACGCCTTGGCAGCTGGCCAAGTCTAGAAAACAAAAGTCGTCCAAAGCATTTGCCAAAAGGCCAAATGTGCAGCACTAGAGGGGTACCACCCCACCCTGCCCCTGGTAAGTATGCCAAGTGAAATGGAAAAGCAGCTAACAGATGCGCTTGCTTGGCTTAAACAACAGCAAATGCACTTCGAAGAGGCTGTTTTGCTGGTGGGAAACCCCTTTTTCCCCACAATACACATGAGCCTGTTTTGCTTTTGGCTTAAATGGGCTTTACGTTAACACACACACACAACGTCTATTTATTGCGCCGTTTGTTGGGGCCATTTTTCAGCGAGCGATGTTTTTTTTTTTTGCCGCGCAAACACTTGAAAAATTCATTTGCTAAATGTAATTCGATTTAAGTTTAAGGCATTCTGCCTTTTGTTTTCTCCTTACCATTATTTACTTTTAGTAGCTATTGTGATGGCAATAAATTTATCATAGCTGCGACTATTTTTACCATCTCTTTTTTTCTTGTTGAACGAACTTTTCGTATAAACACTTTTTGCATAGATTGCAAATGCATTCCATTTGTTAATGTTATTTGTCAGACAAAATATATTTCGTTAAGTGCATGTTTATTATTATTATTATTTTTTTTTTACTTTCATTAAAACATTAATTATGTTTATGCTGTTCACAGCTCTTACGTTTAAGTGACATTTATTATTATATTTTATTATATTATTTAATAGCTTTAATTCAACCTATAAATTCAACTAATTCTTTTTTATGCCCGGAATATAAGAGACAGCCAATCTGTGTTGGAATTATTTAATGCATGCATATAAATATTTAATGAATTCAAAAATGTTTTGATAAAAACAAAACAAAGCACCACTTTCTTTAAAAAAAAAATACCACAAACCATATACCATTTTGTCGCTAGTTGTGTTTATGCGAAAAAAAAACTATGTCCTTTGTTTAAATTAAGAACTTAAAGCTTTTGACATTGTTAAGCTGCAATAACTTTATGGACATCTAAGCTAATTGAACACCATTAAGCTTAACACAATTGATTGCAAATTTTAATCAAAATTTCCAACTCCCTTTATGCCAAGGATTTAGTTTTATTAAAATCCAAAGGATTAACCAGTATTATTGCAGCTTTAATTTTCTACTACGAACGATTGGAAGTTTCTTAAAATGTTTGTGTAAGATGAATGAATTGGTATGCTTTAAACCAAATGATTTTCAGCTATTTGGCTGCTCTCAATTAAATTGAAAATTTTGCAAAACGAACCCGTTTCGGACCAAAAAATCTAGCGAATATCGCTTCTACTGCAAATGCAGAAATTGCTTTGCATATTGCTTTGTTGCGCCGCACAAATATGGAAATTGCACTTGTAACTGTAACTGGGTGTAATCAAATTTGTTGAGCTGCACATGGGGGGGGGAGTGTTTGGCGGAGGGAGATTTGCAACCAAAAAATGTTGCGCCAGCGCATTCGTATCCAACAACAACACAACTTGGCTAAAAGCAATAAACTGGTCAAGTTGGGCCAAGTGGTTGTGGCATTGCCAGTGTTGCGGCTAACGCCCACCACTGCCGCATGCCCCAGCTGAAAAGTGGAGCTTTGCCAACTCAGCAGGCATTTAGTTTTGTGTAAAATGCAATTTGCTGCTTTTGCATAAAAACGCCATTGTTACTGTTATTATTATTGTTGTTGTTGTTGTTGCCACTCATACTCTATCGAGGCTTTAAGGGACGCAGCATGAATTTTTGGTTAAAAACCAGAAAAACCAGCGGTCTGCAAATTATCATTAGCTGGCAACACAAAAAGGGTTACATAAATTGTTGAAATTTAGTTAAGAGTTTTTAACACAGGCTTGCAACGAACTTCGCATCTGTATTTAGTGTTGTGTAGGCTGGAATGCTGTTACTTTGAACTAACAAAATATGTATGTTTGATTTGATAAGCAGACCAACATTTTAGGGTTTTTAGTTAACACAAAAAGTGAATTTGTCACTATTTAAATAAACAGTTTAGGACACACAAACCCGATTCAACATAAGATATATAGCCAACATTTTAAATGAATATAAAATGATATAGTTAAGGTTTAATACAAATGTTTGTTACATGTAAAAAGAAGCATCATCGAGTGTTGATCTAATATCAAAAACTATTATTAAAAACTCAAGACTTTGAATATAAGCTCACCTAAGAGAAAGATAGGTCAACTTTCTTTCAAGTAATCGAAAGCTTATTCGGTTTCCAAAACACGCAAGTTTTCATTTATCATTAACTTTGAGAACTTTGTACTTTGAAAATGATGATGATAAGTGAAACTTTCATCGAAATCAGCTTACAAAAACCGGATATACCAAAAACTGAACAAACAATGAATGCAATCTTTAAGTAAAGTAGATGGAGATATCCCCTCGTCGAGCTACTTATGTGTAGTTTTTTTATAATATGAAAGTTACATTATGTTACCATTTAAGACTTAAAAACTCGAATAGAGAACATCAAATTCAAATTATTTATTTTGTAAACTTGCAAAGAGATTTGCAAAATATGAATTTTAAGTTAACTTTAATCTTTTTCCATTTTAGACTTTTTTGATATTATCGAAAGAGGATTATGACTCAGAGGATATTGGCATACATTATTCACAGCCTTTTCTGGCTATGAACGTACACACACACACACACACACCCACAAACACACACACCACACACACACACACACACACACACACACACACACACACACACACACACACACACACACACACTCAAACACACACGTACCCACCTGCTGGTCGCTTACGTAAATGGCTCCAGTTGCTGTTCGGCACCCAATAAACTTAAATTCTTTGCCAGCACTTGACTGCTAGTTGCATTAATTAAATCAACATCAATGGCCAGACGATGATGCTCAGACTCGGACTCCTCTTTAATGCAATTCAGCTGGCAATCAACTGCATAGCAGACATCTAGATCGGGCTGCTGCTGCTGCTGCTCGTCTGGCTGATTGGTTTGGCCGGGTTGATGATGGTTGCTAGCCAGAAGCTGTATTTGGTCCTCGTAGCTGTATCCATCTTCGTATTCGTCGTACTCATCCATGAATGATTGCTCCGAGTAGCACTCGTCGTCGTCGTCGGTGCAATCAAAGTAGCCACTCTGTGGGTGTTTTAGTTATGTTTACTAGCTACAGCTACCAACTCGAAAAACGAAGTCTCGGTTAATACGCACCTGACAGTCCAAGCAACGGCAATTATCACAGAGGCTGCAGCTGAGTCCCAATAGGTCCGCTGCCTCCTGGTACAGTTCATAGCTGGAGGACCTGTTGGCTTGTTTATACATCTCCCGCTCCCTTTGTTGCTGCTGCTGTTGTTGTTGTTGTGTGTAGTTGGCCAACTTGTTGTTGCTGTCATTATGCATGCTCCAATTGTTCAATTTATTTTTCTGCTGCTCTGCTCCAGCAGCCTCTCGACTGTTGTTATCGTTATCGTTATTGTTGTGATTTTTGATGTTGTTATTCTTGCTGGATGAGTGACCCGCAAACGATGATGCGGCCACCGACATGGACATCGATGTGGAAGTGGGATCCGCCTCAATACTGTTAGCCCTGAAATGAAAGGTTTACTCGTCGTGTATTTAGTTTTTGGTTGACTTAATGCACAAATGAACTGGAGCTCTTAACACAGGAAGCGTATCCGCTATGGTGGACAAAAAGCTGGGTGTTATAACAAACGATATCAAGTAGTATGCAAATTAACATAAAGCGTAGCATACTTTTCAGCTCGCTTTAGTTTAAACAATAAAACATGAACTGCAAGAAAGAAAAATAAATATAAAATACGCACAAGATTTTGTATACATATGCATAACATAAATTGACTATTTTGCCTATCTAGCCAGAGTAATACTAAGGTTGTTGAGTGTTAAACAACAAAACTATTAACTGAATTAATGTCTTCGTCCCACTTTAATGTCAAGCTTACTTATTCACCAATAATTAAGTGATGTTTAATTAAAGAAAGAACTAATATTGCATTTTTTGTACAATGAGCTTGATATCCAGCAATTAAGAGCAATAATTGTCTGCTGTTGGAATAGGCTGTCATCTGCTTTGACATTTATTATACTTCAGGACTGTCATATTATCATAAGCTATCATATTTTTGTTGTCATCTGCCTCGTCACACAATGACCTAGGTCATTCAGATTATATCAGAGTGAATGCAGGATTTAAAAAAAGGGGGAAAAAAGGAAAATTCTTCTGTTCTTTAGAGCCGCTTATCAGTAAGCAAGGCTATGAGAAGAGCTATAAGAATTTCAAAATTATTTGCGAAAAGAAAGAAAAATATTTATTTATGGTTATTTTTTTGACACTTAAAGCAACTTTATGCAGTTGTTCTCGCTGAATTCTCTTGCACCTTGCTCTTGAGGGATGTGCACGGCAAAAGTTCACTGTTTTAATCAACTGCAACAAGAGAAAAGAAGCCGAAAAAAGGCCCCGTGCATTTTCCTGCTGACGTTCCGTACTACTAATTAAAGTCGCTAATATATCAAAGAAACTTGCCACCGTCCTTTACCTTCTTGTTGCAACACAATTCCAAGTTGCAATTAATGAAATATTCAAGGTTTTGCACTTTGACATCATTATTACGACAGGTTTGCCCGTGAGCTGTGCGGGGCTAAAACTTGACGCAAAGTTAACGCTGAAAACTATTTGGGCCTCGTTGAAGGTATGTGCCAGCAAACTGTCGAGAGAACTCAAACTATGCTGCTGTGAAAAATTTTAACTTTGCTAGCTATTAAAATAAGACAATTTTTATGGAATCTTATAAAGTTTTGTTAAAGTGAAGAAATGTATTCTTCATCGAGTTGACATGGACTGTTTAACTAGAGAATTTAATGCTTCGGGAGCCATACAAAAACTAAATTGGCTATTTTTTAATAACATGAAGTTTCGGTTAAAATAAACCTATTAAACTACATATTGCAAAAATATGAAAAATAAAAGTGCAATCAAATCTTTGAAAGCAATAAACAAATTCAATTGCAAATTGTTTATATTTGAAAAAATAAGTGTAATTTCTTTTGCATATAAATTATTAAAAATTGCTAACAACTAAATGACATAAGTAATTTTAAGAGGTATCTTCCAGTCGCACATTTTCAAACTTTTTTTTTTTTGGCTGTTTTGGCAGCGTTTTATGGCAGCTACGCCGCTTGTTTCCCAAGGCAGCTCGTTAGCTATTGATATACGATTATTGCACTTCGATATTGTGTGTGGCGGCAGGCGTTGCAGCATATGTGTGGCATGCATTTTAATCAACTTTATGGCGTTTAGCAAGCACAGCTGTAGCAGTAGCAATACCAACATGATACTGTTTTGGCCTTTAAGGACGTTAAGCGCTTGACCGACTTTCCGTTAGCGCGTTAATTTTTCAATTTCACAAATGGCTGAGCCAAATAAAAAACTAACCTCACCGCCCATCACGTACCACCCATCACCCATCATCCATTTCCAGCTACCACCATAGCCATTAGAAAAGTTTGTCCGTACTAAGCACTGGTGATCAAAACTTATGACTTCATGAACAATGCAACAAACTTGCACAACTAAACAACAAGCGTAACAAGGATGGGGATGAGGTAAGTCGTAGACAGCTAATTGAATGCGTTTAACAGCCGTTGGGCAATGTGGTCCGGGCCGGCTACTAAGGCGAAAACAAGTTAACGCCAACTTGAACTCATTTTGCAGCGTGACTGTCATAAAGATTCGGCTGCAAAGCACAAAACGTGTTGATGACTTCTAGATACTAGACATCCAAATAAATAATAAATCGAGAGACTATCACTTAATATTTAAGGACATCAGCCATAAAGCCATAAAAAAATGTAGGGTAATCATAATGAATATTAAATGAAACAAGAATACATGCGAAGAATGTTAAACGCCAGTTTGAAATGTTTTGAAATGTTGTTTAAACTGCTAAAGACTTTAATCTCAATGCAATAAAATTGCTATTTCAATAGCAGAAACGGCAAGCTGTGCACCATAAATCGATAACAATAACAGTGTTTCCTGTTCTTTCGATTACTTGTGTGATTGTAATTCATTTCTTAGATATAAAATCATAGCCAATATTATTTTTATTTAGCCCACTTCTTGCTCAAGTCTCATATAACTGTGTGGCAAACTAAATGACAAAGTTGTTGTCATGCCAGCGCATACTTTGCTGGCTTCTCTGTAAGGAAGGAACTCGCAAAATTCCGCTGGCCCAATAAACTTGTGCCCCATAAAAAGTTGCCCACAATTTTAGCACCGCAATATGCCTTATAACATTTATGAGAATTTATAAGTTTTGCCACAGCGTAATAAAAGGGGAGTGGATATATTGGGGGTTGGGTTGACAAGTTTACCCACCTGCTGTGCTGCTGCTGCTGCTGCTGCCGATGCTGTGTGGCGCCACAGTCTAGCGCATCATCCGGTGTCAGCTGTTGGCTGCTGCGCCATTTTTCTTCTTCGAGAAATTTTAAAAACTTTGTCTTCTTGGCAATAAGCGTTGATTTGACATTGGTGCATTTCTTCCTGTTGGCCACGGTACCGAACAGTGGCAGTGCACCTGCTCCAACCCCTTGATGTCCCGTTGCCGTTGCCCCTTCGTGCGGCTCGCAGCCTCTACGCTGTGATGCTGCTGATGACAGGCAGCTATTGTTATGGCTCCCGACTGGGCAATTGTTGTTGCTGTTGTTGTTGTTGTTGCTGTGGCTCTGCTGTTGATTTCTTTGGCTGACATTTTGGCAGACGTCGCCGATGAACAATTTCTGCAACGCTGCCGTTGCCGGTGAACACATTGCGGTTGACATTGATGTAGCGACCGGACTCGCGTAGTTTGTTGCTATCGTTGTTGTTGTTGCTCCCAGGCTTGTTACTGTTGGTGTTGTGGCTGCGGCTGTTGCTGCTGCTGCTGCTGCTTGTGTTGCTGACGAGTTGCCGTTGGCTGTGCCAAAAGTTTTGAATTTATGCTGCAAACTGCAGGCGCCACTTGAATAAGTTGCCCCAATTGAATTGCTTGTTGTCCGCCTGCCATTCACTTCACGCCCTGTTGCGCCAAAGTCCTGCAAAAAGTCAACCCTTGAACATCCAACGCTTCACCAGCAATTTGACATTAAGGATTCACACAACTTACCCCATACGCTGAGGGATTGTAGCCGGCATTAAGTACGTAAATGGAGTTTTGATTGCTGCACTGATAAACCATATCGTCCATTGTTTGAGCTGTTTGATCCAAAGGAAATGAGCATTATACAGAAATAAAACTAAATCATATTTGAAATTACATTTTAAATAAATTTTACTTTTATTAAAAAGCTCTAATCTTATAAATTTGTATCCCTAAACTCATAAAACTTTTAAAATTATAATTAATTTAGGTTTGTTAAGATACTAAAAAATAGTTGGGTACTTTTTCAGCTGTAAGAAAAAGTTCCTTATAAGTCTCATAATTGCCATCAAAAAATATTAATTATTTTTAATGTTGCAACATGAAAGATTAGAGCTTTAAAATGCAAACAATAATTACGGAATTATGTTTGTGTTTTCTCAAAAGTCTTTAAACTCTCTTTACATTATTGCCCCGAAGGAACAACAGTAGAAAACAAACTGAATACAATTTTATAATTGAAATTCACAAAATTTATTCATGTGCTTACAAGTTTTTATTAGCAAAAACTTCAAGCATATTTTTCTTCTAAACATACGCTTTGGGCAATTTCTTTTTTTTTTTTGATTTTATTGCACACAAATTTGTAATTCATATTGTAAAGCCTTGCTTACTTTATTTCAAATTTATGTGGCAGGCAAAACCGAAATCCGTTTAAATTGCAAACAAAACACACAAAACTATGCAAATTTAGTCGTTTGAAAAGAAAGCATCGATTGTGATGCTGTCTCTGATTTCGTTTATCAACGCCGGTTGTTGTCTTTTTATCAATAAAAAATTAATTTAAATTTTGATTGATGAAAATACGTTGAGGAATCTTTGATTGTGATTTGCTGTCGTTGTTTTTTGTTCTTACCTGCTGAACTTTCAATGAATTTCGTCTCGTAGATATCCGACGAATTTGTTAAAAATCTCCACTGCTCCCGCTTCGACCTTCTTTGCCTTAGATTTCGTACGGAAGGTGTTGATTGCTCTTGAGCTGTTGCTAATGCTGGGCTTAGTAGTTGTTGTTGCCGTTGTTGCTGCTGGTTTTGGTAATGGCCGGATGGTAGGTCGTGTTGCTGGTAATCAAAGCTGCAATTCCCACTGTACACGTCCAATTGAAATTTATGCGGCTGTTGTAGCGTGTAAACGCCAGCATCGACAGCGCCAACGTCTTTCTGCCTCTTGTTGCTGCTGTTGCTGCTGCTGTTGTTGTTGTTGTTGTTGAAGCCAAACCAGCTCGTTAGCCACAAGGATTGTAAGTCTACAAAAGCAAGCAAAGAGGCAAATAAATGAGATGAAAGTTTAGTGCACTCTAAAAGCACATTGAGAAACATAAGCAAAACTTTTGTGGATGCCCACGAAACTTGTACGCAGATTTGTTTAATGCAAACAATTTCGATTCGTGGTTTCTTTGTATGTTATTGATGCCTCATATTACTCTGCTGCCTTTCAACTTGTAAATACTCAGAACTGTTGAATCTCGAAGGTTAACATAAACACTTATTTTTCAATGTTTCTGGGAAACATAGTTAACTTGGAATATAGTGACAACAATTGGCAAAGGGCTTAACACATTTGAACAACCCTTTGATTAAATGTTATTTGCGGAACATGAAAGGATATGAAAAGAAGGGGAATTATGTCGACCCGTCTGTCTTGACATGATAAAATTACGTTTGAAAGGCTGTTCATTGAATGTGAAGAGCAGCAGCAGCAGCAGCAGCAGCAGCAGCAGCAAATTGCGGTTCATTCAATTCGGGTGTCAGTCAGCCCCATTTAAATCCTTACTTGCGACTGTATCTGATTTTCTTTCTCTGCTGTTTTTTTTTTTGTGTTATTATTTAGGGGGGAAAGTTGGTTTCAATGTTATCTCGGCTTGCTTTAGCCAGCACAAATGCTAACAATGGCAAAAGAGCTACGAGTTTGTTTTGTGGCACGCAAAATAATCAAAAATAATCCTTTTATTTTCTCTTTTTTTTTTTGGTTGTACTTTTTGTTTTTCTGTTTGTTTGTTTTGTGTTTTTCGGGGCTAGGAGCTTGGGTTTTAGTTATGGATGCCATTGTTAGTTGTTGGTAGAGTCATCATTTGGCTAAGCTCGCTGATTGTTATTAAGCCAGATATGAAATAACTTTTAGCAATATGCGTAATGTTTGTGCTTAACAGCTGAATCCACTCAGAAGTAAGTCAACAAATTACTCGCATGTCCTTGCAGCCTTTCAGTGGTTAACTGGACATACTTCAATTGTCGTCAGCAGCAGAACAATTTGTATGCAAAATCATGTGTCCGAAATTCCAGTTTGGTTATTCTTTATGGCTCCACAACGAGGTCACTCCACACAATCGGCCGACTATAAATTCTGAAAATACGGAGTTAAGGCAACGCTGACTGATGCCATTCATCAAAATGTCACAGCAGTTATAACCTCTGGCTCCCTTTCTTTCTTCTACCCAACCAACCAGCCCACCCTACTCTCTCTTGGCAGAAAAAAAAAAACAGAACAAGGCGGCTAGCGAACGAAATCTTTGTGATGTGCTGTCATTAATCGCAGCAAAGGCTGGGTAAACCCTGGTTTTGGGCCCGAATTGAAGCAATACTAATACGTGTTAAAGCCGAAAAGGCAAATCCACATATGTATATAAACACATACGCCAATACATTGAGCAAAATGTGGCAACAAAATCAAACGAAAATTGGATTGAAATCGATAAGCTGCCTGTGGTCAAAAGAGACGAGGGTGAATGCATAAATATGTGGCTTAAAAGCTGTTTAAACGTTGTGTTTTGTCCATGATAACAAAAATTACGCAGTTCAAATACCACTTTATTTTAATGCTATTCCCAAATGTTTTAAGCGTTCAGGTTGTGGACTAAACATGCCAAACACTTTAAGGTCTTGGGAGACAGGTTAATGATGAGAATGTTTTGAGTTGAATTAAATTTGTCTGAGCTACATAAACTTGAGTATGTCTGTTCTGGATCTCAATTTAATATTTTCCCTAATTATAAATGATTTAAAGTCTTTAAAAATTACTAATTGAAATGAATAAAAATTACATTTTTAATGTTCAATGAATAATTAATAAAATCAATCGATAATAATCGATTGTGAAGTTCATCGATGTTTTTACAGCACTTTATGGACTTTAATATTAAAATCATGTATCATCTTTCTTTCAGTGTATGTCCGTATTACACGCATCAACGAAGCAGCTATTAATGGAAGGTGTCATTGTTGTCATCCGTTGCTTGTATGTATTTGTGTGTGTGCATGTATGTGTGTGTGTGTGTGTGTTTTTGGGTGTATTTGAGTTTGGTTTTTTATTTTGTTTGCATGCCGAGCATTTCTAATGAGCAGCAATAAAGCAAATGTGGCAGGTGAAATATATCAAACAATTTGCACATTCTAATTGTTGACACGCATCGCATCCGTATGAAACGTTGGGATTCCCAGATAATCTCTTAAACTGATGTGTCATTGAGTAGGAGTACTCTAACAACTCCTTACTTCTGGTTCTTTTGGCTTTATTTTGCATTTGGTTTCGTTTTATTTACTTTAGGGCTGTGTCCTCTGCCTGATGCTCAAAATAATAATACTTGTATTTATTTTGGGGTTTTGCGTAATATGACCGACCGAAAGGCAAAAAACGGGCTAAGTGGACACACAGTAAGCGCTTTTAGGGGTTCGCAACCTCCAAGCTGACAAGGGAAGAGTGAAAGGTGGAAGTAGGAAAGTGGGGCATCGGATCGCAGCTAGTGAAGCGTGGTATATTTGTCATAATCAGCGCTTAGGCATGGGCATAAATTTGAATGCGTATGTGCACACAACCTTATCACACATCTGCCAGTCAAACACCACACATATGCAACTGTCCTTGAGTGTGTGTGTGTTTATGTTAGTTTGATATGTGTCGTGTGATTTGTGATTCTGAATGTGAAGCTACTAACGACTAGTTAAGGCTTAGGCTGACTGACATTCAAGCCAGTTGACAGTGAACTAGGCCAATAACAGCCAATATGAAGTAAGCTACTTCGTCGTGGCTTAATCAAAATTAATTGAGAATTTCAAGCGCACAAAACATTTGACAAGGTTTTGAAGTTCACGTTAAAGTAAACATGTTTTTACAATAATTATGCTTAAAAATTCATTTATTTTTTCATTTTATTTTATTGAAGTTTTTGGCTTTTTGGTATAAGGCTACTGACCAACCAATTTCGATTGAAATTCAATATGACGAACTCCAAAAACTAATTTTTAGTTAATACAAAAAGTTGACAATTTAATAAAGAATCAGTTGCAAGCAAAAACTATTAAAGAGTTCAAGAAAAGGTACAAACTTAAATATTTTAACTCGCTTGATTCATTCTCATTCTATTTATACAATGTCAAACATGACAAACTCATCTAATGAATTTTTTGGATATTTTTCCATCATTTTATTACTATTTAAAATTCAAAAATCAACCAAAAACAATGCCATTACTAAGTTTAACTACATAATTCACAGCTTGTACTACAACGCAATGGTAGCTTATTTCATCAGCATAATTTTCGCAGTATGGCTAATTATTATTAAGCAACATTTTTCTTTTATTTTTTTTATACAAACCTTAACATTTTATCTTTAGTTTGATGTTGATTAAACTAAAGCTAAAACTGCAACCTTTTACTTTAAGTTTTGAATTTAGAGTTTAAAGCGAATATTTGCTATGCTTTATTCCACTCTATACGCTTATATATCAATGCCCCAAAGCCATTAACAGCGTTCTAAGCTTCGGTCAACTGGCCATGGCAGAATTTTGTTTTGTTTCTGTTTTTTTGAGAGCATCGCTGAAAACGCTTTATCGTGAGTGCCGGCAGCCAAATATTTGTCAGACAAAAATTTCAAAAAGCTGCAGGCGAAAACGCAATATCGAATATATAGTAGAGGCGGGAGCGGAGAGATGGAGAGACAATGGGAGTGGCATTCCAACCCACCGGTCATATCCATGCATATATTCAGGAACGGCCCAGGCACTGGTCTCCAATTTTATGCGGGCATAAAAATGTTTTCGATTTGCTTCGATGCCCACATAAATTGAAAGGTCACGTTTTCATAGGTTTGTCTTCTGTCCGGGAGAGTTACAAACTACTAGCCGCTTCCCCTGGACCTTCATACGGAATGTAACAAATCAATAAGCAAATCGAAAACAAATAAATGTTTTTACCATATTCGATGATTTATATAGTTTAATGCTGATGTTTTGACGGTATTAGAGGGAAAAGCTAACTAAATAAAATTATGAGCAATTAAAAAAGTTCGACTTGTCCAATACTGATCCATTGTTTATGGGATTTATATAAATATTTTCATGTATAAAAGATCTTCAAATCAATGAATTAATAATCAAGCAATTTACCCAGCAGTAAACCATACTCAATTGTAAGTTTGGAGTATTAATTGGCTTTTTAGGAACGAATCAAATAGTAAACTCTTGAAGCACAATCGATAAAATTCGATATATATCGATTATCATTGCAATTTAAGAATATTTGATCCTTTACCATAAATTTCTCTAACTGTATTCGACTTTATTTATTGTTTTTTTTATACTATTGTTAGCTTAATTTATTATACCCATTGTGTAAACTGTATAATTGCCCCAAGGGGTATTAAAACAATATGTGGTCAATCATTTATGTTTGCGTTTGTGTTGTTTTTTTTATTTATAATTTGCATTTTAGCTTTTGTTTGCCATCAGAAATTTCAAATTCAAAATCCACATAAATATTTTAAGCGGCATTTTGGCAAGCGCTGTTCTTTTATTCTTTTTTTTTTTTTTTGTTTGCATTCAAACGATATCATGATTACATAAAATCCCGGAAAAATTGGCACAAGGGCCATAAATTAACATTCTATACAAGAAAACAACAACAGCAACAACATAGTTCTCTGTCGTTCTGTGTGTAAAAGGATTTTCCCATTATGCAGTTTGTATGGTTTTTATAGCGCGATTATCATCGAAATAAATACCCTCATGCATACATAAATATATTATATTTTGGCATTCCAATAAGCAGTTATTCAAAACGGATTTGAATTGGATATTGGCATTGCGGCATCCGTTTGGTCAGCTTTTGATATTTTATTTTTGTTTTTTTTTTTTGTTCGGCCAACTTGGCGTATACTTAATGTGCTTATAAACGGCATAAGAAGTGCAGTTGATTCACAGCGCGTTAACGGCTTTAACGAGTGCCAAAAACGAAGCTGCCAAAGAGCTTTTGCATTGAAAATCACAAAATCCACTTTTATTTTTTTACAGCTTATGCAATTTTGTTAAAAAGAATAACAAAATTTGTATAACTTTTCAGTTTGGTAAAGATTATTTATTATTTTATTTCAAAGATTACTTAAAACGGCAGCTTTGGACTCATAAGTTGGGTTTGGGCTTTTTATCATTTTTGTTCTTCGCTTTAAGCAAATTTTTCCCAAAATTAAGCGCGCTTTTAATGAAAAAATCCTACATGTAAATTTAACAAGGGTCATCTTCAAAACTTCAAGATACGACGGGGACATAAGAAAGGGGGGCACTTAGAATGTGAAGCAATAAAGTTGAAGGCGCCAGCTGACGCTCGGAAGGAGATAAATATTATTTAAGAAATATGCCAAGTGTGTGTTTATTCAATCAAAACATGTACACACACAATCCCACACACAAACACACACACACACTAAGGCTTACACTTAGCTTGAGGGTAAAATTTACATGATGCTAAGCAAATGTTTGCCATGTCGCATGCTTTGTTGTTGTTGTTGTTGTTGTTGTCGTTGTTTTGCGGTTCGTTATTTCGATTACATACTGATTGGGGACCAGGCTATTATTCGCAATTAATTAAAGCAAAACATTTGGACTAATCGGTAGTAATGCCACAACATTTGCTTTGATGCGGTATTTGATTTTGACCAAAGTTAAAACTGAGGACAGCAACAAAACAGAGCAAAAAGAACAGCAGCTGCTAAAAAGCGCATATCAGCAATGTGAATAAGATGGATATAGAGAGGGGGAGAAAGAGGAGCACCTTGCGAGTCAACCCCTCCTCAACGAGGAGCCCTGAGGGCCAGTTCTTTTTCAAGTCTTGCGGCCACTTGAATTCTAATGGAAATGGCACATAAAACAGACAGAGAACCCGAAAGGCAACAAAAGAAAAAAAAAAAAACAGAGAAAACCAAGAGAAAACATCACGACAACGACAACAGCCAATTCAAAATGCCTGACCCTAGGACAACGATCGACCGCCGGCAGGACATGGATACGAACAGCTGGACAGTTGGACACGGCGATGAAATGTTCAAAAAAAAAAAACAGAAAAACTTTGAAGTACATCTGAGTCTTGTGCCTTTTTCGTTCCATTTTTTCAAGTTTTTCTTTCTCTTTGCTGTAATGTAAACACATTAGATATCTCTCGATTCCATCTCAGTTATATTTTCTGCTTCTGAAGTTCCTGCTTCTTGTGGCTGCTGTGCAAAACAAAATTTTCAGCCAAGATAAGTATATTAGTTAAACAATAAAGAGGGACCAGCTTGTGGATGCGGTTAGCACACGCAATACAATCACTTATTGCCGGTGTGCTGAACGCACTGACTTAGCATTTTTATGTTGTTGTTTTTTTTCTCCTTTTTTTCATTCCGTTTGAGATTGAGATAAGCACGCTCTAGCAATGCAAATATGCAAAGCAGAAATCGAGTAAGATATAGACAGAAAAATCAAATGACATTTGCAATTTTGTAGATTTGCTTTTCGCTTCGCTTTCATTTCATTGCCCATCAGGCCAATAATTTCTCATTTGTGCAATTTTCGAAAGCTTGGCGCGTGTCCAACTGTCACACATTCACACATATACTAGCAACTACACACGCACACACACAAACACACATGTATATACGGGCACTAAATATTCACTAAATGCAACCAAATTTTGACATTTGTTTCAGACGTGATTCGATTACACAAAGACTTCCGAGTTCTTTTTCGGTTTTTGACCAACAAATATAGAGGAGAGCAAAACTTAGCCGAAACGCTTTTCAAGTAGTATTAAAGCAAAAGTGAAATAAGAATGAGATTCCAAGAAAAAACTGGAAGAATATATGTTTCGTAGTATTTCGTGAATTTTGCTTATACATCCAATAAATTGACGTTTTTAATAAATAAATAAACTTTCGACTGGACAGAAAAATAAACCTTTAATCTGTAATATTATTAAAAAAATTTAGTTTTTACAAATGTTTTGTATTATTTGGTAAGAATTTTCTTATAACTTTTGGAGCTGCCCTCTTATAATCAAGTATTGATTTACTTTCTAAGCCTGCCAGAAGGCGACAGAAGTTTCATTTTATTTCAGATCACCTTGGCAACGGATTTGGTTCCGGATTTGGGCACGTAACCACTCCGTTGCAGCACCTGCTGTCATCTCTTTTGCACTATATGCATTTGTGTGTGTGTGTGTGTGCTTTTAGTCTTCGTTGACTGCTAAGTCCTTTATAATAAATAGTTCAGTCTCTTAAGGGGATTAATGTTAAAATAAGTTGATGCCAAAATGGATGTCGTCGTTGCCTGCTGACAGTTTGCGATGACAAATAAGTTGGGGACTCATGTGCTGAATATTTGATATGACAGTCACAGTATAACAATAAAACAGATTAATATGTAATATTAATTTAACTTAACTTATGAAGTCTGCCAGCTGCTAGTGATTTTCATAAATTGAGAAAGCCAAAATCATAAATAATTTCTCCATTCGAAAGAGAGTTAAAACTATATAATTGAATGTTAAAGGTTGCCTTATTTCACACATTTAATTATTTCCATCATTTGCATCTTCACGCTAACTTATTGCGTCACGATCGTTATCGAATTATTTTTTTTTTGGCGCCTGACTCCCACAACGACTTATCATTCCCAAAAGAGCGAACATGGCTTAAGAGCATTTTAGTTAAAACCTTTATGCTCTCTAAATTCAATCAAGGCGTGCTTTGGATTTAATATTATTTTCTGCTTACATGCTGACAAAAGCAAATGAATCTTATCTTGTTTTCCGGACTGCTTATAAGGTATTTAATATTTAAATATTTATTAGCACGCTTTTCTAAATAACAAATTGAGTAAACTAAAAAAAAAAGCAAAAACATAATGTTTGTGGTTGTGCGAGTTTGTTAGTTGCTTGCGTGCGTTCTCTTTCTTTCTTGCTCTCGCTCATCACGTGCTCGCGCTCAATTTCTATACATTTGAACTTCTCATACTCACTGATACAAGCACATCATTTGCCGGTGAACTCAGAGAGCAAGCAGCTGTTTATTTTAGTGGCGTTTCAGTGGCCGGCTGAGTAAGACGTTGTCGGAATTGTGGTGATAGTTCAATTTGTAGCGCTGCATTTCCGCAACACCCGCTGCACCAACCAACACCCTCGTTCAAACATTCAACGTTATGGCGCTCGTGGAACTGTTTTTTGTGCTCACATTTCTCGGCGCATTGCTTTACAAATGGTCAATTTCGAGTTTTGGTTGCTTTCGACGCCGCGGCGTAGCACATGAGAAACCTCTACCGCTGCTTGGAAATGTGCCGGTGTCGGTGATGTTTGGAAGTGGTTCCTTCGTGCGTTACAGCATTGAGCTGCATCAGCGCCTCAAGGAACACAAAGTCTATGGCATGTACAATCTGCGTGAGCCACACTTTTATCTAGCTGATGCTGAACTGATACGTCAGGTGGGCGTCAAGCACTTTGACAATTTTGCCAATCATCGCCAAGGTATCGGTGATGAACACGACACTGGCGATAGTTCCATTCTGTCCAAATCACTGCTCAGTCTCCGAGATCGTCGCTGGAAACAGATGCGCAGCACGTTAACCCCGTCGTTCACGGGTGCCAAAATACGTCTCATGTTCGAGTTGATCAACGCTTGCAATGTGGAAGCAGTGCGCCATGTAGAGAAAAAGCTTCAGGCAGCGCTTAATGACGGCGTTGAGTTGGAGCTCAAGGAGTTCTTTACACGTTATACTAACGATGTTATTGCATCGACAGCATTTGGAATCCAAGTGAACAGCTTTGTTAATGAACAAAATGAATTCTTCACTCACGGACAACGCGTCTCGATGTTTAGTTTGTGGGGCGGCATCAAGGTGCTGCTTTATATGTTGATGCCTCGATTAATGAAGGTAAATATTTTTGCTACTTTTTCTGTTCTTTCTGTGAATGTGACCATTTTTTCCTATTCAGGCCTCGCGTGTTCCCGTCATTGATCATAACAATGTGGCATATTTTAAGCGCTTAGTGTTTGGTGCCATGCAAGAGCGTCGTGATAAGGAAATTGTGCGTCCAGATATGATACAGCAGCTAATGGAGGCGCAACGTTTGTTCCGAGAGCAGCAACAGCAGGCAGAGGTGTCGCCGGATGGAGCCGAGTTCAATGATGAGGACTTACTGGCACAGTGTCTGCTATTTTTTTCAGCTGGCTTCGAGACTGTCTCCACCTGCTTGAGCTTTACAAGCTATGAGCTCCAAATGAACCCCGAAGTGCAGCAGAAGCTCTACAAAGAGATTTTGGATGTGGAACAGCATCTGGCGGGCAAACCATTGGACTACGACAGTCTAATGGGCATGAAGTATTTGGATTGCATTATCTCTGAATCGCTTCGCAAATGGCCAGCCGCAATTGTTATTGATCGCATGTGTGCCTCAGACTTTGAACTGCGCAATGAGGCAGACGAGGTGCTGTTGAAGCTGAACAAGGGTGATCTCGTGCACATACCAATTGTGGCGCTACACTACGATACGGACAACTTTAAGGAACCCAAAAAGTTCCGACCCGAACGCTTTGATGACGAGCACAAGCATGAAATTCGACCCTTCACATATCTGCCTTTTGGCGTGGGTCCGCGCAGCTGCATTGGCAATCGCATGGCTCTAATGGAGGTCAAATCAATTATCTATCATCTGGTGCTTAAATTCCGACTGCTGCCCACCGAGCGCACTCCACAGGACATGATGGCCAGCATTGAGGGCTTTCGCATGCAGCCGCGTGAACTTTTTTGGTGTCGTTTTGAACCAAGGAAGTGAAGTTTTCTTAAGAATATGAATGTTAGATGTTTAAGTGACATTACAATAAACAAGCAAAAACGTTGCGGAACGCTCTGAGACCTGTACAAAAACTAGTGGTAATGAGTACAACTGAAAAGGGTGGTGCAATGGCGGCAGGGGT